>CM046955.1:148466493-149674656 GCA_025698515.1 Gossypium sturtianum | reverse complement strand
CTGTCCTTCCTGAAGTTGCAGGAAGCATATCGAAGATACCAGTCTGGCATTCCCGAGTTTGCAGGAAGCAGATTGAAGATAGTAGATCTCGCATTCCTGAAGTTGCAGGAAGCAGATCGAAGATACCAATCTGGCATCCCTGAGTTTGCAGGAAGCAGATTGAAGAAAGCAGGTCTGGCAACTCCTGAGTTTGCAGGAGGCAGATCAAAGATAGCAGTCTGGCATCCCTGAGTTTGCAGGGAGTAGATTGAAGATAACAGATTTGGCAATTCCTGAAGTTTGCAGGAAGCAGATCTAAGACATCAGTCTGGCAATCCCTGAGCTTGCAGGGAGCAGACTGGAGATAGCAGATTTGGCAATTCCTGAATTTGCAGGAAGCAGATCGAAGACATTAGTCTGGCAATCCCTGAGTTTGCAGGGAGCAGATTGAAGATAGCAGATGTGGCAATTCCTGAATTTATAGGAAGCATATCGAAGACATTAGTCTGGCAATTCCTGAGTTTGCGGGAAGCGGATCTAAGACATCAGTCTGGCAATCCCTGAGCTTGCAGGGAGCAGATTGGAGATAGCAGATTTGGCAATTCCTGAGTTTGCAGGAAGCAGATCAAGGACATTAGTCT
Source organism: Gossypium sturtianum (assembly GCA_025698515.1). Lineage (NCBI taxonomy): Eukaryota > Viridiplantae > Streptophyta > Magnoliopsida > Malvales > Malvaceae > Gossypium > Gossypium sturtianum. The sequence continues at coordinate 149,674,036 of CM046955.1, read as the reverse complement.
GGCAATCCCTGAAATTGCAGGGAGCAGATTAAAATAGTAGATCTGGCATTCTTAAAGTTACAAGAAGCAGATCGAAAACATCACATCTTGTCTCCCTGAGTTTGCAGTGGAGCAAGTCAAAGATACTAATCTGGCATTCCTGAAGTTGTAGGAAGCAGATCAAAGACGTTAGCCTTGGCCCTCTGAGTTTGCAGTGGAGCAAGTTAAAAGACAACAGATCTTGTCTCCCTGAGTTTGCAGTGGAGCAGATCAAAAGATAGTGGATATTGCATTCCTGAAGTTGCAGTGAAGCAGATTGAAGCTATCAAACTTACTGAAATCAAGATGAAAATTCCAATACCCCTTGAATTGCAGTGGAGTTGGAAGCCATTTGAAGAAAACGAGGACCAAGAAGTCGAGGCTCGGCCAAAACCGGGCAAAATTGGTCCTTTTATAGTCTTTGCTCTATTCTCGTTACACGACAATGAGCAAAGAAGGGCAGCTGTAAGTACCTAATTTTGCCCGGCTTATGAAAACCAAGATAAAAAATAATAATAAAATGTCCAGGTTTATTTACAGTCCAATTAAATAAACCAACCCACTAAATACCCAAAGCCCAAATTACAGACCCAATTAACATTTCAACCCAATTGACCCAAATGCCAAACCTAAACCACTACCCAAATAACCTTGGCCCAAATACAAAGGAGCCCAATTAACCCAAAACAGCTTTCAAAGCAGTGAGAACCCAGGAGTTCTCTCGCGCGCATAGCAGCCCCCCTCCTTCGTGCCAAAGCCCAATCAATCGCGCCGCAAGTCGCGCCTGGATCATCGCGGACTTATCGTTTGGCCACCGCAAAAAGGAAAACGCAATAAACAAATTGAGCAAAATCCGTATATTTCTTTTTTTCTTTTCTTTGTTTTTCGGGTATAAAAACCCCAAAATAATCTTGTACAAAGGGGGGGAAATCAATACACAATAGAGAATGTACAAAGCATCAAAGGTTTTTTTTTTATCGAATACTGTTTTTTTTATTCTTATTTTTGTTTTTTTTACTCATATATAATATATATTTATTAAAACACAAAAAAAGAGAGGAAATTTTTACCTTTTGGCGATGGCGGCGGACGGCGGCCGGAGACTCGCCGAGGAACTCACCGGAAATCGCCCTGGGGAGCACCTCTCCTTTTTTTTTCTTTGCTGAAGAGAAAAATGAAATTTTTTAAATTTTTTTTGTTTATATAGACACTTGAAACGGCGCCGTTTTGGGGTTGGTTACTATAGCCCAAAATGACGTCGTTTCACTCAGGATCCGCGCACAGTTGACCCAACCCGAAGGATTCGCGTGTTTTTGGTCAATGGTCTATTTACGAAGCTAGTCCTTCCGCATTTTTTCAAATTTATAATTACGTCCAATAGCATTTTTCTGTATTTACAATTTAGCCCTAAAACTTATTTTTTTGCTTCATTTTATTCCTAGATTCTTTATTTTTTTATATTATTATTTTTAATTTAAATTATTCTATTATTATATTAAAATGTTTTATCATATTAAAATTTTTAGATTTTATTATTATTTGTATATTAATCTATTAACAATATAAATTTATATATATATATATTTACATATTATCTTTATATGTTTATTATTAATACTACTTAATTATTTTATATGGTTTAATATTTTATATATATTATTTTATAATTCATATATTATTTAATATAGTATATTTTTAATTTGTATATTATATAGTATTATATTATATTATATTATATTATATTATTTTTAGAATTTTGTTTTAAATTTATTATATTATATAATCTATTTTATTTATATTATTTATAACATATAATTTTTTATGATTAGTATATTATGTGTATATACGTTTTTATTTAAAATTATTTTATATATTAGTTACTAATTTTTTTTTATGTAAATCCTTATATATTATTATTAATTATTTTATTTTATATTATATATTATGATTTTCATTAATTATTATACATTTATTTGTGTCTTTATATTCGTTTATTATTGCTAGCATGTTTTTTATATATTTATGTCATATTATTCTTTTATTAATTATTGTTTGATCATTTTTAATTATGTAGAATAGCTATTAAATATGTATGTTGTATACTTAAATCATTTTTTTCTAAAAATACCTTTCGAATTAAAATATTTATTTCAAATGGTTTTCAAAATAAGGTGATATGTGATATTTGAAGGATTTCGAGAATAATTTTGCCCTAACTTATTGGGTTCAATTTTTCTCGTGAAACTTTAGGTATTACCTATCCATTCTTTCTTAAAAAAACTGAGATTTACCAATTTCAAATAAAAAAAAACCTATTCTTGGGAATTCGGATCGTTGTGCCTTAACTTACTGGGTTCGACGTTTTGCGTCTCGAGGTAGGAATTTTCTAAAATAAAGACGTGCTTAGTTTCAAAGTCATGAGATGCTATATCCTAACTTACTGGGTATAGTGTTTTATTTCTTTGAGATAAGTAAGTCTGGGTTTTTTCTTCAAATAAAAGGTCTATTTTTTTAAAATTTTTCAAAGTTTCAATATTAGGACATGATATTATCGATTGGGTACCAATTTTTGGGCGTTATGAGGGTGCTAACCCTTACTCATACGTAACCGACTCCCGAACCCATTTTTCTTGTTTTTCGTAGGCCAAAATAAGTATTTTAAAATAAAATGTTTTTAAGGTGATCCAATCACGCTAAAGTAAAAAAGATTGGTAGCGACTCCCATTTTTATTTTTAAAAGTCGATCCCCATTTTTAAAACCCAACTTTTAAAATGGTTTCGACATATAAAATAGGATGCTCAATACCTAAAAGAAAAAAATCAAAATAATTGAACGCATGGCTGCTGCCACATCTTTACAGAAATAAATAAAGAATTTACTTTTGATGTTAAGTGTGTAAATTTACATTTTCATCAATTAATCTAATACTTGCAAGAAAAATATTATTACATGTAAATCCAAAAAAATGTGATATTTCTATGAAATAAGTTTGAAGTTTATACAGAACTAGTGATATTTAAGATTAGAAAAAGTTTATGAATACCCCATTTAATTTTTTTCATGAACACAATAACATAACATAACTATTTTAAAGGGAAAACAAACACAAAGGTTAGAAGAATAGTGAAATTGGTTTTGGTGATGCAAATGCACTTATGGATAAAGTAAAAAGTGTGGTATTAGTGGGGCTGAGATTAATGGATTAAAATAGCTTTTGATTTGACAACTTTGAACTTTACTTAGAATTTGGATTAGAACAGAGTAGATTTGGCTTTTTAACAAATTAAGAAAGTCTCATCTTTTTAATCTGTGATGGGAAGAGACCAACAAAGATGGAGGATTTGTTCTCCCTATCCTCTTCTCTGTGTTATATTTGTATTTCAAAGTTTTCGTTAATGAAAATGAGCTGAACATGAATGAAGTGCTTTCTTTTTCTTTTTTAATATTTTCCATTATTGGAACAAAACAAAGGTGCTTTCTTTAATAATTTCTGTTTATTATTATTTTATTGTGCGTCGGTGATTTATTCAGTAGAACGGGAAAGATGAACAGAAAAAAGAGTACTTGGAACGAACTTCAAAACTTTTATAACTACTATACTATTAGGAATCTGAAAAAGTCCACTATTACATACTCAGTTTCAAGTGAAGAAGAACAAAAAGAAGATTACAAGGACTGCACCGTAGGGTATTAACTGGAAAAAAAGAACCAAGTAAAAGTAAAGAAAAGATGGGTGAAACAGAGAACCACCACCACCCACCGCCACCGCAAGCGGCTGCACCGCCGGCTGCACCACCCAATCTTGCCCTTTCAAGGGGACCTACTTGGACTCCTGCTGAGCAACTCCATCAGCTTCAATACTGCATCCACTCCAATCCTTCTTGGCGTCAGTTTCTCTTTCCTTTTTGTTGGCTTTGTGATCAAGTATTTACCGTTTAGTTTGATAAGGAAGCTGACCAAAAGTTGAAATTTTTAAGCTAAAGTTGCTTGCTTTTCAGTTGTTGTAGCTTTCATTTGCATGTTTGTACTTAGTGAAGTTAAAAGATCAAAGGGGATCTAAGTTTTTTCTTTTCTAGAAGTTCTTATAGTGATAGGTTTGAATATATTGTGGACATGGGTTCTTTTCGTTAGATTCTTTGAAGGACAACTATGTCTTATTATTTGTTCTGGTTCTCTTTTGTTTTCATTTAGTCATATTACTTTGTACATTATCATACCCTTTTTCACCTTAACTAGGGTAATATCTTTTGATTTCATGTAACTGTAACTTTTTTATTAGAACAGAATCCTTTCCATCTAATCTCACAGAATCCCACTTGTTTCACAGCTCAAGCTCTTTTACTAGCTTTCCAACACTACACTGTGAATCTTGGAACTACAGTCTTAATTGCAAGTAATATCGTGCCTCTGATGGGTGGTACTCATGTATGTTTTATGACCAGTTTGGATACAATATCTTTTTAATGAATACGATGCTTTCTTAAATCTCAGATTCCTAATCCTCTGTCTCTATGAACAGGGTGATAAAGCCCGGGTTATTCAAGTGTTGCTGTTTATGTCTGGTATAAATACTCTGCTTCAAACACTTATTGGCTCAAGGCTTCCCACAGTGATGGGTGCATCTATTGCGTACACCTTACCATTGTTTTCGATCATCAATGATTATAATGATGAGGACTTCGCATCTCCACACGATGTATGTAAACTTTAGTAAGATATAAACAAAAGTAATAGAGGGGAACTTATGAATTATAAAGTCTTTTGTGCTGCAAGTAAATTGGGTTATTCTTCATTCAGTAATTAGATGTACATCATCCTTGGTCTTAGTTTGTCTCTACTATTTTTGCTCTTTCTGATTATATCTCAGTTACCTACCAAATCACAATGCTATTTTATAGGTTATAAGCTACATCATCCTCGATGCTCAAACGTAGTGTACATGCTCAATAGATTTGCTCATTGTTGTACACTTCCTATATTCCATTTCTCATTCATGGCTAATGACCATATTGCTTAATGATTATAATGGGGGGTGCTTGCTTGCAGCGGTTTGTTCATAGTATGAGAACCATTCAAGGATCAATGATAGTTTCTTCCTTTCTCAACATCATCCTTGGGTATGGCCGGGCATGGGGGGAGCTGACAAGGTAATGGTGAATGTTGTTTTGACTAGCAACTTGTACAACATATGTATTTTTGGCTTGCAGATGGTTGCCTGCTTGTATGTATGGTTTGATATGTTTGATTATTAAGCTACCAAGTTTTGACCACTACTTTTTCTAAGCGTTTTCTCCTCATCCTCCTCTCTAGATTCTTTAGTCCCATAGTTGTGGTGCCAGTGGTTTGTCTCGTTGGTCTTGGTCTTTTTGCAAGAGGCTTCCCATTGGTAATCCTCTATGAATGCTTTTGTGCTTGATTGGGACTGATTCAAACTGTTTTTAATGTAATTAACTTATGATACAGCTAGGTAACTGTGTGGAAATTGGCCTGCCTATGCTCATTCTGCTAATGATTTGCCAACAGGTAAATAAGCTTCTCTGAGTGTGAAGTCTCCTGCTGACATGCCTTTTTATTTATTTGACAAGGACTATTGTTTGCTGCAGTACCTGAAGCGCATCCATTCAAGAGCACATCTAATACTTGAGAGGTTTGCTTTACTTTTATGCATTGGTATTGTCTGGGCATTTGCTGCTATCCTCACTGTCTCGGGTGCTTACAACAATGTTAAGCCTGCCACTAAACAGAGTTGCCGCACTGATCGATCTTTCCTAATGTCTTCTGCTCCTTGGTATAGCCATGATCTGCTGCTCTGCTTGTTTTATTATTTCCCTTCATGACTCATTATTTTATGTCATTGTTTCTAGGATCAAAATTCCATACCCATTTCAGTGGGGTACGCCAATATTCAGAGCTAGCCATGTGTTTGGGATGTTAGGTGCTGCACTAGTTTCATCTGCTGAGGTTTAGTCACGATCATAAATGACTTCAATTCTATTCGGATTTTCTATTTTGTAAGGTCAATGTAAGGCTGCTTGTTTTATCTGCTAACATTAAGTCTATACTTTCAATGCAGTCAACTGGAACATTTTTTGCGGCAGCTCGGCTTTCTGGTGCCACAGCCCCTCCAGCACATGTACTCAGCCGAAGTATTGGCTTACAGGTCCTTCCCTAGACTGCTGTGAATTGTTTATTTAGAAGTTATTCATCAATGAGTTCTCTAAAATTGATGAACTGTAGTCCTGAATCACGTTATAATATTTTGTCAGTGGTGAAGATAACTTGGTCATCTTGCTTCTAAATGCCAGGGTATCGGTATGCTGCTTGAAGGGCTTTTTGGTTCTCTTGTTGGTACTACTGCATCTGTGTATGGAAGCATTGCTTTTTTAAAGAGAAGTTCCATTCTATTATAGTAGTTATTAACTGTAAAATCCATAACTGATAGCACTATGCTTTAGAAACTTGTTTCAGTGTCTCATCTGAATGATGTTGCAGGGAAAATGTGGGCCTTCTTGGACTTACACATATAGGAAGCAGAAGAGTTGTGCAGATTTCAACTGCTTTTATGATATTTTTCTCCATATTTGGTTTGTTTTTGTACTTGTTAATTATTTCATTGAAAAATTTGCCTTTATATTCATCGTGTTTATATACTCGATTGTGTTGTGGCGCATTCTTTCAGGGAAGTTTGGTGCTTTTTTTGCCTCTATTCCATTGCCAATATTTGCTGCCATTTACTGCATTTTATTGGGCATTGTTGGTGAGTGAAAATGTAGTCGTGATAGTTTTGGTTTTTGACATCCGATTCTTACTTTAATTGGGAATCCCCGTCCCTGTTTCCCTCGTGATGCAGCTGCTTCTGGGATCACATTCATACAATTTGCAAATAGTAACTCTATGAGAAACATCTATGTTTTGGGTGTCTCTCTATTCCTGGGGTTATCAATTCCTCAATACTTTGTAACAAGCAGAACTTTTGACGGTCATGGACCTGTTAGAACAAATGCTGTATGGGTATGTTATTTACTGCAATCGTTTTGTTCTCCATGTTTCTTGTCTCAGTCTAGTTAGTTAGAAACTACTGAATGGAATAAGGCTCTGGAGTTGGATAACTAAAATTCTAACAGAAAACAGGTCTGCATGATATCATTTACCGACATTTCTTAGGCTGCGCAGATGATTTATCACCTGATTATATGTTCAAAATGTTAGTTTATTTTCCTTTTAGTTTACATGATATTCTGAGATGCATTTACATTTAGAAATATATCTTTATTGTCTCTTTGCTTCATCTGTCTGATATGCATAGCCCATTGTAATGCATGCAGTTTAATGACATATTGAATACAATCTTCTCATCACCGGCAACTGTGGCGATTATTGTTGGGACTTTGCTTGATAACACTCTCGAAGCAAATCATGTGGAAGATAGAGGGATCCCATGGTGGAAACCGTTCCAGCACAGCAAAGGAGATGTTAGAACCGAGGAGTTCTACAGCTTTCCCCTCAGAATAAATGAATATTTGCCCTCCAGGTTTCTCTAAACATAGTAGCATACATTGTTTGTATATTAGCTACAAATTTGGGCATATTTCATGTTTATATGTACGAGTCATGTTAAATCATTCATGAAACCGTCACTTTTGGGTCAATGCGCAGAATTTTAATCTTCTACCGCCTTTTAGTTATTTTGTTCACTGTTTAGGCTCCAAATACTCAAGGTAGATAAGTAGTGAAAACAGATAGAAACTGTGTTTCTGATTGATGATTTAACTTGGTGTGAAAAGAACAGGGTGCAGGTTGAAAGTGCATTTAGAGAAAGAAATTATGTTTGAGTCTTGAAAGAGCCCATGAGATCATATTCCAGTATCTTTATTTCCCTCTGGTGCCTTGTTCGGGTATTCATATCATATTTGTGATTTTTGTAATTTCAACCTAGTTTGAACAAAAATAAACAAGTTATTTAATCTTTAACAGGGTTTGGTTGAATTATCATCACTAATATAATCAAAAGAAGTTAGTCTGAGTTCAGGATGTTTGTTGTTTACTGATGTCCACCTGCCCAAAAACTGAAAAAGAATAATGCTTGTTTACGAGGGTGATTGATCACTTTCTTTTGACATTTTCAAAACTTGGAGTGGTGGCAAAACAAAACGCCAATTAATCATCCGTGGTGCTTCTAGAACCACACGTCTTTATCAGGTAGGTTAGTCAAGGAAGACTTTGGATTAAATAATTCACAAGTTACGCCAAAATGGTTAAAAAAAACAAAGGGGTTATTCTTTTTGTTTGCTTTTTAACTATTTTTCTCACTCATGGCTAGACAACGAATCTAATATAAACTTTGATTGATGAAATCATGGATTTCGTGAGGATATGTCAAGTGTGAACGGATCGTGCAAAGCTTACTGACAATAGACCCAAACAGTCCTTATTTGTGGGATCCACGCGTTTCTATCTCTTTACTCGTTTCTTGTTCCCCTTAGAAAATGGGGGTCTTTGGCTCCCTCTCAAACCAATCAAGCTAAGCTATATCCATTAATACTTCTCAGCCGCCCGTCATCATCTCAGACAATAACATAGGGGCCTATTCATGGTGTTACTTTTCTTTTTCTTTTTTTTTGTTTTCTTTGGGGGTGGGCCTCTTCTTGACTAGTTGACTTAACAACAACAACAAAAAAGGTTCTTTTGTAGCTAGATACAATGTTTTTCGTATTTTTCTAAAATATATTCATGGCTGAATTTTTTTTAATGATGAAACTATCTCACATCAAGAAGACCAGAGAGAATCATAAAAAGATTGCATTATTAAAAACATACACATTGATATCTACATTAACAGAGATACAAGATATGCGAATATGTTGTTTTACTATCAGCCATCAAGCCAGTCCAAGCTATAGCATTTCTCTGCGACTTGAACATGAAGGTTTGGGTTGGTCTTCTCCAGGTATCTCCATTGCCAAGAAACTTCATCATCGCAGATAACTCGGCGCAGTGACTTCATGTTGGATAAAGCGGTTTGTGGTGGTAGGCTCACAATCTGTGAGCATTCCCTCATGTCTATCTTTTCAAGGCTTGCTAATCGAAATATCTCCCCAGGTAGACACCTCAAGTTAAAGCATTGTGAAATATCAAGGTATTTTAACCCAATAAGCTCGCCTATTCTGGGAGGTAGCATCTTCAGCTCTGGACAAGCATACAACCTAAGTATCTGTAGTTTCTTCAGCATACCCAAATCAGCAGGCAATTCACATAGCCGGTGGCAGTTGGTTATGCTCAGGTTCTGGAGCGAATTCACCTCACAAATGCTCGATGGCAACTTAATCAAATCATGACAATGATCAATAATGAGCTCCGATAAACGAGGGAAGATCAGGGGCAGGTCTATCACTGATGGATTAAAGCTGTTATTAACCTTGCAAAGAACCATAGATAGTTTCCGCAAGTTTTTCATGTGAACAGTGGGATTGGTCAATTGAGGAACCCATGTTTTTTCAAGCCATAGGCTTCGCAAATTTGCCAGATTGGTGAAGACTGAAAAATTCTCAAGCATTGCCTCATTTGTACCATAATTTATGACAATAAGTGCCCTAAGCTTGGGCATGTCGTCTATGAAAGGAGGCAGGAAGTATTCATTGGAGGAAAAATTCAGGATGAGTACTTCAGCCTTTGGGAATTCCATGCGAAACCAGTCCATTTCCCTCATTTCTCCTGTTTCAGATTCAATGAGCAAAACACAGTAAGACAACAACATGATTTGCAGTAGAAATTGTGAGTAAAGCTCTGCTACTAAAACAATCTTATTTAATGAAAAGCAATTGAGAACCAGTGATTATGATACCTGTATGAACTGAAACTATCTGAGCATTGAATGGCTGGTCTGTGTTTCTTTCCCATTCTCTGGGGAGTTCAGTATCTCTTCTAGGCATAAGCAACCGCTTTCGCTTGTTCACATCCCCTTGATTGCTCAGATGAAGAGCAAGGTCTCTCAACACATCATGTTGAGTAACACAAATTTCATAATAACTACTGTACGCATCTCCAACCCTGCACAACACAATTCAGAAAAATAAAATAAAAAATAAGGTATCTCAACCAACTAAAACCAAACCCGACTGATTTGCTTCATAAACAAAGAATTTCGAGCGACATACCGTGGGTCTTTCACCAAAGTGAGTAGATTCTTATCAGAAAGCTCGACAAGAATGGCAAATGCTTCCTCCTCATCAATGTCATGTATCTCAACCCACATGTTAATGAGAACATCAAGGGGAATTCTTTTATCTTCTGGAAATGATCCCAAATCCAAGAAACATTCCTTAACCTTTTTGTTCAAGTATTCCACACTTATTGCCATCCGCTCCAGCAACTTGTTTTCATGAGACTCGCAGATCGGTTCTCCTCGCAATAACCTTTTCTTAGCACTGGCCCAATACATTTCAGGTTGGTCTCGCAACGAAGCTCCGATCACTTTAAGTGCCAAAGGAAGTCCTTTGCACTCATGAACAATCTATCAAATCCAGAATTTAACAACCATCAGCAAAGGGGAAACAAACAACAAAATAGAATAACATTAATTAATTCTTGAAGTTAAATTAGTTACCTGCTTGACCAAAGTCTCATTGGCAGTAGGGGGAATCCATTTTTGCCCGAAAGCAGAGTGACAAAACAGGGACAATGATTCATCTTCCCTCAACAACTCTACATTATAAACTTCGTTAACAACAGGTGTCGGGAACTTAAATCTTGAAACGACCAGAGTTTTATATGTTGGGATCCTGAAAATTAGTTGTTCAAGTGCGTAAAGGGACCAGACATCGTCCAAAACAACCAGAGTTCGCGGTCCGCTTCCCCACTCGCACTGTAGCTTCCCTTGTGGAACAAACAGGTTATTGGTATAACCCATGGCCTCGTTTCCTGTAAGAAATCCCCATATTCTTGCCCTTAACTGTTGCAGATCCGGTGATTGTGATACAGTTAAGAACAAAATTCTGTTGTTGAAGTAACCTTTGAAAAAATGTAAACAGAGTTAATTAATTCTATCATAATCGACAATTAGCAACAAAAAGAAAAGGAACTTTATTTGATTAATTACTTACATCAAGGGAAACACTTACTTCGAACTTGATTATCTCTACAAATTTCATTAGCCAACGTAGTTTTCCCTGATCCTCCAATACCACAAATTCCAACAACGTTCAAATCATCTCGTCCGATTATCATTTTCTTCACCTTACTCTTCCCTAAATCCAAGCCGACTCCATTAAAAATTCCCAAACCAGCCTCCTCTTCAACTTCCATTCTCTTAACTGCTTCTTCCACCCACCCCCCGGCACCGATCTTCATCGAATTGAGCCTCTGCTCCAATCGGCCTTCCAACCGATCGAACCTTTCCATCGTTTCGAAGCGCATGTGGTGAACGTCGGCCAACAAGTGAGCCTGCATCGGCCCGCTAACGAATCTCGAAACTTGTTTCTCTAACCTCTCCATCTTCCGGGCCAACTGGAGATTCTTGTAGACGTTCCAACGGCCGGAGGCCAGGACTTTGCGGGCCAATTCGAGCCCGCCGCGTAGAGTCTCGGAGAAACGGTCGAGTTGAGATTGACGAATGGCGGAGAGTTCCACGCCGGAGTACTTGATTTCATTGATGATGGGAAGGAGTTCTTCGATGCTAGTAATGAGATTGTCCGCACTGGATTTGCAGAGGCATGACTTGCGTGAGATGGAGAGTAACTGTTTTAGAAGCTCAGTTGCTATTTCTCCGGCGAAAAAGTCGTTAAACGCCATTCGCTGTTACTGAGTTTAATCTGCGAAAAGCATTTCGTAAAAGAGTGAGTGGAGTGACTTGGTTATATATCCTCGATGGCGGGCGCTTTTTTTTTTTTTTTTTTTTTTTTTTTTTTTTTTTGTACATGCGGGCGCACTCAAACTGCAAGGGTATTTTTTTGGAGAAAAAAAACTGAAAAGGTTTTTTATCTTAAAATAAAGGAATATATTTTTGGGTAAATTGTCCCGTTAGTCACCCTAAAACAGAATCGTCCTATTTTGATCACTTTAAAATTTATTTTATCATTTTTAATTACGGTCATTAGAAAATTTTCAGAAAATGGTCGCTCAGCCGTTAAGTCACTAACGGGAAGCTGACAGGGCATGCCATGTCAGCCAATTTTCCACCTATTATCCACGTAATTAAATGGTTAAAATTTCCCTAAATATAAAATAAAGTAAAACGACAATTGAGTTATAATAAAACTAAAAATTCAAAAAAAAAAAAAAAAAAACTCTAGCTTGAACGGCAGCCATGGATCTCATATTATTCTTTGGCACGACTTCATCGTTGGAAAGCTCGAATTTAAGCTCAAGTTCCATTTCTTCATTTCGAAGCTCAAAAATGGTTGATCAGGGCCTCATGACATGGTGGCCTGTTTCTTAGCAACAAAACAGTTCCTTCCTCATTTCAGTAAAGACCCAGAAATGTTTTGTTGATGAAAATGAAAATGTGTGTTCGATTTCTTGTTTTTCGGGTGGTCAAACTCTGTGTCCTGTGAAGTCGAGGAAAGGCGGTGGCAAAGGGGGTTGGGTTTTATTGGTGAGTTTGTCGAGGGATGAAGGGTATGTTGGGGAATCAGGAGAAGATTGGGGGCAAAACGGGGATAACAATTTGGAAACGGTGGAAATGGTGGAAGAGGATAGAGGGAAGAAAAGGATCAAGTGCTTTGAATACCACCAAACATCTCTGGGCTAGTGCTGTTGCCGCTACGGTTTCAAGATTTTACTTTTTCTTCTTCCTTGTTAAAAAAAAAAAATTCTTTTTTGATTGTTGGGAAAAAAAGGGTATGAAGACAATGATGAGTGATTTCTTTGTGTCTTGGTTTTAACTTTTGTTTCGGATGGAACATTAAATAACAAAACTTTGATGGTGAATATTCACTGTTTTAAGACTTTTTTAATTTTCCATGACTGGGAAAAAAAGCCAAACCAGCCCCGTCGGCAGTCCATTGTCTGGCAACATCTCTGACAGTTGTTCTAAAGAACAAGATCGATTTCTCCCATAGCTAATGTGAATCCCAAAATGAAAAAAATCCGTCTCCTCCAATGCAAAAATATCCAAAGAAGCTAAAGAGACAGTGCAAGAATGTGCGGTCGGAGTTCATCAGCTTCATCACCGGCGAGGCCTCCGATTAGTGTCTGAGGGTGAAAGGGAAATGTTTGGGCATGTTGTTTTCCTCTAACCCAATTGTCGTTTTACATTGTTTAAATCTAGGGAAATTTTAACCTTTTAATTACGTGGATAACAGGTGGAAATTTTGGCTGACTTGGCATGCCCTTCCTATTAGTGAGATAACGGCTCAATGACCATTTAAAAAAAAAATTAGAATGATTAATAAGATAAATTAACATATAGACCTTGAATTTGGTAAAAAAAATTCATTTGGTACATGAAATTGGTTAATATTAATCTCAAAATTTGACAATTTTTTTTTTCAATTTGGTTCTTAAACTTTGATTCTATTAAGATAGAAATACGAGATACTCTAAAACTGTATCATGTTATCACTTAAAATTTTAAATTTTTTATATAAAATCTAAAATTTGTAAAAAAAAAAAAACAAATTATAAAGAATTTTTGAAATTTTTGCATAGCTTAAATTTCAAATAATTATGCGGTACAAATTCAAAATGTCACATCTTCATACCTTAACAAAATCTAAATTCAAGAGTAATATGAATAAAAAAACCAGAGACCAAAGTGAAAAATATTGTCAAATTTAGGAACTAAAATGTTAGTTTACCCCTAACAATAATCGACGGGAAAACTAGATCAAGATTGCGTTTTGGGTTTATTTAAAATTAAAATTAATTTATAATAAAATTGCCATTCGTCATGCCACGTACTTGTTTTAGATAATTTCAAGTTTTTAGATCTTATTTTAAAACGGAAACTTGTATTAAATTGCAAGTAAATGCTAGAGTGAGATGGCACTTTTTTTTTTCTTTTTTTTTGGCTTATTAACTAAGTGATGATAACCCCTAAATTATCTTATAATTAAAAAATAGGTATAAAAATAAAAATTATACATGAATTTTAATTTTATATTTAATTTGATACATAAATATACATTAATTTTTATTTAAATGTATATATAATTTTGATTCAATTGTATATATTTAAATAAATGAAAATATAATACATGAATAAAATAATTATTGTGAAATTGAAAATTTTAAAAATGATCCCTTTTAACAAATAATAGCTAAGGATTACAAGCTTACAAATTTGCATTTGGCTCGTCAGTCCCCAAAAAAGAAGATTCATTTTTATAGTTGATAGTACTCAATGAGTAATGATGTTTGGGTACCTCTCCTAGGTTTTGAATTAATTTTATAACCGCATCTTTTATTGTTATCATTCTAAAATGACTTATGAGGTCTACTAATTTCATTGTTAATGTAAATCATTATTATTATTTTCTGAATTTATTCCCCTCGGTTGAAAAGTCATATTAATATAAGAAAGTTTGTGTACCAAAGCGTAAATGAATGGCTCACTATTAGTAAAAGGTGGGGACGTTCGACCAATAAGAAGGGTCGTTGACGTTGACGCATAAAATCCCCGTCCCGCCCTCCCAAGTCCCGTCCATTATCATTTCTGAGCCAAATTGCTTAGATCCAAGTCATCATCCACCATACGTACACTTGATTGTTTTAAATAATAACAATAATCATCAGCAATACAAACTAGGTGAATAGTTTAGTAGTTGAGTTTCATTGGGCCGCTTAATTAAATGATCTTCAAATCAAAACATTCCTCAGCTGTGGAATGTAAAGACCTTAACCATGCAGGAATGCTTGCCTATTCTTCGACTATGGTGAATACTGAATAATGGGTTCATTGGTTGGTAGGTAGGTGACAATGCTGATTTTTTTGTTCTTCTTTTTGACCAAATTTATTTCATTGCATCCCCGGCTAAGGAAATTAATCCTACACGAAATGATTGGGTTGAGACTTGACTTGTTATTTGGTTACGCATGTATGCATATTTATATTCATTAGGTATAATTTTATGTATTATTAAAATGTAGGTAAATTTATTTTTAATATTACTGAATAAAGTGACATCAATGCAATTTTAAAATTGATTTAAAAAAATCATTTGTTATAAATTATTACTCCATGTAATAGACTAATAGAGGGGTTTGTGTCTTTTATTTTGTTACAAAGAAATTATTAACACACTCAAAATTCACCTCTTTAAAAATTACTATTCTATTTAGATTATAATTTTTTTTCTTTCATCCGACATTATTTAGTATATCTATATATGCCTTAAAAGAGCAAACCTGAGCATCTCAAGGACTCACTGACATATCCCAAATGAGCAAGTAGTTGTCTGATTTGATCGGTTTTCAAATTTATACGCGACGTGGACTATACTACAAGTTTTGTATATTATACGCCAAGTCATCGCGTTCTTTTATGCAACTACTGCTGGCGACCAGGTCCAAGCGAGGACCAGGATCAACCACCAGGCCTCTTTTTTTTGTATAAATTTTGATTTCTTTCTGCAATTCAAATAAAATCAAACCATAGCGACCCATATATCCACACCCAACAAAGAACTGGGTCCAATCTCATGCAAACAAATCCATCAGCAAGAGCTACGTGTGCCACCTCCTGACCCGGAAAACATTTTGGGTTTTGTGAAAGATATACTGCAAAGAAACAAAATGAAGAAAAAAGCTTCAAATATGAATAAATGGTGCAAGTATCTTCACGTTTAAACATGTACATGTCTTGCAAAAGTTTAGTTATGTTGTAAAATCAATTAGTACTTTCCACTCAAAACGTTTCAACTCAAGAAAACTAGTCAACAATACTTCTACGGTGTTGTACAATTCAATAATTAGTACTTTCCACTCTAAACGTTTCAACTCGAGAAAACTAGTAAACAATACTTCTACGGTGTTGTACAATTCAATAATTACCACGATCCCCAGTTAGCCACATAACTATAGCACTACAATTACCGTAAATTTCCCAGTAGTAACATTGTTGTTTCCAGTTTGTTATTGTCCTTCATATTATGGCTCAAGTTAAAAATCTTTCTTTCCATTTGGATGATGCTAGTGAACCCCCAATACTAATACATGCCCTCCTCTTGGAATCCTGCACATTTATCCTACTCATCATACACCCATTCAGATAAACTATAACGGCGACTTTCTCGGTCACCTAAACCTTCTGCCAATTTTGAATCAAGCAGCTGGAGTTGCTTTTTAATCCAAGGAGGATCGTTGGGATTCAGCCAGAGAGCTTCACCAGTATCTTTGTGCTTGAAATCTGGCTGTCGAGGGTTTTTCTTACTTTTCCTATTGTCCCACCATTCAAACGGGTTGGTAAAAAATACTTGCCACAAGTAGAGTTGGCTATCATAACTCCCCATACTAGCTTCACCTACACCTTTTAATAGAGAAAGAAACACAATAAGCATGGAGCAGATGAAGAATGAAAAACTTCAAAGCCAATAACAGTCAAGAACTGATATTCTAGACTTTGCAATGTTCTTAAGATCAAGGACTAAGCCCTAAAATTGGCCCAACATAAGAGATTAGACATCTGTCCAGCTAAGTTGTAATAAAGGTACCATATAAACTCAACAAAAAGAAGCTCCAGCTATGAATGAGTTCACAAGAAGCCAGAAAATTACTACCACGAGTTAAAAAAAGATAGACGGAAACATTATACCTTGTTCTGATTCTAATTCCTTGCATTCTCGGGTGGTCGATCTTTCACCGTGGTGGGTAACAAAACTCCACTCTGTCACAGTTACCTGCAATAATATATGAAATGAACATGCATGTAAATGCATCCTCCTTATTTGCATAAACAAGACGGGAAGTAAATCCATACATTAAACAAACATCATGTTAACTCCATTAATGCATCAATCAAATTCCATTAGAAGCTTAGGATACCAAAATTAACCAACATAAGTTTGATTGATATCATGAATCATAAACAATTGTAGCAAAAAAAAAAAAAAAAAAAAAAAAAGAGCTTATTTTTCTGAAGAACCTTGTGATAGATTATGAGTTGCTTATCTAGAGTAGCGACAGTGAAAGACCCCAAAACCCCTGAAACATAAATAAAATCCCCAGGCTTAACATGTTCCATACAAATTTCCCCCATCTTCGTCCACATCTGCAGTCTAATCCTGTTTTAAAATCATAATTCCAGCATTAAATTTTCAACAAGGTTAAACTTAGAAAATAACCCAGTAAAAGAAATTAACTTGAATCTGCAATCAGAATCATAGGGGTTTTTGACATTGAGGCGAGTCTGAACCCCAAATTTATCGCTCCTGGTATTCATAACTTTGAGAGGCTCGTCCACTGTTCCTATTAAGCTGATGCGGTTCCGCGATGGAGGCTCCACTTCCACAGTCGTAGGCCGCTGGAATTTAAGCGCGAGCCGGTAAATCGCGCTACCTCCTTCGTCATCGTCGACGAAATGGTTTGAGAACCTGCGATTTGAAGCTGCGGATGAATGGAATGAGGTACGATCTGGAAGGGGAAGTTGGGAAATACGTCGGAGGATTAACGCTCCGATACGACGAACTATCATAAATCCAACACGTGGCAGTGATCGTTGAGGCCCAAGACTCTTTACTGCCGACAGGATAATTGAAAAGTGAATATTCGGGTGGTATTCAAAGCGGAAGAGTGGCGGGGTTTTTCTTCTGTGGGAGGGGGTTCTACATTCAGGCGGAAGAAGATTGTAAACATGTACATACTAGTCACGTGATAGAAACAATGGAGAAGGGGTTTTCCACCTAGAGAGTCACGTGATTGGATTTTGTAGCCTCTTGTTTTGCTTCAACTAGGCCGCTTTCCCTAAGGTGAAACTATCATCCAATGGCGTTAGCTAAATCTAATATTATTACTCGTAATATTATATTTTAGCATAAGCTTAATATTTCGATCATTTCTAATATAATCCTTTTTTAATTATATTAAGATATCGTAATATAATATATAATTTCATTACAACACTTTTTTAAGTTATATAAAATTTTGAACATAATTTAAAATTTAGGATAAAAAATACCTTTATTCTAATTATATTAATCAAAGTTTTCCCTAAAAATTAAGAAAAATAACTCAATTATTTTAGAGTTGGAGTAAACTATAAAAATAGTCACTTTTGTTTGCATCATATTACATTTTAGTCACTTATGTTTGAAATGTTACGTTTTAGTCACTTACGTTATCGTTTTGTTACGAATTGGTCACTCTACCGTTAAGCTCCGTTACCTCTCTAATGACAATCCTACGTGACAATCCAAATTGGTTTTAAATACCAACTTGGATGTCCTACGTGGCAGTCCAAATTAAATTTATTTAATTTAAAATATATTTTCATCTCAGTAACTGGACATCTAAGTTGGCATTTAAAACCCATTTTAACTGTCATTAGGGAGGTAATGGAGCTTAATGGTAGAGTGACCACTTCATAACAAAACAATAACGTACGTGACTAAAACGTAATATTTCAAACATACATGACTAAAATGTAATATAAAATAAACAAAAATGACTATTTTTATAGTTTACCCTTAGAGTTGTTGAAAACCTCAAAACTGTTGGGAGGTTTATATTATGAAGTTTAGTTTTATTTTTATTTTCATATTAAAAGCATATAAATATATTATCATAATTGTTTTAATGGTTGGTATAATAAATTTGAATTTATTAAAATATTATAAATTTATGAAAATTTAAGACTAAAAAATGTTAAACTTGTAAAAATAAAAATATTTTATTAAAATTTACTTATAAATAATCTTATATTTCGTCAATTAAATACTTGAATATTACATTCTAGTCAAATGAATCAAACAGGTAATGTTACATTTCACCCGTAATCTTACATTTCTATACTCCTACGAAATGCAATTTAAGATTCAACAAACTGAACGCACCCTAAGAACGAGTTTAGTATTGTTTTTGAAAAAACAGAGTGAAAAATTGCTTTTGAAAAGTTTAGTTGGAAATTTATGCCTTTAGTATTGCTTTTAAAAAGTGATTTTGAAAAATAAAATGTTCATTTTAATCATGATGTTGTAAAGTAAAAATATACATTTAAATAATGTTCATATTCTTTGATATTATGATATTTTAGTGAGAATATAAAAAATAATCTATTATAACTCATTATTATTATTTTGATATATGAAATATGAATTTCAAATACTCTTTAAGTAGTTAATATTAATTCTTTGTATAATTTAATTTGAATATATAAACTATATTTTAAATATTAAAATATAACTGTTACAATTTTAAATATAAAATACTATATATTTATAAAATACATTGAATTATAAATAAAGGTTAAAAATGTTTTTCACTCGTAAAATTTTTTTTCCCGAAACTCCAAAGCAATGAAAAAAAAAGTTTTTGCCTGTCACAAATTTGACTTGATAAAATGTCTATTTAATATTGTTTTATAACTTCAAAATTGCTTTTGGCCCAAAAGAAGGGGCAAATATCCCAAAAATACCAAAAAAAATAAAAAATTACCGGAAAGTATAGATTTCAGGAAAATTGACCGGAAAGTGCAATTTCCCCAAAAAACGCGTCCACGTTAGCGCATTTTTTGGGGAAAACGGGCTAAAGCGCTTCCCAGAGGGCGCGCTTTAGCCCGTGTTTTTAAAAAAAAACTATTCTCGAATATTTTAAAAATTTACGAGAATAAACCTTTATAAAGGTTCAAAGTGACAACACCATTTTTTTTAAGGTGTCATCAATTAATAAGGAAATATAACTTACAAAGGAAATCTTTATATAGACCCAAAGTCTCATTTCCCTTGTTTTTTTGAGTAAAGTGGGATATGAGATATGTGTATTTATAGACTCATGAATAGTTTTGCAGCTTGTTCCTAAACAATGTAGGATTCCTTCCTCTTCTACACCATGTAGAAGGGTTCTATTGTTTTAAGCCAACCTATTTCATTATTTGTGGTCATCATGCAACTTTATTATTAATATATGTTAGTGATGATTAGATTTGTAAAAAATATATTTGAGTTGTTTTGTTTCTTATTTTTTATAATATAAGAAAATGTTAACAAAATATAAAAAAAGAGAAATTGTTTTGTAAAAAAAAAAAATCAAATATAGTGTAGCATGTCATCTTATGTTGTTAGTTAAAAGAGGAAGGAATCCCACATTGTTTAGGAACAAGCTGCAAAACTATTCATGAGTCTATAAATACACATATCTCATATCCCACTTTACTCAAGAAAACAAGGGAAATGAGACTTTGGGTCTATATAAATATTTCCTTTGTAAGTTATATTTCCTTACTAATTGATGACACTTTAAAAAAAATAGTGTTGTCACTTTGAGCCTTTATAAAGGTTTATTCTCGTAAATTTTTAAAATATTCGAGAATAGTTTTTTTAAAAATACGGGCTAAAGCGCGCCACGTGATGCGCGCTTTTGCCACTCAAAAGAAAAAGCGCCTATATGGGCGTGTTTTTGCTGAGGTGGCCAAAATGTGTCCTACGTGGCGCGCTTTAGCCCCTTATCCCCCAAAAACGCGCTGACGTGGACGCCTTTTTGGGGGAAATTGCACTTTCCGGTCAATTTTCCTGAAACCTATACTTTCCGGTAATTTTTGATTTTTTTTGGTATTTTTGAGATATTTGCCCCAAAAGAAGTCTCTTTATCAACTCCATTAATTTAGTTCATTTATTATTAAATATATTAATTTAATTTCTATAATATTAAAAAATAAAATTAAGTTGGGACAAAGCTAATATTATTGTTTTAAAAATATTTTTCATATTTACAGATCAATTCCATAATGAAAGATTTTATTTAAAGTTACGATGTTTTGAGTTTAAGTCTTTTTAAATGTATATTATTTTTTTTAGATTTTACATAATTCAAAATGATAAAAAAAAAATACCCTCATTATTATTTTATAAAATGATAATAACACAAATGAGTTGGGAAAAAACTAATGAGTGAGATAGACCCATTGTAAAAAAAATATATAAAATAATAATTTCAACCGTTATAAACAACATAATTTGTTGTTATCATTCCCCCAAAGTCTAGCTTAGCTTGCAGTTCTTCGGTTGAATGTGGTCCAACTTTTCTCATCCACAAAAGGGAAACGTGTTTTTGGTATTCAAACTAGCTGGGATATATGAAATTAATTTTACCAAGCCTAAGGTCCTATTTCCCTTTTATTTTATTTTATATATTAAAATTCATATACCACATTTTGTTCAAACCAATTATTTTTGTCTTAAGTGGTTGAATACTGAATACATATCACATAAAAGAATAATGAGTCAAATATAAGTGTGATTGTACTAGCACTTTGCTATTTTTGCATGTGGGATAAATACAACTCTCTTGGTTGGTTATATTTTGAAAGATCAAACCTTATCATAGACTAAGTATTATCTTGTGATTATATTAAGTAAGATTTATTGATTATTCGCTTCGTGTCTAATATTATATATATTGTTCCACCTGATAAAAATAATGTCAAATTTAAGCCTTATTGCTAAGTAAACATTAAAAGATTAAAGAATATGATCTGAAATGTGAGATACATAATTTCTTGTTTCAAGTAAAACTTGGTACATACTTACCCTTGTTTAACTCGCGTTGATCAAGCCAACTTTCAAGATACAACAGCTGTTCTTTGTCATAACTTTACAAATACTTATTTTTTATTTTTAAGAAAAATGTCTGTCCAATATCCTAAGTCATCTAAATGAAATGAAATTGTTTGACTCATCCGATTTCTGCAATAAAATCCACAGCTTAATTAGGATCAGCCAAGGGAGGAACATCCATTTGCAGATTAAAACTGTCGAGGCCCAAGGCTGAACATTCGACCAAGCTCGTAAAGCCCAATATGACTGACCTTTACAGAGACTTGTAATCGACACTTGTTACAATGGGTTTGGTCAGCCGAAGACAGAAACTAGTTGGTCAAGCCACTGCATTCGATCAAAAAGTAACCATAGTGAGGAATATATATGGGATTATATCTCTAAAATGTATTTAAGAAAATCTAAAAAAAATAATTAAGTTTCTGTATTAAATTCGTACCCAGTTAAGTCATTGTCATATTAAAATAATCAATTAAGTCATTTCATTAACGGTTTAGTCATTGACTACGTTCACAATTAAAATAAATTGATTGATCAATCTAATGGTAACATGTGATAACTTCTAGTTTAATCTAATATTTTCCCATAAATATATTAAAAAAATCAGAAAAATTACATAAATTGTTAAATTATAAAAATTGATATAAATTTATTAAAATTATAAAAATGATAAAAAATATAAAAATCTAATAATTTTTAATAAATTATAAAAAGTAATAAACATATTTAAAATATTTAAAATTTTATAAAAATCATAGTATAAAAAGTATTAAAATATTAAGATTGATATAAATTTATATAAAAATTATAAAAAAAAAATATAAAAATCTGAATTAGACCGGATCAGTCGGTTGGATTGATTATACCACATCTCTTCAAATTGTTAGTTATCTTCTCTTCTTTAAAATTTTTAATGAATTAAACTGTTCTAATTCAGATACATTAAAGGTTCAATGGTTTGCTATAAATGGTAGAGTTTTGTTTTTTGTTTTTCAATAAAGAAGGGGAAATTTACTAAAGAATTAAAGGGTTATATAACTTATATGATCTTTTTTGTTTGAGAGAATTTGAGACTTTTATAGCTATATTATTTGGGTTCGAAACTCGTGTTTATCATGTATTTGATAATATGCTCTTTTGAGAATTTTCAAAATACATCAGAATTTAGGATTTCCTTACAAGAAATGTCACTTGGATGGTGCAATGATGCTCATCGGTGGTGCAAGGAGAGGGGAAGAAGATGTTGAGCATGGAGAAAACAATGAAAGTTGGAAGATGTTGAAGGTAGATTTTGATTGGTGGATCCAAAAGTTTGATTTGAATTTTAAGAAAATACCAAAAAATATATTTAAATTTGATTTTTTTAACTGTAATTGTAGATTTAAAGTTTGAGTAATTAAAATGATAATTTTTTTTAACAGCAATAATTAAATTAAAAGAATTGTTTTTAGTGAATTTTTTTTTAAATAATCAAAATAAAAACCTTTTAAAAATTAGATGACGAATTAAGTAGTTTACCCTTTAAAAGAATCATTTAAGTGTTATGAATAAAAGGTATTACTTAATGATACATAGTTCAATTATTGTTAGAGAAGCCGAACTCCCAAAAACATAATTTCGCGCCCTACAGACACGGCGTAGGGTTGATTTTGTCAAAATTGACTTTTTAATTTATTTTATTTCAGGAATTCAAAAAAAAAAAAAAAAGGTAGAAAGAAGGAAAAATCTATTTATGTCGTCTCGACTAACTTTGGCATTATGCCACGCTATTGGTCAGTTTCAGACAGGGATAACTGTAATAATAATAAAAACAAAATGAAAGAAAATCACGCATTGACTTCCTTTTTTAATGAGAAAAAAATTAGAAAGCAAGAGACATGGATAATCATATGTCGTGTTATTTACTCCTGTATTAAAAAAAAAAAAAAACAAAAAAAACAAAGGCTGGTTGATTTAAACCAAAACAAACTTATAAGATTTTAGCTTTATCGTTAAAGTCTCATTTTTTTTTTATTTCTTATTAAAGTTTTGAGTGGACTGTAAAATAAATTTTATTGACGAATGGTTATTTTAATGTTTTTTAATGTATAAAGTTTGAGTTTTAATTTTATGTTTGAAAAAAAAAAAGCATTCAACAAGCTTAATCCCATTTAAAATTGGATTTAATTCAACTTTAAATTTATTCCAAGTGAAATGTGAGTACCAGATAAATAAAAATAATAATATTTTAGGAAAATGATAGAAGACAAAGTAAACAGAGAAAGAACCGAGGTGTTTCCATTGTTCTATCGTAACAGCAAAAAAGAAAAGAAAAAAAAACACACACACACTCTTATGTTTTGTCCGTTAATTTTCACATGACGACGACGAGCTCAACAAAGACACGTCTCTTGTTCTTGCTTTCTGATCAATGCCTATTTCTCGCAAAACTTCTCCTCATTTCTCTTCTTCTTTGCCGTCCCTTCATTCTGATCTTCACCGCAACGCTGGCAATGCCGGTAATTCTTGTAATAACCAAGCCCAACAGCAGCGCCGTCTCACGCGTCAAAGGAAGCTCAGACACTTGACCGACGACGAGCTGGGCTTAAGGTTTGGTGATATCCACCGTTCCTTCTCCTCTCCCTGTTCCCCTGATACGCCGGCAAGGATGGACTCCAAGTCTCCTGAGAGGTTGGAGCATTGGTCTTCGTACGCCGAGCCCAAGCCTTTGCCTCTTCCTGAGGGGCTCTTTAATCGGAAATCCAAGACGCCCGGTTCCAGTCCTGGACCGAGTAAGCTAGCATCACCTGATGAAAGGCTCGCCTCTGCTGTCGGAAGGTAACCCTTCAACATCCATTCACTTGTTTTTAAATTATTTTCTTAGCTTATCGGCTTTTTAGTTTTTTCCGGTTAATAATTCAGGACTTAAGTTTATGTGTTAAACTGAAATATAAAAAGACCCACGTTTGTCCTGTACATAAACTCATCTACTGGCAAGCAAGATCTAGAATAAAATATATTATCACTTTTTTTTTTTTTTTTTTGGTATTGCCAACATTGCGGTGGTTGCCTATATGTGTGTATATATTTATATTGGAGAAATGAACTGTTGGCACTAGAATTTCTATGTTGTCAGTGCTTCTGATAAATTTGGTTCACGAAATTCTCAGGAAGAATGCAGATCACGTTGCTAAAAGTGCAGCAAAATCATCAGTCAATGTTCATAAGGAATTCTCTCAAGACGAATTTGTCGAAAGCTTTACAAATGGCACAAAGCCGACGGTGACTACAAGGAGCGGTGCTACAAGTTATTTCTCATCTCCTGCCAGTCCTCAAAGATCAAACACCCAAGATCACTTTAATTCTTATGATGTTGCAGATTCAACCAAGTCTTTGTTAAGTCGTCGCAGGGGTTTTCCTGGCGAGAAAATTTTCGGGGGTGTTAACTACGACTTGAGGTTGAAGGTTTCGGCCAGGAGTGCTCCGACGACGGCTTTATCTAGTCCCTCCGTTAGTCCACAAAGATCAAGAGCCATAGATCTCCATGAATCAAGTGGGTTGATAGACTTAGATGTTCCATATTCAGGTAGGCCTGCTGCTTATAATGCTTCACCAGTAAAAAATGTACATAGTCCTGAGAATTCTCCACTGCATATCCCTGGTCCAAATAAAACTTCATCCTACCATGGAGAGTGGCTTGAAATTAATAGTAATCAAGTAAATGCCCATCCTTTGCCCCTTCCCCCTGGAGCTTTACCATCATCATCACAATCACCGGTGCCACTACCATCACCGGTCTCAAATCACGTCATTGAAAAACCAATGGCAACTTCGATCATAAGTCAATGGAAGAAAGGAAAACTTCTTGGACGTGGTACATATGGAACTGTTTATGAAGCAACAAACAGGTATGCAAGCCTTGTGAAGCAGATTTTGCAGTGTTTCTTGATTTCTTTGTAGCAGAGGTGACATTTCATTTCTTTCACTTTTGACAGAGAGACTGGAGCTTTGTGTGCAATGAAGGAAGTTGAGATCATCCCTGATGACCCTAAATCTGTTGAATGTATAAAACAGTTAGAGCAGGTTATATTCTATGTCCTAATTTATGCCTCAATAACCATTACATATGCTTTAGCTTCTCCACTATCTGTTGCAAGATTGGGGCTTGAAATTCTCTTAGAAGCCCACATGTTTGGTTAAAAGACCATACACGATGCTTTCACTTTGTTCTGCTAAGTATCTAATACTCTTATTAAAATGGTCTATGGAACTCCCCTGAAAATCATAGTTACATAAGCTTTTTATTGCTTTACCTTTTAACTGTTCCACATGCACCCATTCCTTACATTTCAATCAGATTGCTTTGAATTTTTCCCTTTTTAAGCTATTTAAATCCCTCCTGGTCTTACATGTTGCAGGAAATTAGAGTTTTGAGACGCTTAAAGCACCAAAATATTGTTCAATACTATGGCAGTGAAATAGTATGTAGTCCTTCCACTTCTACACTATGCTGAAATAGTTACTTTTAAGCTGGGTTAATTTGAGGGGTTCATTGTTTCATATATAGGTTGATGATCACTTATACATATATTTGGAGTATGTCCATCCTGGCTCAATTAATAAATATGTCCGTGAGCACTGTGGAGCTATAACAGAATCAATAGTTCGCAATTTCACCCGTCATATTCTATCTGGCTTAGCATACCTTCATAGTTTCAAGACAATACACAGGTGATATTCATGCTCTATTAGAATTATATAGCAGCTTAACTACTTGTTTATTTTGTATTTAGTGCTTTCAAAATTGATAAACCAAGGGCGAACAATCCTTTGTAAAATATATAAATTGCAAAATCCTAATGCACCAATGGTTCTTTTCTAACTTTTGTTGTAAGGGAACTTTTGCTCCATGTTACAGCCATCAAAATGGTTGATTTAGAAAATGTCTTCTAGATGTGATTCTGTTTTTTTGTTATAGTATTTGATGTATCTTGTCAACATCAGATTTCATTCACTTGAATGCTTGTTCGTATAGGGACATAAAAGGTGCAAATTTGCTGGTCGATGCCAACGGCATTGTTAAACTTGCTGATTTTGGCATGGCAAAACATGTAAATTTTTTACTTCCTTTTAAATTTCTCATGTGGCAATGCAAAATTTACTTATATTACCTTGCTTCTTCAAGGGTAGTTTTTGTTTTTCTGAATAATCAATGGTAGTTTTTTAATTCCTTCTCTGTGGTATAAGTTTTCTGGCTTCTCAATTTGCATGTTTCTACGATAAGTATTCTGCAGAATGTAGGCACCTGTTAGAAAAATATGATGGGGAGCTAGTGCCTTACATAGTGAGAACTTTTTGCTTTTCCAATATCAACCTCTTCTTTCAAAGGCCATGCTTTCAGTCCCTAGGCAGGTTCTCTGTTTATAGATAGACTCCTGCTGGTTCTTTTTAGGGTCACAAATACCAATTGTCACCTTCATGGTTGTTTACCTGGGACAATGAACTCTTTTAAGCTGCTCTAATACATAGATTTGACTTGGGATTATGATAATTGGTTGTGTTAGTCTAATGTATGTGTGAAATATCCTTTTAAATGTTGTCAGTCTAATAATTTCTTTCTTTTCCTTTTTCTTTTAAATTTCAGCTTACGGGATTATCCTACGAGCTTTCTTTGAAAGGAAGTCCATACTGGATGGCTCCTGAGGTGATTTACTATACAGTAATTTGTAAAGACTTTTAGGCTTTTCCATGGATGTTTCTACGTTTTTTTTTGTTTACTTCTGTTATTTCCACTGCAGGTCATAAAAGCTGTCATGAAGAAAGATTCCGATCCAAATCTTGCTCTGGCTGTTGACATATGGAGCTTGGGTTGTACCGTCATTGAGATGTTTAATGGTAGACCTCCTTGGGGTGAACTTGAAGGGGTAAGCCCATGGCCGTGTTTAAACTTCTCTTTTAACTTAATTTTTTAAAATCGCATCTCTATTTTCTGTCTTATTTAATTGCTCTCTTTTTTTTCCTGAAATTATTCATTTTGCTCGCAGTTTATTTCTGATAGCTTTGCTGATATTAAATGAACTTCACATATGGTTCTGATTTAGATTGTTTTTCATACATAATGTAACTAAGGAAATTTTTCCACAAAGGGTTTTACATTAATGCTTTTACTGTCAATTTTTATCCATCAGCCTCAAGCTTTGTTCAAAGTTCTGAACAAAACCCCGCCTGTACCAGAAGCATTATCTCCAGAAGGAAAGGATTTTCTACGTTGTTGCTTTCAAAGAAATCCCGCCGAGCGGCCATCCGCAACTAAGCTACTTGAGCATCCTTTTGTACGAAATTCGGCTGATCAAAATGGACAAGCCCTCATGCAGGCCTTTTCTAGAATGGATCTAACGGTAAGCATCTGCTAGAAGTTTCTTGTTTTGGAACCATTAGTGAGCTCTCCAAGTAACATTGTCTTAAACTGAAATGCAAATATGATTAGTATGCTGATACTATATCTATGTTCGCATAGGATAAATCACATAGTATGAGAATAGAAATGATGTCGACTTCCCCGGGAACAAGGATGGCAAACGGGAAATTGCCGTCTAATAGGTATACGATATACATATTTACACTGATATGGAATGAGTTTGATCCTGCTGCACCATACATTCCACTCTAGACACTGCATGATTAGTTTTACTCCTTAATGATTTATGCTTTCTTTCTTTTATTGTCCTCAGTGAAACCGGTCGATTAGGCTATCCCAAAACCAATAACTGTGCCGCAGCTTCGCACCATCCCCTCGATCCTGCTCTTGAGGTCTCGACTTACACGTCTGCAACAAGAGTGATTCATGGTTCACATAGTTTCAGCCCTTCGTCACATGTTTCAAGCAATATGCCACTCGGTGCGGTGAACAACCACCCATTTGCTGTGGGGCGGATGCAAGGCAAGGAAGTCCCACACATCTGAAGCTTGGGTTCGGATTCAGATCGATGAAATGTAGGAAATTGTTTTAGTGGATGTTTGGGGGGTCAGGGTTTGATGACTGGCGTGATGTTCAATTTCACCATTTTCACGGCTCTGATAAACATAATGTAAATACAGGGTTTCTTAGTTGTTAATTCTGTTACTTGATTCTTTCCATGTGTTTCAAAAACATATCTAAACAAATGAGACACTTGAAATTTGGCCGAGCAAGTAAAGCAATAAGAATCTGGGTTCCTTAACTTGCAATACATCTCCAAATGATTCCATGGGGATAGTGTTTCAAGTTAAGTCTTATATACCATGCTTTTGAAACATCATCCCACAACATTTTACGTCTGCCTGCTTTGGATTTAGCCCATCAACAGCAATGGGCCTCAATTTCAACAAATCGTCTTATGTAACCTAAGAACCAAACCATTCACTTTTTTTTTTTTTTGGTTGAAGGTGACTTTATATTTTCTTTGAAACTTCTATTCAATAACCATTATTAATCATCACGGAAAGCAAAAAGAATTCATATTTATAAAAATTTGAAAGTACAAATTAGATATTATAAGTCATTTTAAGATTTTATATAAAAGATTACAAGAAATCTCTAGTCCCTTTCATAAAATTAGAGCAAATAACGATCTTGATTTAATAAATTTAACCTGCAACCTTTTTGTATTATGTTAATATTTGCACAGAATATATAAATATTGAGGGTCAAATTTATTATTATATCAATCAAAATTATGTACAACTGACCGAAAATATTAATGTCGTGATTTATTTGTCCTCGGTTGCTCACTTTTGAAATAAACTGGATTAAATTGGTTCAAAATTTTTTGAGAGGGATCAATTTGCTCAACATTGCATTCCCAAAAGATGACGTAAATTCGAATCTTGGACACGACATTATTGAGAGAAGTAACCATAAACCTCGAATATCAACTTTAAAAAGACATAGGAAAATACCAAAAAAGAGTAATTAAGGAAGGTGCGGCAGAGTTAGAAAGAGCATATGTGTTCCTACATAAAGAAAAAAAAAAGGGTTTTGAAAGGCTTCATATAATTTTGTTGAATTTCGGGAACTTTTAATGTAATGTTGTTGAACCTTTGACATGATTTTGATAACTTTTCAGTAACCTTTAAAGTAATATTTAATAAACTTGAATATAATTTTAGTAATTCTTGGTATAAGTTCACCAAAAGCAAAAAAAGTAGCAACATATAAACAAAATAAACACTATTGAGTATTGACATATTATATCATTCACCTTTAAAACATAATTAGTGCTTTTCAACTTTTGTTTGACAGCAATAGGTAGGGGGACCTTTCGGCTTTCCTATGAGCCTAAACTGGTACCCCAAGAGACAGGGGCATAGAAACCCAAAATCAATGGGACACACATCTTCAGCAACAAAACTTTGATCCTACAAATGTACTTGAAACCTTGTTTTGGACCTTCTAGTGGAGTGTCTCCCCGGACACTAGGAACTGGTTCATCATCACAAACACACCCAGGTTCAGATGCTAACTATCAAGTTTAATTACCTCATAGCTTTTCAGACTTGTAATGAAAGTGTTAAGAATACCAAGGTTTTGACAACCTACCTGTAACTTGGGTTGTAAGAAATTTTCTTGTCCTCTCCTCCTATAGAAATTCAACTACCATGTAATATAGAAGAGCTTGATTGCCTTTGAAATTAAGGCTACTCTGTTCACACATCTTTAAAAATAGATTTATTGGATGTATAACTGGATTGCAGTAATATAATTGGACCGCTGAAAGGTTGAAAACGAACAGCATTGAAAGCTACGTCTCTTGAAAACTCAGTTGTTGTTTATTTTTTTAGCCAAAGGCACATTTAAAATATGCATCTCTTAAATTTAAAAAAAAAGTACTAAAACCCAAAGTTGCTGCTGCAAAGTGGGACAGAGCTTTGATTGAATCAACTTCCAGGCAAAATAGAACCCTCTCTACAATCCGTTCTTTTTTTTTTCTATCACCGGGATAGGTCCACATTCATTGAACTTATGTGGGTAAAGACACTGCTGATTTTAGCATGCAGATAAGATGAAAAATGTGTGGTTAGCATGTTTTGGCACTTTTTCTTTTTAGTTGCTTCCAAAGTTAAAAATTTGATTTGAGCTCGATGTATATGTGGTTCCAATGAGTGATGCAAAGGAGTTCACTGAACCTGAAATCCAATTCTTATCCAAATATGAATCATGTGGAGATGAGTGGAGACTGCTGTTTTCGTACAATTGATTTCTTGTTCATTTTGCATGTCTTTCAGGAAAAAAATAAAGCTTTTGAGTGGTAAAAAAGAAAGAAAGAAAAAACAGTTTTGTTTTGGCCTACAGCTATTTCCAATTTGATGTAGCATTAATGAGCTTTTGTTGAGGTGCAAAACAACCAGCAGCAAGCTTGCTATTTTCAAATGTTGCTCCAATTTGTACTTTTTTTTTGTCACAAAATACAAGTTGGAGAGATTTTGTACTTTTAAACAAAAAAAAAAAAAAAATCAGTACTATAG
Organism: Gossypium sturtianum; assembly: GCA_025698515.1. Taxonomy (NCBI): domain Eukaryota; kingdom Viridiplantae; phylum Streptophyta; class Magnoliopsida; order Malvales; family Malvaceae; genus Gossypium; species Gossypium sturtianum. The sequence goes on along the minus strand of CM046955.1, from coordinate 149,642,833 downwards.
TTTTGTCTTCCCAAGTGTTCACAAGCAAAACTACAAATCCCGTAAATATTATTATCCTAAGACTTAAACAAAGCATAGCATTTATTTATTTAGTTAATGGATACCACCTCGTGTCTTAGTTATTGCTCTGTCAAAACTGGGAATCCAAAGTTTTAGAGAATATTTCCTTCCCAAGAAGATGAAAGATGACTTTATTTGAATTCAGTTTTCTCTAAACCAATATAAAATGATTCTGAGAAATGAATGTCGTCACCACTATCCCTCATCGTTCTCCTAGAACAGCCAAAATTCTCAACAGAATATACATCGATTTCCCCCAAATTTTCAAATGTAGGGAGTAAAATATGAAGGCGGTGGGTAAATTAATTAGTAGTAAATGTCAATCTTAGTTTAATGCCTGGAGCACAGGCCATATTCATTCATGAAATCTGACATTTGTTCAAAGTTCTTTTGCCCTTTAAAGAACCAAGGAAAAGAAACAAAGATCACCCATATTAACACCAAGACAAATGGAAAACCTCCCCCCAAGCTAGACCATAAAAAACATAAAAACACATTGGCTTAATCTTAATTAGCCTTTTTCTCTTTTGGTCTTAATGAAACGCTGATGTCTCAGCTGATAACGTGGAGCTCATATATTCTCTAACCTCTCTTGCTATCACATCTCTCATCACATCCCAAAACTCTGCCGGCACCCTTTCCTCTCTCCTCCTCTCCGCCACCACCACCGCACTTCTACTACTAACACCACTACCAGGCGGCGCTAGAGTCAACGCCGTCAACGCTTCCTCTTCTATCATCACTTCCGTAGATCCCAATGCACAATGATCGCCACCATCCATTGGCTGATGAGTAACCCGTAAGATCTGTTGCTGATGTTCTTGTTGCTGTTGCTGTTGATGATGATGTTGCCCTTCCCTTGCCCTCCTCTTCAACGTCGAGTTCCAATGGTTTTTCACAGCATTATCAGTCCTTCCCGGAAGCAATCTAGCAATGGTGGCCCACCTGTTACCATACCGAGCATGAGCGGCCAAGATGGTATCATCCTCAGCTTGGGAAAACGGACGGTGCTCAACATTGGGGCTAAGCTGGTTACACCATCTAAGCCTGCAAGATTTCCCTGATCGACCCTTTATATATCGGCTAATCAAAGACCAGTTTCTAGGCCCATATCTCTCAACTAGTCGAGTCAAAATCCTATCTTCCTCAGCACTCCAAGGACCTTTGATCTTCTCAGCTTTGTTTGAACCCCTTGCAGATAAATACGAATCGGAAGAAGATGCATCAGATGATGATGTAGAAGATGAGCATCCATTCATTGCTTCCATCTTTAATCACTTACTCGACAGTAAAAAAGAAGAAAACCTTCTCTTTTCTTTTCCCTTTTTCTCTCTCTCTCTCTCTCTCTTTTGGGGTTTATATTTGTTTGTTACTTTAGGGGTGTGGTGAAGAATGAGGATGAGGCGAAAGGGTGAAGAAGTGGGGTTGTTTATATACGGAGAAGGAAAGGTGCATGAACACAGTAGGCGCCTAGCATTTGGAGAAATGGGGTACTTCCAGGAAACTGGCTTTTGTAAAGTTGGTGGGGGGTCCAACTATAGACTATAGAGAGCAAGGTTTCGGTAGATGCGCACCCCTAGGTTTATTACTTATTGCATTGGGTTTATTATATCATTTTTTCGGTTCCTTGTTAGAGCATAATATCTTGTCATTCTGTTTTTGTCTTCACTTGCCAATTTACCATTTTGGATCCACCTTTACTTCTCTTCTTGTGTGATGATTTTCATATATCACCCCGATCCCAATTATGAGTTTTCTTTTAATGGAGCATTATGTGTTTAACTACGAATTACATCAGTGCTGTGTATAGAGAAGAAAAGGATTTAGAGATTTAATATAATTTTAATTGTAGTTAATGAAAATGATTATAGAAAATAACTAAAATAGAGTTATTCACCAATTTTACTTATATACTATTCTTTTACAACAATAACTCGTGTTTATTTGGTTATTGGATTGGCTGTGCAAATTATTCCCTTAAGGGAATAGTCATGTATCAATCACCAATACCCAAAATGTTATTTTTAGGTCAGTTGGAAGCCAAACAATACAATCACTTCATCATTTGTACCATTATTAATTTTACAAGAAAGCAGGAGACTTTATGCTCTAGGAACAATTATAATGTTGTACGAATCACATGGATAAGGTCTTTCAAAAGTATATCTTGATATTTTTAATGTACATCAATCTCACATGAGTATAGTTTCCATGGACACAATAAAAATTTAAAATTCATTTAATACCCAATCAACCTCTTCATCAAGCCTTAAACATTATTCTTTTTATTTTAATATTAAAATAATTTATTAATTATATCAAAATTTAAACTCAACTTCATTACAAATTACTATTTTTAAGTTTCAGGGACCAAATTTAATTATAAATAAACTAGTTTTGATAAGTCTAATACATAAGATCATTTGGGGTAAATAATTTTTTTCTATTAACTCATTATACCCTTTCACATATGATACGAATAATAAAAAATATATTTATTAACTTTTTTTTTTTTAAAGAATTTATGTGTAAAAATTGAATCTGGAAAAAAAAAAGAGAGAGAAAAGATTGGATACACAAAGAAAGATGGGGTAGAAATGGAATTAATGGGGGACCAATGGATCTCGAGAAAGAAAAGAAAATTCATAAAATCATTCTCGTACTGGCACAAGCACAATGCTTATCGGGAGCGTTTAAAACATGACAGGAAAGGCAGAGCTGTTTAACACGTAACAAATGTTTTAAAACGGAAAGTGGGACCCTTTCCACCTTTTTTGACTACTTTTGCTCGCACCAGATTTACAGCTGTAACTCCTCCATCCGTATCCCTTCATTTCATTTGAATCAACGGCTTCAATCATCCCTCCCAGCAAAATTTTTTTAAAAAAAAAACACAAAACAAGCACACTGTTAACCAAAAAACACAAAGAAGAGAGAACCCCCTTAAAATAACCAGTTTCAAAATGATTTCAACGCCCTCCACGTAATATGGGCCCACACCCAGCCTGTAAGACTCTCACGTGATTCCAGTTGAATCCTTTTGACTTTATGGTTTTTATCCAACCAAATTAAACTCCCTCTCCTCCCTAGGGAGCGTGTCACTCAATTTCCCAATTATTACCATCATTTCTCCCCCCTTTTCTTTCTCTTGTTTTTAAGGAGCGGATGATTTTAATCATTCTGTTTTTCATGCAATTCTTTTCAATTATCCTTTTTTGGTAGCGGCTAATAAATCTTTGGGAGAGTACTGTGCGATCAAAATGGGATTTGATTCTTGGATATAATCATTATTTAGGGGAGTATTCTGTCTTTTTGCTATTAGACATTTTAGATGATCTAATTTCCCTACATAGATGATGGTATGATAGAGTGTTGATTCAAACTGATAGTTTAGAGGTGGTTAAGCTATCCAAGACAAGCATTCAGTTGGTTTGAATACAACCTTGATTAAAAGGATCAAACAAATATCATAATACGAAGGATAGTTACTTTTTAGGTATGTTTCTATAGAGAGTAATTAAATTGCTGAACCCCTAACTAAAATGTCTTCTGACAGGAAAGAGAGTGTACAAGTATTTGTTGAGACGCCCAAGGAGTGCCTAGCAGTTTATATTTTAATAGAGCAAGTGCCCATTTATTCATAATAATTTGATGTAGTTAATTTGTTGTTTTCGCACAAAAATAATAATAAATCATTTGTTACAGCGTTTACCCTCTCTATCTTGGACATTTAATTTTCCTTAAAAAGGAGACCCATGGACCATGGTACGTAGGAACAAAAATATAACTATACCAAATTTTATGACAATTAAAGTTAACAAAGCCATTTCTAATTTTGAGTTGATATTGGTTTAAGCTTCAATATTTGAACCATCACCGCCCCTTGGTTTTTTATTTAAAAAATATAAAATAGTATTGTACTTAAGTTTAACTAAATAAAATTAATGTTAAGAGATAAGCATTGACATAAATGATTTGATGTAAGGGTAACTTGGCATTGGATGCCAATCAAGGATATTTAAAAAAAAAAAAAAAAGGAATTAAGTTAACCTAGTTTGATATCATTTCATAGTTTTAATTACAAAACAATGTTTGAAATGAAACTTGTTGTTGAAAGACTAAACTATTCAACTAATGGAGAACTACTTAAATTGGACTGAGCGAGTTTGGTCTCGATGGCCATCATCATGCGTAAAGGATGATAATAAAGGAATCAAGGGTAAGCTTATTTAGGGAGAGTGATGCACGCGCTAGCGAAATGACAAGTGAATCGGAGCCCAGCAATATGAACACATGATTGCATCATGGCCGCCCGCGTGGCACCATTCCTATATATTTTTGGAACTTAATGGTGGGCCCCTGATTGTAAGTTCAGCAAGAAGCAGTTGGACAGTTGATATTCCAGCTGGCTCCAAAACCCTAACCTCACAACAAAAAGTTCTAGAAACCAATCCCACCATTTGAATCTATTTGGGCTGGACTAAAAAGGAAAATTGCATTTCATTTCAATATCCGTACGATGTTTCATTCTTAACAAGTTGGTTAATCATTCAGGTAACTCGTATGCAAAATACGCACATTTATTGATTATTCTTATGGATTCAGTGTAAAGAAACGCGTGGGAAATTAAATAGAGAAGAAAAGGAGCGAACCACTTTGATTGCCCAAATATATTAAGCAGCGGTTCAATTTCACGGTTTACGTAAATAAAAATGGGTGAAATAGGAAGAGCACTAATAATTGTGTAGTGACGGTTGTATTTGTGGGACCTAAATTGGAAGTATATAAGATAGCAAAGCGGGTCCATGTATGTTTCCTTCCAACCCATTTGCCGGTCGGTTTAGGAGTTCGGCTGGTTTAGCTCAATTCCGCGTGGTTTGTCCTTTTAGTACTACTGGTCAACCCATTGGTTACATCTTACGTGGTTGTTGATCTTCTTTTCCCCTTTTTATATATTTGTATTGTTTCTCAGTAGATTTATTATTCTATGGCCACTCTATTTACATGTGATGCAAACCAGAAGCTCTACCTTTATAGTTATTATCATGTTTTGCACTTTCCCCATGTGCGTAAGTAAAGACGAAGGTCGAATGATTTTACTTTCTGCCTTGAGGTTTTTTCTTTTTTTTATAGCCAAAACAGAAAAAACACTGTATAATCTCTAGTTTTAATTTATTATAATAGACATAATGTGATGTTGAGTTAAAAATATTTGGAATGCATATTCGACCGAAATTGGGTGGTGGACATATGGTGTGCTTTCTCCTTTCATTAGTCCAATAAAGATTCAGTTCCTTTATTGGAATGGGCTTAAAATTGCCCTCTGTGCTCCATGTATGGGCCTGGTTATATTATACAGATATCTAATCTTTCATTTTAACTGTTCCCACTAACCAAAGAATCTTCTCAGTTTCATTGTTTGGGCCACATACATATCCTGTATAACTATTTTTATAATAATTTTAAACACCATACAAATATATTTCAATAGAATGAAAACACTACCCTTAACCATTTCCCTCCAGCTTTGTTTCAACTTAATTGTAATAGAAACTAGTGATGAGAAGTAAAAGGAAATTCCCAATAATCATGCAGAAGCAGGGATTTTGTTGTCTAGTTTTTTGTTTTATCAGTTTTCCTCTTTCGTTTCCTGTCTTTATGTTTCCAGTTGTTTCTTTCTACTTTCCTGACCCACCTTTCGTAGCTGTCAGCTGCTTATAATTTTTTTAAAAGGAAAGGTTAAATTCAATGGACTGGATATTTTCTTATTGGAATTTGTTCTACCCTATATAATCAACTGGCATTTAATTATAATGTCATGTTTCAAATGTCCCCATTTAATAGATAAATGATTTTTCTGTGAAACATTCATTTATATTATTAATGTAACATGAAATTAGATTTGCATATTTTATTTATCTTATCATCATACATATAATGTACTTGATATATATATTTTCGAAATAAAGTAGCTGGTATTAAACAAATATAAACCGAAACGGATAATATGCACCTCATATTCACTATAGGTGCATGTGCAGAGACTTTACTGTAAACTTCAATTTAGCAAACGTGTTTCTTTTTGTCACCAACTCAAGGGATGTTTATCTGATTCTATTCTTTAGGGGAAGTGAGACTATCTAGCTAGCTAGTCCCCTTTGTGTTGCTTCTGTATTTGCAAACTGACTATTCCTCGATTGAGAGAGCATATCGTCGGCAAAACACGTCAACTTATATGTATGGCCAATGGAAGGCTAGCTGGGACTTATTGGTGCCAACTACTTATGCCTATGAAAGTGAATGCTCAGAATCTCAGCCACCACAAAAAAATCTGTTTCGGTGTCTATGTCAAATACTTGTTCCTTAATACATTGATATTTGAGTACACTTAAATGCTAACCATTAGTATTTTCCACAACATTCATCAAGAAACTTACCCTCATAACTTTTTCATTTCTTTGGTTATGTTTCAGTGGAGGATAATCTTTAAATTCACTCTTAATACGTGTATTTAATGCATAAAGACAAGAACCATTTCTGTTTCTTGCAAAGTTATCTGCAGGATTTACTGCTATTGAATTAGACCAGGGGAAAGAGAGAGAGGAAAAAAAGAAAATTAGCGTCGTTAATGAATTATATTATATGTTCATTGTCCCGTTTGAGACAAAGGGAACTTGGTGTGTCGGTATTCAATCTTATTCTCAAGGCAGAAACAGGAGATTATATTGGCATTCAATTACATGAAAGTGACAGAGTAGCTAACTTAGGTTTTGGCATCTATCACAGAAACTATGAGCTAGCTTGAACCACCATAAGGACATTAAACATAGTCTAGCCACGGTGATCTGTTTGTTTCCATCATTGAAATGTTTTTTAATTTTTTTTTATTTTTTATGGTGCTCATGTGTAAAAATAACACAAATTCTAACGAGCTCTTACAAAGAAAATACTCAGTTCTGGGCCAGGTGCACCATCTGGATTAATCATGTATAATGCTTCCGAGTCCTTTGATCCGACCACCTTCTCAAATCTTGCTCTCATGTACGTCAGTTCCCCATCAGACGTCACTGTTTCTTTGTCGTTTGGGCTTGGAAGGACCCCCGCACCCATTGACACACCTCGCAAGAGCTGCATAACATGGAGTTCATCGTCAGACAACTGTTTCCTCCTGATAGAGTAACCCACTTTTCTTCCATTGCAATAGACCGCCCACACAAACTCTTCCAGTAGTTTCTTCTTGTGAGTCTTGGTTTCACTTTCGAGAGCTATTCTGACTATATCAGATGCCATTTCCTTTTGAAGCAAGCTGGTGAGCATCGGTAGCTCGATGACGAACATCGGCACGCAATGGGGATCATCTTGTATGGCTAAGCAAACTCTGCCTTTACGATACCCAAAAATGGTACCTGTGGTAGCACTATCCTTGAGCAAAGGCTTTTTAGGCCTACCCAATAGTGCAACCATCTTGCAGCCGGAGGTTAGCATGGGGAAAAGCTTGAACATACGCAAGAGACCACCACTACTGGACTTGCGGTGCTTCTCTCCAGGAGTAGGCCGGGAGCAAAGACATTATTGCCGGATTGTCCATTTGCAAATATGGACTAGAGTGAACCGTTGGCATTGTTGGACTCAGTTTGAAGTACCCAAATCAAGAGGCTAGATAGAAGCTATTCTAAGTTGAATTACAAGGATTAAACTACATAGAGGGAGAAAAGAGGGGTGTGGTATAGGAAATAAAAGGAGTGAGTTAGGAAGGTGGTTAGTCACTTGGATTTGATTGTCCTTGGAATCTTTGAGGTGGGGAAGGGAACAGAACAGAAGAGAAGAGAGCCTACAAGTTGGTTAAGATAAAAAGGGGAAAAAATGAGATTAAAGCTTGATGTGATCAAGTTTAGTGATGAAAAAGAGATGGAGTTGAACTTGAAGGCGATAAGAAAAGGAGGTCGGACCACAAGTTTGGGGTGGGGAGAAATGGGGTATTGAAGGGGAAAAAAGGAGTGTGGTATTGTTGGGTTTAGCATGTGCCTCTCTGATCATTACATAGGGCATCAACATCACTTGATTTATGCTTTTTCCAAACCCCATCACAAACTCTCACTAATTATTGAGGCGCATTAGGAATTAGCTCCTTTTTCTTTTTTCCTACTGTGTATCCATGGAAATGGAAATAACTTTTCTTTTGCTTTTGCTTGTGACAGAAACCATAGTCTCATTCGATAGAGGCATTTCAGGCAGCAGCACAATCGAAACATTGATCATGTCCTTTTGAAATTACTTTCTTAATGTGATAATGCTCATGTTTGGGTATTAAAAGTACACCCCGTTTTGGCTTACAACTAAAGCATTTTCTCATCGTTTGAATTTTAAGCAAATCAATCTGGTAGTTAGAGAGTAAATTTCCCCCTTAAGTACCACATCAAGATTTCTATTCCTTGTAACATGCGCTCTTAATGGTTTCCTTACAAAGTAAACCCACTTACGTTTAGCAGCCATGTGAAGACAAGACAGGTCGTTGTCTGAGAGGGGTTCTGCTAGATATGTATCATCTTGTCTTAGCTATCTTCTGCTGTAACGTTACACAGTAATCTGTTTTTTCAAACACATAACAAGAACTATGTCCCCTTAGGACAAATAAACTCCTATTGCAATTTAATTACCATCTTACAATAAATTATAACTTCCCATTGACAAATTTTGACCAAAATTATTGAAGTTGTTTATTGCATATTTTGAAGATTTTTAGCAATTTATTATTGAAGACAAAACGTAAAATTATCAAGTCGAGCAACACATTTCCAATATGATTAGAAGTTGTCTTATTAAAGATATATTCAAAACTTACTATTAAGAATTAGAGATTCACAATGATTGTACTTTAGACATTATTTAACAAAGGGCTTGTTTTAGTTTTACACGTGAGTATTTATTTTATTTATTGAAAAACTTATACTTGGTGTATATTTATAAGTGAACTGTTCTTTTTGTTTAGTTTATAACTAAACTTTTAGGGGGAATCTCAATGGAAGAGTGATTTAGATTATAAGAGTAAGATTGCAACTTGATGAAGGGACTAATAATTTATTTTTAAAAAAATTAATAAATTTACCGACACTTTTAATTATAATTAAATGAAAATTTAAAAAACAAACTAAACTAATTAACCAACACTTGTCTCAATATTGTGTGAGAGATAAAATCTGGTTCCGGTGACAGACCTCCTCTCCCAGATTGATGAGACTTGGTCCAATGGCTTACAACACTAGCATGAGACTGTGTTTGAAGATCAAATCATTAAAAAAGATAAGCAGAAATGATAGATATGGAAATGTATACGGCATTGGAAAATCTTGACAGATGATTTGAAAAAGATGAATGTTAGTTGTTACTTTTATAATCTTACCTGTTTTCTTCTTCATTTTGTAGATTGAGTCAATGGGATTTTGCTATGATTATATCCAAATCAGGGGAGTTTCATTTCAAATGATACTAATCAAAATGCTTTGTCCCTGGGCCTGCCTTCTAATTATTGCGCCAATCATGGGACCCTCTTCCCATCTCTCTTTGCTTCAACTTCTACCAAACTTGTGGCTGCTCTTCCTTGATTTACAATTACTTACTTTCTTGTTAAGAAATGAAATCTGTCACTGAAGTTGATCCAACACTTTCCAAAACCACAACAGTAACACTAAGTTTATCCCTTTCAAAAAAAAAAATAAAAAAATAACTTGGTCACTTTACATGATTATTATGGATGATTGTTAAATCATATATATTCAGGTCCAGGGAAAGGCCTAATTATCAATCTAAAGCCTAAAATGTTGGCACCAGACAAAAGTTTGTGAAAATGGGCAGCTCCATCACTTGTTTGATGCGAAGTCATGATAGTTGAAACCAGCATGGGCAAATCACGCTGAGAGTTTTTAATTATAAAGGCCAAAACTAAAAGGGAAGTGTATATACGTTGCAAACCATTAATGGATATATTCTTTGAAAAGTTGTCCTTTTTTCAGGCTTTAGGGGTTCTTATGAAACTAGCCTACTTTGTCAGAACCAGATTGCCTGAACCTGGTGCTGTTTTTCCATACCCACTTCTTTTTTGCTTGGGCATTTACTGTTGAAGGACAAGGTTTGGTTCCCTGCTCTATCAAACTATATCTACTGACCCTTGTCCAAATTAATTAGTTAAATGCATAACATAATCATTGGAAATGTCCTCTTTTTATATAAAAAGGGATTATAATATTTGATATAATACTGAAATCATATAGATTTTCTTAGCTCAAATCCACAATAAATTAAAACATTGATGTAATTTTAATAACTTTTAAAATCATTTTGATATGATTATGTTATGCATTATTAGTAAGAGTGATTTTTTTTTTTTAATTGAGGTAGAGGATAGGTTGGAATTGAATCGAAGCTCACATTCCTTGTAACTTATAGTTTGTTTAAATCAAGAGGTTGTTTCTTTATTTGTGAAGATTTCATACATTTTTGTAAGTTTTGATATATCATTGGTATCCGAGTTTAATATTTTTTTAATGTGATACTTAAGCTATTTTTTTGTTTAACGTGGTACATGTATTTTATAAAAGATATATATTTTGGTACTTAAAGATAATGGTGTTAACTTTTTAGTGTCTAATTCAGGTTTTAGGATTGATTTGATGAGAATTAATTGTTAATATTATTATATTTGAATTTTTTTATGAATTTGTTAATAGAATAAATTTAGTGTTAATTCTGAATTTATTCAATTTTGTGTTTAATTTGTAAAATGTAGTTTGATGGGTGTAATTTAATTCGAGTTTTAAGATCAATTTGATGAAAATTAATTGTTAATATGATTAGTTAATTATAAATTTCATCAAACAACTCTAAATCCTGAATTAAATACTAAGAAGATAACACTCTTAGCTTTAGGTATCAAGATGTAATTTTTGTTAAATATAAGGGTAAATTACACCATGGCCATTCTAAAATAGGGATTGTCTTATTTTAATTACTCTAAATTTTTTTTTCTCAATTTAATCCATCTAAATAAAAAAAATTGGGAATAGGTAACTTTTGTTAATTTTCCTGTTTTCTTCTAACGAATTGCTAACTGTGCAATTCACCTCACCTTATTTTTTTCCACATATTTCCCTTTTGTTCTTCATTTCCTTTTTCTTTCTCTTTCTTCTCCCTCTTTTTTTTTGGTGAACATCAAAGTCGTTGTTTCCTTGTTTAGACGAAGATAAATGATGCAAGACCACATGTCATCTCTAATCACCGGTGGTAAATTATCATTAAAAGCAGGTGAGTTATCTTTGTAAGAAAGAAAGCCGCCAATGCAGTTATTCCCAAGCTCGGGACTATGAAATTGAAAATGATTTTGTGGCGGGTAATCCCGATCTCGGTCCTCTTCTTCCTCACTAACACCTGAATAAGATGCTGCCGCCATCGCGCCTGAATCCTCCCTACAAGACAAAGACGAAGCGATGATGGTGGTGGTGAAAGGAAAAGGAAATGGAGAAAATAAAGGAAAATATGTGGAACAAAAATGATGTGGATTGCATAGTCAGCAATCAAGAAAAAAACGAAAAACTTAACAGTAGTGACTAAATTGTAATTTTTTTATTTAGAGTAACTAAATTTAGAAAAAAAAAATAGAATGACTAAAATATAATAAATCTTATTTTAAAATGACCAAAATTATAAATGTAACACCCCTAACCCTTATCCGTCACCGGAACAGAGTTACGAAGCATTATCAAACTTTACGAATTAAATAAAGACATTTAACAACTTTTATTATACATATCAAGAATCAATCATATAAATATTATAATGTCCCTTAGATGGGCCCTTGAGGCCCAATATACACCTTAGAAGTGAATCGGGACTACATCGGATACTCAGGGATTTTTTTTTTCCAAAATCTCAAAAATTTTCTTAGGAGCAGGGGATACATGCCCGTGCGGCCGGCCGTGTGGCTCACACGACCAGGAGACACGTCCGTGTCTAAGGCCATGTGGGTATTCGATGTGAGGCACATGGCCATGTCCCAGCCCGTGTCCTTACCCGTGTAACTCTCTAACTTAAGTCACACGGCCAATCACACGCTCATGTGCTAGGCCGTATGCAAAGTGCAGGGGTCACACGGCCAAGCCACACGCCCGTGTGCTAGGTCGTGTGCAAAAACTTGGGCATTTTGTTTCGAAATTTTAAGGTGCAGGGGACACACGACCAGACTACAGGCCCACGTGCCAGACACACGGCTGAGACACACGCCCGTGTCTCTGCCCGTGTGGACGAAAATAGGCCATTTTAAGGCCACTTTTTCCACCCTTTTTGATATCAACCTATATACAACATTTCAATACATCAAATAACCCCAAACAAACAATCAACACAAGCCAAAAATCATGTTTAAAACAAAATATAACATCACAAAACTCATTTATCTAAACTTACCAAAATAACTCCATTCATTGATTTACCAAAATCTACTACTAATTACATGCATACAGATATATATTTATGTCATTCACAACCATACTTCAAAATTTAGTTCTTTTACAATCCAAACCTATGCATGCCATATAAACCATGGAATGAATAACAAAATCTACCGAAATGTAACACCCCTAACCCGAATCTGATGCCAGAACAGGGTTACGGAGCATTACCGAACTTATAAATCAAACATTTCATGTTCATTTCTCATTCAAAACAAAAACCATTCAAGTCAATCATATAGTCCCTAATACGAGCCCTCGAGGCCCAAAATAAACATTAAAAGGGGTTCGGGACTAAACCGAGTATTCAAGAAATTTTTAGGAAAACTTTGAAATTTTTCAAAGGTGTAGGAGACACACGCCCGAGTGGCCAGGTCGTGTGTCTCACACGGCCAATAGACACGCCCGTGTCTCAGGCCGTGTCCAAACTAGTGAGCATACTGACTTGGGTCACACGGCCATTCACACGCCCGTGTGCCAGGCCGTGTACCCTTCGAAGTGGCCTCACATGCCCGTGTGCCAAGCCGTGTGAAAACTGGAGGGTATACTGACTTGTGCCACAAGGCCAATCCACACGCCTGTGTGCTAGGCCGTGTGAAGCTACTGATTTGTTTTCTATTGAAGTTACAGGGGACACACGGCCGTGTCACCTGGCCGTGTGTCACACACGGCTGAGACACACGCCCGTGTGGACAAAAATAGGTCTTTTTCTTAGCCATATTTCTCACCCAAATTGGTACCAACCTAAATACAACAATTTGCATATAACCATGACATAATTAGGCCTTCAAAGCCAACCAATATCAAGCTTATAACTTGTTATAATATCACATACCATCATAATACATATATCAATGTGACAAGGCCATTTACTTATATATATACATAACAACATGTATCAAACAAGCCAAATCAAATGGCTAAATACTTGACCAAATCAAATAGGCTACATTAGCCAAACAACCTATACATGCCATTATAATCAAAATTATAAAACCATAAGTACCAAAATATCCGATAGATAGTGTGATGAAATCTCCGACAACTTCCAACCCGAACGAGCTTCCGAAATACTATAAGTCACGGAAAAATAAACAGAGTAAGAATTTAGGCTTAGTAAGTTCGTAACTAAAAAAAAAAAATAAAGTTCACCACTTCAATTTATAAGCATAATCCATTTAAGTCAATCCAACGTGTCTTGGTGTAACACCTTCTACCCGTATCCATCGCCGGAATAAGGTACGAGGCATTACCGGAGTTTATCAAACATATTCCATGTTCATATATCATAGTCTCATGTCTCCATATATCAATAACCATCATTTCTTGTATTTCAGATAAATACTTGTAACCATACATAAGTATGCAATTCGCTATTTCTTCCTGTCAATCACAATTTCAAATGACAAATTCTTGTGAATACGCTCACCAGTTTCATAATTCCATGTATTTACCGTTTTCCATATTTATCCCGTTGAATTCCTCAGAATTTCGATGCATTTCCTGTAGTACACTCATGGTGTACTATCTCATTAACCGTCAATTCATACACATATATACATAAGTCCTTTTCAGAGAGCACACTCCCGCGAACCTCATTTCTTACAGCGGGATTACCAGTCCAGGCTAAATCCCCTGTAACATATGCTCAAAGAGTATTGTCGGGATTACAGTCGAGCTAAATCCCCGGCAATGACAAATACTCTATAGAGCTCATGCGGATTATCAGTCCAGGCTAAATCGAGACTCACATTTACTTTGGATTACCCGTCCAGAGCTAAATCCATTTTACACATATTCTTGGCGGGGGCTTATATCGAGGATCACCCGTCCGGGCTAGATCCTTTTCACACATATTCTTGGGAGGGCTTATATCAGGATCACCCGTCGGGCTAGATCCTTTTACCTTCAAATCCTTTTCAGTGATCCATCGAATTCCATTCCATTCAACCGAGATTTATTTCCCTTTTTATTGAATATTATCAACATTTCGTCAATAATCATACATTGAGCATTCAAATCACATTTTCATCACATAAACATACATTTCAAACATTTATGAATACAATTCAAGTTACACAAACTTACAATTCGATTTTTATACCATAACGATAATCTTAATTTCATAATAAATATTTGAAGTAAAATATTATATCATTTCTAATTCAACGTTTATCGATTATAATCGGGTATGTGATCAATTTATACACAAGTCATTCATATATTTTCCTCCTCCTCCTCTCCATTCCACATCCTTAATGTATATATCACGCTTATAAGTAACATTATCTATAATTTCACTATTTACTTATATGTATATTCAAAGTTGTCCATCCGTGTCATAGTCACTAAATTATTTTTATCTTACGCTACAGAACTCCAAATTAAGATCCGCTTGATGTTAACTAGATTCATATATCCTTCTACCATAAAAATTTTAGAATTTATAGTTTAGCCAATTAGTACAGTAAAATCTTTAAATTTATCCACTGTTACTGTTTGTTTGTGACTTTGACCTTTGCTTACTAAAAATTAATTATCTCTTAACATAGAATTTGGATGATATTCCCGTTTGTTTCTCTTGAAAATAGACTCATTAAGAATTTAAACATATAAATTTAAACCCCTAATTATTTTTATCAAATTTTTTATGATTTTCCAAAGTTAAAACAGGGGAACCCGAAATCATTCTGACCTTGTCTCACATAATTTATTATATCTCATGATTTACAATTCCATTGCTTACACCGTTTCTTCTATGGAAACTAGACTCAATAAGATTTAATTTCATAATTTATTCATCCTCTAATTTGATTCCCACAATTTTTGGTGATTTTTCAAAGTTAGACTACTGCTGCTGTCCAAAACTGTTTTAGTGCAAAATGTTTAATATCATTTTCCCCTAAACTTTTAATACATGACAATTTCGTCCCTGGGCTCGAAAAATGAAATTATTGCAATTTAATCCTTATTCCAAGCCTAATTATTCTCATACATACCAATCACAGCCTATGAATTCCATAAAATTTTAGAATTTTTCATAAATTCAACACTTTTCAATTTAACCCCTAAAACATGTTTTCATCCAAAACTCTTTAATAAAACACCTTTAAACATCCATTAACATCTCAATTTCATCATAAAATAAAAAATATCATATGAACTTATCAATGGTAACTTCCAAAATTTTCAACAAAATCAAAAACTAATAGAATACTAAGTTGGACCTAATTGTAAAAGTCCAAAAATATAAAAATTTCAAGGAAAAAGCAAGAATCGAACTTACTTGAAGCTAAAATATGAAATACCAGCTCGAAACCATCTTCCATGGCTTTTTTTGACAAAAAGTTTAAGAAGAAATGGCCTAGAAATCATTAAAATCAACTTTGGCCTTGTAACTTTTGTTAAAATTCCAATTTTGTCCTTTTCACATAAAAATCTTTGATTTTTTTCATGCTATGCCGCCTCAGCCATTTTAAAATGGTCCATTTGCCCTTTTAGTCCTTCCTTATTTAATGGTTAAGCTATTTAATCACTTTAGCAAGTTTTGCACCTTTTCAATTTAGTCCTTTTTATCTAATTGACTACCGAAACGTTAAAATTTTCTGACGAAATTTTGATACTACCTTATTGACACTCCGTAAATATTCATAAAAATATTTATGGCTCGATTTATAACATCGAGATCTCAATACATCTTTTTCTCAATTTCTTAACCAAATAAATCTTTATAAAACACAATTTACTATTTTAAAAATCTTTTAAAAGCTACATTTGGCTCGTAAATATTAAATAATATAATTTACGAGTTCATTTGCCAAATTTGTGGTCTCGAACCACTGTTTCCTACATTGCTGAAATTTGGGCTATTACAACTCTCCCCCCTTAAGAATTTTCGTCCTCGAAAATTCCTTCGGTGGAGAGGTTCAAATATTTTTCACTAACTAATAGTATCACAAGTTCTCAAAGCTGAAACATTAACTGCCACTTCTAAATCATATATCAAGTAATTCTTTTCATACGGTTTTTTTAACTGTTTAAAAGTATAGATGATGAACCTCGAAACTAACTATTATTTCGACAAAGGCAAGCGCACCTATCGAACAGTAGTATAGTTGTGGTGAGTCCGGAATATCGTATCCTCAAGGACCAAGAGTACTAGTATTAACTATCTTTTTATTATCTAGCCTAATAATTAAGGGGATTTATTTTTAATCTAAAATTAACTAACTAATTTAACTAACTATGAACGCGACAGAGAGTGAGTTGAAAAAATACTTTTGGACAACTTATATGAGATAGGCAATACCTAAGGAAGAATCCACCTAGACTTCACTTATTACTTTTGATTCATGCGATTTATTCACTTGGCTTAATCCATAGAAATCCCTAAATTATATTAATACCTCTCTCGAGGCTACTAACAACTGACTCTAGGTTGATTAATTAAAATCTCTTTCTAATTAAAACCCCTATTGTCGCATTAACTCGATCTATGGATTCCCTTATTAGGTTTGACCCTAATCCGGCAGATTTTTGTCGCCCTATCTCTAGGGTTGCGATCAACTCCGCTTAATTATGTTGATCTACTCTTAGACAGGGACTGTTGCTCCACTGAATAAGCTCATTCGACTTGAATCAATAACCTGAATTATCAAAACAAGAATAAGAACTTAAAATTAAGAATAAGCACAAGTATTTATCTCATAAATCAAATAATAATAAGATTCATCTAGGTTTCATCCTCCCTCGATATTTAGGGGATTTAGTTCATACTAAAAGAGGGAAACATCATAAAAGAGGAAAACAAACAAAACGTAAGAAAACCCAAAAACTTCTAAAGAACTTGATGGGAGATCCTCCGTCTTGATGGAGATCCTTCTCTTAAGCTATTCCCGACGACTGTCTTAGAGTATTTTCTCCTTCTACCCGGCATCTATTCAACATCCTGTCGAGCTCCCTATTTAGGTTGCCCCCTATGGTGTTTATATAGGCTTTGAGATGCCTTACTTAGCCCAAAAGTATCCTAATCCAAATGAAACTCATCTTGGCCACGGCAGGGACACGCCCGTGTGACACGCCCGTGGTCGACTCTCTTGGCCGTGGTTGATCCTACTCACCATACATGGCTGTGTGATCTGGTCGTGTACGTTGATCCAGGCCGTGTTTCGGTTGTTGCTCGAAACACACGGCCGTGGGTGATAGCCCAAGCCGTGTGAGTCTCTAAGGTAGGCCTATTTTGTCATTTTTTGGCCTGTTCTCGTTCTTTTCAGTTTCCTAAGCTCTCCTGAGTATAAAACATGAAATTAAGAGATTAGGAGCATCGAATTCATCAAATCTAATGAAAATTCATCCAAAATTAAGCCAAGCATGGGGTTAAAATATGTGTAAATTATGGTTTATCAAATACACCCACACTTAAGCTTTTGCTTGTCCTCAAGCAAAAATTCTCAACTCACAATTAGAATTAACTTCCCTCAATTCATAATTCTCATCAACAATGTCTTATCATAATTCATAGATAATTCATACATGGATAATTTAACTAAAAGAGTCCTAGAGATTCAAACAATCTAAGTCATAGATTTTTATAGCATGAAAACATAGGTGTTTCCCCTTACCTAAATAATTACCTCTGATTCAAAACCGACAAGTATTGACATCCTCACTAAAGATTCACTCAAATCACTCAAAGTGTTTAAGGTTCAAAAATTAAGCACTCAAAAGTCAAACATGAAAAGTTAATCCCATAGGCTTGCATGAAAATCAAATCTCCACCACTATAGAATCAGATGATACACAAATCAAAAGGTCTTTTAAAGGGTTGTAATGGGGCTTGGGTTAAAGGTGTGGATAAAGGCTGAATTAGAGGGTTAGTATCAAGATTGAATTGATAAATTACCTAACTAGAAAAATAACTAAAACTTAAATAGTTACAACAATTAAGAATTCATCACTAATAACACGAGCTTCCTCTCAAAATGTAAAATTAACGCATAAGCTCAAATAACATAGAACTAATAATGAATATACTTCGTTTTTTTTAAAGAATAAGCACATACAATAATAATAAGATAGAATTTAACAGCTGAAATAAAGAAAATAGTTAAGCAACCGATCAAATCAAATCTCGATATAAGGGTAGTCAAGAGAAATAGTGATAACAAATACAAAGTGGGTTTTGGGTTAATATTAATGGGTGAGTCAAGAGATGGTTGATTAGGTTTCAAAATGGGTCACTAGGGGTTAATTAAACGGGTAGGCTTTTTTTTTAGTGGAATAAGTGGGTTAAAACCTAGGTGCCTTTATCATCTCAGTATATCAAATCAGAGGTGTGGTCTCGACATGTATAATCGAAGCAAGTTCTAGAATAACAAATCAATGCTGACACACTCATAATTAATAAAGTGAGCAAGAAAAGAATATGCTCTAAAAGGCTCAAAATCTCACAAAAATTATGGTTTTTGATGTCAACCTTGCAAATTTCAAACTTCAAAGTAATATTTAAATTTAGGGAAACGACCTAACAAAATTTTAATTCTGAAAATAGACTTATCATGCTTGATTCTCTAATGTCTTAAAGTTTAAACCATCAATGCACAATAACCTATGACTTAATCCAAAACATATCAATAAAAATCATAAACCAATAAAAGTTTCATTCTAATAGTAATATGAGAAAATTACTTAAGAACAAGACATAATTCGAGGATTTTTACGGTAATGATATACTTTAAATAACCTCCCCACACTTAAGATGTACATTGTCCTCAATGTACAAAAATAGATAATGATAAGATAATAAGAATATCGTAAGAGAGGGAGAGAAGTGAGACTTCCTGAATTATGGATAAAATCCTTAGAAAGTGAAAAGAAGCCTGATGAACTAGGCAGAGGTGAAGGTGGGGGAGAATACTCTGGTAGTTTGGTCGTTCCTTAGTAGCACCTTGAACCTTTGAAAAGGTTCTCCCACGCCCATGTAGAGGATCACACGCCTGTGTTCTTTAGTCAGTGTTGACCACGGCCGGACCGCACGGTCGTGGCAATTTTATCGCAGCCCGTGTTTTGGGGAAAATTTTCGTCCTTGACCCGCACGGTCTCCGTCACGCTGGTGTACCTCCTCGTGGTGTCCACACGGCCACGACCATGCCCGTGTGCAAAGCCGTGTGGTAGGGAAACCTGCGCCTAAAACATGAACGAAAGTGGAAACAAACTAATTAATAGGGTTAATGCTCGGGTTGCCTCCCGAGAAGCGATCGTTTAAAGTCTTAAGCTAGACTCACCTCTCATTCGCATAATCATGGTGGTTTGAAGAGTTGAAGCTCCTCATTCTTGCTATCAATTCGGTTATCGATATATTATTTAAGTCGAGTGGTGTTTACCTTAAAAGTGTCGAATGTAGGATTAGTTACCTCGACTGTTCCGTATGGGAAGGTATTCAGTATCGTGAAAGGGATCTCGTCGTTTGCATTATGGTCTGAAGTGGTGATTTGAGGGTCTTTCTTATCCAACAAAACCTGATCTCCGATCTGAAATTGGTATGCCTCATCTTTAAGTTTGACATGGAGTTGCCCCGGTTTTACTTCGTGTGTTCTTGGTTTCTCCTTGACACGTGGCTTCCACTCATTTAGTTCATCGATTTGAAGTCTTCGTTCCTCATGAGTTATTTCCTTGTTTGCACGAGGTCTAGAATCTGGCTCAGGTGTGTAGTTTTATGGTGCTTCCTGTAAAGAAGGTTTAACCAAATGGTTATTAATGGAATTTATGTTTTTACCTTGATTACTTGATATCCTAGCTGAGTCAAGAGCCTGAAGAGTGATCGTTTTGTCACCTACACGAAGTGTGAGTTCACCTGTATCAATATCAATTTTAGTTACGCGATTTGCTAAAAGGGTCTTCCTAAAATTAAAGGAACATTATTATCCTCATCCATGTCTAAAATGACAAAGTCTACCGGGAATATGAATTTATCAATTTTTACTAGTACATCTTCGATTATACCCCTAGGAATTCTAATAGTTTTATCAGCTAATTGAATGCTCATCCTAGTTTGTTTGGGTTTCCCGAGACCTAGTTGTTTAAACATTTTATAAGGCATAACATTGATGCTTGCCCCTAAATCAGCTAAGGCATTATTAATAGATAAACTACCAATTAAACATGGAATTGAAAAACTCCCTGGATCTTTTAATTTTCGTGGTAGTTTATTTTGCAACATTGCTGAGCATACTGCGTTTAGCTCCACATGTGACGCCTCGTCTAATCTCCATTTTTTCATCAATAGCTCTTTTAAAAATTTCCTTAAATCTGGCATCTGCGAAAGAGCTTCAAGGAATGGTAAGTTAATATGTAATTTCTTTAGAAGTTTAAGAAACTTACCGAATTGTTCATCTGTGTTGTCTTTCTTCATCGCATTGGGGTATGACACTCGAGGTTGGTACTCTATAATTACTGGTTTTGGTTTATCATGGTTTACCTCAACCTTACCTTCCCCTACCACATTCTCTTGCCTCAGTTCTGGTTCGTCTAACCCCTCACTGTCGTGAACAGAGACGACATGAATTTGCTCCTTTAGGTTAGTTTCAGAGTTGCTTGGTAAGCTGCCTTGTGGTCGTTCAGATATGATCTTAGCAAGTTGTCCTAATTGGTTCTCGATCCCTTGAATCGATGCTTGTTGATTTTTGAGCGCTGTTTCGATGTTTTGGAAACGTGTCTCTAACACCGCGATGAATTTTGTGAGCATCTCTTCTAGGTCCGGCTTCTTCTCTTGCGGGTAGGGTTGCTGTTGAAATCCTGGAAAGGGCTGTTGTCTCTGATTTCCTTGACCACCCCATGAGAAGTTTGGGTGGTTCCTCCAACCTGGATTATAATTGTTACTATAGGGGTTATGTTGAGATCTAAAATTATTACCCATATAGTTCATCTGCTCGCTTTCTACGCCAGGGTTGTAGGGTGGGTATTCTGTACTGTTCGTCCCTACTCTATTTGTATCGCCTTTGCATCTTTGGATGTACCTGCGAAGAACCATACAGACCATCAATTTTCTTATTAAGGAGTTCTACCTGGTTTGATAGCATGGTCACTGCGTTGAGGTTCAAAATTATTTGCAGCAATAGCAGGTCTAACAATACTTAATTCGGTTCCTGTTAAACTAGGTTTAGCATAATCATACATAGTTCGAGGAACAGGATTTTGATTCACCGGGTTTGCGACAACCACAGGAGGTAGCGGATTATTATCAGCCATCTCTTCGGTAGTGTTAGTGTCGTCCTCTTGCTCTTATTGTATGTACTGTAGGCTTCGCCTTATCTCTCTATGATTTCTGCGAACGGTACCTTCAATATCACTGTCAAAGAGTAATGGTCCTGACGGGTTCCTCCTAGTCATAAACTAGAATTACCTGCCAGAAGAAAATAAAAGAAAAATTAGCAAAGTTAAAATAAAATAAAAAATAAATTACAAATAAATAAAATGGCTAAAGTAATAAAAATTTAGTTCTCCTAATATCTTAGTCCCCGGCAACGGCACCAAAAACTTGATGGACCTCGAAACTAACTATTATTTCGACAAAGGAAAGCGCACCTATCGAACAGTAGTGTAGCTGTGGTGAGTCTGGAATATCGTATCCTCAAGGACCAATAGTACTAGTATTAACTATCTTTTTACTATCTAGCCTAATAATTAAGGGGATTTATTTTTAATCTAAAATTAACTAAGTAATTTAACTAACTATGAACGCGACAGAGAGTGAGTTGGGAAAATACTTTTGGACAACTTATATGAGATAAGCAATACCTAAGGAAGAATCCACCTAGATTTCACTTATTACTTTTGATTCATGCGATTTATTCACTTGACTTAATCTGTAGAAATCCCTAAATTATATTAATACCTCTCTCGAGGCTACTAACAACTGACTCTAGGTTGATTAATTGAAATCTCTTTCTAATTAAAACCCCTATTGTCGCATTAACTCGATCTATGGATTCCCTTATTAGGTTTGACTCTAATCCGGTAGATTTTCGTCGCCCTATCTCTAGGGTTGCGATCAACTCCACTTAATTGTGTTGATCTACTATTAGACAGGGACTTTTGCTCCACTGAATAAGCACATTCGACTTGAATCAATAACCTGAATTATCAAAACAAGAATAAGAACTCACAATTAAGAATAAGCACAAGTATTTATCTCATAAATCAAATAATAATAAGATTCATCTAGGTTTCATCCTCCCTCGGTATTTAAGGGATTTAGTTCATACTAAAAGAGGGAAACATCATAAAAGAGGAAAACAAACAAAACATAAGAAAACCCAAAAAATTCTAAAGAACTTGATGGGAGATCCTCCGTCTTGATGGAGATCCTTCTCCTAAGCTGTTCCCGACGGCTGTCTTGGAGTATTTTCTACTTCTACCCGGCGTCTATTCGACGTCCTGTCGAGCTCCCTATTTAGGTTGCCCCCTAGGGTGTTTATATAGGCTTTGAGATGCCTTACTTGGCCCAAAAGTATTCTAATCCGAATGAAACTCATCTTGGCCACGGCAGGGACACGCCTGTGTGACACGCCCGTGGTCGACTCTCTTGGCCGTGGTCGATCCTGCTCACCACACACGGCTGTGTGATCTGGCCGTATACGTTGATCCAGGCCGTGTCTCGGTTGTTGCTCGAAACACACGGCCGTGGGTGATACCCAGGCCGTGTGAGTCTCTAAGGTAGGCCTATTTTGTCCCTTTTTGGGTCGTTTCTCGTTCTTTTCAGTTTCCTCAGCTCTCCCGAGTATAAAACATGAAATTAAGAGATTAGGAGCATCGAATTCATCAAATCTAATGAAAATTCATCCAAAATTAAGCCAAGCATTGGGTTAAAATATGTGTAAATTATGGTTTATCAATAGACTATTACTTTGTCTTATTGCATCAAAACACAATTTACCCATTCAATGATATATCACTGTAAATAACAACTTTTTTACCCGATTTAGGCTGAATCAGAACTGATGCTTCGGTCAACAGAACTTTCATCTGGTCAAAATTTTGTTGACATTTATCAGGCCATTCAAATCTTACATTTTTCTGTAATAACTGTATCATCAATATAACTATCAATTATCAACACTGAAACCTTAAATTTTTTGAAATTATTACCATCATACAGAATGAAACCATAGTACCTTAATAGAGTCGGCATTTCAACTGTATAAATAGAATAATACCTCAATATTAATGGTATTCTCCAATTAGAAAAGAAAAACTGAAAATAGTTCCAGTAACTATCAGTGCAGTAATATAATTTGTATGATCCGAGATTTATATTACTGAACTCCCCTTGTAACACCCCGAACCCGTAATCGTCGCCAGAATAGGGTTAAGAGGTATTACCAATCATTTCGGAACATTTAATTACATTCCACATCAAACATAGCAATTCACATTCATATAGTCCCTTAATTAGGTCAACGAGACCTTAATCATACATTAGAAAGGGGTCGGGAATAAACCGAACACATACGAAATTTTTTGAAAATCAAACATTTTTCAAAGCTACAGAGGCCACACGCCCGTGTGGGTAGGCCGTGTGCCTCACACGGTCTCGGACACGCCCATGTGTCCAAGCCGTGGTAAAACAGGGCATACATACTGACTTGTCCACACGGCCTGAGACACGCCCGTGTGCCTCACCCGTGGTCGACATTGACTTGTACCACACGGCCATTCACACGCCCGTGTGTCCAGCCCGTGGTCGAGTCTGACTTATTTTGAAATACAACCACGAAGGACACGGTCGAGCCACACGCCCGTGTGCTCAACCGTGTGGGCGATTATAGGCCACTTGCAAGGCCAAACTTGCCACTCACACTTAGGATCACATATAAGCATCATACCATATACATTTATACCTCAAATGACAACCAAAACATACCAATATATGCACCAAATAATCATCAACCACACCATTTACTTCCATGCTCAAATTGAACTCAAATAATGTAACGACCCGAATTTGGGCCTAGTAGAATTGGGCCTTGGGCGTAGGAGCTTTTAAAATTTTTGAGAACAAGAGAACGGCACTAAGGCAAGTTGGACCTATTAGGTATGGGATTTTAGAGTGTTTAGAGGATACTATTAAGTCCCGGGTTCAAGTTAGGTCAAAGGAAAAATTCTCATTTTTGGCCCTTTAGTGGAGAGGGCTATTGGAAGCAAGGCTTAAGGGAATTGGTAGGTATGCTGCTAACACAAGTGAGCATATGGTGGAGTCGTGGTGGCGTCAATAGTGGAGCAAGGGGAGTGGGGTTCGAATCCCACAAGTTGCTTATGGGAGTTTTTATTTTGTGCTCAGGAAAGGAGGAAGCAGAGTTGAGATCAAACTCTGCCTTGGAGGTTGGAGACTTGGTCAAATGGTTTGAATGGGTGATGGAGAGCATGTTGGGGAGTAAAAAGGGGAGAGAATCAAGGGATTGGGGGTGAGAGGAGGTAGTGGCCGAATATGGGGAAGTGCATTGGGGAGTTTCGGTCAAGACTTGTCATTTGAATGAGTGCACATTCGGTTTTGAGTGAGGGAGAGTATCGTTTTTTCTAAGTGTTCTTTTGAGAGAAATTTTTACCTTTTTTCATTTTTTGGCTAAAGCATTTCGGGTCTTCTTGTTCCAATTTTCTTTGCCGAAACCTCAACCTTTCTATTCACTTCTTCTTATTTCTTTTTCAAACACTTTCTTTCCATTTGTTGTCGTCCAAACACCTGTAGCCGAATTCCTTTCTGGCCTATTTCCTTCCAGTAGCCGAATCTCTTCAACACCCATTCTTCATCTTGTGTCCTTTAATTGGTAAGTCTCTATTTTCATATTCTTTCTTTTTCATTTGGCATTATCTTTCTTTCTTGGACCGAATGCCATATTTTCACGGTCTTTATTCTTCAACTCCTTTTTGCCTAGGCCGAACTTATTAGGGATCAAGCTTATCTTCTTCTCTGTTCATTCAACATTCGAGTATCGATAAGTGATTATATCCTTTTCTTTTTAACTAAACTCTCTTATTCTCTTTTTCTCTAAAAGTCGATTACTCCTTTTGTTCATGCTCTTTGATGGCCGTATGGTAAGCCCTTGGTGTGGTGATTGTGGGTTTAGCTAATCGAGAGTTCTTTATGGAAGCAAGTGATAGCCAGGCTGTGAGGGAAACAGGAAGAGTGCCTAATGGAAATGGACTTGTAGCCCCTCCTCCCAAGTTTAAGCGGCGTAGTGTGTCAGCGGTTCGAGACTTTCCGCCGGGTTGTAGAAGGGCGTCGACATCTGGTTTAGATAAGCAAATCGTAGTTGATCGCGCTAGTGAGGGTGGCGACAATCGTGAGTGTTTAGTACTCTACGTGATCAGATGTGTAATCTCACACCCTTTTGGATAAATGCTTGCAATGTTTTGTGACTCGACCGAAAGCCAAAAAGCCAGAAAACCGACAACTGTGACCACCGAGCGTGCGAGTGCTCGTAGTGGTAAATCAAAACACGAATAATGGCGGTAAGCCTTAGAGGGTGTCGCGAGCACTCTCGCGAAATTGAGGCTGTAACGGGCAAATCGGGTCGAAACGGGCCAAATGGGCCCATTGGGCTAACCGGCCCACTTGGGCAAAATTGGTGTAAAACTGTCAATGGATAAGTGCAGTTGCGAAATTTGAAAATCTGAGACCGAAACTACGTGTAATAGGCCACACAAGCGTGTGGGCCCGTTTAGGCCCAATAATTCCGTAGAGACCCAAAAGGGCCCTGTGTCGCTCGAGGCGACAGTAGGCCTTCGAAAAGGCCGTTAGATGATAAAATTACCAAAATACCCATGGAGGGTAAATTACCGAAATACCCCTAGAGGGTAAATTATCGAAATACCCCTGGAGGGCAAATGACCGTTATACCCTTGATTATAGTTGGTTAGCATGTATATGTTTTATTTACACGTTTGTATGTACGATGCATTGCATTCCTAATATGTTGCATGGGTTGGGTTTGATGATCGGAGGAAGTGTATTCTGGTGGCTCTTCCATATTCTGTGTAGTGGCTATGCCACGTATATTCTGATATTCTAGTGGCTCCGCCACAAATTCTGTGATTTGCAGCTTGTCTGCCATATTGGTGTGTAGGGCTGGGTGGGTTGACTTGGTCCCCACAGGTGTGTAGGGCTGGTACGGGGGTGTGTAGCGGATGGATTGTTGGGTTGGGTTGCATACTCTGTTTGCATTATCATGTTTATAGGGCTAAGGCCCAGATTATTCCGAATAGGGCTTCGGCCCAGTCTGCTTCCGTATGGGCTCGGGCCCAGTTAATGACCGATTAGGGGATTACACACTGAGTTCTCGTAACTCACCCCTCTGCTTTAACCTTGCAGGTGATCATCAGTGTTAGAGGATTTGGAGCTGCGGAGGACTCTATGGTGGCCATACATCGGAGTACTTCTCACAAACTTTAGTAAATTTCCATTTTGCTTCATTTTAAGATTATTATTAATTTGGGTTTTAATATTATGTAATAAGGCCATTGGATTTTATTTTTCCTTTAAACTTTCATATCGGTTATATTCAAACTATAAATGGTTAAACTCTGGATTTTCTTAAAACGACAATAGCTGTTTTCAAAATATCACATTTCTGCAACTATTCAAATTCGATTTTCACAATAAAAATAGTTTCTCAAGATAATAACAACTTTATAGAAATAGACATTAAAGCAAATCGTGTTTTTACAAACCAACAACGAAATTCGGTGTTTTAAAAAGAATACAAACTTTTTAACGAACGCCCAGTTTTTAAACAACCCTTCTATGTGACATGCTAGATCCGGTCATAACGTCTAGGCCGGGTTTAGGGTGTTACAAATAAGTCCATCTAAAATATCAATTTCACATCCCAAAACTTATAATCTATTCAACATTCATTCCTTACCAATTCTATCATGAAACATACTATTTCCATCTTGCTAATTTTTGCAATAATGATCACTCACATAGAGTATACACATACACTTATAAGTCATTCTTTTCACATGTTCAAAACATATACCAACCATCAAACTACCAAGCCAAATCACATGACAAGGCTTATACACTTCAAAACATGCCATAATCACTAGCCTATACATGCCATATACCATATATATACATATTCCAAAAGTACCAAAATAGATAGCCGATAGTGTGATTGAGTCACTGACGATCCCCAGATCCGAGCTAGCTTTAAATATACTGTAAAATAGAGAAAACTTCACACAGTAAGCTTTAAAGCTTAGTAAGTTCGTTATATAATACATATAACTCAATATTACAATATCAATATACAAAATAAACTGTCACTTAGATAGATTCACAACTATATACAATATCATCCTTAGCCATATAATCACACAATCATCCATTTATCCATAATTGATATCAACAACTTCATAGATTCCAAACATACCTTTGCCAACACATAGTTAACAAACATTCTTGCTAGTCAATGCTCGCTACCACACTTCGATCACTCTTCATTATTCATTCAATTTAATCGCACACTTAGTGCCAAATTTCTTATCCGAAGCTTAAATATCATCGCACACTTAGTGCCTTTACGTTAAACCAAATTTAGCTCGGTATCGCACACACAATGCCAATCGACATAGCCGAGGCTTTCTTTACTTCGCACACACAGTGCTATTCACCTCTGTTTCAACTCTAATTACGCACACTTAGTGCTACATTTCTCAATTCCACATATAGCATTTCTAATTCAATTATCACATATGCTTTCATTTCATAACACATAAATATGAATTTAACAATTCGTATTATACCCGAACTTACCTCGGATATCGAAGTAACAAAACGAGTCGATTAATCGAGCACTTTATCTTTGCCTCAATCTCGATCCAAATCCCTATTTTCTTGATCTATACATATTCAAATTTAGCTCATTCAATCACCAAATCATTCAATTTAGTCCAAACGCACATATTTAGGGCATTTTACAAAATGGCCCTCACATTTTCATATTTCGACACTTTAGTCCCTATTTCATAAAATCATCAAATTCATATAATTTCACTTCACATATGCTTAGCCAAATTCTCATTATGCTCATACAAGCACATATATTTCATTTATTTCACATTTTAGTCCCTCAAAATATTATTTTCACAATTTAGTCCAAATTACTCAAATTCACCAAAAATCCAAAGACAAAACATTCATATAATTTCACTTCACATTTGCTTAGCCAAATTCTCCTTATGCTCATACAAGCCCATATATTTCATTTATTTCAAATTTTAGTCCCTCAAAATATTATTTTCACAATTTAGTCCAAATTACTCAAATTCACCAAAAATCCAAAGACAAAACATGTTAATCTAACACATATATTTCATATTTCATCAACTAACATCACAAATATCAAACACTCATTAATGTCACATCTCAAAATCATCATCAAATTCTAAAATTAAGACATGGGCTAACTAGAACACTAAGCAACGATCACAAAAACGTAGAAATCACTAAAAACCGAGCTCAAAACATACCTTGATTAAGCCAACTTCTAGTCGAGACCCTTAAGCTCTTTTTCCTTTATTTTCTTGTGATTTTTGGCAAAGAAAGATGGGAATATGGCTTGTTTTTCTTATTTGTTTTATTTAATATGCATTAATAATCATTTTACCCTTTTGCCCTTTTATTAATTCATTTAAAATTCCACTAACTATGTACATATATGTCAATCTCCACTATCTATGGGCAAATTACAACATAAGGACCTTTTATTTAATAAGCCATGCCAATTAAGCACTTTAACAATCAGAACACAACTTTTACATTTTATGCGATTAAGTCCTTTTTGCAAATTAAGCACACAAACGTTAAAATTTTTACACAGAACTTTCACACATGCTCAATCACATATTGTAAACACCAAAAATAATTTTAAAATATTTTTCTGACCTCAGATTTGTAGTCTCGAAACCACTGTTCTGACTAGGGTCTAAACCGGGCTGTTACACCCCTAATCGAGTCAGGATTTATAACAGTAAATATAATTAACTTTAGCCAATGAATATCTTCCACGAATAAATCATATTTGCAATTCGGAGCTTCGACCCATAGAAGTAGAAAGCAGTATCATATGAATGTTTCCATCAAGTGTTCTATCAAGCATAATTGATTAGAATACCAGAGAAATATAGAACAGTACCGCTCATAGTTTATCAAGACTTTCAATAATTCCTTCTAATATCATAATCAGAAAACCTTTTTATGTAAATAAGAATCACATCTGAAAATGAACATTCACATGTGTCTCTGAAAATAGCAGAACATGTAGAATACTCAGAAGAGATTGCTGTATCATGTCCAATTATAACAACTGCTTTCAGATATTTTTACGATTTTATTACTACTCCATTGACTACTAAAGTCATCAATAATATCACATTATTCAGTTCACTAAAGGAACTAATTCAGAAGAAATTTTCCAGTAAATTTGTTTTGTAAATACCATACCTGAATAAATCGATTACTCATGAATAACTTCTTTCTTAACAATAACATTGCGTATTCTGAATAATCTTCAGAAAAATTATCTGATATCTAAGTTATAATCATCTTTACTCTTAAATTTCACACTTGTAAACTTAATCAATATAAATCTAGTAAATTTCACTGTATAAAACTATACTTATGAGGGGGCAGAGGTCATAAAGCCTCAAAATTTGGCTTTCATATAGACACACATAACATGACTTTTATCGTCAATATATTCATTACAAACATTCATTTCGTACCTTTATAAATCTTTACTCATCATAAGCAATCCCACTTTTTCTATTAAATACTCAAATATCACTTTTATCACTGTCGAAATTAGCTCGGTTGGAAGCATTTCTATATCTATTAGTAAACAATTCTCATCAAGGTCGGGAGATACCACACTATCACAGGTTTTATAATGGCATGTATTTCTAGACTTCCCATGTGCTATGTTCGGACCGAGAACCGACAAAATCGTAGCTCTGATACCACTAAATGTAACACCCCTACCCGTATCCGTTGCCAGAATAAGGTACGAGGCATTACTAGAGTTTACAGAAACATTTTTCATTAAACCGAGTCAATTTACTATTTATATTCTGAACGTAATTATAATGTCCCTCTATTGGGCTCTCGAAGCCCAAAACATACATTGGAAACGATTCGGGACTAAATCGGGATCATAAGGAATTTTTCGCATAATCCAAATTTTTTTTTCTCTATTACAGGGGTCACACGCCCATGTGCTATAGGGACACACCCGTGTGGTTCAGGCCGTGTGACCAACACACCCATGTGACTTACCTCGCTCCAGGCCGTGTGGCTTCACACGCCCGTGTCCCTAGGCCGTGTACCTCACATGGGCAAGGCACACGCCCGTGTGGGAGCCCATGTGCTCGATCCTGGGCATTCTGTTTTGTAATTTCTGGATACAAGGGACACACGGCCTTGACACACGCCCATGTACTAAACCGTGTGTCACACACAGCCTAGACACACGCCCGTGTGTCTACCCGAGTGGGCAAAAAAAAAGGCTATATCCAAGCCTCATTTCTCACCCAATTGGTCTTTTACTTACATCAACATTTAAATATGTTCAAGATTCAATTTATATGGTTAAATATCTAAATTTATCAATCAACTATTCATATATATATATATAGACATATTCATAAATTTTTATAGCATTCTTAACCTTCATCTTCATCCCTATACTTATACCATCTCATCATTTGTTCATTTTAAACCCATATCAAACATGATAAAATCATAATTATATGTAACTCAAAACTTACTAAATACAAGCCATACCAATGGCTAGTTACAGTTAGATCATTTATAAGCCAACATTAACTAATTAACCTATACATGCCGTTATAACCATAATTCATTTACCATACATACCAAAATAGGCCGATGGATAGTGTGAGTGATCTTCGTCGAGCTTCCTAACCAACGAGCTTTCGAAAACTCACTTATTTAAATTTAATATAAACATACAAGGCTTAATCAATCATCTTGATCACGAGTCCTAACACATAACCTCATCACCCTTGTTAGTCGTACACTTTATATAAATACCAAGAAACATGTATGGGCTCAATTCTCATTAAATTTCTCATATATGTAGAAAATTTCACATTATGTAATCATATAACATATAGCAACCATATCTCTATATTTTAAATACATTTTCATAACAACTTGTCTTGATTTCATACTATTTTATATTTGAGCTTTACTCATTTAAGTATTTGAAATATCATCTTTATGCAAATAGTACACATGAGGTACATAATTCCATAATTATGAATGAATATATTTATCAAAAATATTCCATGTTCATATATCATAGTATCATGTCTCCATATATCAATAACCATCATTTCTTGTATTTCAGATAAATACTTGTAACCATACATAAGTATGTAATTCGCTATTTCTTCCTGTTAATCACAATTTCAAATGACAAATTCTTGTGAATACGCTCACCAATTTCATAATTCCATGTATTTACCATTTTCCATATTTATCCCGTTGAATTTCTCGGAATTTCGATGGTTTTCCTGTAGTACACTCATGGTGTACAATCTCATTAACCGTCAATTCGTACACATATATACATAAGTCCTTTTCAGAGAGCACACTCTCACGAACCTCATTTCTTACAGCAGGATTACCAGTCCAAGCTAAATCCCCTGTAAGAGAGTACACTCCCACGAACCTCATTTCTTACAGCGAGATTACCAGTCCAGGCTAAATCCCCTGTAACATATGCTCAAAGAGTATTGCCGGGATTACCAGTCTAGGCTAAATCCCCAGCAATGACAAATACTCTATAGAGCTTTATGCGGATTACGATCCGAGCTAAATCCAGACTCACATTTACTTTGGATTACCCGTCCGGGCTAAATCCATTTCACACATATTCTTCGGGAGGGCTTATATCAGGATCACCCGTCCGGGCTAGATCCTTTTTACCGTCAAATCCTTTTCAGTGATCCATCGAATTCCATTCCTTTCAACCAGAATTTATTTCCCCTTTTATTGAATATTATCAACATTTCATCAATAATCATACATTGAGCATTCAAATCACATTTTCATCACATAAACATACATTTCAAACATTTAAGAATACAATTCAAGTTACACAAACTTACAATTAGATTTTTATACCATAATGATAATCTTAATTTCATAATAAATATTTGAAGTAAAAAATTATATCATTTCTAATTCAATGTTTATCGATTATAATCGGGCATGTGATCAATTTATACACAGGTCATTCATATATTTTCCTCCTCATCCTCTCAGTTCCACATCCTGAACGTATATATCACGCTTATAAGTAACATTATCTATAATTTTACTATTTACTTATATGTATATTCAAAGCTGTCCATCCGTGTCATAGTCAATAAATAATTTTTATCTTGAGCTACTGATCGTTGTATTTCAGAGTTTTAAATTTATAATGATCGATCCTGGAACTAACTATAACAACGATTGAGGCAAGTGCACCTATCGAACAGTAGTATAGCTTAGGCAAGACCGGATTGTCGAACCCAAAGGAACTAAAAGTACTAATACTAGCTTTCTTTCTATTATTTAGCCTAAAATAAGTGAAGTTGTTTATTAATCTAAATTAACTAATTACTAAGTTAAAGACACAAAGACAAAAAGAATGAATTGGGGAAATACTTGGGAAAAACTTAATTGATTAAGACGATACCCTTAGGAAGAATCCACCTAGACTTCAATTGTTATCTAACACTGAACCAGACGATTTATTCACTTGACTTGATCCGTAGGACTCGCTAATTTATATTAAACCCTCTCTCGAGGCGAATAACGTCTAACCCTAGGTTGATTAATTGAAATCTCTTTCTAATTAAAACCCCTAGAATAGCAGTAAATCAATCTATGGACTCCCATATTAGGTTTCACCCTAATCCGGCAAAATCTCGTCACCCTATCTCTAGGCGCGCGATCAACTCCGCTTAATTATGCTAGATCTACTCTTAAGCAGGGACTTTTGCTCCACTACCTAAGCACATTCAACTTGAATTAATATCCGCGAAATATCAACACAAGAATTAAGCACACATAATCAAGAACAAATCAAGTATTTATCATATAGTTCAGAAAACAATAACAAGATTCATCTAGGTTTCATCCCCCTTCAGGTATCTGAAGGGTTTAGTTCATAATGATAAAGAAAAACATCTCAGAAGAAAAGATAAAACAAAACATAAGAAATCCCTAAAACTCCCTGAAGGAATTGAAGGAGAGATCCTCCGTCTTGAGTAGAATTCGAAGCCACAGAGATGGATCAAGCTGGCTATATCCTTGAGAGTTTCCCACAAATATGACCTTTTCGGCTCGGCTCCTTGGCCTAGCTAACCGCCCTCTTTTAGGTTATACCTAGGGTCTTTATATAGGCTTTTGAAAGAGGTTTCTTTGCCCCTAAGTATCCTTTTTCGAGTGAAATTACTCTCCTCCACGGTAGGGGCACGGCCATGGCGCACGCCCATGTGAATCGTGGCGGGGCGTGTTGGACTCGTTAATGAGGCACGGCCGTGTAGATCGACATCGGGCCATGTTCTAGTATATTTGAGGAGGCACGCGGCGTGTGGGCTTGATCCGGTAGCCGTGTCGATTTCTTCTTTGGCCCATTTTGGTCCGTTTTGAGCCCGTTTCTCGTTCTTTTTATTCTTGGGTGCTTTCACGAGTATAAGACATGAAAAGAAAGGATTAAGAGCACCTTTTTACATAAATCAAGGGATAACTCATCCAAAAGTATGCTAAATGTGAGATTAAAATATGTTACTATTTCGGTTTATCAAATACCCCCACACTTAAGCTTTTGCTTGTCCTCAAGCAAAATTCTCAACTTACAATTTAAACGAACTTTCTATAATTCATAATTCCTATCAACAATGTTTCATCATAATTCATAGATAATTTATACATGGATAATTCAATTCAAAGAGTCCTAAGGATTCAAACACTCTAAGTCATAGATTTGTAGCTCGAGAATATAGGCGTCTCCCCTTATCTAAATAATTACCTTTAATTCAAAACCGACAAGGATTGACATCCTCACAAAAGATTCACTCAAATCACTCAAAGTGTTTAAGGTTCAAAATTTAGGCACTCAAAAGTCGAACATGAAAAGTTAATCCCATAGGCTTGCCTGAAAATCAAGTCTCCACCATTGTAATATGAGATGATGCACAAATCAAAAGGTCTTTAATTAGGGTTGTACCGGGGCTAGGGTTAAGGTGTGGATAGAGGTTGAATTATGTAACACCCCTAACCCATATCCGTCGCCAGATTAGGGTTATGGCATTACTAATCCAAACACAAATCAATTCATTACCATCAACATTTATATTTGTAAAATGCCTTCCATTTCTTACTATCATAAATAAAAATGTATTTTCCATCTAATTCCATCTCATCAACATGCATATCATGCAAAATATTCATTCACCTTACCTAATGTCTACTTACTCTCATTAAGCAAGTCACTATTTGAGTGGCCATGTATAATGCAATGGCCGAATAATTATAGCACTCAACCCAACCTTCATCTTCAAGTCCTTATTAGACATATATCATTTCTAATATCAATTCATTTATTTACACAGTATAAATAAAACCATTAACCAATATACTCATTCTACAATCTTTCCAACTACAATCATAAGATCCAAACCAATTCATTCATTTCATAATTTCTTATCAAATTCGGTAATTTTTCAATATACTTATGAATATATGTATATTTCATGAATACACCTTAACTAATTATTGAATCACCGATTAATCCATTTATAAAATATAGCCGAACATCTAACATTACTCGATGAGGTAATTTAAGAGTAAAACAACACTAAGACATTGCCAAATGTCTACCATGAATGCACCTCAGTTTTATTCTCTCTTATATCACCTATAGTATATACCTGCACAAATTTCAATTTATGTCAACCACATCTTTAACACCATGACTAACATTTCATGTCATACACATACGAATAGCATATAGACAACTGTCAACCCAATTACAATATAACTATATTTAAAATTGCAGTTGGTGTACTCAACTATCACACATAGCATAGTATTTAATAAACTTTCAAAGTAAGCTTATATTAATTTCAAGCATACGTGATAATGAAAATAAATTTGAACATGACCAAACTATACTTAAACACAAAAGCATAGCCATTTTCGCATGGCTTTATAAGTAGACACAATGTTGAAAACATCTCAAAAGTGACATAGCCTATACATGCCATAATTCTCAAAAGTCTCGTATTTAAAGAGATACTGAGATCGGTGATTGTGTGATGAGCTTCCAAAATGACCCCAAGTACGAGCCAAGCGTCCAAAAAGAAATCTACAATGCAAAACAATCGAGAAACAAGTAAGCTTTTACAGCTTAGTAAGATTTAAACAACTCATACACCTATCAAAATTTATTCAAAATTTGCATACGTCATGTCCTCACTGAATTACCCGATTTTCACAAGAAACTTCAAGGCAATATGTATATATATATATAAAACTTATACTTATTTGGTATACCTTGATCTATCTGATTATAGTGAATATATAACTCTTCTACTTATTGAAACTCATACTCACATTCCAAGTTACCAAAATTCCAAGGTAATGAGTATAGTGCATACCTCCCGTTTACTACCTTTCTGTTTAACCATTGCGCATAACTATTAAGATTTACACCCGTACCTTTCGGTTTGCTTACATTTATTGTCAATAGAAATCTTTTATCAAACTTCATATTCACACATTTGTTGAAGAAAAAGAAGATTTAGTAACGTATCGCTCACAAAGAGCCGTTACTTACATCCCTCGTAACGTATCGCTCACTAAGAGCCGTTACTAACATTCCTCGTAACGTATCGCTCACTAAGAGCCGTTACTAACATTCCTCGTAACGTATCGCTCACTAAGAGCCGTTACTAACATTCCTAAATAACGTATCGCTCACACAAAGAGCCGTTACTAACATTCCTCTTAGCATATCATTTACAAATAATAGAAATATCACTCCACTGTATCACATGTAATGACTTATAGTAAAATATAAATTAAATGTTCTCTATCCCAAGCTATATCACATTCGGCCATAATTAATCCAACTTCATAACACATTCAAACATTATACATATATATGACATACTTATCTCTAATAGAAGAAGTTGCATTGTAATATAAGATTTAATTCTACTCGGTTTCTTAAATCTTACCTCGGATGGGACGAATAAACTTCTCGATCACTCGTTCAACCTCGCTTTACCTTTATCCAACCCTTTTTCCTTAGGAACTTGATCTAAACAAATTTAAATTTGAGCTCGTTCAATACTTTTCTACTCAATTAAGTCATAAACGAATAAGGGACAAATTATCAATTTGTCCTTGATATTTCACATATTACACAAATATATACAAAGTTTATAATCATTCGAAATCATGCCAATTTATTCACTAAGGAGTTAAGGCCGATTGTTCCCTAGCTCATTAAAGTCTTAAAATGTTATCCAATTTGATCCTAACACCTAATCATGGAATTTACCCTTTTTCCCTTAGAATTTACATCATTCACAATTTAATCCCCAAAGCATAAAGTACAAAAATACATGGAATTTGAATTTTTTTTAAGGGCCGAATTTTCTCCATCTTTATGCAAATCTATACCAACCATTTAATTTGCATTTTGCACTCTAAATTTTAAAACCTCATTATCTAAACCATCATTCTCCATTCATTTAAATTTCCAACTCAACCATGTTGATTTCAAGCATATATCTAATATTTAACCATTAAACATAACAAAACAAAAATATCTATCATGGCCGAATCTAAGACATGTCTCAAACTCAAAATTTTTCACATGTATTTGATAGCATTTGAAATAACTGACTCAAAAATGCAAGAATTCATAGAAATTAAGCTCAAATGCTCACCTTAATGGAACATGCACAACCGAAATAAAAATGGAAGTTTTAAGCTTCTTTCTTCCTTGAGAATTCGGTGAAGAAGATGGAGAAAGGAGAGAGATGAAACAATATCATGTCTTTCTTATTTTATTATTATCCAACCTTATTTTATTTCTCCACTATCATATAATAATATAATATATAAAAATTATTTCCTAATGGCTTTTTAGCCATGTTGCAAAATCCACCCTTATTCTAAAATGGCCAAATTGCCTCTTAAAGGCCAATCAAAAATAAAACCTATTCAATTAATCCTAAGTTCCACAATAGCTATCACTTTCCTTCTTGTTCAATTTGGTCTTTTACTAAAATTATTCACATTAACAAGAATTTAACCATATGAAATTCTAATACATGATCAAGCATAATTATTAAACCCGAATAATAATAATAATAATAATAATAATAATAATAATAATAATAATAATAATAATAATCAAATAAATTGTAAAATTCGGATTCGTGGTTCTGAAACCACCGTTCCAATTAGGGTCATAAACGGGCTGTTACAACTCTCTCCCCCTTAAAAGATTTTCGTCCCCGGAAATCTTACCGTTAAATAACTGCGGGTAGCATTCTTTCATTGATTCTTCAGTCTCCTAGGTTGCTTCCTCAACCCCATGCTTATGCCACATAACTTTTACTAACGAAATTTTCTTATTCTGCAACTCTCTCACTTCACGAGCTAAGATGCGTATCGGTTCCTCCTCGTAGGTTAGATCGGGTTGAATTTCAATCTCTGATGATTTAATCACATGCGAAGGGTCAGATCGGTATCGTCTAAGCATCGACACATGGAAAACATTATGAATCTTATTTAGTTCGGGTGGCAACATAAGTCTGTACGCAACTGGCCCAATTCACTCAACAACTTCATACGGTCCAATGAACCGCGGGCTCAACTTTCCCTTGCGGCCAAATCTAAGAATCTTTTTCCACGATGATACCTTCAAGAACACACGATCACCCACTTGAAACTCTATCTCCTTTCGGTTCAAATCCGCGTACGACTTCTGACGATCTGATGCGACTTTCAAATTTTCTCGAATTACTCTAACTTTCTGTTCCGTCTCTCTGATCAAATCAACCCCGTGTATCTTGCCCTCACTTAGCTCGGTCCAATACAGTGGCGTACGAAATTTTCAACCGTATAATGCTTCATAAGGTGCCATTTTAATGCTTGATTGGAAGCTATTATTGTATGCGAATTCTATTAAAGGTAAGTATCGTTCCCATGTACCCTCAAACTCGAGAATGCAACATCTCAACATATCCTCGAGTATTTGAATAGCTCGCTCGGATTGACCATCCGGCTAAGGGTGAAAGGCTGTACTAAAATGTAACTTGGTACCCAAAGCATCCTGCAGTTTCTTCCAAAACGCAATGTGAATCTCAGATCTTTATCCGAAACGATAGAGATAGGTACTCCGTGTAACCGAACAATTTGCGATACATATAACTCAGACAGCTTATCAAGGGAGAAATCCGTACGCACAGGGATAAAGTGAGCCGATTTCGTCAATCTATCAATGATAACCCAGATTGAATCTTTCTTATTTGGCGTCAAAGGCAAACCCGATACGAAATCCATAGTGACTCGATCCCACTTCCATTCAGGTATCATAATCGGCTGAAGTAGTCCCGATGGCACTTGATGCTCAGCTTTCACTTGTTGACATACTAAACACTTCGATACATAGTCTGAGATGTCCCGTTTCATACCGTGCCACCAATAATGCTGTTTCAAGTCGTTATACATCTTCGTGCTACCCGGATGAATCGACAATCTACTACTATGAGCTTCATCACAAATCATTCGAATCAAAGCAGGGTTCTTCAGTACACACATTCGATTCTTGAACCGTAAACATCCTTCAGCATCTATCTGAAAATTCGAATCCGCACCCGAATCACAAAGACTCCTTTTTGCTTTTAAAACATCATCAATCTCCTGAGCTTTTCGGATCTGTTGTACAAATAATGGTCTCGTCTTTAATTCTGCAATGATCACACCATCATTGGTCATAGCTAAATCCGCGTTCATTACATGAAGAGAAAATAATGATTTTCGACTAAGTGCATCGGTAACCACATTAGCCTTTCCCGGGTGATAATCAATCACGAGTTCATAGTCTTTCAATAATTCTAACCATCGCCGCTGTCTCAAATTCAGATCCTTTTGAGTCATTAAATACTTTAGACTCTTATGATCCGAATAGACGTGACATCTCTCGCCGAAAAGATAGTGACGCCATATTTTCAAAGCAAAGACTATAGCGGCTAACTCAAGGTCGTGTGTCGGATAATTTCTCTCGTGCGGTTTCAACTGTCTCGAGGCATAGGCTACGACTTGACCCTCCTGCATCAATACACAACCGAGCCCAATTAAAGATGCGTCACTAAAAATAACGAACTCTTTACCCGACTCCGGCTGAACGAGTACCGGAGCTTTCGTTAACAAGGTCTTTAGTTGATCAAAACTCTTCTGACACCTTTCTGACCATTCAAATTTCACATCCTTCTGTAGTAGTTTTGTTATCGGGGATGCTATCACAGAAAACCCTTTCACAAAGCGTCTATAATATCCGGTGAGCCCCAAAAAGCTACGAACCTCAGAAACATTCCGCGGAGGTTTCCAATCAAGTATAGCTGAAATTTTACTCGGGTCAACTCGAATACCCGATGCTGAAATGACATGTCCCAAAAAGCTGACTTCTTTCAACCAAAACTCACATTTACTGAATTTCGCGAATAACTTATTATCCCGTAAAATCTGCAATACTAACTTCAAATGCTCAACATGTTCGGTCTCGTCACGGGAGTAGATCAGTATGTCATCTATGAATACAACCATAAACCGGTCTAAATACGGTCTGAATACCCGATTCATTAGGTCCATAAAAACTGCAGGGGCATTAGTGAGCCCAAACGGCATCACCAAAAATTCGTAGTGACCATATCTCGTCCGAAAAGCAATCTTTGGTATATCCGACTCTCTAACCCGAAGTTGATAATATCCCGATCTCAAATCAATTTTTGAGAACACTGAAGCTCCTTTGAGTTGATCGAATAAATCGTCAATACGTGGCAACGGGTATTTGTTCTTTACCGTCACCTTATTGAGCTTTCGATAGTCAATGCACATTCTCAAGGTTTCATCTTTCTTTTTCATAAATAATACGGGCGCACCCCAGGGAGAGAAACCCGGTTTGGCGAAGCCTTTATCCGTCAATTCTTGCAACTGAGCTTTCAATTCTTTTAACTCAGTCGGTGCCATTCTGTATGGAGCTATCGAAATTGGGGTGGTTCCTGGCATTAATTCGATCCCAAACTCCACTTCACGAACAGGTGGTAATCCCGGCAATTCCTCCGGAAACACGTCCGAATATTCACAAATAACTGGCACAGATTCAATCTTCTTTTCTGATACTCTGTTGTCAATCACATACGCAAGATAAGCTACACAACCCTTTCTCAAATACTGCCGAGCCATCATTGATGATATCACATTCGGTAACCCACTTAAATCCGCATATTCAATCCGAAGTACCTCGTTATTTTGGCACCTCAAATCAATAGTCTTTCATCTGCAATTTACTACCGCATCGTGCACGGTTAACCAATCCATACCGAGGATAATATCGAACTCATTAAATGGTAACAGCATCAAATCAGCCGGAAAACACGAGTCTCGAATCATTAAGGGGCAATTCTTGTACACTTTATCAACTAATACCCACCGACCCAGAGGGTTTGAAACCCGAATCGCAAACTCAGTAGACTCAACAGGTAGAGTCTTACTGGATACTAAAGTTTTGCACACATAAGAATGGGTTGATCCGGGGTCAATCAAAGCAGTTACATTAGAATCAAAGAGGGTAAAAATACCGGTAATGACATCCGGGGATGAGGCCTCCTCTCTAGTACGAATGGCATACGCTCTAGTCGGTACACGAGTATCTGATCGAACAACTGCATCTGTAGTCCCTCTCTGTGCACCACTCCTACTTCCCCCAAAACGAGATGATCTACCTCGAGCTGTAGTGCCGCTAGGCCTCGTACTCTGAGCAGTACCCTTTTCAGTAGTCTCCGGGCAGTCTCGAATGAAATGGTCCTGCGACCCACACTTGTAACAAGTGCGAGCAATGGATTTACCCCAACATTCCCCGAAATGCCGTCTGCCACACTGCTGACACTCGGGTTTACTCGATCTCTCATTGTCAACACTAGCAACTGACGTAGCCCGATAACTCACTGGTGGTCGTTCTCGTATAGAAATCCCGGTGTTGGGCTTGGATCGGCTACTATCATTCTTGAACTTCTTTGTTATCATCTGTGAATGTTTAACCGCCGATCTCTTCTGGAACTCTCTGGATTCTAGCTCAACTTTTCGTTTTTCTTTCCCCAACTCCTCAGCTTTACAAGCTCGTTCAACCAACACAAAGAACTCATTGATCTCAAGAATACCAACTAGAAGTTTTATGTCTTCATTTAACCCGTCTTCGAACCTTCGACACATAGCAACCTCCGACGAAACGCACTCACGAGCATAGCGACTAAGTCGCACAAACTTGCATTCGTATTCGGATACGGTCATACGACCCTGTTTGAGTTCAAGAAATTCTTTACGCTTAGTGTCGATGAAGCGCTGACTTATATATTTCTTACGAAACTCCGTCTAAAAGAAGTCCAAAGTAACCCTTTCTTTCGGAACTATTGACACAAGCGTATTCCACCAGTAATAGGCAGAATCCCGTAACAAGGATATGGCACACTTCAAACACTAATCAGGTGTGCAGGACAGTTCGTCGAAAACACGAACAGTGTTATCGAGCCAAAATTCAGCTCTCTCAGCATCATCATCATCCTCAGCTCTAAATTCCTGAGCTCCGTGCTTCCTGATGATATCAATAAGAGGTTTGATTACTCTTTCAGGGTTGACGACAGGAGGTACTGCCGGTACTTCAGGGGGTATACTCGGATTTTGGGGTGGTTGAACAGCCGGATTGGTTTGTATATAATGACTGAACCAATCGTTCATCATACTATAGAAGGCCTTTCTAGCCCCCTCATCAAGATTGCTCGCAGCCGGTCGAGATTCTTCGGGCGTAGTCCCCTGCGCGGGAATGGGCGCTACACTCTCGACATCATCAGCTACGGCTCGCTCAGGATTGGGATCCATTACTATAAGAAAGAAATAAATACATTTCACCGTTAGAAGTCATTACACTATCACATTATAACTATGGCATGTATGGCTAGTCTCACAC
This sequence comes from Gossypium sturtianum, assembly GCA_025698515.1. Classification (NCBI taxonomy): domain Eukaryota; kingdom Viridiplantae; phylum Streptophyta; class Magnoliopsida; order Malvales; family Malvaceae; genus Gossypium; species Gossypium sturtianum. The sequence continues at coordinate 149,599,935 of CM046955.1, read as the reverse complement.
GCGCTACGTTAGTCCGAGAATCGACTAAACCGTAGCTCTGATACCAATCAAATGTAACACCCCTAACCTGTATCCATCGCCGAATTAGGGTTATGGCATTACTAATCCAAACACAAATCAATTCATTACCATCAACATTTATATTTGTAAAATGCCTTCCATTTCTTACTATCATAAATAAAAATGTATTTTCCATCTAATTCCATCTCATCAACATGCATATCATGCAAAATATTCATTCACCTTACCTAATGTCTACTTACTCTCATTAAGCAAGTCACTATTTGAGTGGCCATGTATAATGCAATGGCCGAATAATTATAGCACTCAACCCAACCTTCATCTTCAAGTCCTTATTAGACATATATCATTTCTAATATCAATTCATTTATTTACACAAAGATAAACCATTAACCAATATACTCATTCTACAATCTTTCCAACTACAATCATAAGATCCAAACCAATTCATTCATTTCATAATTTCTTATCAAATTCAGCAATTTTTTAATATACTTATGAATATATGTATATTTCATGAATACACCTTAACTAATTATTGAATCACCGATTAATCCATTTATAAAATATAGCTGAACATCTAACATTACTCGATGAGGTAATTTAAGAGTAAAAAACACTAAGACATTGCCAAATGTCTACCATGAATGCACCTCGTTTTATTCTCTCTTATATCACCTATAGTATATACCGCACAAATTTCAATTTATGTCAACCACATCTTTAACACCAAGACTAACATTTCATGTCATACACATACGAATAGCATATAGACAAATGTCAACCCAATTACAATATAACTATATTTAAAATTGCGGTTGGTGTACTCAACTATCACACATAGCATAGTATTTAATAAACTTTCAAAGTAAGCTTATATTAATTTCAAGCATACGTGATAATGAAAATAAATTTGAACATGACCAAACTATACTTAAACACAAAAGCATAGCCATTTTTGCATGGCTTTATAAGTAGACACAATGTTGAAAACATCTCAAAAGTGACATAGCCTATACATGCCATAATTCTCAAAAGTCTCGTATTTAAAGAGATACCGAGATCGGTGATTGTGTGATGAGCTTCCAAAATGACCCCAAGTACGAGCCAAGCGTCCAAAAAGAAATCTACAATGCAAAACAACCGAGAAACAAGTAAGCTTTTACAGCTTAGTAAGATTTAAACAACTCATACACCTATCAAAATTTATTCAAAATTTGCATACGTCATGTCCTCACTGAATTACCCGATTTTCACAGTAAACTTCAAGGCAATATGTATTATTACTATAAGGATTATTAGATCTGAAATTGTTACCTATATAGTTCATCTGTTCGCTCTCTGTGCCCGGTTGGTAGTGTAGGTACTCAGGATTCGCCACGGTTCCACTTACGTTGCACTGCATTACTGGATGTACCTGCGAAGAACACAAACTATCAAGCTTTTTATTCATCATCTCTACTTGTGTTGATAGCATGGTTACTGCATCTATGTTGAAAACTCCGCTGATTTTGTTGGTTTGGTCCTTGTAACCCGCCACTAATAGTTATTCAGTGACATCTCTTCAATAAACTCGTAAGGTCGCTTGAGAGTTCTCGTTGTTCAGGTTCCACCGACGGTGAATCAATTAGTTGCCTCGTTGAGGGTTTACACCGTTATAGAAAGTTTAGACTTGGAGCCACAAGGGTAAACCATGGTGCGGACACCTTCTCAAGAGATCCTTGTACCTCTCTCCGTGCGTCGTATAATGTCTCTAAATCCATCGCACAAAAAAAGAGATATCATTTCGTAATTTGGCCGTTTTGGCGGTGGGAAATATTTTAATAAAAAATTTTTGGTCATTTGATCCCATGTAGTGATTGACCCTCGTGGTAACGAAGTTTAACCAATTGTTTGGCTTTATTTCTTAATGAAAAGGGAAATAATCAAGACGTATGGAATCATCAGAAACGCCATTTATTTTGAAGGTATCACAGAGCTCTAAAAAGTTAGCTATATGAGTATTTGGATCTTCGTCCTGTAAACCATCAAATTGAACAAATTGTTGAATCATTTGTATAGTGTTAGGTTTTAATTCAAAATTATTAGCGGCTATAGCAGGCCTAACAATACTTGATCCGGCTCCTGTTAAATGAGGTTTAGCATAATTATACATAGTACGCGGAGCACTATTCTCTGCCACATCTTGTGGTGGTGGATTATTCTCGTCCATCCCTTCAGTAGGATTGGATCTGCCTTCTCGTCCTTCTTCTGTGTAACTTAGGGCTCGCCTAATTTCTCTGCGATTCCTGCGAACGGTAGCGTCAATATCACTGTCGTATACTAGTGGTCCTCTCGGGTTCCTTCTAGTCATAAACTAGAGGTACCTGATAGGAAAAGAAAGAAATAAAATTTAGCAAAGTTAAAATTAAAACTTAAAAATAAAAGTAAATTGCATAAAATAAAAAAAATAATGGCTAAAGTAATAAAAATAGAGCTTTCTTAATATTTTAGTTCCCCGGCAACGGCGCTAAAAACTTGATCGTTGTATTTCAGAGTTTTAAATTTATAATGATCGATCCTGGAACTAACTATAACAACGATTGAGGCAAGTGCACCTATCGAACAGTAGTATAGCTTAGGCAAGACCGGATTGTCGAACCTAAAGGAACTAAAAGTACTAATACTAGCTTTCTTTCTATTATTTAGCCTAAAATAAGTGAAGTTGTTTATTAATCTAAATTAACTAATTACTAAGCTAAAGACGCAAAGACAAAAAGAATGAATTGGGGAAATACTTAGGAAAAACTTAGTTGATTAAGACGATACCCTTAGGAAGACTCCACCTAGACTTCACTTGTTATCTAACACTGAACCAGACGATTTATTCACTTGACTTGATCCGTAGGACTCCCTAATTTATATTAAACCCTCTCTCGAGGCGAATAACGTCTAACCCTAGGTTGATTAATTGAAATCTCTTTCTAATTAAAACCCCTAGAATAGCAGAAAATCGATCTATGGACTCCCATATTAGGTTTCACCCTAATCCGGCAAAATCTCGTCACCCTATCTCTAGGCGCGTGATCAACTCCGCTTAATTATGCTAGATCTACTCTTAAGCAGGGACTTTTGCTCCACCACCTAAGCACATTCAACTTGAATTAATATCCGCGAAATATCAACACAAGAATTAAGCACACATAATCAAGAACAAATCAAGTATTTATCATATAGTTCAGAAAACAATAACAAGATTCATCTAGGTTTCATCCCCCTTCAGGTATCTGAAGGGTTTAGTTCATAATGATAAAGAAAACATCTCAGAAGAAAAGATAAAACAAAACATAAGAAATCCCTAAAACTCCCTGAAGGAATTGAAGGAGAGATACTCCGTCTTGAGTAGAATTAAAGCCACGGAGATGGATCAACTGCTATCCCTTGAGAGTTTCCCACAAATCGACCTTTTCGGCTCGGCTCCTTAGCCTAGCTAACCGCCTCTTTTAGGTTATACCTAGGGTCTTTATATAGGCTTTTGAAATAGGTTTCTTTGCCCCTAAGTATCCTTTTCTCGAGTGAAATTACTCTCTCACGGCAGGGCACGTCCATGGCGCACGCCCGTGTGAATCGTGGGCGGGACGTGTTGGACTCGTTAATGAGGCACGGCCGGTGTAGATCGACATCGCCGCCGTGTTCTAGTATATTTGAGGAGGCACACTGCGTGTGGGCTTTAGTCGGGCCGTGTCGATTTCTTATTTGGCCCATTTTGGTCCGTTTTGAGCCCGTTTCTCGTTCTTTTTATTCTTGGGTGATTTCACGAGTATAAGACATGAAAAGAAAGGATTAAGAGCACCTTTTACATAAATCAAGGGATAACTCATCCAAAAGTATGCTAAATGTGGGATTAAAATATGTTACTATTTCGGTTTATCAGCTACAGAACTCCAAATTAAGATCCGCTTGATGTTAACTAGATTCATATATCCTTCTACCATAAAAATTTCAGAATTTATAGTTTAGTCAATTAGTACAGTAAAATATTCAAATTTATACATGTTCTGTTGTTTGATAGCTTTGACCTTTGCTTACTAAAAATTTATTATCTCTTAACACAGAATTTGGATGATATTCCCGTTTGTTTCTCTTGAAAATAGACTCATTAAGAATTTAAACATATAAATTTAAGCCCCTAATTATTTTTATCCAATTTTTGATGATTTTCCAAATTCAGAACAGGGGAACGCGAAATCATTCTGACCTTGTCTCACAAAATTTATTATATCTCATTATTTACAATTCCATTTCTTACACTGTTTCTTCTATGAGAAACTAGACTCAATAAGCTTTAATTTCATAATTTATTCATCCTCTAATTTGACTCCCACAATTTTTTGGTGATTTTTCAAAGTTAGACTACTGCTGCTGTCCAAAACTATTTTAGTGCAAAATGTTGATTACCATTTTTCCCCTAAACTTTTAATACATGACAATTTCGTCCCTAGGCTCGGAAAATGAAATTCTTGCAATTTAATCCTTATTCCAAGCCTAATTATTCTCATACATACCAATCACAGCCCATGAATTCCATGAAATTTCAGAATTTTCCATAAACTCAACACTTTTCAATTTAACCCCTAAAACATGTTTTCATCCAAAATTCTTTAATAAAACACCTTTAAACATCCATTGACATCTCAATTTCATCATCAAATAACAAAAATCATATGAAATTATCAATGGTAACTTCCAAAATTTTCAACAAAATCAAAAACTAATAGAATACTAAGTTAGACCTAATTGTAAAAGTCCAAAAATATAAAAATTTTAAGGAAAAAGCAAGAATTGAACTTACCTGAAGCTAAAATATGAAATACCAGCTCAAAACCCTCTTCCATGGCTGTTTTTGACAGAAAGTTGAAGAAGAAATGGCCTAGAAATCATTAAAATCAACTTTGGCCTTGTAACTTTTATTAAAATTCCAATTTTGTCCTTTTCACATAAAAATCTTTGATTTTTTTCAAGCTATGCCGCCTCAGCCATTTTAAAATGGTCCATTTGCCCTTTTAGTCCTTCCTTATTGAATGGTTAAGCTATTTAATCACTTTAGCAAGTTTTGCACCTTTTCAGTTTAGTCCTTTTTATCTAATTGACTACTGAAACGTTAAAATTTTCTGACGAAATTTTAATACTACCTTATTGACTCTCCGTAAATATTCATAAAAATATTTATGGCTTGGTTTATAACACCGAGATCTCAATACCTCTTTTTCTCAATTTCTTAACCTAATAAATCTTTATAAAACATAGTTTACTATTTCAAAAATCTTTTAAAAGCTACATTTGGCTCGTAAATATTAAATAATATAATTTACGAGTTCATTTTCCAGATTTGATGGTCTCGAACCACTATTTCCTACATCGCTGAAATTTGGACTATTACACTTGGCCTTAGCTTAAGCAACGATAATCTCTCAAGGTTAAATATCACAATATCTAGCCAATTTACCTCAAAACATCATAAGTATCCACTACTTGTGTGCATTTATAATTCCAGCATATGGCTAAACATATTTCAATCATCCAAAAACTCATACCTTTCTATACTTTCATAGCGATTTTAATTGAAGCAATTTGTCGTTCTTTTATTCTTCACATACCCATTTAATCACAAATGAAGTAAGTGAAACAAGGTATAACACAACTTAATTTAGCCTAAAAGCCTAACATATAATCATCAATCAAGTTAGCCATATAAACACATATATAAACCAAAAATCACATTTTCATGATCACAAGTATATTTCCATTTAAACATTTACCATTACAATGCATAACATAAAAGTTTAACGTGGTATAATCCAACCACAATTTGGCCAAAGCCTAAGCACATATACATCAACCATGTTATTTATGTAAATTCACCTATGAATCAATAATCATGGATGAACTCAACAATTAATCAAGTTGCATAAACATGTAGCATCCATTTCATATACCAATATACCATATAATACCATTTTCCATGTAATTCATATCTATACCTATAATAGTTTGTATCAAATTCATGTTATATCCTATCAGAACATTGCTCGTTGAACCATTTACCAAATTAGCCATGTATTCATATAAAAACCAAGAATCATGTAGGAATTCAATAACTATTTAAATTCCATATACATGTAACATCTATAGCATGTATTCATATATCATACATAAACCATTTTCGTGTAATTTACGTAACCATTTCCGTGTAATTTACGTAAATACTTGTGCTAGTTCGTATCGATTTCATATAAACTCGTAACAGAATTATGTATGAATTTAACAATTATTAAATTCTATGTACATGTAACATATATACCATATATCCGTATATCAAATATATACCATTTCCATGTAAATACCTGTACTAGTTCATATCGAACTTGTATAATCTCGTAATAATACTACGCCCGTTGAACCACTTAGAATATCGTAGATACACGGGTAGTACACACAAAGTGTACCGAACGGTAATCTGTCAATTCTTATACATGTATGCTCATACGAGCGATAAACGTTAAGCTCATCCGAGCTGAATATCGGTAAGCTCCTCCGAGCTGGATAATGGTAAGCTCATGCGAGTTGTGGTGAGTCCGCAACATATGCAGGACCTCAACCAAATCGGTAACCCTAATGACATTGTCATTTGTATCCTACGAATTCTTAAGGTTCAATCAGGGTTGGTATTTTTCGTACAACATCGATTATGCATTCGATAATTATACGTAGTAATTAAATCATTCACATTCTTGTATTTCAATTTAAGCATATAAATACGCAATTTAATTACACGAACTTACCTCAAACTCAAACGGAGAATATGATCGTTTAGTCCACGACTTTATCTTTTCCCCGATTTAGTTCCGAAAGTTGCTTTTCTTGATCTATATAATCAAATTTAACTCATTTAATCATATTTCTAATTAATTCGATCCAAATTTCATGTTATGGCAAAATTATCATTTTGCCCCTATACTTTTGACCTTTTTACAAATTAGTCCTTAGGCTCGTAAAATGAAATTCATGCAAATTTCTCTACACCCAAGCCTAGACGAATTTTATAGGTGCTCATAGCAGCCCATATAATTCACAAATTCACACATTTATCACATAAATTTCACATTTTTCACTTTAGCCGCCAAATGACAATTTCACTAAAAATCACTTAACAAAAGTTGTTTATTTAACAACCAATATTCATTTTCTTCCATTAAACTCCAAAAACAACCAAAATAGTCTCATGCAAAAACCCTAGACTTTCACTTATAATGAAATTTAGTCCCCTAATTATCTAGCTTAAGCTACAAGGGTTCCAAAAACACAAAAATCAACAAAAACAACTACCAAAATAACTTACATGCAAGGGACTTTGTGGCTGAAAATTCAAGCTTTCCTATGCTCTTAGTTTGCTGAAATTTTCGGTTGAAAAAGAAGGAGGAAGATGACCATTTATTTTTTATTTTATTTAATTTAACTTTAGTAATCAAATTACCAACCCTCACCAACTTTGACTTTTCATGATTACACTCCATGTACATCCACTATCTCCTTAAATGGTTTAATTACTACATAAGGACCTCCACAATAAGGTTCTATAGCTATTTAATCCCTTTAGCTAATAGAACACAACTTTCGCATTTTACGCGATTTAGTCATTTTTCACAAATGGAGCATACAAACGGTAAAATTTCTTAACAAAATTTTTATGTCATAATTCTAATATGCTGTGGACCACTTAATAAGTAAAATAAGTTTTACAACATCGAATTTGTGGTCCCGAAACTACTATTCCGATTTCACTGAAAACGGGCTGTTACACGGAACAATCTGGATAGTGTGACTGATGTGTTGATCCGATCTTCTGAACTTCTTGAAAATCTACAAAGAACATTAAACGACACAAGTAAGCTTAATGAAGCTTAGTAAGTTCGTTGGCTTTAAACATAATTCTTACCGAACATACTATAATAATTCATTTAGGTAAATCATTTCACAAACATTTCCTGCCAATCACAACTTCGATTGATGAATTCACTTATTTGAGCTCAATATCAATAATAACTTAAATTCTTCCACAATAATTCCATATAGCACTTACCAATCCTCGTCAAATCGGAGAACGTCTTACGGATTTGAGTACATCGTAAACAGAAGTGATAAACCAAAATAGTAACATATTTTAATCCCACATTTAGCATACTTTTGGATAATTTATCCCTTGATTTATGTAAAAAGGTGCTCTTAATCCTTTCTTTTCATGTCTTATACTCAGGAAAGCACCCAAGAATAAAAAGAACGAGAAACGGGCTCAAACAGACCAAAATGGACCAAAGAAGAAATCGACACGGCCTGGACTAAATCCCACACGGCCGTGCCTCTTCAAATATACTAGAACACGGCCTGAAGTCGATCTACACGGTCGTGCCTCATTAACAGAGTCCAACACGGCCTGGCCACGATTCACACGGGCGTGTGCCATGGCCGTGCCCCTGCCGTGGAGGAGAGTAATTTCACTCGGAAAAGGATACTTAGGGGCAAAGAAACCTATTTCAAAAGCCTATATAAAGACCCTAAGTATAACCTAGAAGAGGACGGTTAGCTAGGCCAAGGAGCCGAGCCGAAAAGGTCAGATTTGTAGGAAACTCTCAAGGGATAGCCAGTTGATCCATCTCAAGAAGTCGAAATTTTACTCAAGACGGAGGATCTCCTCTTCAATTCCTTCAGGGGGTTTTAGGGATTTCTTATGTTTTGTTTTATCTTTTCTTCTGAGATGTTTTTCTTTATTATTATGAACTAAACCCTTCAGATACCTGAAGGGGGATGAAACTTAGATGAATCTTGTTATTGTTTTCTGAACTATATGATAAATACTTGATTTGTTCTTAATTCTTGTTTTAATATTTGTGCTTAGGTGGTGGAGCAAAAGTCCCTGCCTATTCATAGATCTAGCATAATTACAGCGGAGTTGTTCGCGCGCCTAGAGATAGGGTGACAAAGCGTTGCCGGATTAGGGTGAAACCTAATATGGGAATCCATAGATCGATTTAATGCGATTCTAGGGGTTTTAATTAGAAAGAGATTTCAATTAATCAACCTAGGGTTAGTCGTTATTCGCTTCGAGAGAGGGTCTAATGTACATTAGGGAATCCTACGGATCAAGTCAAGTGAATAAATAAATGCAGTTCGGTGTTAGATGACAAGTGAAGTCTAGGTGGATTCTTCCTAAGGGCATCGTCTTAATCAACTGAGTTTTTCCCAAGTATTTCCCCAATTCATTCTTTTTGTTTTTGCATCTTTAGCTTAGTAATTAGTTAATTTAGATTAATAAACAACTTCACTTATTTTAGGCTAAATAATAGAAAGAAAGTTAGTATTAGTACTTTTAGTTCCTTTGAGTTCGACAATCCGGTCTTGCCTAAGCTATACTACTGTTCGATAGGTGCACTTGCCTCAATCGTTGTCATAGTTTGTTTCCAGGTTCGATCATTCTCATTATAAATTTTAAAACTCTGACTTCACAGCGATCAAGTTTTTTTTGGCGCTGTTGCCGGGGAACTAAAATATTAAGAAAACTCTATTTTTATTTCTTTAGCCATTATTATTATTATTATTTGATTTTCTTTTATTTGATTTTGGCAGATAGAGGAGATAGCACTGAATAACTATCAGTGGCAAGTTATGAGGACAAAGCCACCAAAAGCAGCCGATATCTACAACCTTGACCTAGTAACCAAGCTATCAACCCAGTTAGAGATGTTACATAAAAAATTTGATGGTTCATACGGTTCCTCGCAGGCACATCCAGTTATGCAGTGTGAAACAAGCGGAGGCGTGGCGAATCCTGAGTACCCACCCTACGGATATGGCATGGAAAACAAACAAGTCCACTATATGGGTAACTATGCTAGACCTCAAAATAATTTTTATGATAACACTTATAATGCAGGTTGGAGGTACCATCCCAATTTCTCGTGAGATGATCAAAATTTTCAACAACCACCTCACCAACAGGAAGATGAGTCGAACATTGAAGAGATGCTGAAAAAATTCATGGCAGCCACAGATAACCGTCTCCAAAAAACTGAGACAACACTTAATGACCAACAAGCATCGATCAAAGGGATCAAGAACCAAGTTGGGGAACTTCTTGAGTCGGTTGGGGAACTTACTAAGTCGGTTATACAACTTGCTAAAGTGATCTCGAGAACTACCACAAGGAAGCTTGCCAAGCAACATCGAAACTAACCCGAGAGAGCAAAATCAAGCCATTTACGATAGTGAAGGGTTAGACGAACCAAACCCAAGGGAAGAACCTGTGGTAAGTGAAGGTAAGGTTGAAGTGTGCCATGATATACCAAAACCGGCAATTACAGAGTACCAACCTCGTGTGCCATATCCCGATGCAATAAAGAAATACCATACGGAGGAAGAATTGGTGAATTCACACTTCGTAGACGATTTAAACAATCACTCTTCAAGCTCTTGACTCGGCTAAGACATCGAGTAATAAAGGTACGAACGTTAATTCTATTGATAACCATTTGGTTCAACCTTCTTTACTGAGGAAGCATCACGAAATCACCTAGTGAGCTAGATCTTAGACCTCGTACTCCATAAAGAAATAATTCATGAAGAACTAAGGCTTGGTCGATGAAATAGACGCAGTGGAAAAACACACTTTAAAGAGAAACTAGGAATACACGAAGTGAAACCAAAAGAAACCCAGACAGTGATAGGAACAACAAATCACTTCAAAATAGGGGACCGGTATTGTTGAATAAGGAAGACCCTCGAATCACCAATTCGGACCTCAAGACAAACGAAGAAATCACTTTTGAGGTACTTAATGTCTTCCTATATCTGCACACACAGTAGAGGTAAGCAATCCTAAATTCAACACCTTTGAGGAAAACATTACTCGACTTAAACTATATATCCATAACCGAATTGATCGCATGCGAAATGATTTTCACCTCCTCAAACCACCATGACCATACGAATGAGAGGTAAAGTCTAGCTTAAGACTATAAACGAGCGCTTCTCGGGAGGCAACCCGAGCACTAACCCCATTAATTTTTACATTTTTTTTATTTTTTTTATTTTTACTTTTATTTTTTCTTTTAGCACCTAACCATAAACTAACCAAGGTAAAAATTTCCATACCACACGGCCTTGCACACGGCCGTGGCCGTGGCCGTGTGGCCATTACAGGAAGGTACAAGGGCGGGGGCAACCACCAGATCCATAATCTCTATTTACACCCCCCTTCTTCCTTTTTCTTGTTCAGTTGTCTTTCTTCTTTCATTTTCCATTATTTACTTTTATTCTTATTTTTATTTACTTATATTTTTATTTTTATTTTTATTTTTATTTTCATTTTTATTTTCTTTATTATCTTCTTCTTATTCTTCATACCATTTAGATTTAGCTTAGGATACAATAAAATCAGACCGACTACCTAGAGGATTCAAGTTCAAACGGTTCGAGGCGCTTCCCCACGTTCACCTCCAATCCTATCCGGTTTCTTTTCATTAACTTCATCCAAAATTCAGGAAGTTTCACTTCTCTCCACATCTTATGATTTTATGATTTTATTTTGCTATTATCTATCTTTGTACATTGAGGGCAATGTACATCTTAAGTGTGGGGGTGAATAACCTAAAAAGGTGCCTAATTTTTTTCATTATTCTCAAATTCCTGAAATTAGGTGCCAAACTTTCTGCATTATTCTCAAATCCCTGAATTTAGTCTTGTTTTTAAGTAATTTTCTCATATTACTAATTAGGATGAAATTTCCATGATTTATGATTTTTATTGATATGTTTTAGATTAAGTCATTGATAATTGTGCATTGATAATTAAATTCTAAGAATACTAGAGAATCAAGCATGATAAGTCTATTTTTCAGAAATTAAAAATTTTCTAGGTTGTCTACCTGAATTTAAATATTACTTTGAAGTTTGAAATTTACGAGGTTGATGTCAAAAATACCCATAATTTTGTGAGTTTTTGAGCCTTATAGAGCATATATTCTTTTTCATACTCACTTTATTGATTATGAGTATGTCAACATTGATTTATTATTCTAGAACTTGCCTCGTTTATACATATCGAGACCACACCTATGATTTGATATACAGAGATGATTAAGGCACCTAAGTTTTAACCCACTAACTCCATTAAAAGCCTACCTTCACAATTAACCCCTAGTGAACCCCGTTTAAACCTAACAACCCTTTTTATTGACTCACCCACTAATTTTAACCTAGAAACCCTTTGTTTTTGTTATCACCATTCCTTTTGACTACCCTTATATCGAGATTTGATTTGATTAATATCCTAACTATGTTTTTTATTTCAGTAATTTATCCTTTGTTATGTATTTATGATTTGCTCCTAAAAAAAATAGAGAGAAAAATCAAAAGTATACTCATTATTCATTATTAGTTGTGATTAAATGAGCTTATACGTTTGAATTCCAAATATTGAAGAAGAAGCTCATATTATTAGTATTATTAGCTTTCAGTTGATGTAATTACTTTTATTTAGTTCATTGTTTTTGGTTAGGTATTTTATCAATTCAATCTCGATTCTAACCCTCTAATTCAGCCTTTATCCATACCTTAACCCAAGCCCCGTTACAACCCTTTCAAAGACCTTTTGATTTGTGCATCATCTCATATTATAGTGGTGGAGATTTGATTTTCAGGCAAGCCTATGGGATTAACTTTTCATGTTCGACTTTTGAGCGCTTTTTCCTGAACCTTAAACACTTTGAGTGATTTGAGTGAATCTCTAGTGAGGATGTCAATCCTTGTCGGTTTTGAATTAAAGGTAATTATTTAGATAAGGGGAGACGCCTATATTTTCGAGCTACAAATCTATGACTTAGATTGTTCGAATCCTTAGGACTCTTTGAATTGAATTATCCATGTATAAATTATCTATGAATTATGATAAGATATTGTTGATACGAATTATGAATTATAGAAAGTTCGTTTTAATTGTAAGTTGAGAATTTTGCTTGAGGACAAGCAAAAGCTTAAGTGTGGGGGTATTTGATAAACCAAAATAGTAACATATTTTAATCTCACATCTAGCATACTTTTGGATAATTTATCCCTTGATTTATGTAAAAAGGTGCTCTTAATCATTTCTTTTCATGTCTTATACTCAGGAAAGCACCCAAGAATAAAAAGAATGAGAAACGGGCTCAAAACGGACCAAAATGGGCCAAAGAAGAAATCGACACGGCCTGGACTAAATCCCACACGTTCGTGCCTCCCCAAATATACTAGAACACGGCCTGAAGTCGATCTACACGGCCGTGCCTCATTAACAGAGTCCAACACGACTTGGCCACGATTCACACGAGCGTGTGCCATGGCCGTGCCCCTACCGTGGAGGAGAGTAATTTCACTCATAAAAGGATACTTAGAGGCAAAGAAACCTATTTCAAAAGCCTATATAAAGACCCTAAGTATAACCTAGAAGAGGGCGGTTAGCTAGGCCAAGGAGCTGAGCCGAAAAGGTCAGATTTGTGGGAAACTCTCAAGGGATAGCCAGTTGATCCATCTCAAGAAGCCGAAATTCTACTCAAGACGGAGGATCTCCTCTTCAATTCCTTCAGGGGGTTTTAGGGATTTCTTATGTTTTATTTTATCTTTTCTTCTGAGATGTTTTTCTTTATTATTATGAACTAAACCCTTCAGATACCTAAAGGGGGATGAAATTTAGATGAATCTTGTTATTGTTTTTTGAACTATATGATAAATACTTGATTTGTTCTTAATTATGTGTGCTTAATTCTTATTTTAATATTTCGCGGATATTGATTCAAGTATGATGTGCTTAGGTGGTGGAGCAAAAGTCCCTGCCTATTCATAGATCTAGCATAATTACAGCGGAGTTGTTCGCGCGCCTAGAGATAGGGTGACGAAGCATTGCCGGTTTAGGGTGAAACCTAATATGGGAATCCATAGATCGAGTTAATGCGATTCTAGGGGTTTTAATTAGAAAGAGATTTCAATTAATCAACCTAGGGTTAGTCGTTATTCGCTTCGAGAGAGGGTCTAATGTACATTAGGGAATCCTACGGATCAAGTCAAGTGAATAAATAAATGCAGTTCGGTGTTAGATAACAAGTGAAGTCTAGGTGGATTCTTCCTAAGGGTATCGTCTTAATCAACTGAGTTTTTCCCAAGTATTTCCCCAATTCATTCTTTTTGTCTTTGCGTCTTTAGCTTAGTAATTAGTTAATTTAGATTAATAAACAAATTCACTTATTTTAGGCTAAATAATAGAAAGAAAGTTAGTATTAGTACTTTTAGTTCCTTTGGGTTCGACAATCCGGTCTTGCCTAAGCTATACTACTGTTCGATAGGTGCACTTGCCTCAATCGTTGTCATAGTTTGTTTCCAGGTTCGATCATTCTCATTATAAATTTTAAAACTCTGACTTCACAGCGATCAAGAAGCCCAAAGGCTGCACAGAAGCACATAAGTGCTAGACGGAAACCCGTAAGGGTTGAATGGAAGCTCATAGGAGCTGAACGGAAACCCATAAGGGTTATTCTGAAGCTCAGAAGAGCTAAACTGAAACTCAATAGAGCTGAACTGAAACCCAGAAGGGTTAATCTGAAACTCATATGAATTGACTGAAGCTCATGAGAGCTAAATGGAAAGCAAACACGAGATTTCGCAACAAATGCTAAGCCTCGGTTTACTTGGGAAATTTACTGTCAATTCCTCTTTACACTGAACGACTGTACTCAATCATGCGTTCCATTCACTTTGAACACTTGATTCAATTTCGTAAATTTAATAATAATTTTATTTCAACAAATGTTACAAATAAATACAAAATACCATTTATCATTTAACATATAACATTAAAATTTAACCATACGAACTTACCTGGGTTATACGGTGGAATTTGTAGTAGTTTAGGGACTACTCTAGTATTTTCCCTTTTTCATGTTTTTCAACGGGCTATTGTTCTAAAATGTTGATGTGTCTAAAACTAACTATGATCATAATAAAGGCAAGCGCACCTATCGTTCAATAGTATAGTTATGGTAAGACCAGTAATATCGTATCGACAAGAACCAAGAGTACTTGTAATTACTATCTTTTTATTATTTAGCCTAAGTATTAGAGTGATTTCTTTTAAACTAAAATTGATAAAAAGCACGATAGAGAATGAATTGGGAAAATACTTTTAGACAACTTTATGAGATAGGCAATACCTAAGGAAGAATCCACCTAGACTTCACTTATTACTTTCGATTCATACGATTTATTCACTTGACTTAATTCGTAGAAATCCCTGATTTATGTTAATATCTCTTTCAAGACTAAAACAACTGACTCTAGGTTTATTAATTGAAATCTCTTTCTAATTAAAACCCCTATTGTCGCATTAACTCGATCTATGGATTCCCTTATTAGATTTGACTCTAATTCGGTAGATTTTCGTCACCCTATTTCTAGGGTTGCAATCAACTCCGCTTAATTGTGTTGATCTACTCTTAAACAGGGACTTTTGCTCCACTGAATAAGCACATTCGACTTGAATCAATAACTTGAATTATCAAAACAAGAATAAAAACTCACAATTAAGAATAAGAACAAGTATTTATCTTATAAATCAAATAATAATAAGATCCGTCTTAGGTTTCATCCTCCCTAGATATTTAGGGAGTTTAGTTCATAATGATAGAAGGAAACATCTCAAAATAAGGAAAACAACAAAACATAGGAAAACCCAAAAACTTCTAAAGAACTTGATGGGAGATCTTCAGTCTTGATGGAGATCCTTCATTCGAGCTGCTTCCGATGGCTGTCTTCGAGTATTTTCTGCTTTCTATCCAGCGCCGTCCTTTTAAGTCACCCCCTAGGGTGTTTATATAGGATTTGGAACGCCTTTCTTGGGCCACAAGTACCCTTTTTCGAATAGAATTAGCCTTGGGGTCGGCAGGGGCACGCCCGTGTGACACGTCCGTGTACGATAGTCTTGGGCCGTGCTCGCTTCTGTTTGCCACACACGGCCGTGTGGTCTGTCCGTGTATGTTGATCCAGGCCGTGTTCAATTCTGCTCGTAACACACGGTCGTGTTTGATAGCCCAGGCCGTATTGGTTTCTAAGGTAGGTCCATTTTGTCCCTTTTTGGCCCGTTTTTCATTCTTTTCGACTCCCTAAGCTCTCCTGAGTGTAAAACATGAAATTAAAGGATTAGGAGCATCGAATTCATCAAATCTAATGAAAATTCATGCAAAAATAAGCCAAGCATGGGGTTAAAATATGTGTAAATTATGGTTTATCAAATATCCCCACACTTAAGTCTTTGCTTATCCTCAAGCAAAATCCTCAACTCACAATTAAAACTAACTTCCTTAATTCATAATTCTCATCAATAATGTTTCATCATAATTCACAGATAATTTATACATTGATAATTTAACTAGAAGAGTCCTAGAGATTCAAACAATCTAAGTCATAGATTTTTATAGTATGAAAACATAGGTGTTTCCCCTTACCTAAATAATTACCTTTGATTCAAAACCGACAAGTATTGACATCCTCACTAAAGATTCACTCAAATCACTCAAAGTGTTTAAGGTTCAAAAATTAAGCACTCAAAAGTCAAACATGAAAAGTTATTACCATAGGCTTGCATGAAAATCAAATCTCCACCACTATAAAATGAGATGATACACAAATCAAAAGGTCTTTAAAAAGGGTTGTAACGGGGCTTGGGTTAAAGGTGTGGATAAAGGCTGAAAAGGAGGGTTAAAATTGAGATCGAATTGACAATTCACCTAACTAGGAAAATGGACTAACACTGAATAATCAATTGAAAACTTAATACTAATAACACGAGCTTCTTCTCAAAATGTGAAATTAACTGATTAAGCTTAAATAATAAAGAACTAATAATGAATAAATTTCCAACTTTTTTTTTAAGAACAAGTATTTTTACATGATATAAGATGAATTTAACCACTGAAATAGAGAATGTAGTTAGGAAATTGATCAAATCAAATCTCGACAAGAGGAGAGTTAAGAAAATGAAGGGGAGTCAAGAAAAATCAAGTAACTGGGTTTCAGGTTAATATTAGTGGTATATTAAGAGACGGTTGATTAGGCTCAAAAGGGTTCACTAGGGGTTAATTATGAAGGTAGGCTTTTAATGGAATAAGTGGGTTAAATCCTAGGTGCCTTTATCATCTCTGTATATCAAATCAAAGTGTGGTCTCGACATGCATAATCGAAGCAAGTTCTAGAATAACAAATCAATATTGACACACTCATAATCAATAAAGTGAGCAGGAAAAGAATATGCTCTAAAAGGCTCAAAATCTCACAAAAATTATGGTTTTTGATGTCAACCTTGCAAATTTTAAACTTCAAAGTAATATTTAAATTTAGGGAAACAACCTAAAATAATTTTTAATTACGGAAAATAGACTTATCATGCTTGATACTCTAATGTCTTAAAGTTTAAACCATCAATGTACAATTACCTAAGACTTAATCCGAAACATATCAATGAAAATCATAAATCAATAGAAGTTTCATTCTAATAGTAATATGAGAAAATTACTTAAGAACAAGGCATAATTCAGGGGTTTTCTGATTCTGATAATCAATTAAATAACCTCCCCGCACTTAAGATGTACATTGTCCTCAATGTACAAAGATAGATAATAGCAGTATAGTAAGAAAATCATAAGATAGAGAAATGAGTGAAACTTCCTGAATTATGGATGAAATCCTTAGGGGGTGAAAATAGAGCCAATGGTAAACATGATGAACTAGGCAGAGGTGAAGGGAGGGAGAATACTCCGGTAGTTTGTTCGTTCCTTAGTAGCACCTTGAACCTTTTGAAACTACGGAGTCATCAGTAAAGTTTAAACCATCAATTAAATAACCTAAGACTTATCATGCTTGATTCTCTAATGTCTTAAAGTTTAAACCATCAATGTACAATTACCTAAGACTTAATCCGAAACATATCAATGAAAATCATAAATCAATAGAAGTTTCATTCTAATAGTAATATGAGAAAATTACTTAAGAATAAGGCATAATTCAGGGGTTTTCTGATTCTGATAATCAATTAAATAACCTCCCCACACTTAAGATGTACATTTTCCTCAATGTACAAAGATAGATAATAGCAATATAGTAAGAAAATCATAAGATAGAGAGAGGAGTGAAACTTCCTGAATTATGGATGAAATCCTTAGGGAGTGAAAATAGAGCCAATGGCAAACATGATGAACTAGGCAGAGGTGAAGGGGGAGAATACTCCGGTAGTTTGTTCGTTCCTTAGTAGCACCTTGAACCTTTTAAAACTGCGGATCATCAGTAAAGTTTTAGAGGGGTTGTTATTAATGGACGTTGTTATGGTTACTCGATAATAGACAGCCAGAGATAAAAAGAAATCAAAATATACTAATAAAAATTAAAGACAATAAAGATAAAAAGAAATAGTTTTTTTAAAAAAATTAAAATAAAGATAAACAAAATAAAAAAATAAATGGACTCAAAGGTCCTCATCATCAGCCGGATTGCGAGGTGGTGGTGGCGGCGGCGATATGTGAAAATATTTACAAATCTGTTAAAGAGTCGCCTCAATGCCGTCGAATCGTCGAGCGTTGTCGTTAAATTACTGCGTACAATACTGCTCGAACCTAGTGAGGCGCTCAGAAATGTCAGTCAGTGAAGCTGCCGCATGAGCTGGTCGGCGTGGCGGTGGTGGCGCAGATGGTGGCTCCTCGTGCTGTGGGGGGATATCATCAGTAATGTCCTCTGGGTCGTCCTGCTCGGTGGGTTGCGAGAGCCGGTACTGGGGAGGATCAAACCCACATCGGTGCTCAATCATCCTCATGTGAAGCATTGTCTGAATCCCCTGCGGAGACATCTGTCTGATAAGGGTGAGCGAGGAGGACTGAGCTGCGGTGTTGAGGAGCCCAATATATCGAGCCAGGCACGTGATGTATGGGCCCATGGAGATGACTCCTCTCCTATGCCGCTCCGTCTGATGCTGAATGGCGCAGGCGATGAAGTAAGCTAAGTCGAAGACGTGCCCATTCGCCATACACCATAAAAAGTAGGCGTCGTGAGTGTTGACGACGCTGGTGCTCTCTCGCCTACCCGTCAAAGTATGAGCTAGTATAGCGTGTAAGTACCTCAATGATGGGGTAAGAGCTGACGCTTTGGAGCGGCTGGTGTCATAGGTGGCTGAGCTGGGGGCTAAGTCTCTCCAACATGCAGAAGGGGAGTAATGGATGTGGCAATGGAGGTCCTTGAAGTCGTCTTCCTCCATGAACTCCTCGGTGTAAAGTCCCAAGACGACTCCGAACTGTGGGACACTCAGCTCACGTACGAGGCCTCCGAGACAGAATTGGATTGTGCCGGAGTCGTCAAAGTTTGTCATGACCGTCTGGAGGTGGAATGTGGAACAGAGCTCCAAAGTGATCTCTAGGTATGTTGGCTCGACAATATCAAAGAAGTGCCCCCACGGGTCAGTGGATAATAGGGCCCAAACTGCGTCGGCTAGCTGGACCTGCTCTAGGGCGGTCCAATCGATACATCTCCCCACGCCGAGGGGTCGCGCCCAAAGTATCTGGAAGAGGTCGTCCTGGGATCCCGGAGGAAACTATAGGTAAGGGTGGCGCACTTCGGCGGAGGCGCTCGAGGAAGTCGCACCGGGTCCATTCCGCTTTTTCGAAGCAGGGACGACGGTCTTTTTCCCTCGTGGTGGAGTCATTACGTACCTAAAAAAACGTACAATAACCAAGTATCATTAACCAACTAAGGATGTAGGATCCTACTAATCATTATATTCTTGTGATAATCCTAATACTGAAAACTAAGAACACATAAGTCTATTGAATAATGAGAAAGCAATATTGATGAAGAAAAGAGAAATCAGTTAATTAATAATAAGACGACTTGTCTAATAATGAGAAATATCAGAATACTTAGCATTAAGAATTCAAAAAAATAAATATAGAATAAAAGAATAGAAATTAACACAGTCTATGAAAGAAAATCTAATGATGCTAAAAAAAATAATGATGAAGAGAATGATCATTAAGAGAGTAAAAACTGAATAATAATAAAAGAAATGGAGGGTAAAACTATGGTGACCGACGGTGAGGTGGTGGGAGGAGGCGCACGGTCGTGGTGGTGGCGTGCGGGCATGTCATCCTTACACGGGCGTGGACTGCGTGGGTAAGAAAGGGAAGGAGGAAAGGGAAAGGAGAAAGGAGGAGGGGGGTGTCGACGGTGGTGGCTGGACTGAGTAAGGGGAGTGGAGAACGGCTAGGGTTTTTTTAGGGAGGGGGAAAGATTTTGGGGAGAAAATGAATAGTGGTGTGGTTTAAAAAGGAATTGGGGCACACGGTCAAGGCCTACGGCTGTGTGCCTACTGTTTAGCCCGTGTGTTTCGTAAATTTTGAATTAGGGCGTGTCTGATCCTTGTCCCACGCCCGTGTCCCATGGGCGTGTTGGGTCACACGGCCTCATCGCACGGCCGTGTGATGGTTCATTCGTTTCTCCCATGCCCGTGTTTAGGGTCACACGCCCGTGGTAATTAGTCAGTATCGACCACGACCTAAAGGCACGGGTGTGCCCCACGCCCGTGTAATTGTTTCAGTTTCAACCACGGCTTCTGGGCACGGGCGTGTCGCACGCCTGTGTCATTTACTCAGTATCGACCACGGCTGCATCGCACGGCCGTGGCCCTTTTATCGCAGCCCATGTTTTCGAGTCAGTTTCGACCACGGGCGCATCGCACGGCCATGGTCTTTTATCGTAGCCCGTGGTGAGGAAAAATTTTTCTTCCTTGGCCCGCACGGTCTCCGCCACACCGATGTTTCTTCCCGTGGTGTCCACACGGCCACGACCACGCCCGTGTGCTAGGCCGTGTGGGTAGGAAATTCTGTGCCTATTAAATTGGTTAGTTCTTAGTTAGATGCTAAAATAAAAAATATGGATGTTAGTGAGGTTAGTGCTCGGGTTGCCTCCCGAGAAGAGCTCGTTTAAAGTCTTAAGCTAGACTTACCCTGTTTTCATCTCTATATGAAGGTTCACGGAGCTGAAGCTCCTCTCTCATATCTCTAAAATCTTCACCATTATATAGTTTAAGTCGTTGACCGTTTACCTTGAATGTGCCATAATTCGGATGAGTTACCTCAATTGTGCCGTAGGGAAAAATGGTTTGATTATGAATGGACCTGACCATCTTGATTTCAGCTTTCCAGGAAACAATTTGAGCTTCGAATTGTATAGTAGAACAAGATCTCGAACTTCAAATTGCTTTGGTTGCTTCAAACGAGCATCATGGCGTCGCTTTGTTGCTTCCTTGTATAGACGTAAGTTCTCGTAGGCATTAGCTCGCCATTCATCTAGCTCGTTCAACTGCATCAATCTTTTCTCACCTACAAGTTAAAGATCATAGTTTAAGAATTTTATAGCCTAAAATGCTTTGTGCTCTAATTCAAACGGTAAATGACAACTCTTTTCGTAGACAAGTCTGTATGGGGATGTTCCTATTGGAGTTTTAAAAGCGGTTCTATAGGCCCATAAAGCATCGTCTACTTTTAATGCCCAATCCTTCCTGTTTGATTCTACGGTTTTCTCTAGAATACGCTTAAGCTCTCGATTTGCTACTTCAACTTGTCCACTGGTTTGAGGATGATACGGGGTAGCTGTTCTGTGGTGTACTCCATATTTCTTTAAGACTTTATCAAATTGAGTGTTACAAAAATGAGTACCCCTATCACTAATAATTACTCTAGGTGTCCCAAATCGAGAGAAGAGTTTCTTAAGGAATCTCACTACCACTCTAGCATCATTAGTAGGTAAAGCTTGAGCTTCCACCCATTTTGACATATAATCAACTGCTACTAAGATGTATTTATTCCCAAATGAGCTAGGGAATGGACCCATAAAATCAATACCCATACATCAAATATTTCACATGACAGCATATACGTTTGAGGTATTTCATCGCGTTTAGAGATATTACCTGTTCTCTGACATCTATCACACGAAGTAACATACCTGTTAGCGTCCTTGAACATAGTGGGCCAATAAAAACTTGATTCGAGCGTTTTATGTGCTGTCTTAGTCCCACTGTAATGTCCTCCTGTTGGTCCTGAATGGCAATGTTCTAGGATTTTGCTTGCTTCTGCCTTTGTAACACATCTCCGAATTACTTGATCTGCACATATACGAAAAAGAAAAGGGTCCTCCCAAAAATAGTTTTTCGCATCAGCAAAGAATCGCTTCTTTTGATGATGTGTTAACCCTTTTGGCAGGATGTTAACAGCTAAGTAATTCGCAATATCTGCAAACCAAGGTACCTCGGAGTCAGAAATAGCAAAGAGTTGTTCTTCAGGAAACGAGTCATTTATCTCACTCTCATCGGGTTCTTTGATATGTGGATTTTCAAGCCTAGAAAGATGGTGCTGCATGAGATTTTCAGCTCCTTTCTTATCTGAATTTCCAAATCAAATTCCTGTAAGAGTAAAATCCATCTTATGAGTCGAGGTTTTGCCTCGATTTAGTTAAAAGATAACGAAGAGATGAATGGTCGATGTAAACGAAAACTTTAGATAATATCAAATCATTGTCTAAATTTATCAAATGCAAAAACCACGACTAGCAACTCTTTTACTGTGGTGGTGTAATTTTCTTGTCTGCGCCGTCAATGTTTTGCTAGCGTAATAGATTGGTGAAAATGTTTGTCTCTTCATTTGTCCCAAAACCGCACCTCTTTGCAAAATCACTCGCATCACACATTAGTTCAAAGGGTAAATTCCAATCAGGTGCAATTATAATTGGAGTATTTATTAATTTTTTTTGAGGGTATTAAATGCATCTAAACATTCCTGATCAAAATTGAAAGGCACATCTTTCTCTAGTAGTTTTGTTAAAGGCTTAGCTATTTTAGAAAAATTCTTAATAAATCTTCTATAAAATCCAGCATGTCCTAAAAAGCTTCTAATAGCCTTAACTGAACTAGGAGGAGGTAATTTTTCTATGGTTTCAATTTTTGCTTTATCAACCTCAATCCCTTTACTAGAAATTTTGTGACCTAACACAATCCCTTCTCGAACCATAAAGTGACACTTTTTCCAATTAAGCACAAGGTTCATTTCCTCACATCTCATTAGAACATGTTTTAAATTTTTAAGGCAAAGATGGAAAGAATTACCAAATACCGAAAAGTCGTCCATAAATACCTCCATAATATCTTCCACGAGTTCATCAAAGATGGCTAGCATGCATCGCTGAAAAGTAGCAGGAGCATTACATAATCCAAAAGGCATTCTACGATAAGAAAACGTACCATATGGACATGTAAATGTTGTCTTTTCTTGATCCTCGGGAGCTATTGGGATTTGGAAGTAGCCAGAGAGTCCGTCCAAGAAGCAATAGTACATATGTCCAGATAATCTTTCTAACATCTGATCAATGAATGGTAAGAGAAAGTGATCTTTTCTTGTGGCATCGTTTAATTCCCTATAATCAATGCAAACTCTCCAACCTATGACTGTCATTGTTGGAATCAATTCATTCTTCTCATTGGTTATAACAGTCATGCCTCCCTTCTTTGGAACAACCTGCACAGGGCTTACCCAAGTACTGTCATAAATAGGATAAATAATTCCAGCATCTAGAGGTTTAATTACCTCAGCTTTAACAACTTCCTTCATGTTGGGATTTAATCATCTTTGAGGTTGCACACATGGTTTATATTCATCTTTCATTAAAATTTTGTGGGTGCAAAACGATGGGCATATCCCTTTAATGTCAGAAATTTTTCAAGCTATGTCTCTTTTATGCTCCTTTAGTACCTGTATTAACTCGTCTTTCTTATTGGGTTCCAATTCTGAAGAAATAATTACCGGTAGTGTAGAATTATCTCCGAGGAATGCATACTCTAAGTGATTTGGTAACTGTTTCAATTCCAATTTGGGGGGCTCTTCAACAGAGGGTTTTTCTTTTAGTTTGTCGTTTATTTCAACGCCCTCATACTTCTTTTGTCTTGGGGAAGAAATTTTTACTTCCCCCATTTCATTGGTATCGTCATCGGCCTCCTCTCCTTGGGCAAGACACAGTTCCAACGTGTCTTTATGTATGATTTCCTGAAAAGAATCTTGAATAGAATGATCAATAGCATCGATAAAATAACAGGAATCATCTTGCTCTCTAGAGTATCGCATAGCACCATAAATTTTAAAAATAATTTCCTCGTCGCTTATCCTGAGAACAAGTTTACCATCATCTACATCAATAACAGCCCTAGCAGTAGCTAAAAATGGACGTCCTAAAATTAAAGGTACCTCAACGTCCTCATCCATGTCAAGCACAACAAAATCAATAGGGAATATGAATTTATCAACTTTTACCAAAACATCTTCAATAATTCCCCTAGAATATTTAATAGATCTGTCAGCTAGTTGAATACTCATCCTAGTGGGGTTTGGTTCCCCAAGACCAAGCTGCTTGAACATTTTATAAGGCATTAAATTAATACTGGCACCTAAATCAGCTAATGCTTTCTCAATATTTAAACTACCAATTAAACAGGGAATAGTGAAACTTCCTGGATCTTTCAATTTGGTTGGTAGCTTATTTTGAAGAATAGCTGAACATTCCTCGTTAAGCTCCACGGTTGATGGCTCTTTAAACTTCTTTTTATTCGTTAAAAGCTCTTTTAGGAATTTTGCGTATGCCGGCATCTGCGAAATAGCTTCAACAAAAGGTAAGTTAATATGTAATTATTTAAAAAGTTCAAGAAATTTACCATATTGTGCGTCTATGCGATCTTTTTTGAACTTTGACGGATAGGGGATCGATGGTTTATACTCTTTAAGTACCGGTGTTACATTTTCGTTTACTTTCTTACCCTTTTCCTTATCAGTTTCTTGTGGCATCTTATTTTCAGCTTCAACCAATACCTTCCCATTCCTTAGTGTTACTGCCTTCACATGCTCTTTTGGTTTAGGTTTGGTATTACTAGGTAAATTACCTGGTTGCCTTTCGGAAACTAACTTGGTCAGCTGTCCAATTTGATTCTTAAGCCCTCGAATTAATGTTTGCTGATTTTTCAACTCTGTTTCGGTATTCTGAAAATGAGTCTCTAACACCGAAATAAACTTTGCTAGCATATCTTCAAGGTTCGGCTTCTTCTCTTGCTGATAGGGTGGTTGGAAAACTGGAGGGATTTTCGGTCTTTGATTCCCTTCATTACCCCATAAGAAATTTGGGTGGTGCCTCCATCCTGGATTATATGTATTATTGTAAGGATTATTTGGAGGTTTAGAGTTATTACCCATATAATTCAGCTGCTCATTCCCCATGCCAGAATTGTAGGATGGATATTCTGTATTGCTCATTCTTCCTCTATTCGTGTCACATTGCATCACTGGATGTACCTGCGAAGAACCACACAAACCATCAATCTTTTTATTTAAAAGTTCTACCTGGTTTGATAGCATGGTCACTGCGTCGAGGTTGAAAACACTGGCGGCTTTTATTGGCTTTTTCATCATAACTTGCCACTGATAGTTATTCAGTGACATCTCTTCAATGAATTCGTAAGCAGCCTCAGGTGTTTTATTGTTTAGTATACCGCCGGCGGATGCATCAATCAACTGCCTAGTTGAGGGGTTCACACCGTTGTAAAAGGTTTGGACCTGTAGCCATAATGGTAACCCATGGTGAGGGCACCTTCTCAGTAGGTCCTTGTATCTCTCCCATGCACCGTAAAGTGTTTCTAAATCCATCTGCACAAAAGAAGAGATATCATTTCTCAACTTAGCCGTTTTAGCCGGTGAAAAATATTTTAATAAAATTTTTTCGGTCATTTGCTCCCATGTAGTGATTGATCCTCGTCGTAACGAGTTCAACCACTGTTTAGCTTTGTTCCTCAATGAAAAAGGAAACAACAGAAGGCGAATGGCATCATCAGAAACGCCATTAATTTTGAAAGTGTCGCAGAATTCCAGAAAACTTGCCAAGTGATTGTTTGGATCCTCATCCTGCAAACCATCAAACTGAACAAATTGTTGTATCATCTGAATAGTATTAGGTTTCAGTTCAAAATTATTTGCGGCAACAGCAGGTCTAACAATACTGGATTCAGTTCCTGTTAAATTAGGTTTAGCATAATCATACATAGTACGAGGAGCAGGGTTTTGATTTAGGTTTAGCATAATCAGCCATCTCTTCTGTAGTATTTGTTTCGTCTTCTTGCTCTTCTTCTATGTATTGTAGACTTTGCCTTATTTCTCTTCGGTTTCTGCGGGCTGCACTTTCTATCTCACTGTCAAAAAGCAAGGGTCCTGACGGGTTTCTTCTAGTCATAAACTAGAGTCTCCTGCCAGAAGCAAGGAAAGTGTCAAATTAGTAAAGTAAAAATAAAAATAAAATAAAATTGTAAAAAAATAAAAAAATGGCTAAAGTAATAAAAATTTAGCGTTCCTAATATCTTAGTCCCCGGCAACGGCGCCAAAAACTTGATGTGTCTAAAACTAACTATGATCACAATAAAGACAAGCGCACCTATCGTTCAATAGTATAGTTATGGTAAGACCGGTAATATCGTATCCACAAGGACCAAGAGTACTAGTAATTACTATCTTTTTATTATTTAGCCTAAGTATTAGAGTGATTTCTTTTAAACTAAAATTAATAAAAAGCACGACAGAGAATGAATTGGGAAAATACTTTTAGACAACTTTATGAGATAGGCAATACCTAAGGAAGAATCCACCTAGACTTCACTTATTACTTTCGATTCATACGATTTATTCACTTGACTTAATCCGTAGAAATCCCTGATTTATGTTAATATCTCTTTCAAGACTAAAACAACTAACTCTAGGTTGATTAATTGAAATCTCTTTCTAATTAAAACCCCTATTGTCGCATTAACTCGATCTATGGATTCCCTTATTAGATTTGACTCTAATTCGGTAGATTTTCGTCGCCCTATTTCTAGGGTTGCAATCAACTCCGCTTAATTGTGTTGATCTGCTTTTAAACAGGGACTTTTGCTCCACTGAATAAGCACATTCGACTTGAATCAATAACCTAAATTATCAAAACAAGAATAAAAACTCACAATTAAGAATAATAACAAGTATTTATCTTATAAATCAAATAATAATAAGATCCGTCTTAGGTTTCATCCTCCTTAGATATTTAGGGAGTTTAGTTCATAATGATAGAAGGAAACATCTCAAAATAAGGAAAACAACAAAACATAGGAAAACCCAAAAACTTCTAAAGAACTTGATGGGAGATCTTCAGTCTTGATGGAGATCCTTCCTTCGAGCTGCTTTCGATGGCTGTCTTCGAGTATTTTCTGCGTTCTATTCAGCGCAGTCCTTTTAGGTTACCCCCTAGGGTGTTTATATAGGATTTGGAACGCCATTCTTGGGCCACAAGTACCCTTTTCCGAATAGAATTAGCCTTGGGGTCGGCAGGGACACGCCCGTGTACGATAGTCTTGGGCCGTGCTCGCTTCTGCTTGCCACACACGGCCGTATGGTCTATCCGTGTACGTTGATCCAGGCCGTGTTCGATTCTGCTCGTAACACACGACCGTGTTTGATAGCCCAGGCCGTGTTGGTTTCTAAGGTTGGCCCATTTTGTCCCTTTTTGGCCCGTTTTTCGTTCTTTTCGACTGCCTAAGCTCTCCTGAGTGTAAAACATGAAATTAAGGGATTAGGAGCATCGAATTCATCAAATCTAATGAAAATTCATGCAAAAATAAGCCAAGCATGGGGTTAAAATATGTGTAAATTATGGTTTATCAAATGTAAAATTATTCATTCATTAGCACATATTTCAATTCTAATTCACTTCACAATTTATACCCCTCAATTTTTGAAATTGCAAAATTACCCTAACTTTTACAGTTTTTTTACAATTTAGTCCCTCACCAATTAGCCCATCAAATAAGCTATTTTTTCTCAATTAACATTTTATCTAAATATTCTAAGCTATTACACAACCTTTGATAAACATAATTCAATACCAAACCCTAAGAATTAATTTTTTTTTACAATTTGGTCCTAAAATCATTTTCTATTGAAATTACTTGATAAAATCATCATATAACAAAATTAGAGCTTCAATTCCATGTTAATTCATCATAAACATCCAGCACTCATCAATGGTAACTTTCAAAATTACCCATGAAATCAAAAACTAATGAAATAAATAGTTGGGCCTAATTGTAAAAGTCTTAAAAATACGAAAATTCCAAGAAAAGAGCAAGAATTGAACTCACATGTAGTAAAATATGAAAACCAGTTTCTTAAGGGTTCTTCAATGGTGCTTTTGGCTGAGAATTTTGAAGAATTGTCTAGATATTCAATTACATCCTATTTTTAACTATTAGGTTTTATTTCATTTCCAATTTTACCCCTTGTTCACACTAATTTTGTTATTTCTTATACACACATGCCGTCCAAGCTTTGTAACGAGTGTATAATTTCCTTTTTAGTCCTCCCTTATTCTTCACTTAAGCTATTTAATCACTATTTCTCTTAATTAACAAGTTTTGCACCTTTTTCAATTTAGTCCTTTTTAATTAATTAACTATCAAAACGTTAAAATTTTCTAACGAAATTTTAATACTAACTTAATGACACTCCGTAAATATTTTTATAAATATTTACGGCTCGGTTTATGAAATCGAGGTCTCGATACCTCATTTTCGAAACCACTTTACCTAATAAATCCTTCTAAAACACACATCATCAATTCAAAGATCTTTCTAAAATCACACTTAATTCATAATTACTAAATAATAAAATTTTTGAACTTTCTCGTCGGACTTAGTGGTCTCGAACCACTGTTTCCGACACCATTAAAAATTAGGCTGTTACAATAATTTACACTAAATATAAATACAAAAAAATAGAAATATCATATTACAAAAACTGTCGGCTAATAACAACTAAAGTTTGCTTATGTGCCTAGATCCGCAAACATTTTCGCTCATAACCTTGTAATAAAATGTCTAAGAACAGGGAAAGAAAGTTACTTAGACTTAGGAACGGTGAACGACACCGGAACGGGATCTTTGCTCCTTAGACCAAGAGAACCAGATTGATAGCAGAAAGGGGAACGTTTGGGTAGAAGGAAAGGTAAAGAAATGTAAAAGATTAATTCTTTGGGAACATTTGCTTTTTAGGAATCTGGCACCGACATAAGCTTCTAGAGTTTACTTTTGGAGAGTGAGTGCCAGCTAAGTCTAGGCTGGCTTTTAATTTGTTTTCTTTTTCAGTTTTGTTTTATTTATTATTTTGGTTATTGTTTTTAGTTCTGTTTGTTTCTTTATTCTCGTAGGCCTTTTTTTAATGGGTTAATATGTACTTTAATTTATTTTATTATAAAGTTCAGCCCGGTTGATTTCAAAAACAAAAAGTGTGGGCTAACAATATATATATATTATATTTTTTAACAAAGTTTTAATTTTGTTTCGTAAGAAGGAAAAGAAGCAACTTTTATGTATTCATTAGATCAGAATTGAAGAAAGAAAGAAGGAATATAGAAAAATAAAACAAGTAGGGGAAGCATTGGGCACAACCCAAATTAATTTATAAGCACTTTTGGGCCTCAAATGCCATCAATCTAGTGTCAGACAATGGATCAAAATCCCATTTCCTTTTATGGCCACTTCCTTTAAATAATAAAATTGGAACTAAAGTGGAGGAGGCAGGTAACCGTTTCTTTAGATAATGATAAATCTAAAATTATAAATGAATTATAGTTTAATGTATAATTTTATATATAAATTTTTTATTTGATTTAATTCTTATAATTTATTAACACAATTATTGATATAATATTATTTTATATTTGTATATTGCATACATAAATAATAATATTTAACAATTTTAAAATAAATTAATATATATATTTCTTTCTTTCAAATATGTATGATCAAATCAAAATTAAAATTTAAGTATACATTTAAACTACAAAGAATGTTTTATATATATATATTTATACTAAATTAAAAGTATGTGTATTAGATCAAAATTTATATATAATCTTAAAATTTATATACAAGGTGGATGGAAAATAATTGAAAATGGAAATGGCGGTGGAGAAGTTGAAGCCACACAAAATTGAAATCACTCATAATTGGTGCCTCATAGGAATAAATAATGCACTTGATAGTAACAATCAGATTGATTGATGATCTTTACAACAAACAAATGAAATGACTTTGGTATTTGAACCCAAAAAATTCGCTTTAATTAACGGGGATTGAACGCTAGCCTTCCCAAAATACCCTGTTTGTATGGCAAGAATGTTTTTTTCTTCATGTTCTCGGATACTGCTTTGTTCGTCGTGTAGTGTATCTCGTGAGCCGATGCTTTTCTTCTAGACCCACCTGAACCGGAGCGGTCGCCGGATTTCAAACTTGAATTCTTGCTATCTTCAGGTTTCTTGAAGAAGCTCGACGAGTACTTCCTCAATGAGTATTTATCGGTCGCATGTCCCTCGGATGCGCTTCTAAACAAGAGGAGATCTCTTAATCTCCATTTTCTGGAAGAACCCTTGTTTGATGAAAGCGAAGGTTTTGAATCCAATGATGGTGGCTTGTCATTGGTGCTTCCATTTCGCTGTTGTTTGTTTTCTTGTTCTTGTTCTTGTTCTTGTTCTTGTTCTTGTTCTTCCCATGGGTACTCGGAGACTCTGTAAGGAGAAAGCGATCTTGTTGCTCTGCGGCTTGAATTCTTGGATAAGTGATCTTGAACTCTTTCTCTTCCTCTTCTGTGGTCATCAGTTTGATTCCGACTGGTTTCAATGGCGGTTGCGAAAGGGTCTCTGTCCTTCTTCTTCCTCGGTGAAAAAGCTTCCCGGAAAAACTTTCTGCCTTGGGATAACGGTGATGTTGGCGAGCGAGGCGACGATAAGAGCGGGCTTTTCTGGTTATACTCATCGACCTGTAACCGAGGTGGAGGCTTCAAGGGCTTGATTTTCCCTCCATCAAAGAGTTCTTCAGCTGACAGAGATGTTTTCTCCAAGGCCTCACTAAAATCAAAAGCAAAATCATCATCATCATCGTCATTTCTTGCGGCTCTTGGTGACTTGGGTGTACCTGGCTTTTCTTCCCAATCAAAAGGAATCGCCAAACAAGTGCTTCTTTTGCTTTTCTGCCTATCATCCATCATCGAGAACCTATCGAATTCGCAATAAAACTCGGACATTCTTGTAGGACTTGTGGGAGCACTGAAGAAACAGTCACCAAATCGTCTAGGCGTAGAAGGAGCACTTGAACGTGGAGATGATCTAGCGCTATTGAAATCAAAATCCGTCACTGGAGTACCCGGTATCACCACTTCCATTTTTTCCCCTTGTAAATCTTCCTGTGTGATTGAAAGTCAAATTATCCAAGTAGCAGACTGACAACCCAAAAGTGGTAAATGCTAAAATATATACAAAAAGGCAGATGGACGGGAAGGAAAGGGTTGAGAAAGAGCGGAAGGTAGAGTTTTTTGACCGAGGAGCCGCCTTTTAATACCAAGGAAATTCCGTTGTCTGATTTTTCACTATTTGGTTTTATTTGTATTTTGGTTTCTTAGATAAAGAGGATGGATATATAAAATTGGTAATGGTGACCCACAACTAGGACACTGTTTTTTATTTTTATTTTTTTTTATGAATTTTCCTTGAAGCAGAAGTTGACATGGACGTATATTTGTACGTCAAATAGATAAGAGCAGGTCAATTTTCTCTTCTTGATTTTCATCATGACTGATATCATTTGTGGCTTTACTTCCAAGTATCTGATATGATCTTTTAGCAGTAGCTTTTGACCCAATGGATGGATCACATACTTCACCTGGAGATGGCGTCAGAGAGTACCCAATTTAGGGTACTTGTGCCAAAAATCCAAAACAAACCTCGTTTGGGAACTTCATATTTATGGTCCTCGGAAGATTCAATAGATCCAAGATTAAATGGAAAATAAAAGGTTAGGTGATGGGCAGTTTTCATATTGGTTGCTTGTTACCATAACATAGTTAGAGAAACCGACCTTACAAAGATAAGTAAAATTTTATTACAAGCTCATTTGCTAATGTTTTGGGCATGACTTCCTTAAATGTTAAAAGAAACATGTAATTCGAAATGTCCAAAGGCTATTGGCTGCATCTTTCGTGGAAAGGCGGTATATTGATGATCATGTAAACCTTAAAATTAAGAAACGAAACGTGATTAGTTAATGAGAACAGTTAAATAGTTAATTTCTCATTATAGTGCTCAAGTCTTTTACGCTATTGCTAGTTTTACTTAGAAATGACTGTTAATAATTTTCGTATTTGAATCTTAAAATTATACGCAATTATCAACTTTTTCCTTCCCCCACTAAATTGGCTCATTTGGATTAGAAATTTGTATTCTATTTTATTATACAAACGTGCGCTTGAAAACTACTACTTGACTGATTCATGAAGATCTAGATGGTTAGACTTGTGACGGTGGAAAACTTCATTGGTGACAGAGGCTGTGTTTGGTGTGGTGCAGCTATTTCAGGCTTCTTCTTTTTTATCACTTCAGTTGAAATTTGTTTTCTAATTAGAGCTATCGGAAGCTAATAGATGGGAAAAAGAAAACCCATCAAACTTCAACTTGCGCCTTCTTCTTTGATTTTCACAAGAAAAGTTATATTTTTCTTTTTCAGCATGGCTAAGATAAAGCAACCATGTTCCATGAAATAGTGATACCTCCTCCTTTCTTGTTTACAGTCAAGAATATACGTTACGGATTGTGATTTGTGTCGGTGTCGGGATTAAAGAAGGAAATGTGGCAATAATGTCGGCTTTGTCTCAGGTTAGTGGGCTTGTTTTGGATGAATTTAAGCCCATTTTCAGCTTGTTGAATGGTCAGGAACTGACTTGGGTAGCTTAGCCCAATTCTTTTGGACTAGTTAACAAGAGTTTAGCATTTAAGTGAACAATGAACCCAACAAGGGTCGATCAGGTAGGCAGACTTTTCAACTAATTTTGAGCCCATCAAAAGCTTCGGCCCATAAGCCGTTTGATCCCAAACTCTTTTAACTATTCATTCTCTGTCATTTTTTACTTAAATACTACTAATTTACTACCACTCTGTTGACATTTTTTTGACGAAATTCAAAAGGCTTTCAATGGAAAGGAAAGCTGACGAGTCCATGTTCCTTTAAAATTTGCTTGACCTGCAAATCACAGCAGGGCCAGGACCGTGTTGGTGAACCTCACACTGTCTAGCCTACGGTTCACAGGTGAGAACTGAGAAGCCTTCACTTCCATCCAATATACACAAACGCCAATAACAACTTTCTCCAGTTCATCATCTAGCGTTTGTATGTGGTTCAGCAATCAGCGCCAAAGGAGAAAAGATTTTAGTGTTTCACATTCGTACAACTTCAGAAGGACCGTATATTTTTTAGGGCCACTGCTGCCCTGGCACGCGTGGCTGGCGGCTTAAGTCGGTTCGTTTTCAATTTTTCATCACGGCACATGTGCTACAAGGGTAAATTAACAGTAATTGTACTAGTAACCACCAAAAAGAAACTAAAGGCTTTCTCGCTTCAGCTTTGGGGTGAGGCGTGCCAGTCGGTTCCCATTAAAGCTCGAATGTTCTTTGCTCCCATGTAAAGCTGACGCATATAATTCACATGGTCGTACCATATGAGGGGACACAAAAGTCAGAAACCAATCTTTGGCATTAAATTTGCTTAAGCTTAAGACAAACATTTCATTCCAGGGTTTCACAACAGTTGGACAGCACTGGTTTTATTGAGCCACGATAATTAAAGCCCTCAAGTAGTTTTATGGGTGGTCTTTTTTAATAGAATTCGTGCTTAAATATCTTTGGTACTTCAGCATAACCAACAAGTATGAATATATACCAACAGGATTATTCAATTCATACCTTGCATTCTTACATACAATGACGTGTTTAATGTGAACTCTACGTGGAAACATTATGAAAATGAAGAATCAGAGTAGTTTGGACTGACTGCTGTGCAAATAAATGTTGATTTGTTGTCAAAGTTGGTATTACTCTTGACTGATTGTCTAAACAGGCCATAATCAATGGTGCAGCATGAGTTGGGTTACAAATGGGCCCTTAGCGTGCCGAGCATTGATTAAATAACAAAGGCGAAGAGTTGGTCTGCATCTTATGGACCACAAGAGATAACGGTTGGTATTAGCAGGGATTTCCTTGCATCAGATATCAGTAGGTTTCCTTGAATGAAGGGCTTCATAAGTTTTAATTTGGGATTTCATGGGGGCATTAATGCATACTACTAATCTAATAACATGTCAGACATAATATCGGGGTTGTCAATGCTTACATCTAATGTTCGGGGTTGTCAATGCTTACATCTAATGTTCTTGAATGAAACTTCAGACTCTTATTGAATTATCATTGTCGGCTAGTTGGCAACCCTTCCAGCAAAATTAAGGACATCATCCCTTGTAGTTCATGGTCCCTCTATTTTAAATGATGATAAATGAAAACCTGGATATGCTGTCCATTATAATTGCTCAATTGGGGAATTATCATCCTGTAATATTGAGGCAAATATTGGAAAAGAATTCTATTTTTTTTCCACTTGTGAAAACGTACTTATTAATTACATGCAGAAATCCCTGGATAACATTCCCTCACAATACTTGCAATCAAAGATAAGAGACTAGATTACACCTTTATTTTTATATATTATCTACTCTAAGATTGTGTATGAAAGCATTACTCCCAGATTACACCCTTAGAACCGCGTAAGCAAAATTTGAAGTGCAGCAAATAAATTTATTATGTGCATAAAAGGTACCTAAAGCTGAAGTCATAAGGTATAATTTGAACAAACTGTAGAATAGACTCACTTTTAGCTCTTTCAAGATACTTAATTGCTTCTTTTCCAACTTCACAAGGTAGTTGAAGGCAAATCCAATCGAGCAATGAATCCAAGTCCTTAGCAAAGTCGAGCAAGTACCAGTCCAACAGTTTAGGGATTGCAAACTTTGTTGACGAAATTCCAACTGTAGCCTGTAAGTACTCCTTCTTAGCAACTTCCAGTTCGGCCTCAACGTGAGAAGCAGTATATACTCGCACCTTAATTTCATTTGACGAATCAATAACCAGTATTATTTGATGTTGATAAGAGGAAAGCTATAGTCAACTTTAAAGTGACATTCAACTCAGGAGTCAAACCATTGAAAACTTACAGCAGGAGAGGACCAGCTTCCACATGAGAGGGCAAATGTCACCAATGGTTCAGATAGTTCCAATCCAAACATGCTCCTGGCAGTCATTTCATCGTTCTTGGCACCCTTTGAAAAGGTCTGTTCAGAAATAAAGTATAAGAAACATGACAAAGAAGAATTGACTATCAAGTTGACTAATGTTTGCACTAAACTTAAATGTGGTGCCACTTACAAATTTGGAGTGGTAAGGCAATCTGAGAATGAAATGTTCAATAGTTATTGCATTTAGCAGGCGTCGCCCAACATTTATAGTTGCCTGTTTCATCAAAATTTCTTATAAAACTACTGGTTACATCTAATAGATTGAATTGCTGTTAAACCAACATGGCTGAATATGAAACAGAACACTATCCTAACTAAGAATGCATGAATTTCAACAATATTTTGAGGAAATCATGTGTTCTGGTACCTTTCTCATCAATTCCACAACCATCTCCGGACTCTCAGGTACTCCATGTTCTAAGAATGCCTGAAACAACATCATGTAATAAATGATGCCATATACTAGAATAAACCAGTTATGGAAACAGAAATCAAATGCATTAAATGCTAAAGTACCCGTGTGAAGGAAATTAGTATGAAATACTTAGTTTGGATTTTTGATACATTTTAAACCAACAGTTAATATGTGATAAAAGCCTAAATATTTTCTGTTTATATTGACAGAATCCTTCTCAATACATACATTCATCATGCAGGAATTGTAGATATTTATCCAAAAGGCAAGCTTCTCCTGATGATTTAGGTTCTGCAAGTTGGTGGCGGCAAGTCTTCCAAGGAGTAGTCTGAGAATTCAACATACAAAATGATCATAAGTCCTTAGAATTTTTACATACATTATTATATTATATATTAAAATAAGAAGAAAAAAAAATAATGACTTACTTGAGCCTTCGCAGCAGAAATAAAGAATTTGAAGTTCGATTCAGATTGATTGAGCCAGCATCAATTGGAAACAAATGCTTATAAGGACCAATATCTCTCCTTCCAAAATTCGAACAAATACCATACGGGTCCTGAAATTTTGTTACCTCACTACTTTCTTGGGAGCCTAACATTGATAATGAAGGAAAACTGTCAGCAGCAGAGTTTCTCTTTTTTGAGCTCATTCTTAAGAATATGGTGGACAGGCATTTGACAAGTTCCTCGGAAACTTTATTAGGGCCATCGTTTGCCAGCGGTCTCTCTTCTGAAGTGCTAAGATTCCGCGCTTCTGCACTATCTAAGTCTCTCACTCTGCATTCTAACTGAACATGTAAAACAAGTCAATACTAATTTAACAGGAAATAAGTCTACTGTAA
This sequence comes from Gossypium sturtianum, assembly GCA_025698515.1. Lineage (NCBI taxonomy): Eukaryota > Viridiplantae > Streptophyta > Magnoliopsida > Malvales > Malvaceae > Gossypium > Gossypium sturtianum. The sequence goes on along the minus strand of CM046955.1, from coordinate 149,563,284 downwards.
CTTGATGGAAATGATATTGTTGTTTCATGCCTGCAATTTTTGAGGGTCTAAACGTTTCTCTGCAGGCTTTGAATCAATCAAAGGTCTCTTCACAGGAGTTTTCACCGTTGGGCTTTTATCCACCAAGGATCCCTTATTGCTCTTTGTGGAATTAGTACAAGATTGGTTCTCTTTTCCCCTCCCTTCATCTGAAAAATAAAAAAATAATGAGTAAAGTTTTGGAGCCTAGTTTATGGCATGACGAGAGGATTTTTTTTTTTAAAAAAAAAAAAAAAAAAAAAACCTTACCCGATAAAGATTGCAAATGACTTGCCATGGATGTATTTCTAGTTGAAGTTCTGGGTTGAGGACGTTTAGGACTATTGTCCAGGCAAGGCTCATTCGAATCGGCTGAACTCTCCATGTTCCTTTTTGATGTAGATGTATACACAGCTTCTTGATACAAATCCTGTCTGAAATGCACCACCTGTTCTTCCAGCCGAACAATCTCCTCTTCCAGTACTGCCACTTCTGCTAAAAGCTCCAATGTCTACAAAACCATAATCCAACATTAGAATTCCTGTTTGAAAATGTCAAATCGTGCAATTCGATCACTTCAGGCGCCATTACCAATATGGGATCCATCAAACTAATGGACCGATTCTTTAATATCGATAATAGAGTGAAAAATAGCAAGCAGAGAAAGAGTCAAATGAGATGGTGGATTACTAACAGGAGGAGGGAGATAGGGAGGAAGACGAGGTAAAGCTCCCAAAGGTCGGTTAAAAGCTCTCTCCAGAGCCCTGTGAATGTTCTCTTCCTGCCTAAGCTTCTTCTTCAGTTTATCAACCTGACGAGAATTGGGGTTGCAATACAATCAATAACTAGAGCAAATTCATTGTAACAAATCCAAAAACTTATAGTAACTTTGGTTGGGAAAACAAGTGTATCCATACATCTTGTTGTAAAGCCTTTTTTCTCTCTTTGCTTGAGGCTCGTCGATTCTTCATTGTCTTTGTTGCAATTGTTGGCTTGGTCCCCGGCATTTCAGCCTCCTCCTTCAATGAGAAAAAAGCGTCTCAAACAGTTAGATTTATCAGGTGTATACGAATAAAAACTTGGAAGAATCGAGGAATAATTGATAATATTTGGAACCGCCACAGTTCCTAGAAATTTCACAATCCAAAGGAATAATAGAAAGGCCTTGTTTCATTCAAGATTTAAATTGGAAAAAAACCCACATTGGATTCCAATCAAAGATGCTTACTTTACGAAAACTTTCCAGGGGCTGAGAGCGTCTTCTTGAAATTGAAGATAATTAAGGAATAATTACAATTCCTATATATTACAGACTACAGTACAAACCGTTTTTCAAAACAAATAGTAATAAAATAATCAGTAATCCAGGGGACCCTCAGTTTCGCCATTGATTAAAATTCTTAATAACTGTGATAAGTGATTACTTTTTCATGCTTCCCTGGAACTTTCTTAGGCTGAAGAGAATTCCTGCCTCTGCTATTCATCTTTCCAACACTCCACTACCAAATCTGCAAAACCCCAATTCAAACAAACTTCACACTCAAACACAACAAAACCAAATTTAAATCTTCACCAAGAAATTTTTTTTTTTAAAAAAAGAATGATCAGATTCGGACCCTTAACAGAAAAAAGAAAGAAAAAAAGAGTTCAACTTTCCATAACAAAACAGACAAACTTCAATGCCTCCCACCAAACGAGTAAAGACTAAATGACAAAGCTTTCTTATTTTAAAATGAAGCAAACACCCCAACACCAATTCTAACTAGAACAGGAGAGTAGGTTACTAGGTTTGCAGCAGTGTCGTCTTGGCTTGTTTGGAAGATTATTATTATATAATTTAAAGCAGAGGAGCAGTATAAATAGTGGCAGGTGAAGTGGAAAAAGATGAGAAAGAGAGTGGATTGCAAAAGCCAGAAAAGGTGCATCTAGATAGATAGAGGTGTACATAAACTCCACGCACAAACACTCCCCTGCCTGTGTCATCATGAATCAACGTGCATCTTCCCTTTTTCTGCTTCACTAACTACTAATAAATTCTTCACTTCTCTTTTTAACCTGTAAATCATGCAAGTAAATAAATTTCAAAATAACAGACTGCATGATTTCATTTCTATTCTTTTTTTGGTTATTATAAAAGAAAATGGGTAAAGATGGGTTTTTTTGCCTTATTGGGGGTTGACTCTATCCTTTTCTTTTTTTTTTCTTTAAGGAAAAAAAAGGGAAAACTAATAATAATTGAATGGGTGAAAAGGATTTTTCTTTCATTAGGGGGTTAGGAAAAGAATTTAACAATAATGGGTGGAAATGAGGTTTTTGGAAATAAATAAGTGCTGTTTTCCTTTTATTATTAATTCGGAAAGTAATGCAGGCAAAAGCTGCGCAGATCACATGTTTGCCAACTAAACATGTTTTGGTTTTCTGGAAAATTTGCTGGTATATATATATCTTACACTTCACTTTCCCATTCTTATTCATTTCTTCAAGTGCATCTCGCTTGTAATTTGGAAGAATAATATATATGTCTGGTTCACACAACCTAAATTTTATGTTATGTTTAAAAGCTAGGATTATTTCTTTTGGATAAAATATAATATTTAATTGACAGAATAAATTACTTAAAAACTCTTTTTTATAAATATAGATTTAATTACTTACAAAGATATTGACCAAAGCTGTATTCTCATTATTTCAATATACCAGTTTTGTTTATTTCTCTAATTCGCATTATTAATACACATTGGTATTATAAAATTTACCACATGCATTTAATGGTTTATTTTATACTATTACTCGTGTATTTTAGTGCAATCTTGTCATTACCAATGATGCTATTATTAATTATACTATCATCATTTATCTTTTAATATACTATTCATATTTAATATAATAATCATTAATTTTATTTAGTTTTATTAATGTATTAAGTTAATATATTATATTATATTATACTTAATATATAAAAAATTATCAGAATAAAATTAATCAAATTTATAAAAAGAAACGGTAAAAACGTGATAAAATGAAAATTACACTGCACAAAGAATAGATTGTATGGACATTATCTCTTATATTTCGAAATTTTTGCAATATTGGAAATGTTAGATTACTCGCTAAAATTCATCTTTACAATTAAATGTCGGAATGTAATATTATTACTTCTAAGAATATAAGATAACTTCAACTCTATGGTCGGTCGGGTCCGTATGAAAAATGAGAGGGTTTGAATAAAAATATAGGTCTGAAAAATGAGTTTGAGAATAAAATAAAACCTGTTTAAAAAATGTGTTTTTTTTTACTGTTTTACTGCTATTTTCTCACTATTTTGCTATCATTTCATGGTTATGCTGTTATTGTTTGGGTATTGTATAACTGTTATTTTATTGTTAACTTTGTTACTATTTTTAAGGTATTTGTTTGTTAAGTTGTATTTATCTTAGTGCTATTTAATTATACAATTTTTTTAATTTATTTTCAATTTGTTTAGTTGTGAAACATTTATTTTAATGTATTTAGTATTTTTATATATTATACATTTTTTTAAAAACATTATATAAAAAATAATATAACAAAAATTTAATACGGCCGAGTTGGGCCTAGATTTTAATATTTTTATTAGAGTTGGGCTTGGATAAAATTTTAAGCATGTTTTTTTAGCCAAACCCGAGCCTAACAAATGGGCCTAAAAATTTAGTTGGGTCGACCCGACCCAATGACACCTTTAACTTCAACCAATGCCTCTTATTGTTTTTTAATTATTATTTTTATTTGAAAAATAAGTATCTAAATTATGCAAAAATTTTCATTTAGATACCTATTTTTTTTTTCTATAACCAAAATAGGTACATAAGGTTTTATTTTATTACTATAATATCTATAATATATGTAACACCCCCTACCCGTATCTGTCGCCGGAATAAGGTACGAGGCATTACCGGAGTTTGCAGAACCATTTTTCATTAAATCGAGTCATTTTACTATTCATATTCCGAACGTAATTATAATGTCCCTCTATTGGGCTCTCGAAGCCCAAAATATACATTAGAAACGATTCGGGACTAAATCGGGATCATAGGAATTTTTCACATAATCCCAATTTTTTCTCTATTACAGGGTCACATGCCCATGTGTTATGAGAACACGCTTGCGGTGTGGTTGGAAAGCCGTGTACCTCACACGGGCAAGGCACACGCCCGTGTGGAAGCCCGTGTGCTCGATCCTGGGCATTCTATTTTGCAATTTCTGGATATAGGGGACACACGGCCTTGACACACGCCCATGTACTAGACCGTGTGTGACACACGGTCTAGACACACACCCGTGTGTCTACCTGTGTGGACAAAAACAAGGCTATATCCAAGCCTCATTTCTCACCCAATTGGTCTTTTACTTACACCAACATTTAAATATGTTCAAGATTCAATTTATATGGTTAAATATCTAAATTTATCAATCAACTATTCATATATATATATATATATAGACATATTCATAAATTTTTATAACATTCTTAACCATCATCTTCATCCCTATACTTATACCATCTCATCATTTGTTCATTTTAAACCCATATCAAACATGATAAAATCATAATTATATGTAACTCAAAACTTACTATACAAGCCATACCAATGGCTAGTTACAGTTAGATCATTTATAAGCCAACATTTACTAATTAACCTATACATGCCATTATAACCACAATTCATTTACCATACATACCAAAATAGGCCGATGGATAGTGTGAGTGATCTCCGTCGAGCTTCCTAACCAACGAGCTTCCAAAAACTCACTCATTTAAATTTAATATAAACATACAAGGTATATTCAATCATCTTGATCACGAGCCCTAACACATAACCTCATCACCCTTGTTAGTCGTACACTTCATATAAATACCAAGAAACATGTATGGGCTCAATTCTCATTAAATTTCTCATATATATAGACAATTTCACATTATGTAATAATATAACGTATAGCAACCATATCTTTGTATTTTAAATACATTTTCATAACAACTTGTCTTGATTTCATACTATTTTATATTTGAGCTTTACTCATCAAAGTATTTGAAATATCATCTTTATGCAAATAGTAACATGAGGTACATAATTCCATAATTATGAATGAACATATTTATCAAACATATTCCATGTTAATATATCATAGTCTCATGTCTCCATATATCAATAATCATCATTTTCTTGTATTTCAGATAAATACTTGTAACCATACATAAGTATGCAATTCGATATTTCTTCCTGTCAATCACAATTTCAAATGACAAATTCTTTTGAATACGCTCACCAATTTCATAATCCCATGTATTTACCGTTTTTCATATTTATCCCGTTGAATTCCTCGAAATTTCGATGGATTTCCTGTAGTACACTCATGGTGTACAATCTCATAATCCGTCAATTCGTACACATATATACATAAGTCCTTTTCAGAGAGCACACTCCCGCGAACCTAATTTCTTACAGTAGGATTACCAGTCCAGGCTAAATCCCCTATAAGAGAGCACACTCTCGCGAACCTCATTTCTTACAGCGGGATTACCAGTCCAGGCTAAATCCCCTGTAACATCTGCTCAAAGAGTATTGTCGGGATTACCAGTCCAGGCTAAATCCCCTGCAATGACAAATATCTATAGAGTTTTGTCTGAATTACCAGTCCAGGCTAAATCCAGACTCACATTTACTTTGGATTACCCGTCCGGGCTAAATCCATTTCACACATATTCTTTGGGAGGGCTTATATCAGGATCACCCGTCCGGGCTAGATCCTTTTCACACATATTCTTCGGGAGGGCTTATATAGGATCACCCGTCCGGGCTAGATCCTTTTCACACATATTCTTCGGGAGGGCTTATATCAGGATCACTCGTCCGGGCTAGATCCTTTTTACCATCAAATCCTTTTCAGTGATCCATCGAATTCCATTCCATTCAACCGAGATTTATTTCCCTTTTTATTGAATATTATCAACATTTCATCAATAATCATACATTGAGCATTCAAATCACATTTTCATCACATAAACATACATTTCAAACATTTAAGAATACTATTCAAGTTACACAAACTTACAATTCGATTTTTATACCATAACGATAATCTTAGTTTCATAATAAATATTTGAAATAAAACATTATATCATTTCTAATTCAACGTTTATCAAATATAATCGGGCATGTGATCAATTTATACATAAGTCATTCATATATTTTCCTCCTCCTCCTCTCCATTCCACATCCTTAATGTATATATCACGCTTATAAGTAACATTATCTATAATTTCAATATTTACTTATATGTATATTCAAAGCTGTCCATCCGTGTCATAGTCACTAAATTATTTTTATCTTGAGCTACAGAACTCCAAATTAAGATCTTTTTGATGTTTTTGAAACTAGATTCATATATCCTTCTACCATAAAAAATTCAGAATTTATAGTTTAGCCAATTAGTACAGTAAAATCTTCAAATTTATCCCTGTTCTGCTGTTTGACAGCTTTGACCTTTGCTTACGAAAAATTAATTATCTCTTAACACAGAATTTGGATGATATTCCCGTTTGTTTCTCTTGAAAATAGACTCATTAAGAATTTAAACATATAAATTTAAGCCCCTAATTATTTGTCTCCAATTTTTTATGATTTTCCAAAGTCAGTACAGGGGAACCCGAAATCATTCTGACCTTGTCTCATAAAATTTATTATATCTCATGATTTACAATTTCATTGTTTACACCGTTTCTTCTATGAGAAACTAGACTCAATAAGCTTTAATTTCATATTTTATTCATCCTCTAATTTGATTCCCACAATTTTTGGTGATTTTTCATATTTAGACTACTGCTGCTGTCCAAAACTGTTTTAGTGTAAAATGTTGATTACCATTTTTCCCCTAATCTTTTAATACATGACAATTTCGTCCCTAGGCTCGGAAAATGAAATTCTTGCAATTTAATCCTTATTACAAGCCTAATTATTCTCATACATACCAATCACAGCCCATGAATTCCATGAAATTTCAAAATTTTCCATAAATTCAACACTTTTCAATTTAACCCCTAAAACATGTTTTCATCCAAAATTCTTTAATAAAACACCTTTAAACATCCATTAACATCTCAATTTCATCATCAAATAACAAATATCATATGAACTTATTAATGGTAACTTCCAAAATTTTCAAAAAAATCAAAAACTAATAGAATACTAAGTTGGACCTAATTGTAAAAGTCCAAAAATATAAAAATTTCAAGTAAAAAGCAATAATTTAACTTACTTGAAGCTAAAATATGAAATACCAGCTCAAAACCCTCTTCCATGGCTATTTTTGACAGAAAGTTGAAGAAGAAATGGCCTAGAAATCATTAAAATCAACTTTGGCCATGTAACTTTTGTTAAAATTCTAATTTTGTCCTTTTCACATAAAAATCTTTGATTTTTTTCAGGTTATGCCGCCTCAGCCATTTTAAAATGGTCCATTTTCCCTTTTAGTCCTTCCTTATTTAATGGTTAAGCTATTTAATCACTTTAGCAAGTTTTACACCTTTTCAATTTAGCCTTTTTTATCTAATTGACTACCGAAACGTTAAAATTTTCTGACGAAATTTTAATACTACCTTATTGACACTCCGTAAATATTCATAAAAATATTTATGGCTCGGTTTATAACACCGAGATCTCAATATCTCTTTTTTTTCAATTTCTTAACCAAAAAATCTTTATAAAATACAGTTTACTATTTTAAAAATCTTTTAAAGGCTATATTTGGCTCGTAAATATTAAATAATATAATTTACGAGTTCATTTGCAAGATTTGGTGGTCTCAAACTACTATTTTTTACATCGCTGAAATTTGAGCTATTACGATATATTGTTGAAAAATGAACATGTTCTCAGAATTCTCCAAGAAGTGTTCTATCTTTGAAGCTGTGAGTCTGCCTTTGTTCGTTTTGAATAGTATGGCAGAGGTGGGAGTTTGATTGTTTCTATGCTTTTGCGGTTCTCTCCCCTTGGATCTTGTGTTTCCTTTGATGGTTTTTCGACATCTGTGACGTGATGTGATTCTTTCTCTTTTCGTTTTAAGGGAAGCAGTTGGTTTTAAGAGGGCTGACTTCTTGATTGACGGTGACATTGCTCTTGTTTTTCTTTTCTTTCTTTTATAATTTTCCTTTTTATATTTGTGTTTGTTTCTTGATCGAATTTCATAGTGCTAGTCTTCTTTTTGTTTTGCTTTTTTCCCCCTTTTTGTGTAAAACCCAGTTTGACCTTTCTACGTACTCTGCATGAAAATAGGTCTTCTTTAATCTGTTTTATTTTATTTTGTGTATGTAGTTTTATTTTTTTGCATGTTTAGTGGCTTCTTTATAACTCTTTTAAATATTTTTAAGTTACTTTTCTAACAGTTTCTTCCTGTTTTCTTCTGTAGAAATTGTATGTTTTCTTTTTTGGGGTATTGCTCTCTTTTTTCTCCTTTTTACTTATCCTGCTGAGGTTTTGAATTTTTTTATTATTTTTGAAGCTTTCTTGTTTTTTAATAAACATTAGCTCTATCTGTTTATGTTTTCTTTTTTTTTGTTTTGTCGTGGGCGCTACTGCTTTCTTGCGGTTTCTTGTTGGATTCTTTTCTATATTTTTTATTTTGCTTTCTGTTCTCTTTAACACTGTTTGGCTAGTATTGGTTCTGTTTTCTGGTTACTTTCTTGCCACGGTGCCTCCTCTTGTTTGTTTTTGTTCCTGTAGTATTTGGTGGAGTGGTTAGTCTGGGGGGTGATCCTGTTTACCATGGCTGAAGATATCAATGCGATGCTTGAAAATCTAAAATTCTTGGAAGAAGAGGATGCCCAGGTCATCAGTACCAATACTAAAAACAATCTTCACGGTTTTGAGTCATGGGCGGTAGGGAAGATAATGGCGGAGGAAAAACCAAATAGGGAGGCAATGTATAGGGTTTTTAAGACTTTATGGTTCACAAAAGAGGAGGTTATTTTTGTTGCCCTTAAAGAAGATGCTATCATAGTAAAATTTGGAAGCATGGAAGACAGAAGTAGAATCCTTAATCTCACGCCATGGCTGTTCGATAATTGTTTATTTGCTATGTTACCTTTCGTTAAAGGCAAAAACATAGACACCTACGATTTTAACTTGTCTCCCTTCTGGCTACGTATCTACAACATCCCTCTAGAATACATGGATCGTCAAACCGTGATAGATATTGGAAATGCTGTAGGGGAAGTTGTGGCAATAAATTGGAAGGATAGAAATGGGGGGTGGACTGAGTTTTTAAGGCTGAAAATTAAAATAAATATCTCAAAACCAATTCGCAGGGTTGTGAAGTTTGTTGGAAAAGACAGAATTGAAATCATATGTGCTCTAAAGCATGAGAGACTACCAACCTTCTGCTACTACTGTGGTCTGATTGGACATACACTAAAAAAGTGTAAAAGCAAGAAAAGGGACTTCGACTTTAATATTTTAAACCTCCAATATGGAAGCTAGCTCAGAGTAAATCTTGTTGCCTAAATCCAAGGAAGTGGTATAAGGCGAAATGGAATTGAGATAATGATAAAAAAGACAACCCCAAATGAGGTCAAAGATGAGAGTAAAACTGACTCTTGGGAGGATAGTGAACACATGGAACAGAAAAGAAAGGAAAAAGGTTGCAAAGAAGACTTGGTCTCCAACTCCCCATTAGAAAAGTGATCCAACAAACCAACGCATGATGGTCTGATACGTTTCAAAAACAAAAAAAAAAGAGATTTAGGGGATCAAATGGAGATACCATTGACGAAAGCCCTTTAAAGAGTGCAAGAAGGAGATTAATGGAAAATGTTTCACCAAGCAAGGCGGTGGCTGGCGATCAGCCCCGCCAAGAGCCATGAATGTAACACCCTCTACCCGTATCCGTTGCCAGAACAGGGTACGAGGCATTACCGGAGTTTACTGAATATTTTCAAATAATTCCGAGTCATTTATTATTCATATTCTGAAAATAATCATAACATCCCTCTATTGGGCCCTTGAAGCCCAAAACATACATTAGGAACAAACCAGGATTAAATCGGGATCATAGGGAATTTTTCGCAAAATCCTAAAATTTTTCTCAACTACAGATGTAACGCCCCAAGTTTTTAAATATGTTTCTGTAATTCATTGACACAATGTCTATCTGCTTCAGTGGTTAAGTGTTCTGGGCATGTCTATGTTTCTGTAATTCATTGACACAATGTCTATCTGCTTCAGTGGTTAAGTGTTCTGGGCATGTCTGAGAAGTCTTGGGTTCAAGTCTTGACTTGGGTAATTTTTTGTATTTTTATGAAGAAAGCCCTATCTCTAGTCAGTAGGCTTTTAATTATATGTTGGGAGAATTATATCAGAATGGGCCTGCTGGTCTGGTGGTTAAAAGAAGTGTTGGTATGGTGGAGGTCCTGTGTTCGAGTCCTTGCGCAAGCTCGGACGCTTTTATTTTTGCTCGCTTGTTGGAGAAGAGTTTGAGTTGGTTTTAAAAATTGAGTAGTGGGTTTAGTGGAGAGAATTAAGGGGAGTGATTAGGGGGTTATCAGATTTCCTTTCATTCGGTTTTGTTTTCTCTCTTTTGCAAAATTTCGACTATCATTCTGTTTTCAAAATTTTTTCTGACGCCTTTCTCCTTTTCCTTTTCCCCCTAATTACTTCGTTCTCAATTGCTACCTTTTCTATTTTGGGCTCTTGCGGTTATTGCTCTTCTAACCTGTTCTCCTTTCCATCGTTAATTGGTAAGTGTTGGGAGTGTCGAGGTTTCATTCTTTCTTGAGTTTCCTATAGGGGGCTTATGTTCTGTTTTGGCAGTGTAGAAACGGGTGGAACGAGGCTTCTCTAGGGCTGCCGAACGGTCGAAATCGTGCAAAATTTTAGAGGTAAGTGTTAAGTGGTTGTTTTGGATCGTGTTAGAGTGACGGATTCGTTTTAACCGTGGTTATGGGCTAATTCCGGGATTTGTAATGTCAAAAATAGGTTCGGGATTGCTCAAGATTTCTTTTGCAGCGAATTATTACCAGGCGTGTACCCGGAAACACAGAAAATGAGAATCGGTGAAAGCCGAAAAATGATTCTGTCGATGCCACACGGCCGTGTGGTAGGCCGTGTAGTAGGCCGTGTGGTAGGCCGTGTGCAAGGCTGTGAGCTATAACACGGCCGTGCGATCAACGAGGCAGGCCGTACGCAAGTGACACGGCCGTGTGGTGGCTGGGCAAGGCCGTGTGCGACACATGGGCTTTACCTATTGGGCCGTGTGGGCCACACGGGCGTGTAGGTCCACATGGGTGAACCACATAGGCGTGTGGGATTCTAGGCCAGGCCGTGTGATCCACACGGCCAAGGCCAATTTGGGCCAAGTGGGCCACACGGGCGTGTGAGCCCATTTTTCTAAAAAGTGCTGTAAGGTTGCGCAGGGTCGTGACCAATCGTGGACCTCTTGTAGGGTCGGTAAGCGTTATTTAGACCCCTATTTATGTGATCTGACTATATGATATCTGTATTGAACTGAATGTATGTTAGGTTATTTCCATGTTTGCATGTCATATTGGTATGTTGCATGGCATCGGGGTGGGGTTGATGTTATTTGGAGGAAGTGTTCTGAAAGGCTCTTAAGCCTGATATCTGGTAGCAAAGCTGCATTATTCTGTTCATGTGCCGCATTTCGGTACAATATGGTGTGTAGGGATGGGTGGGTTGATTTTATCCCCACATGGTGTGTAGGGCTAGACGGAGATGGTTTGTAGAGGCTGGTGGGTAGGATTTTGATATACTGATCTGCATTCTGTATCCGATTGGGCTAAGGCCCTTGTATATATTTGATTCTACATCTGATTGGGCTAAGGCCCTAATCTATATCTAATTTTGCATCTGAATGAAGTGAGGCCCGAATCGATTCTCTGTAATGGGCCGCGCCTGCATCGTTATTTCTGACTCTTGATAAGTGTTTGATATGTATGATGTCTGTGGGGATTACACACTGAGTTACGAAACTCACTCTTTTTACATTTAATCTGTGTCTGTAATCCCCAAAGACTAAGCGGATCGATGTAGCGGAGGACTCGACGGTGGCCACACCTAAAACTTTTGAAATGCTTCCGCTGGTTTCTGTTTTGATTTTTAGTTTATGATTTTGGTTGTAATTTTTGGGACGCTGGACTTTTTGGTTTTAATTTGGGAATTTAATTGTTTTATAAATTATGGATATTTAAACTGCAAACTCACCAAAACTTGATTTTTCACTAAAAACGAAAGATTTTCGAAATCAGAGACAGTTTTCTAAAATAAGATATTTTCCAAAGCTTTCACTAAATAAGAAGGACCCTTTTAACTTAACAATGAATTTGCATTTTCCAGACTAAATAAAAGTTAATAACTGGAACGGTTTTTACTTGACAACTCGTTTTTTTAAAAACACTTTCCATGTGACATTGCCAGATTCGGCCATAACATCTAGGTCGAGTTTGGGGTGTTACAACAGAGGTCGCACGCCTATGTGGTTCGGGAACACGCCTGTGTGGTCAGGCTGTGTGGCCAACACGACCATGTGACTTACCTCTCTCCAGGCCGTGTGGCTTCACACGCCCGTGTCCCTAGGCCGTGTAGTTAATTTTTATTTTTGAATTAGGTGCAGGATTCATACGGCCGTATCACATAACAAATCATTTCATAAGAAATTGCATAACTGAAACCTTTCCACTCTTTCATAGCTCAATTATATTTTCATTTAAGCACTTACCATTTCAATGCACCTTATAATTAAACATATTACCATTCAACCGATAATTTGGCACTTGCCTAAACTTCAAGCAACAACATTGGTTAGCGACTTTAATATTGACAAACTTATTTTCTCGACATGTCTCACTTGAATTTATTACTCATCTTAATATACATAATTTTCCTGTATCAACGTATCAAAGATAGTCTCATATTTACATGTCATGATACATATCATTCTATTGTTGTTTCTTCATAAATATAAATTATTCAATTCATTATGACAATATTTCATGTACCATCATTTTCATGAGTTTAGTGTATATTAATTCCGAGAGTGATTCATAATCTTGAATATGCATAATTATCGAGCAAGTTTCACATACATGTATTTTCCATGTCATATTTCAATATATCAAATAATTATCATTTCTATGTATTTCAAGTTTAATTTCATGATTTCAAGTACTTACCATTTTCTATATTTATCCCGTTGAATTTCTCAGAATTTCGATGGATTTCGATGAGTACACTTATAGTGTACAATCTCATTAACCGTCGATTCGTACATATATATACATAAGTCCTTTTCAGAGAGCACACTATCATGAACCTCATTTCTCACGGTGGGATTACTAGTTCAGGCTAAATCTCTGAAGAGAGCACACTCCCGCGAACCTCATTTCTTACAATGGGATTACTATCGAGCTAAATCCCCTATAAGAGAGCACACTCCCGCGAACCTCATTCCTTACAGCGGGATTACCAGTCCAGGCTAAATCCCCTGTAACATATGCTCAAAGAGTATTGTCGGGATTACTAGTCTAGGCTAAATCCCTACAATGAAAAATACTCTATAGAGCTTTGTCTGGATTACCAGTCCATGCTAAATCCAGACTCACATTTACTTTGGATTACCCGTGCGGGCTAAATCCATTTCACACATATTCTTCGAGAGGGCTTATATCAGGATCACCTGTCCGGGTTAGATCATTTTCACACATATTCTTCGGGAGGGCTTACATCAGTATCACCCGTTCGGGCTAGATCCTTTTTACCGTCAAATCCTTTTCAGTGATCCATCGAATTCCATTCCATCCAGCCAGGATTTATTTCTCTTTTTATCAAGTATTATCAACATTTCATCTATTATCATACATTAAACATTCAATTCACATTCATGTCACATAAATATACAATTCAAGCATTTAAGAATTCAATTCAAATTGCACGAACTTACCTCGTTGCTTGTTCGTGTTTATAATTTCACTAATCCGGTGTCTTTTCTTTTCCACGTTCAAGTCTCGTATTTGAGTCATTTAGATATCTATAAATAAATTTGATCATCATTTTCATTCATTTCATATTCTGATACATTCAATTAATGCTCTAGGCAAAATTACCATTTTGCCCCTAAGCTTTTAATTAATGACGATTTCATCCTTAGGCTCAGAAAAATAAAATTCTTGTAATTTAATCCTTGTTTCAAGCCTAATTGTTCTCATATATATTGATAACAGCCCATGAATTCTATCAACACTTTTCAATTTAATCCCTAAAACATGTTTTCACCCGATCTTGATCTAAATTAATAATTTCATTCAATTTCGTAATTTAAATAATAAAATAATCCATTTCATGCAATTTAGTCATTTCTGACATTTTTACAAAATTGCCCATAAAGTTAATTACCAAGTTTGTAACACCTTTATTTACTTTCTCTACAATATTTCCCATCACTTTCTCATATTTTTCTTCACTAACATATCAAGAACATAGGACCATATATAAGAAAACTCTACTATAACATCATTTCCATGCTTTTTCAATAATAACAAACTTAAAAATATATTGAAATCTTGATGTTCTTACCTTGTCTTATTGATTTCAATCTTTAACTTGATTTTCTCTCTCCTTCAGCTTCTATTTCTTGAATCTAACTTGATATTCTTGCTCCCCATAGTCTCCTTGTCATCTTTCTCTCTTGATGGCTATGGAAATTCTTTTGAATTCTAAGTGAAAATGGTGGATTTTTGGTGAAAGGACCAAATTGTAAAGAAAGCAAAACTTTCTTTCTTTCTCTCTTCTTCTCACGTTGGTGCATGGGAAAGAAGATGATAATTCTTCACTTTCCTTCCTTATATACTAAATAAATAATAATAAAATAATAATAAAATATCTCATTAAAATATTAATAAAATAATATTTATCTAATTAAATAATTATAAAATATCATCAACATCATCATTACTTTCTAGATTTCTCTCTCTTCCAATTGACCATTTTTCCCTTTGTGATCTTTTAAAATTCTATCCTTGAATCATCACATAATTTGGTAAAATTCTAATTTAGTCCCTCATAATTCTTTTCCTATTCAATTTGGTCCTAATTCATCCATTTTCCTTAGTTTCTAGATCATTCCACCCTTAAAATATTTGTACAATTGGTCCTTCAACTTTTTCATATTTACACTTTAACCCCTCAAGTTTTGAGTATTTACTCTTAGGCAACAAAACTTTTCTCACTTTTACCATTTAGTCCTTTCTTGAATTAATATATCATAATATACTTCTCAATGTTGTCATAACTCCAAAATTTCCCTTGTTGTCGCTTTATTTCCTTATTTTACTATATCAAAGATAATATCTTACTGTAAAATTTTTCGGGGTATTACAATAAAAATATTATGTTGGAACTGTCGTGGGATTGGGAACCCTGCGACAATTCGTGAGCTTAGGAAACTTTTAGTTGCCAATGATCTTGACATTATTTTTCTTTGTGAAACAAAAACCCATACTAATAAGATGACTTCTATTCGCAGCAAATGCAGGATGGAGGGGTGCTTAGCTGTTAACGCTATTGGTCAAAGTGCGGACTAGCTATGATGTAGAAATATGGCATAAAGGTTGACATTAAGAACTATTCAAACAACCATATTTATTCTTATGTTCAGCTGGAAAACAATAACTATTTTCACTTTACGGGCTTCTATGGGAATGTTGGCCCTAATAAAAGACAAAGTTCTTGGGATATTTTAAGGAAGGTGGGAGATACGATTAGAGAAAGATTGATCATTGGGGGAGACTTCAACGCGATTCTGGACAATGCATAAAAAGAAGGGGGAAGGAGAAAACCTAATGCTTTAACTGATGACTTCCGTGCAGCTGTGGACGAATTATCCTTGGTTGATTTGCAAACAAATAATGGTTGGTTTGCCTGGGTCAACAATAGGGAGGGCGATGCTTTTGTGAAGGAGAGACTTGATCGGTTTGTAACACCCTTTAACCCCATACCGTCGCTGGAATAGGGTTACGAGGAATTACCGAACATATCAGATAATTTACGATTAAATTCACAAATAAATAACATACATATTATAATTTAATGATTTAGTCCCTTTCATGGACCTTCGAGGTCCAGAATACGTATTAGAAGTGGAACGGGACTTGTTCGATTACTCCAAAAAAATTTCATAAATATTTTTTTAAAACTCAATATAATCCCATTTATAAACATCTAACCTTCCCTGCAATTTTCAAACCGCAACCAAAAACAATTTATACTCAAATACACTTATATCATAACCAATTCATTAACATAGTAATTTAATAATTAAACATTCATAATATCATTCAAATTGACTAATAACTTAATTTATTTTCCATTCAAACTTAATGCCAAATTTTATAATATACTCTTTACCATTTCATTTAAAACTAAGTTCAAACATTACAAACCATCCATACTTTATAACCAAAATCATACGACATATATATATATATAACCTAGGTATATCCCACATTTACCAAAAGGAAAAGAAAATACATCACTAAGGTTGTGCTGAAGTCGGGATTGATCTGGATACTGAATCGGAACCTTTGATTTCTACTGACCTACGGACGGAATCAACCGTACGCTGAGTGTAACAGCCCGATTTTGGGGCTAGTCGGAATAGTGATTTCGGAACCACTAATCCGAGGCCGGAGAAATTATTTTTAATATTATTTTATGCGTTATAACATGATTATATGAGTGCATGAAAATTTTGGTGGATTAATTTTAGTGATTACTTGCTTAATTTCGAAAAAAGACTAAATCGCATAAAGTGCGAAAGTTTTATTATACAAGCTAAATGTGTTAGATAGCTACGGAACACTAAAGTAGAGGTCCTTATTGAGTAAATAGACCAATTGATAAACCATAAATTATACATATTTTAATCCCATATTTAGCATGCTTTTTGGATGATTTATCCTTTGAATTGTGGAATTTGATGCTCTTAATCCTTTAATTTCATGTTTTATACTTAGGGAAGCATAGGAGGATGAAAAGAACGAGAAATGGGCTAAAAACGGACCAAATGGGCCAAAGTAGGAAATCAACACGGCCTGGGCCTAAGCCACACGGTCGTGCCCCTTTAGTAGGCTCGACCACGACCTGGATTCGATTCACATGGGCGTGTTGCACGGGCGTGTCCCTGCCGTGACAAAGAGGAATTTCACTCGAGATAGGGTACTTAGAGGCAAAGAAAGACATTCCAAAAGCCTATATAAACACCCTAAAGGCCAACCTTGAGGCGGGCGTCCAGCTAGGCCAATGAGCCAAGCCAGAGAGGTTAGAATTGTGGGATTTACTCGAAGAAAGCCAGTTGATTCATCTCAAGAAGCCGAAATCATACTCAAGACGGAGGATTTCTCCTTCAATTCCTTCAGGGGGTTTTAGGGTTTTCTTATGTTTTGTTTATATTTTCTTCTGAGATGTATTCTTTTATGATTATGAACTAAACCCCTCAGATACCTGAGGGGGATGAAACCTAAGACGGATCTTGTTATTGTTTTCTGAACTATATAATAAATACTTGATTTGTTCTTAACTATGTGTTCTTAATTCTTGTTTTGATATTTCAGGATATTGATTCAAGTATTGATGTGCTGAGGCAGTGGAGGAATATTCCCTGTTTAAGAGTAGATCTAGCATAGTTAAGCGGAGTTGATCGCAACCCTAGAGATAAGATGACAAAAATCTGCCGGATTAGGGTCAAACCTAATATGGGAGTCCATAGATCGAGTTAATTCAATCCTAGGGGTTTTAATTAGAAAGAGATTTCAATTAGTCAACCTAGGGTTAGACGTTAGTAGCCTCGAGAGAGGTATTAATATAAATTAGGGAATCCTACGGATCAAGTCAAGTGAATAAATCGTCTGGTTCAGAGTTAAATAACAAGTGAAGCCTAGGTGGATTCTTCCTCGGGTATTGTCTTAATCAATTGGTTTTTTCCACAAGTATTTCCCAATTCATTCTCTTTGTCTTAGCGTCTTTAGCTTAGTAGTTAGTTAATTTTAGAATAAACAACAAATCCCTTAATCCTTAGGCTAAATAATAAAAAAAAAGTCAGTATTAGTACTTTTGGTTCATTTGGGTTCGACATTCCGGTCTTGCCACTAAGCTATACTACTATTCGATAGATGTGCTTGCCTCAATCGTGGTGATAGTTAGTTTCTAGGTTAGATCATTCATTTTATAAATATTAAGACTCTCGACACATGATCAAGTTTTTGGCGCCGTTGCCGGGGAGCTAAAATATTAAGAACGCTCACTTTGTATTACTTTAGCCATTTTTATTTTTGCGATTTACTTTTATTTTGTTTTTAAATTTGCTAATTTTTCTTGTTTTATTTGTTCCTTGCAGGTACCCTTAGTTTATGACTAGAGAACCCGACAGGACCCTTAATTTTTGACAGTGAAATAAAACATACCGCTCGCAGAAACCAAGGAGATGTCACTAAATAATTATCAGTGGCAAGACATGAGGACAATGTCTAATAAAGCCGCCAGTGTTTTCAACCTCGACGCAGTAACCATGCTATCAAATCAGGTAGAACTTTTAAATAAAAAAATTGATGGTTTGTATGGTTCTATGCAGGTACATCCGGTAATACAGTACGATACAAATGGAGGAAGGGTGAACAACACAGAATATCTATCCTACAACCCTAGCACAGAGAACGAACAAGTCAACTATATGGATAACTATTCTAGACCTCAAAATAATCTTTATAGTAACACATATAATGCAGGTTGGAGGTACCATCCCAATTTCTCGTGGGGTGGTCAAGGTAATCAAAGACCGCAACTTCCTCCAGGTTTTCAATAACCACCTTACTAGCAGGAAAAGAAGCCAAACTTTTTGGAGATTCTAAAGAAATTTATCTCGACGTCAAAAACACGCTTCCAAAACACTGAAACAATGCTTGAAAATCAGCAAGCGTCGATTCGAGGGCTCGAGAATCAAATAGGTCAGCTTGCTAAGCTGACCTCAGAAAGACCACAAGGTATCTTGCCTAGCAACACTGAAACTAACCCAAGAGAGCAACCTCAAGCAATAACTGCTCACGATAGTGAAGGGTTAGATGAACCAAAATTAAAGCAAGAGAATGTGGTAGAGGAAGGTAAGGTTGAGGTAAGCCATGATAAACCAAACCCGGTAATTACAGAGTACCAACCTCGTGTGCCATACCCCAATGCGATAAAGAAAGACCACACAGAGGAACAATTCGGTAAATTTCTTAAACTTCCAAAGAAATTACATATTAACTTGTCGTTTCTTGAAGCTCTTTCGCAGATGCCAGATTCAAGGAAATTTTCAAAAGATTTTTGACAAACAAACGAAAGTTAGACGACACGTCGCATGTGGGGCTAAACGCAGCGGTGCCCAAAGAATTTACGAAATAAACTACCACGTGAGCTCACATTTCGTGTAAGTGACGAAACGATCACTCTTCAGGTTCTTGACACGGCTAGGACATCGGGTATCAAAGGTGGAACCAATGACTTCAAAGTTGGGGACCAGGTACTGTCAGATACAACCGACCCTCGAATAGCCGCTTCAGAGCTTAATACAAACGGTGCGACTCCTTTTACGGTACTTTAAGGTCTTTCCATACGGACGGTCGAGGTAACTCATTCTAATTTCGACACTTTTAAGGTAAATATTACCCGACTCAAACCATATGTTGATAGAATTGATAGTAAGAAAAAAGAGTTTCGACTCTGTGAACCACCATGGCCATACGAATAACAGGTAACTCTAGCTCAAGACTTTAAACGAGCGCAACCCGAGCACTAACCCCGTTAATTTTCATATTTTCGAATTTTAGCATCTAACTAAAAAAACTAACCAAATTTTTAGGCACAGGTTTCCCTACCCACACGGGCGTGGCCATGGCCGTGTGGAAACAGGACAAAACTTATCCCAAAAAACAAAAACACGGGCTGCGATAAAACACCACGGCCGTGCGATTCAGCCGTGGTCGAAACTGAGAAATCTACACGGGCGTGCGACACGCCCGTGGGACCTTTGAGTCTATTTATTCTTTTTCCTTTTTCTCTTATTTTCATTTTTTTTAATTTCTTTTCTTTTATCTTTCTAATCTTTAATTTATATTTATTATATTTTGATTTCTTTAAATTTAGGTTCAAGGGGCTGTTAACGAACGACCACACCATCACTGGAGTATCCTCCCCACCTTCACCTCTCTCCAACTTTGCCGTTTCTTTTCATCCAAAATTCAGGAAGTTTCACTTCTCTCCCTATCTTATGATTTTATTACTATATTGCTATTATCTTTCTTTGTACATTGAGGATAATGTACATCTTAAGTGTGGGGGGCAAAAATTATCGTGAAAAGTGCCTAACTTTTTGCATTATTCTCAAATCCTGAATTATGTCTTGTTCTTAAGTAAATTTTCTCATATTACTATTAGAATGAAATTTCTTTTGATTTATGATTCTCATTGATATGTTTTGGATTAAGTCATAGTTAATTGTGCAGTGATGATTTAAACTTTAGGAGACTAGAGAATCAAGCATGATGAGTTTATTTTCAGAATTAAAAATTTGTTAGGTTGCCTACCTGAATCTAATTATTACCTTGAAGTTTGAAATTTACAATGTTGACATCAAAAGCCCATAATTTTCTGCGAGATTTTGAGCCTTTCAGAGCATATTCTTTTTTCTTGCTCACTTTATTGATTATTAGTGTGTCAACATTGATTTGTTATTCTAAAACTTGCTTCAATTATACATGTCGAGACCACACCTTTGATTTGATATACAAAGATGATAAAGGCACTTAGGTTTTAACCCATTTACTCCACTAAAAGCCTACCCTCACAATTAACCCCTAGTGAACCCCTTTGATCCTAACAACCCTTTTATTGACTCACCCACTAATATTAACTCAAAACCCATCTTGTATTTGTTATCGCCATATCTCTTGACTACCCTTATATCGAGATTTGATTTGATCGGTTACTTAACTATTTCCTTTATTTCAGTTATCAAATTCTATATTATTGTACTTAAATATTTGTTCTTAAAAAAAATTATTTATTAGGAATCTATTCATTATTACTTCTTTGTTATTGGATCTTAAGCAGTTAATTTCATAATTTGAGAAGAAGCTCATGTTATTAGTATTAGGTTTTCAATTGATGTAATTATTCAGTATTAGTCCAACTTTCTAGTTAGGTAATTTGTCAATTCAGTATCGATACTAACCCTCTAATTCAGCCTTTATACACACCTTTAACCCAAGCCCCGTTACAACCCATAAAAGACCTTTTGATTTGTGTATCATATCATTTTACAGTGGTGGAGATTTGATTTTCATGCAAGCCTATGGGATTAACTTTTCATGTTTGACTCTTGAGTGCTTATTTTTAAACCTTAAACACCTTGAGTGATTTGAGTGAACCTTTAGTGAGGATGTCAATTCTTGTCGATTTTGATTTAGAGGTAATTATTTAGATGAGGGGAAACACCTATGTTTTCATGCTACAAAAATATATGACTTAGATTGTTTGAATCTTTAGGACTCTTTGAGTTGAATTATCCATGTATGAATTACCTATGGATTATGATGAAACATTATTGATGAAGATTATGAATTAAGGGGAGTTAATTTTAATTGTGAATTAAGAATTTTTCTTGAGGACAAGCAAAAGCTTAAGTGTGGGGGTATTTGATAAACCGTAAATTATACATATTTTAATCCCACATTTAGCATGCTTTTTGGATGATTTATCTTTTGAATTGTGGAATTCGATGCTCCTAATCCTTTAATTTCATGTTTTATACTTAGGGAAGCATAGGAGGATGAAAAGAACGAGAAACGGGCTAAAAATGGACCAAATGAGCCAAAGTAGGAAATCAACACGGCCTGGGCCCAAGCCACACGACCGTGCCCCTTTGCTTGAGCTCGACCACTACTGGATTCGATTCACACGCGAGGCGTGTTGCGGGCGTGTGTCCCCGCCATGACAAAGAGAAATTTCACTTGAAATAGGGTACTTAGAGGCAAAGAAAGACATTCCAAAAGCCTATATAAACACCCTAAAGGCCAACCTTGAGGCGGGCATCCAGCTAGGCCAAGGAGCCAAGCCGAGAGAGGTCGAATTGTGGGATTTACTCAAGAAAGCCGGTTGATTCATCTCAAGAAGCCGAAATCATACTCAAGACGGAGGATCTCTCCTTCAATTCCTTCAGGGGTTTTAGGGTTTTCTTATGTTTTGTTTTATATTTTCTTTCGAGATGTATTCTTTTATGATTATGAACTAAAGCCTCGGATACGAGGGGATGAAACCTAAGACGGATCTTGTTATTGTTTTCTCGAACTATATGATAAATACTTGATTTGTTCTTAACTATGTGTTCTTAATTCTTGTTTTGATATTTCAAGATATTGATTCAAGTATTGATGTGCTTAGCGGTGGAGGAATATTCCTGTTTAAGAGTAGATCTAGCATAGTTAAGCGGAGTTGATCGCAACCCTAGAGATAGGATGATTTAAAATCACGGATTAGGGTCAAACCTAATATGGGAGTCCATAGATCGAGTTAATGCAATCCTAGGAGTTTTAATTAGAAAGCGATTTCAATTAGTCAACCTAGGGTTAGACGTTAGTAGCATCGAGAGAGGTATTAATATAAATTAGGGAATCCTACGGATCAAGTCAAGTGAATAAATAAATGCAGTTCAGAGTTAAATAACAAGTGAAGTCTAGGTGGATTCTTCCTCGGGTATTGTCTTAATCAATTGGTTTTTCCCAAAAGTATTTCCCAATTCATTCTCTTTGTCTTAGCGTCTTTAGCTTAGTAGTTAGTTAATTTTAGAATAAACAACAAATCCCTTAATCTTTAGGCTAAATAATAAAAAGAAAGTCAGTATTAGTACTTTTGGTTCCTTTGGGTTCGACATTCTGGTCTTGCCACTAAGCTATACTACTATTCGATAGGTGCGCTTGCCTCAATTGTGGTGATAGTTAGTTTCTAGGTTAGATCATTCATTTTATAAATATTAAGACTCTCGACACACGATCAAGTTTTTGGCGCCGTTGCCGGAGAGCTAAAATATTAAGAACGCTCAATTTGTATTACTTTAGCCATTTTTATTTTTGCGATTTACTTTTATTTTTTGATAGTTAGGCAAGCATGTGATAGTTAACAAAGTGTGTAGAAACTGTCCTTTGATGATTAGAGGTCATTGTTTTCCGGCTAACCTCATGCTACTACCGTTTGATGAATTTGACCTAATTCTTGGCATGGATTGGTTGACTGCTCATAACATTTTAGTAAACTGTGGTAGTAAGTTTATTGAACTAAAATGTGAAAATGGGGATATTATTCGGGTTGAATCAGGTGAATCAGATAGCTTGACTGTAGTGATTTCTTGTTTGGCGGCTGAGAAATGTATAAGAAAAGGGTATGAGTCTTATCTCGCGTTTGTGTTGAATACTCAAGTGTCGGAAGTAAAGATTGAGTCAGTGCCTGTGGTATGTGAGTACCTGGATGTGTTTCCAGAAGAGTTGCCCGGATTGCCTCCAACTAGGGAAGTCGAGTTTGGTATTGATTTTGTCCCTAGTACGGCACCTATTTCGGTTGCCCCTTATAGGATGGCACCGTTGGAGTTAAAAGAGTTGAAGGTTCAGCTACAAGAGTTAACAGATAATGGTTTTACAAGACCGAGCTATTCTCCGTGGGGTGCTCCGGTACTTTTTGTGAAAAAGAAAGACGGGTCGATGAGGTTATGTATAGACTACAGACATCTCAACAAGGTGACTATTAAGAACAAGTATCCTTTGCCAAGGATCGATGATCTGTTTGACCAATTGAAAGGAGCCACAGTATTTTCTAAGATAGACTTAAGATCCGGTTATTACTAGCTAAGAGTTAAGGAGCAAGATGTATCGAAAATCGCGTTTCGGACGAGGTACAGGCACTACGAGTTCCTTGTCATGCCATTTGGCTTAACAAATGCTCCCTCCATGTTTATGGATTTTATGAATCGTATTTTCTGACCGTACTTGGATAAGTTCATTATTGTTTTTATCGATGATATATTAATTTATTCTCGTGATAAGAGTGAGCACGCGGAGCATTTAAGAACTATTTTGTAGACTTTATGAGATAAGCAGTTGTATGCCAAGTTTAGTAAAAGTGAGTTTTGGCTCCGAGAGGTCAGATTCTTAGAACACATCATGTCGGGTGATGGAATTAGAGTTGACCCGAGTAAGATCTCGGCTATTGTTGAGTGGAAACTGCCGAGGAATGTATCGGAGATTAGAAGCTTTCTAGGCTTAGCGGGTTACTACAGACGATTCGTTAAAGGATTCTCCATGATTGCTACTCTGATGATGAGGTTGCTACAGAAAGATGTCAAGTTCGAATGGAAGGAAAGATGCCAACAGAGTTTCAAGAAACTAAAGGCGTTATTGACTGAAGCTCCAATTTAGTGCAACCGGAACCGGAAAAAGAATTCGTAGTGTATAGCGACGCATCCTTGAATGGATTGGGATGCGTGCTCATGCAAGAAGGCAAGGTAATAGCGTATGCCTCGAGACAACTGAAGCCGCATGAGAAAAACTATCCGACTCATGACATAGAGTTAGCCGCCATAGTGTTCGCACTGAAGATTTGGAGACACCATTTGTATGGAGAGAGATGCCGAGTATTCACCGACCATAAAAGTCTAAAGTATTTGATGACTCAAAAGGAACTGAACCTTCGCCAACGGAGATGGCTAGAGCTCATAAAAGATTATGAACTGGTGATCGACTATCACCCGGGGAAGGCGAACGTGGTCACCGATGCTTTGAGTAGGAAGTCATTATTTGTCTTAAAGGCTATGAATACCCAGTTGTCTGTGACTGATGATGGTTCGATCATAGCGGAGTTAAGAGCTAGACCGATGTTTCTGCAAGAGATTTGTAAAGCTCAGAAAAGTGATAAAGAGTTACAAGCCAAGATAACTCAGTGCGAGACGGGTATAGAATCAGACTTTCGGATTGGTTCAGATGGTTGTTTAATGTTTTGGGACAGAATTTGTGTACCCAAAGACGATGAGCTTATTCAAAAAATTTTGCATGAGGCACATAGCAGTTGTATGTCTATCCATCCGGGTAGTGTAAAAATGTATAATGACTTGAAGAAAATGTATTAGTGGTCGGGAATGAAGAGAGACGTTTCAGAGTTTGTCTCTAAGTGCCTAATTTGTCAGCAAGTGAAAGCCGAACACCAAGTACCTTCGGGTTTACTTCAGCCTGTGATGGTTCCCGAATGGAAATAGGACCGTATTACTATGGATTTCATGTCTGGATTGCCGTTGACGCCAAAGAATAAAGACGCTGTATGGGTTATGGTTGATAGGCTAACTAAGTCGGCTCATTTTATACCGATGCGTATGGATTATCCGCTTGAAAAATTGGTTGATTTGTATGTTTTCGAAATTGTAAGACTCCACGGAGTGCCCTTGTCGATTATTTTGGATAGAGATCCGAGGTTTACCTCGCGATTTCGGAAAAAGTTACAAGAAGCTTTGGGGACAAAGTTGAATTTTAGCACGGATTTCCATCCACAAACCGACTGCCAATCGGAGAGCGTAATTCAGATACTTGAAGACATGCTGCGGTGTTGTGTTCTTGAGTTCCAAGGTAGTTGGGAAAAGTATTTATAGTTGGTAGAGTTTGCCTACAATAATAGCTATCAATCGAGTTTGAAAATGGCGCCTTATGAGGCTTTGTATGGGCGTAAGTTCCAATCACCCTTGTTTTGGACCGAACTCAGAGAAAATTAGATTCACAGAGTTGACTTAGTCAGAGAAACCGAAGAGAAAGTAAAAGTGATTCGTGGTTGTTTGAAGGCCGCTTCGGATAGACAAAAATCTTACGCAGACTTGAAACGAAAAGAAATTGAGTTTCAAGTCGGTGATAAGGTGTTTTTGAAAGTATCCCCGTGGAAGAAAGTCCTCAGATTCGGTAAGAAAGGAAAATTAAGTCCACGTTTTATTGGACCTTATGAGGTGACTGAGAGAATTGGACTGGTAGCTTATCGACTAGCCTTGCCATCCGAGTTAGAGAAGATCCACAATGTTTTCCATGTGTCGATGTTGCGCCGTTACCGTTCTGACCCTTCGCATGTTCTTTCACCAACAGAGGTTGAGATTCGATCAGACATGACTTATGGCGAAAAGCCGGTTAAGATCTTGGCCCGAGAGGTCAAGCAATTGAGAAATAAGAGTATAGCACTAGTGAAGGTATTATGGAATAGACATGGGGTTGAAGAGGCCACATGGGAGTCCGAGGAAACTATGAGAGATCAATACCCAAACCTTTTCACATGTAAGATTTTCGGGGACGAAAATCCCTAAGGGGGGAGAATTGTAACATCCCAATTTTGGGGCTAGTCAGAATAGTGGTTTCGGAACCACTAACCGAGGCCAAAGAAATTATTTTTAATATTATTTTATGTGTTATAGCATGATTATATGAGTGAATAAAAATTTTGGTGGATTAATTTTACTGATTACTTGTTTAATTTCGAAAAATGACTAAATCGCATAAAGTGCGAAAGTTTTGTTCTACAAGCTAAAGGTGTTAGATAGCTATGGAACACTAAAGTAGAGATCCTTATTGAGTAAATAGACCAATAAAACTGTGGTGGCTGGACATGGAAATTTTAATTGGAGACAAAGTCCTAAAATTAGGTGACATTAGGTGACTTGTCTAATAAAAAAATAAAACAAAAAGAGAGAAGGCTATCATCTTCTCTTCACCATCGAAATTCTCAGCAAAAAGGGGGGGTTTTGAGAGCTCTAATTTCAACCAAGCTTTTCTCTTGCAAATAAGTGATTTTGGTGGTTGTTTTTGTTAATTTTTGTGTTTTTGGAACATCTATAGCTTAATCTAGCTAATGAGGGGACTATTTTGCAAAATGGTTGATAGTCTAGAGATTTACCATGAGAGGATTTGTGTTGTTTGCTGAGTATTTATGGAAGAAAATGAATCTTGGTTGTTAAATAAACAACTTTTGTGAAAGGGGTTTTCATGAAAACACCTAAAATGACCATTTTGTGAAGTTTATAAAATAGGTTGTAAATGTGTGAAATAATTGGAAATTGTGAGTTGATATAAGAGTAATAAAGGTTTGGCTAGGCTTGTTAAAAGAGGAAATTTGATTAAAATCGTTTTACGAGCCTAGGGGCAAAATAGTAATTATGTAAAAGTCTAAGGGAAAAACGGTAATTTTGCCAAAGTAGGAATTTTGGAATTTCTTGATTAATGTGGTGATTAAATAAGTAAATTTTGTCATTATAGATCAAGAGAAACGGAGTCCAGACCCAGACCGGGGGAAAACCAAACTATTGGACTAAATCGAACTATTCGCCCATATTTTATATACCGAGGTAAGTTGTACGTAAATAATACAACTTTATTGTTATTATGTATTGAACAATTAATATGGCATAAAGTGTTTGATTATTGTTGTGAATATGCATGATGAGAATTGATGTAGTAAAAACTCCCGGTTGAACCTTAGGAATAGATTGGATATCCATGCCATGACATTTGGGTGATATGTGTGCTAGTGTAAGACCATGTCTGGGACATGGCATCGGCCATATTATGAGAGCCAGTGTAAGACTATGTATGGGACATGGCATCGGCGTTGATATGTGTGCTAGTGTAAGACCATGTCTGGGACATGGCATCGGCCACATTATGAGAGCCAATGTAAGACCATGTCTGGGACATGGCATCGGCGTTGATATGTGTGCTAGTGTAAGACCATGTCTGGGACATGGCATCGGCATTGAGACGAGAGCTAGTGTAAGACCATGTCTGGGACATGGCATCAGCCTCGACATGTGAGCCAGTGTAAGACCATGTCTGGGACATGGCATCAGCCTCGACATGTGAGCTAGTGTAAGACCATGTCTGGGACATGGCATCGGCATTTTACCCTCTTGTGTGAGGCTTAACGGATATCTATTAGTATTCCAAACGGTTCCACGGGTTATTTAAAGCTTATGATAAAGATATGAAAGGATATAATCATGTTGTGAGTGGTACAGGTTCTGTAACATCCCGATTTAGGGCCTAGTCAGAATAGTGGTGCGAGACCACAAATCCAAAGTAGAAATTATGAATTTTAAGGATTTTGAGATGTTTGCATGTTTATGTGAAAGTTTCATGAAGTAATTTTGCTAATTGTGATTGAATTGTCCAATAGGACTAAATTGTAAAAGTTGCAAAATGTGAGATTCTAGAAGCTTAAAGTATGAAATAGCTTTGGATTATTAATTAGAGGTCTTTAAATAGCAATTTTCCCAATTTCTAATTTTTGGACAAAAATGGGCATGAGCGGGTAAAATTTTAAAGTTTGGCAAAAAGGGCATTTTGGTCATTTGTCAAACAAATGATTAAAAAGGATGAAATAGTCAAAATTTTATGTTCATCTTCCTCCTTGGTGTTTGTTCATCTGAAGAACCCCATAGCTAGGGTTTGTTCATCTTTCAAGCTTGCTAATCAAGAAAGAGGAAGCCCGGATCGAAGCCGAGGCAAGAACAGAGTCGTGGACTAAATTGCACGTCTTTATACGTTTTGAATACCGAGGTAAGTCTATGTGTAAACAATGCATTTATACATATACAATGTTGATGCTAACTAGTGTATAGCATGATTGAGAACCTATATGGTTCAAGTGGATTGAATGTGGTGGTTGTTGTGAATTGATGTATGAATTACAAAGTAGATAAGTGAATGTGTAGTGATAATACTTGACGGTGGGCTAAGTGCGATACCACCTTAAAACTTAACTACGATGGATTGTGTGCGATGCTATCGTTAAGTATATTATTTAGTGGGCTATGTGCGATACCACTATAATTACCCTTTTTGGTAGGCTATGTGCGATACTACCCTATTATCTGATTGTGGTGGGCTAAGTGCGAAACCACCAAGTGATTTAGCATTATGGATGAATTAGTGAGAAACCATGATGTGTTGTGTCATGAGAAATTGTAGTGTTGAGTGCAGGTGTGCAAATGAATGAATGTAAGCATTAAGCTTGTGATGTGGTGGAAATGAGGTAAGGGATAAATGAGTAAGTGATCGCTGTGAATCAGAGCTTTAAAATTTATAAAAAGAATGATCGAACCTAGAAACTAACTCTGACAACGATTGAGGCAAGTGCACCTATCGAACAGTAGTATAGCTTAGGCAAGACCGGATTATCGAACCCAAAGGAACTAAAAGTACTAATACTAACTTTCTTTTTATTATCTAGCCTAAAAATAAAGAGAGATTGTTTATCTAATCTAAATTAATTAACTACTAAACTAAAGACTCTAAGACAAAGAAGAATGAATTTGGAAAATAATTTGGAAAAAACTCAGTTGATTTAGACGATACCCTAGGAAGAATCCACCTAGACTTCACTTGTTATCTAACACTGAACCATACGAGTTATTCACTTAGTTTGATCCGTAAGACTCCCTAACGTATATTAAACCCTCTCTCGAGGCGAATAATGCCTAACCCTAGGTTAATTAGTGGAACTCTCGTTCTCTTATAATAACCCCTAGAATAGCGAAAGAAATCGATCTATGGATTCCCTATTTGGTTTCACCCTAATCCAAGCAAAATCTCGTCACCCTATCTCTAGGCGTGCGATCAACTCCGCTTAATTATGTTGGATCTACTCTTAGGCGTGGTCTATTCCTCCTCCACCTAAGCACATTAAATTTGGATTAAGCTCACATAATTAAGAACAAACTAAGTATTTATCATATAATTCGAGAAAACAATAACAAGATTCATCATAGGTTTCATTTTCTTGGGCATCCGAAGGGTTTAGTTCATAACAATAAAGGAAAACATCTCAAGAGAAAAGATAAAACAAAACATAAGAAATCCCTAAAACCCCTCAAGGAATTGAAGGAGAGATCCTCCGTCTTGAGTATAATTGGCTTCTTGAGATGGATCAACTGGCTATCCCTCGAGTGAATCCCCACAAATCTGCCTTCTCTGGCCTAGCACGACGCCCCTAGACGATGGCTTTGGGCTCCCCCTCTTAGGTCATACTTAGGGTGTATTTATAGGCTTTTAAAATACGTTTCTTTCTCCCTAAGTATCCTTTCCCGAATGAAATTGCTCTTCTCCACGGCAGAGGCACGGCCATGGCGCACGCCCGTGTGAATCGTGGCCAGGCCATGTTCAGATTTCTTTAATGAGACACGGCCGTGTGAGTCGGGGTTAGACCATGTTCTAGATTATTGACTTGGCACGGCCGTGTGGGTCCAAGTCCAGGCTGTGTCGATTTCCTCTTTGGTCTGTTCTGGTCTGTTTTGATCCCGTTTCTCGTTCTTTTTATCCTTGGGTGCTTTCCTGAGTATAAGACATGAAAAGAAAGGATTAAGAGCACCTTTTTACATAAATCAAGGGATAATTCATCCAAAAGCATACTAAATGTGGGCCTAAAATATGTTACTATTTCGGTTTATCAAATACCCCCACACTTAAGCTTTTGCTTGTCCTCAAGCAAAATTCTCAACTTACAATTAAAACGAACTTCCTATAATTCATAATAGTCGTTGATAGTGTCTCATCATAATTCAGAGATAATTTATACATGGATAATTCAACTCAAAGTGTCCTAAAAATTCAAACACTATAAGCCTTATATTTTGTAGCACAAAACATAGGTGTTTCCCTTCATCTAAATAATTACCTCTGATTCGAAATTGTCAAGGATTGACATCCTCACTAAAGATTCACTCAAATCACTCAAAGTGTTTAAGGTTCAAAATTTAGGCACTCAAAAGTCAAACATGAAGAGTTAATCCCATAGGCTTGCATGAAAATCAAATCTCCACCACTGAAATATGAGATGAAACACAAATCAAAAGGTCTTTGTTAGGGTTGTAACGGGGCTTAGGTTAAGGGTATGGATATAGGATGAATTAGAAGGTTAGAATCGAGACTGAATTGACAAATTACCTAACTAAGAACTAATGAACCAATAATAATAATTACATCAATTGAAAACTAATAATACTAATAATACGAGCTTCTTCTTCGATATTTGGAATTTAAATAAATGTATAAGCTCATTTAATCACTAATAATGAATATACTTCGTCGTTTTTTTAAGAACATAATAAATACATAATAAAGGATAAATTACTAAAATTCATAATTAGGCAACTAATCAGATCAAATCTCGATATAGGGGTAGTTAGAAAGAATAATGATAACAATTACACAGGGTTTTGGGTTAATATTAGTGGGTGAGTTAATAAATAGGGTTGTTAGGATTAAAAGGGGTTCACTAGGGGTTAATTTGTGAAGGTAGGCTTTTAATGAAGTTAGTGGGTTAAAACCTAGGTGCCTTTATCATCTCTGTATATCAAATCAAAAAGTATGGTCTCGACATGTATAATCAATGCAAGTTCTAGAATAACAAATCAGTGTTGACATAATCATAATCAATAAAGTGAGCAAGAAAAAGAATTTATGCTCTATAAGGCTCAAAAACTCACAAAAATTATGGGTATTTTTTACATCAACCTTGTAAATATCAAATTTTAAGGTAATATTTAAATTCAGTAGACGACCTAGAAAATTTTTAAATTCAGAAAAATAGACTTATTATGCTTGATTCTCTAGTATTCTTAGAATTTAATTATCAATGCACAATTATCAATGACTTAATCTAAAACATATCAATAAAAATCATAAATCATCAGAAATTTCATCCTAATTAGTAATATGAGAAATTTACTTTCAAACAAGACTAAATTCAGGGATTTGAGAATAATGAAAAAAAGTTTGGTACTACATCTAAGATTCACCCCCCCACACTTAAGATGTACATTGCCCTCAATGTACAAAGATAGATAATATAAATGTAATTTTCAGATCAGAAGATATGGGGATAAGTGAAACTCCCTGAATCATGGATGAAATCCTTGAGCTGGATGAACGATATGTTGGAGGGGTCGTTCTGGATGACGTTCCTGTGCTAGATGAAGAAATTGGGGAACTCGTGAAGAATTAGCCAAGAAATCTAAAGAAACCTTAATAATATACTAATAATATAATTAAAGAAAAGAAAGATAAAGAGAAGGAGACTAAGAAGGAAAATAAACTAAGTTTAAAAGATAAAGGGGCTTGAGAATCCTTATTGGTATATGGTTCGAGAGGTGGGTGTGACTTTGAAGGTGACGGAGGTGTTGGTGATGGTGGAAGTGGTGTGATTCCCAAGCAGCCTTAAGAACCTAAAAACAAGAAACTAAAACAAAATGAACTAGATAAAGCATAAGATAGTCAAAGGGAAGGAGAATGAAAGGAAAGAGAAAAGAAAAATAGAAATTAAATGGTCTCAAAGACCCTTGGCTTGTTGTTTGAATGAAGCTGCCGGCATGAACTCATGTGAATCGGTCTCCCTTGAGGAGATTGGCCTTTTACGCTTTTTTGCCATGGATATGATTTTTTTGCAGCTCAAGAGTCTAAGGATTTATTAGGAAAAAGGGAAAAGAAAAAAGAGGGAAAAGAAATAAAGAGAGAAGAAGGAGAGTAGGTAAGAAGAGAAAGGAGAGGGGCATGGTGTTTAAATAGAATTTCAAGTCTGACAGTTTCCCACGCCCGTGGGTTGAGGGTGTGTCGATTCACACGGCCGCTTCGCACGGCCGTGTTCCTAGGCGTGTTGGTTACCCCACGCTCGTGTCTAGCCTGTGTTCGACAAGTCAGTATGTTGGCACGGTTTTAAGGCACGGGCGTGTTCTACTTGTGGTTGGAAAGTCAGTAGCTTCACACGGTCATGGGGCACGGCCGTGCCACTTTGTCGGTGCCCGTGGGGGAGTGGTTGAGTCCGTGAGCTCTAAATTTAGTTGCTCTGACTTGTACCATCCTGCCATGTTAGTACCAAGATTCTTGAGGTACACACGCCACGCCACTACGTGTGTGCAGGCCGTGTGTCCCGAAATTCTGCACCCCTTGTTAGTTTAAAGCTAGATATTATAAAGAAAGGATAAGAATAGAAATAAATAAAAAGTTAATGAGGTTAGTGCTCGGGTTGCCTCCCAAGAAGTGCTCGTTTATAGTCTTAAGCTAGACTTTACCTCTCATTTGCTTCTTCAGGGTGGTTTGAGGAGTTGGAAGTCCTTCCTCATGCTATCATTTGTATCTTCGTGAAAAAAATTAAGTTGAGATGTGTTTATAGTAAAAGTACAAAAAATAGGATTACTCACCTCGACTGTTCCGTATGGGAAAACATTGGTTACCCTAAAAGATATTTCTTTGTTTGTGCTAGGGTCCGGAGGAGATATTCGAGGGTCAGTTTTTTCTATCAATACTTGATCTCCTATTTTGACGTGGTTTGTTGTTCCTATGAGCTCATCTGGGGGCTCTTTCGGTTTTACCTTGTGTGGTTCCGTTTCTTCGTCGTGTATCCCTAATTTCTCCTTGAAGTGTGTCTTCCACACGTCTAGATCATCGATCTGAATCCCTCGTTCCTCATGAGTTATTTCTTTGTTGGCATGGGGTTTAGGATCGGGTTCAGTTGTATTCTTTGGTGGTGCTTCCTGAAAATAAGGGTTAACCGAATGGTTATCAGTATAATTTACGTTCTCACCTTGATTACTCGATGTTCTAGCCGAGTCGAGAGCCTTGAGGGTGACCGTCTCATTACCTACACAAAGTATGAGTTCTCCCGCATCAACATCAATTTTAGTCCCGGCAATCGCTAAAAGGGTCTTCCTAAAATTAGGGAATCGAATTATCCTCATCCATGTCTAAGACAACAAAATCTATCGGGAAAACGAATCATCAATTTTTACAAGAACATCTTCGATAATACCCCTAGGAATTCTAACAGCTTTTTTATCACTAATTAAATGCTCATCCTAGTTTGCTTGGGTTTCCCTAGACCTAGTTGTTTAAATAATTTATAAGGCATGACATTAATGCTTGCCCCTAAATCACCTAACGATTATCAATAGTTAGTCTACCAATTAAACATGGAATTGTAAAACTCCCGGATCTTTTAGCTTTTGTGGTAGTCTATTATGTAACATTGCCGAGCACATCTGCGTTTAATTCCACATGTGGATCCTCGTCTAACTTGGCGCTTTATTCGTCAAGAGATGTTTTAAAAATTCCTCGAATCTGCATCCGTGAAAGAGCTTCAAGTAGCGGTAAGTTTATATGTAATTTCTCTAAAAGTTTAAGAAACTTACCGAACTGTTCCTCTGTATCGTCTCTCGTTAACGCTTCGGGATATGGTATGCGAGGTTGGTATTTCTTGATTACCAGTTTTGTCTTGTCTTGTGTTACCTCAACTTTACCTTTTTCTACCTCGTTTCCTTGTGTTGGACTGGGTTCGTCTACTTCTTGGCTTTCTTGAGCTGTTATGGCTTGGATTTGCTCCTTTGGATTAATTTCAGTATTACTCGGTAGACGCCCTTGCGATCGTTTGGATAATAGCTTCGCAATTTGTTCGACTGATTGGGTAATTTCCCCGATTGCCTTTGTAAGTCCTCCAACTTGGTTCTCGATCGTTTTGATCGATGTTTGTTGGGTGTCGAGTGTTACCTCAGTTTTTTGGAGACGGGCTTCTGTGGATGCTATAAATTTGTTCAACGTCTCTTCAAGATTCGGCTTCTTTTCCTGTTGATAGGGCTGATTTTGGAAATTTTGATGAGGTTGTTGTCTTTGATTTCCTTGATTTCCTTGACTTCCTTGTCCTCTCCACGAAAAAATTGGGTGGTTCCTCCAACCTGGATTATAATTATTACTATATGGGTTATTATTAGATCTGAAATTGTTACCTATATAGTTCATCTGTTCGCTTTCTGTGCCCGGTTGGTAGGGTGGGTACTTAGGATTCGCCACAGTTCCACTTATGTCGCACTACATGACTGGATGTACCTGCGAAGAACACAAACTATCAATCTTCTTATTCATCAACTCTACCTAATTTGATAGCATGGTTACTGCATCGAGGTTGTAAACTCCGGCTGTTTTTGTTGGCCTTGTTCTTGTAACTTGCCACTGATAGTTATTCCGCGACATCTCTTCTATAAATTAGTAGGCTGCCTCAGGAGTTTTATTATTCAAGGTTCCACCGGCGGCTGAATCAATTAGTTGCCTCGTTGAGGGGTTTACACCGTTATAGAAAGTCTGGACTTGGAGCCACAAAGGTAAACCATGGTGCGGACACCTTCTCAAGAGATCCTTATATCTCTCCCATGCATCGTATAATGTCTCTAAATCCATCTGCACAAAAGAATATATATCATTGCGTAATTTGGCCGTTTTGGCCGGTGGGAAATATTTTAATAAAAAATTTTCGGTTATTTGATCCCATGTAGTGATTGACCCTCGTGGTAGCGAGTTTAACCACTGTTTAGCTTTATTTCTTAATGAAAAGGGAAATAACCAAAGTCGTATGGCATCATCAGAAACGCCATTTATTTTGAAGGTATCACAGAACTCTAAAAAATTAGCTATATGAGTGTTTGGATCTTCGTCCTGCAAACCATCAAATTGAACAAACTGTTGAATCATTTGTATAGTGTTAGGCTTTAATTCAAAATTATTAGCAGCTATAGCAGGCCTAACAATACTAGATTCAGCCCCTGTTAAATGCGGTTTAGCATAATCATACATAGTACGCGGAGCATTATTTTTCGCCACATCTTGTGGTGGAAGATTATTTTAAATCCATCCTTCAAAGTAGGATTGGATCTGCTCTTCTCGCTCTTCTTCTTTGTAATTTAGGGCTCGCCTAATTTCTCTACGATTTCTCCGAGCAGTAGCTTCAATATCAATGTCGTATTCTAAAGGTCCTCTCGGGTTCCTTCTAGTCATGAACTAGAGGTACCTGCTAGGAAAAGAAAGAAAGAAAATTTAGTAAATTTAAAATTAGAACTAAAAATAAAAATAAATTGCGAAAAATAAAAATAATGGCAAAAGTAATAAAAATAGAGCTTTCTTAATATTTTAGTTCCTTCAAGATGGCGCTAAAACTTGATTGTGAATCACAACTTTAAAATTTATAAAAGAATGATCGAACCTGGAAACTAACTTTGACAACGATTGAGGCAAGTGCACCTATCGAACAGTATTATAGCTTAGGCAAGACCGGATTATCGAACAAGCGGAAGGAAACAAGCATAGTCTCCTCGATGGAGACCGATCCATATAAGTTCATGTCGGTCGCTTCAATCATTCGACGAGCCAAGGATATTTGAGGCCATTTAGTTTTTATTTCGTTTTTCTCTTTTGCTTCAATTTCCTTATCTTTACTTTTCTTCTGCTTAATTTAACTTATTTTATCTTAGTTTCTTAATTTTAGGTTCTAAAGGCTGCTAGGGAATCACGCCACTTCCGCCACCGCCAGCACCTCCGCAGCCTTAGAGGTCACACCCACCTCACGAACCATCCAACAATAAGGACCCTACGGTCCATTTATCTTTTCTTTTAATTTTAGTTTCATCTTTATTTTTCTTCACTTTAGCTTGCTTTTCTTTAATTATTTAATTAGTATAGTTTTAATTATTAATATATCCTGGCTAATCCTCCATGAGCCACCCAATTTCTTCATCTAGCGCAGGATCGTCATCAAGAACGCCCCTCCAACTTATCTTTCACCTCCAATTCAAGGATTTCATCCATAATTCAGGAAGCTTCACTTCTCTCCATATCTCTTGAATTTCTACTTAATTGTATATATATATAACTTTTTACATTAAGGGCAATGTACATCTTAAGTGTGGGGGGGGTGAACATGTAACACCCCTTACTCGTGTTCGACGCCGGAACAGAGTATGAGGCATTACCGAAGAGTACGAAACACTTACAGATTATTTAAACCATTTATCACTCAAATATCAAAATTGATTATAAAAGTTCCTTTAACGAACCCTTGAAGTCCAAATCATGCATTGGGATTGGGTCGGGACTAAATTTGAACGCCTTAGTACACGCCCGTGTTGCTTGGCCGTGTGGTAAAGTTAATTTTCATAAATTATGATATTTTTCAAGCCATATTTCTCACTCATTTGATCCTTATTCTTCACCCACATTTAATACATACAAAAACCAATTTAAGATATTCAACTGAGCCTTATACTTAATAGATTTGTTAGTCGTGACACTTCATATAAATAACAAGAAACGTATATGGGCTCAATTCTCATTAAATTTCTCTTGTACTTGTACTTTTTCATCCTATGTATTCATATAGCATATAACAATCGCACCTCTGTTTTTCATATACATTTTTATAACAATTTGTCTTGGTTTCAAACTACTTCATATTTGAGTTTTACTTATCCAATCATTTGAAACATCATCTTTATACATATAGTGCACTTGAGATGCAAAAAATCTATAATTATGAATGAACACATTTATCAAACACATTCCATGTTTGTATATATTATAGTCTCATATTTCCATGTATCATTTACCATCATTTCCTCGTATTTTTGACAAATACATGTAACAACTCATAATCATGCAATTCACTAACTTTTCTCGCCAATTACAATTTAAATTGGCAACTCACTTATTGAGCCCAATTTCAATGTTCTCTAAAATCCATTAGGATGTATGCATCCATCAATAAATTCTATGTACAGATATCATCACCTTATATTTTCACATACATTTACTTTCCATATTATGAACTCAAATAACATACACAAGACATACCAATACATTCCAAGTACATTTTCATAATATTTCATTTCGAATTTAGATTATGTCATTTTAGAACTCTTCTCATTAACTCATTCGGAATACCATTTCATACAGATAATACACTCAAGGTTGTACAAATATATAATCACAAATGAGCTCATTCATCAACCAAGTTCTATATTCATGAATCATCAACTCATATTTCCTTATATCACATAATTCTATATAACACTTACCAACTTCGTCAAATTAGTGAAGGTCTTACGGAATTGTTCTCGCACTCGAAGATGCATTAAATTTCATCGATAATCACCGATGCCATAACATAGCTATGGTCTTTCATCTTAAACACGCACCACACCGATGCCATATTCCAGATATGGTCTTACACGGAAATCACTTGTCACTTGTAGCCGAAGCTACCTCATTTCACTGATCAGGTAGTCGGAGCTACCACTTTTCACCGATCGTAGCTGAAACTACCACTTTTCACCGATCGGATAGCCGAGCTACCACTTTTCATCGATCGTAGCCGAGCTACCACTTTTCATCGATCGCAGCGGAGCTACCACTTTTCACTTGATCGGCAGCCGGAGCTACCACTTTTCATCGATCGTAGCCGCGGCTACCACTTTTCATCGATCGTGCAGCGGAGCTACCACTTTTCACTTGATCGTAGCCGAGCTACCACTTTTCATCGATCGGCAGCGGAGCTACCACTTTTCACTTGATCGTAGCCGAAACTACCACTTTTCACCGATCGGATAGCGAGCTACCACTTTTCATCGATCGTGGCGGAGCTACCACTTTTCATCGATCGTAGCGTGAGCTACCACTTTTCACTTGATCGTAGCCGGAGCTACCACTTTTCATCGATCGGTGGCCGAGCTACCACTTTTCACTTGATCGTAGCCGAGCTACCACTTTTCATCGATCGTAGCGGAGCTACCACTTTTCACTTGATCAGGTAGCCGAAACTACCACTTTTCACTTGATCAGGTAGCCGGAGCTACCACTTTTCACTGATCAGGTAGCCGAAACTACCACTTTTCACTGATCAGGTAGCTGGAGCTACCACTTTTCACTGATCAGGTAGCCGTAGCTACCACTTTTCACTTTCACTTGTTCTGATCGGATAAGTGTAGCGAAGCTATCACTTATCACTTGTTGCCATGGTTCAACCATTGTATTTTCCGTCAATTCATGTTGTCACTGAACTAAAATGCTCAATTTGATCATCAATACATATGAAATAACACATCATGAAATTCATAAAATTAACAAATGATCACTAAAATTTAGCCATATAAACTCACAAGTTCAATTTTTGTATTATAACGATAATCATAATTTCATAATAAATATTCCAAATAAAACATTATATCAATTATAATCGAGCATGTAATCAATTTATACACAAGTCATTCATATATTATTTTCCCTCCTCCTCCTCTCCATCCACATCCTTAGTATAAACAACACACTTGTAAGTAACATTTTCTATAATTTTCACTATTTACTCATGTGAATGTTCAAGCTGTCCATCTGTGTTATATTCACTAAATTATTTTTATCTCGAGCTACAGAGCTCTAAGTTTCAAAACGTTAATTTTCTTTGAAACTAGACTCACATATCTTCTTACCATAATTTTTCCAGAATTTTTGGTGTGGCCAATTAGTACAGTTTATTAGTTAAGTTCTCCCCTGTTACACAGTCCTACTGCTCTGACCTCTCTTCACTAAAAATCAATTATCTCATAGTACGGTTTTCATATAGTGTTTCTAATTATTTCTAATGAAAATAGACTCACTAAGGAATACAAAAATATAAATTATAACTCATAATTATTTTTGTACAATTTTTAGTGAATTTATAAAGTAAGAACAGGGGATCACGAAGTTGTTCTAAACCAGTCTTACAAAAATTTAAATATCTCAATATGTAGACTTTCTTTACCTGATTTGTTTCTTTTATATGAAAATAGACTCAACAAGATTTAATTATATATCTTACTCAGCTTATAATTCTATTTATACAATTTTTGGTGATTTTTCAAAATTAGACAACTGCTGCTGTCCAAAACTGCTTTAGTATAACATGTTGATTTCTATTTTGTCCCAAATTCCACATTTCATACAATTCAATCCTTGCTCAATTAACCCCTCAATTTAGCTAATTTTCTCATTTAATACTTTTCTCTATCATTTTAAACTACTTCATAACCTTTGAAAATCAGAATTTTAACTCTAGGCCTTAATTTCAACTCTTTCACAATTAGGTCCTAAAATCAATTTCCATCAATTTTACTTAATAAAATCATCATATAACAAAATTAAAGCTTCAATTCAATATTTATTCATCATATTCTTCTAGCACTAATCCACATCAACTTTAAAAATTAGCTATAGAATCAAAAACTAATGACATAGTAAGTAGGATCCAATTGTAAAAGTCCAAAAACATAGAAATTTCAAGGAGAAAGTAAGAATTAAACTTACATGAAGCTTGAGTATGAAAACCAGATTGAAACTCTCTCCCATGGCTGTTTTTCAGCTGAAGAAAATGAAGAGAAATGAAGAGAAATCTAGATAATTCCAATTTGGTCCCATACTTATTTAACTAATTTTGGCAATTTTCCAATTTTACCCTTATTTCATCCATTTCCTGATTTTTCTCAGCTATTGCCGCCCAAAATATCTCCTTTGGGCTTATTTTCACTTTAGGTCCTTCCTCATTTGAAAATTAGGCTATTTAATCCTTTTAGCAACTTTTATACACTTTTCATTTTAGTCCTTTTTATTTAATTAACCACCCAAACGTCAAAATTTTCTAACGAAATTTTAATACTACCTTATTGACATTCCTTAAATATTCATAAAAATATTTATGACTCGGTTTATAACACCGAGATCTCGATACCTCTTTTTCTCGATTTCTTGACCAAATAAATCTTTATAAAACACAATTTACTATTTTAAAACATTTTAAAAGCTACATTTGACTCGTAAATATTAAATAAATATAATCTACGAGTCCATTTCTCAGATTTGGTGGTCTCGAACCATTATTTTTGACATCACTGAAATTTGGGCTATTACAGAACAACCTAAAAAGGTGCCTAACTTTTTTCATTATTCTCAAATTCCTGAAATTAGGTGCCAAACTTTTTGCATTATTCTCAAATCCCTGAATTATGTCTTGTTTCTAAAGTAAGTTTCTCATATTATCATTAGAATGAAATTCCTATGATTCATGATCTTTATTGATGTGTTTTAAATTAAGTCATTGATAATTGTGCACTGATAATTAAATTCTAAGATTACTAGAGAATCAAGCATGATAAGTCTATTTTTCAGAAATTAAAAATTTTCTAGGTTGTCTACCTGAATTTGAATATTACTTTGAAGTTTGAAATTTACAAGGTTGATATCAAAATACCCATAACTTTTGTGAGATTTTGAGCCTTATAGAGCATATATTCTTTTTATTGCTCACTTCATTGATTATGAGTGT
This sequence comes from Gossypium sturtianum, assembly GCA_025698515.1. NCBI lineage: Eukaryota > Viridiplantae > Streptophyta > Magnoliopsida > Malvales > Malvaceae > Gossypium > Gossypium sturtianum. The sequence continues at coordinate 149,521,960 of CM046955.1, read as the reverse complement.
GTCAACATTGATTTGTTATTCTAGAACTTGCATCGATTATACATGTCGAGACCACACCTTTGATTTAATATACAGAAATGATAAAGGCACCTAGGATTTAACCCACTTACTCCACTAAAAGCCTACCTTCATAATTAACCCCTAGTAAACCCTTTTTAATCCTAACAACCCTTTTTATTGACTCACCCACTAATTTTAACCCGAAACCCTTTGTTTTTGTTATCACCATTCCTTTTGACTACCCTTATATCAAGATTTGATTTGATTAATAGCCTAACTATGTTTTTAATTTCAGTAATTTATCCTTTGTTATGTATTTATGATTTGATCTTAAAAAAAATCAAAAGTTTATTCATTTTTAGTTTTGTGATTAAAGAGCTTATACGTTTGAATTCCAAATATTCAAGAAGAAGCTCGTAGTATTAGTATTTTTTTCAAATTAATGTAATCACTTTTACTTATTTCGTTATTTCTGATTAGGTAATTTGTCAATTCAATCTCGATTCTAACCCTCTAATTCAGCCTTTATCCACACCTTAACCCAAGCCCCGTTACAACCCTTTCAAAGACCTTTTGATTTGTGCATCATCTCATATTACAGTGGTGGAGATTTGATTTTCATGCAAGCCTATGGGATTAACTTTTCAGGTTCAACGTTTGAGTGCTTAATTCTGAACCTTAAACACTTCGAGTGATTTGAGTGAATCTTTTGTGAGGATGTCAATCCTTGTAGGTTTTGGATCAGAGGTAATTATTTAGATGAGGGGAAACACCTATGTTTTGTGCTACAAATGTATGACTTATATTGTTTGAATCTTTAGGACTCTTTGAGTTAAATTATCCATGTATAAATTATCTATAAATTATGATGAGACATTGTTGATAGGAATACTGAATCATAGAAAGTTCATTTTAATTGTAAGTTGAGAATTTTGCTTGAGGACAAGCAAAAGCTTAAGTGTGGGGGTATGTGATAAACCATAAAAGTAACATATTTTAATCCCACATTTAGCATACTTTTGGATGATTTATCCTTTGATTTATGTAAAAAGGTGCTCTTAATCCTTTCTTTCCATGTTTTATACTCAGGAAATCATTGGAGGATGAAAAGAACGAGAAACGGGCTTAAAACGGGCCAAATGTGCCAAAGCACGAAATCAACACGGCCTGAGCCCAAGACCACACAGCCGTGCCTCCTCAATAATCTTGAACACGGTCTAGCCACGAGATACACGGGTGTGTCACTTTATTAAAAGTCCGAACACGGCCTAAAGACGATTCACACGGGCGTGTGCCACGGCCGTGTCCCTGCCGTGGAAAAGAGCAATTTCAATCGAATTTGGATGCTTAGGGGCAAAGAAACACATTCCAAAAGCCTATAAATACACCCTAAGTATGACCTAAAAAGGGGAGCCCAAGGCTATCGTCTAGGGGCGTCTTGCTAGGCCAGAGAGGGCAGATTTGTAGGGATTCACTCAGGGATAGCCAGTTGATCCATCTCAAGAAGCCGAAATTCTACTCATGACGGAGGATCTCCTCTTTAATTCCTTCAAGGGGTTTTAGGGATTTCTTATGTTTTGTTTTATCTTTTCTTCTGAGATGTTTTCTTTTATTGTTATGAACTAAACCCTCAGATACCTGAGGGGGATGAAACTTAGATGAATCTTGTTATAGTTTGCTAAACTATATGATAAATATTTGACTTGTTCTTAATTATGTGTGCTTAATTCTTGTGTTGATATTTCGCAGATATTAATTCAAGTTGGATGTGCTTAGGTGGAGGAGCAAAAGTCCCTACCTAAGAGTAGATCTAGCATAGTTAAGCGGAGTTGATCGCGCGCTTAGAGATAGGGTGACGAGGCATTGCCGAATTAGGGTGAAACCTAATATGGGAGTCCATAGATCGAGTTAATGTAATTCTAGGGGTTTTAATTAGAAAGAGATTTCAATTAATCAACCTAGGGTTAGACGTTATTCGCCTCGAGAGAGGGTTTAATATAAATTAGGGAATCTCACGGATCAAGTCAAATGAATAAATTGTCTGGTTCAGAGTTAGATAACAAGTGAAGTCTAGGTGGATTCTTCCTTGGGTGTCGTCTTAATTAATTGGTTTTTCCTCAAGTTATTCTCCCAAATTCATTCTTCTTTGTCTTAGAGTCTTTAGTTTAGTAGTTAATTAATTTAGATTAAACAACCATTCGCTTAATTCTTAGGCTAAATAATAGAAAGAAAGTTAGTATTAGTACTTTTAGTTCCTTTGGGTTCGACAATCCGGTCTTGCCTAAGCTATACTACTGTTCGATAGGTGCGCTTGCCTCAAATCATTGTCATAGTTAGTTTCTAGGTTCGATCATTATCTTTATAAATTTTAAAACTCTGACATCACAGCGATCAATTATGTTTAATCCAAAAAACCCCTTAGCCCAAAGATAATTTTTTTTGCTCTATGCTTGGTATGCGTATGGTTGATACTCTTAATAGTTACCTAGGATTACCTTTACCTGTTACCAAAAAAAAGTCAACAGCCTTCACTAATATTTCTAATCGTTGCTCTTACAGGGTGAATAGCTGGTCAAAGAGGTTGTTATCATATGGTGGGAAGTCATATGGTGGGAAGGAGGTGTTTATTAAAGCCATTCTCTAGTTCACCCCTACTTATGCCTTCTCTGTTTTCCTTGCCCCGAAAGGAGTTATCAAGGACCTTCAGTAAAAAATGTGTCGGACTTGGTGGGCAAATAATGGGAAAAATCGTGGGTGGAACATGATGGCTTGGGATCATTTGTGTCATCCTAAAGGAATGGGCGGTATGGGCTTCAGGGATTTGCATTTATTCAACTTGGCTCTTTTAGGAAGACAAGTTTGGAGGCTTTTAAATTTCAAGGATACCTTATGCTTCAAGGTTTTAAGCGCTAAATATTTTCCTGATGGGGATGTGTTTCGGCCAAAAAGGTGTAAAAGACCTTCGTTCACCTGGAGTAGTATTGCTAAAGCTACGACTCTGTTGAAGGATGGGTTTATTTGGCAAATTGGGAATGGAAACCTGATTGATATTCGGTGGGACCAGTGGGGTATGGAGGGTCTTAATGGAAGTTCTGTTTGTCAGCCTCTTTTAACTAATAATGAAAGAAGAGTTAATGATTTATGGGGCCAAGACCAAAAGCAATGGAAAAGGGATAGGATTATTAAGCTCTATGGTACTGAGATGGGGGAGCATATATGCAATTTACCCATTCTTCCTTTTAATGTTAATGGTAGCAGAACTTGGCGTCACAACCCACATGGTGTCTATACGTCAAAGTCTGCTTACTCTTGGCTCTCTCTGAAAAGGATTGGATATGGCCCTCATCGTCTTTATTGGAGAATTATTTGGAAGCTTAAAATGCTCTCCAAGATTAAGGTGTTCAGCTGGAGAATTCGCCATGATCTTTTACCCACATATGTCAATATAGCTCGCATTCGCCATAATTTCTCTACAACTTACCCGAGATGTAAAAACAACGAGGAGTCTCTTATCCACGCTCTGAAAGAGTGTGCGAAGGTTTGTGAAACCCTTACTATCGGAAGCTTAAACAATAGATTTCTTGACGAAAGTTACATTCGATGCATCGACTGGTTGGAAGGTATCCTCCGCTAACTCGATTCCAAGGCTGTTGCTGACTTTTTCACACTCCTCTGGAACTGCTGGAACAATAGGAACAAGTTGGTTTTCCAGGGAAAGGACGTGATAAACCTTAATTTATACATATTTTAACCCCATGCTTGGCTTATTTTTGGATGAATTCTCGTTAGATTTGATGAATTTGATACTCCTAATCTCGTAATTTCATGTTTTACATTCAGGAGAGCTTAGGGAGTCGAAAAGAACAAGAAACGGGCCAAAAAGGGACAAAATGGGCCTACCTTAGAAACCAACACGGCCTGGGCTATCAAACACGGTCGTATGTTACGAGCAGAATCGAACACGGCCTGGATCAATGTACACGGACAGACCCCGCAATCGTGTGTGGCGAGCAGAAGCGAGCACGGCCCAAGACTATCGTACACGGGCGTGTCCCTACCGTATCAAAGATTAATTCTATCCAGAAAATGTTACTTGTGGGCAAAGAAAGATGTTCCAAAGCCTATATAAACACCCTAGGGGGTAACCTAAAAGGGCACACAGAGTAGAAGGTAGAAAATATTCGAAGACAGCCATCGGGAGCAGCTCGGAAGAAGGATCTCCATCAAGACTGAAGATCTCCCATCAAGTTCTTTAGAAGTTTTTGGGTTTTCCTATGTTTTGTTGTTTTTCCTATTATATGATGTTTCCCTCTATCAGTATGAACTAAATCCCTTAAATACCTAAGGGGATGAAACCTATGACAGATATTATTATTATTTGATTTATAAGATAAATACTTGTTCTTATTCTTAATTGTGAGTTCTTATTCTTGTTTTGATAATTCAGGTTATTGATTCAAGTCGAATGTGTTTATTCAGAGGAGCAAAAGTCCCTGTTTAATAATAGATCAACACAATTAAGCGGAGTTGATTGCAACCCTAGAAATAGGGCGACAAAAATCTGCCGGATTAGAGTTAAATCTAATAAGAGAATCCATAGATCGAGTTAATGCGATAATAGGGGTTTTAATTAGAAAGAGATTTCAATTAATCAACCTAGAGCCAATTATTTTTAGTCTCGAGAGAGATAATAACATAAATCAGGGATTTCTACAGATTAAGTCAAGTGACTAATTCATATGAATCAAAAGTAATAAGTGAAGTCTAGGTGGATTCTTCCTTAGGTATTGCCTCCATCACATAAGTTGTCTAAAAGTATTTTCCTAATTCATTCTTTGTCGTGTTTTAATTAATTGGTTTTAGTTTTAAAAGAAATCACTCCAATACTTAGGCTAAATAATAAGAAGATAGTAATTACTAGTACTCTTGGTCCTTGTGGATACGATATTACCGGTCTTACCATAACTATACTATTAAACGATAGGTGCGCTTGCCTTTATTGTGTTCATAGTTAGTTTTAGACACATCAAGTTTTTGGCACCGTTGCCGGGGACTAAGATATTAGGAACACTAATTTTTTATTACTTTAGCCATTTTTATTTTATTGCAATTTATTTTTTTTTATTTTAAATTACTAACTTCTCTATTTCTTTGTTTCTGGCAGGTGTCTCTAGTTTATGACTAGAAGGAACCCGTCAGGACCTTTACTTTATGATAGTGAAATTGAAAGTACAGTTCGCAGAAACGGAAGAGAGATAAGGCGAAGCTTACAATACATAGAGGAAGAGCAAGAAGATGAAACTAATACTACAGAAGAGATGGCTGATAATAATCCGCTACCTCCCGTGGTTGTCGCGAATCCGGTGAATCAAAATCCTGCTCCTCGTACTATGTATGATTATGCTAAACCTAATTTAGCAGGAATCGAATCAAGTATTGTTAGACCTGCTATTGCTACAAATAATTTTGAACTGAAACCTAACACTATTCAAATGATTCAACAATTTGTTCAGTTTGATGGTTTACAGGATGAGGATCCAAATAATCACTTGGCAAATTTTCTGGAGTTTTGCGACACTTTTAAGATTAATGGCATTTCTGATGATGCCATTCACCTTCGGTTGTTTCCCTTTTCGTTGAGGAACAAGGCTAAACAGTGGTTGAACTCGTTACCACGAGGATCAATCACTACATGGGACCAAATGACCGAAAAAATTTTACTTAAATATTTTCCGCCGGCTAAAACGGCTAAGTTGAGGAATGATATCTCTTCTTTTGTGCAGATAGATTTAGAGACACTTTACGATGCATGGGAGAGATATAAGGATTTCCTAAAAAGGTTCCCTCACCATGGGTTACCTTTGTGGCTATAGGTTCAAACCTTTTACAATGGTGTGAACCCCTCAACTAGGCAGTTGATTGATTCAGCCGCCGGTGGAACCCTAAATAACAAGACCCCTGAAGAGACTTATGAGTTTATAGAGGAGATGGCAGAGAATAACTATTAGTGGCAAGTTATGAGGACAAAGCCAACAAAAGCCGCCAGTGTTTTTAACCTCGACGCAGTGACCATGCTATCAAACCAGGTAGAACTATTAAATAAAAAGATTGATGGTTTGTGTGGTTCTTCGCAGGTACATCTAGTGATGCAGTGCGATACAAATGGAGGAGGGTCGAACAATACAGAATACACACCCTACAACCCTGGCATAGAAAACGAACAGATGAACTATATGGGTAACAATTCTAGACCTCAAAATAACCCTTATAGTAACACTTAAGTTTCCAGGTTGGAGGAACCACCCAAACTTCTCATAGGGTGGCCAAGGAAATCAGAGACAACAACCCCCTCCAGGCTTTCAACAGCAACCCTACCCACAGGAGAAAAAACTGAACCTTAAGAAGATGCTAACAAAATTTATCGCGGTGTCAGAAACCCATTTCCAAAACACCGAAACAGCACTCAAAAATCAGCAAGAATCGATTCAAGGGCTCGAGAACCAATTAGGACAACTTGCTAAGCTCATATCTGAACGACCACAAGGCAGCTTGCCAAGCAACACGGAAACTAACCCAAAGGAGCAAATTCATGCCATTACTGCTCACGATAGTGAAGGGTTAGATGAACTAAAATTGAGGCAAGAGAATGTTGTCGAAGAAGGTAAGGTTGAGATAAGCCATGAAAACCAAACGGTAAGTATGTAATACCAACCTCGTGTGCCATATCCCAATGCAACAAAGAAAGACCGCACAGATGAACAATTCGGTAAATTTCTTAAACTCTTAAAAAATTACATATTAACTTACCGTTTATTGAAGCTCTTTCGCAGATGCCCAATTCAAAAAAAAAATTAAAAGAGCTTTTGATAAACAAACGAAAGTTAGACGAGGCGTCTCATGTGGAGCTAAATGCAGTGTGCTCAGCAATCTTACAAAATAGACTACCACAAAAGTTAAAAGATCCAGAGAGTTTTACGATTCCTTCCTTAATTGGTGGTTTAGCTGTTAATAATTCTTTAGCAGATTTAGGGGCAAGCATAAATGTTATGCCTTATAAAATGTTTAAACAGCTAGGTCTTGGGAAACCCAAACAAACTAGGATGAGCATTCAATTGGCTGATAAAACTATTAGAGTTCCTAGGGGTATAATCGAAGATGTACTAGTAAAAATTGATAAATTCATATTCCTAGTAGACTTTGTTATTTTAGACATGGATGAGGACAATAATGTTCCTTTAATTTTAGGAAGACCCTTTTTAGCAACTGCTAAAACTAGAATTGATGTTGGTACAGGTGGACTCACACTTCGTGTAGGTGACGACACGATCACTCTTCAGGCTCTTGACTCGGCTAAGACATCGAGTAATAAAGGTGAGAACATAAATTCTATTAATGACCATTTGGTTCAACTTTCTTTTCAGGAAGCACCACGAAATTACACAACTGAGCCATATCCTAGACCTCGTGCCAACAAAGAAATAACTCATGAGGAGCGAAGGCTTCAGATAGATGAACTAGACGAGTGGACGACACATGTTAAGGAGAAACCAAGAACACACGAAGCAAAACCGAGGCAACTCCATAACGAACCTAAAGACGAAGCAAACTACTTCAAAGTTGGAGACCGAGTTCTAATGGATAATATAGATCCTCGTGTTGCCACTTCTGAACCTAATGGAATAACTCCTTTCACGGTACTTAATACTTTCCCATATGGTATAGTCGAGGTAACTCATTCTCAATTTGCACCTTCAAGGTAAATTGTACTCGTCTAAAACTGTATTTTAATACAATTGATAGCAAGAATGAGGAGTTTCAACTCCTCAACCCACCATGATTATGCGAATGAAAGGTAAGTCTAGCTTAAGACTTTAAACGAGCGCTTCTTAGGAGGCAACCCGAGCACTAACCCCTTTAATTTTCATATTTTTTTATTTTTAGCACCTAAATAAAAACCAACCAAATTAATAAAGCGCAGGTTTCCCTACCACACGGCCTTGCACACGGGCGTGGCCGTGGCTGTGTGGACACCACGAATACGCACATCGACGTGGCAGAGATCGTGCGAACCAAGGACGACAATTTTCCAAAACACGGGCTGCGATAAAATGCCACGGCCGTGCGATACGGCCATGGTCGACACTGAGAAAGTAACACGGGTGTGCGACACGCCCGTGTCCCTAGGCCGTGGTCGATACTGATCAAACGACATGGGCATGGAAACCTCTACACGGCCGTAGGAGAAACGAACGAAGCATTACACGGCCGTGCGACTCGGCCGTGTGACCTAACACGCCTAGGGCACACGGGCGTGGGCAGCTACCAGATGCCACGATTTCTATTTAAACCCCCTTTCTTCTGTTCATTTTCTTCCCCAATTTTTCTTCTACCTAACCCTAGCCACCACACCCCTTTCTTTTCCCATTCCCCCTTTCCATTGCTCTTTATTTACACCACCACCACACCAACCACCATCCTTGCCACCGTACACAAAGATTAAATACTAGAGGCAAGAGCAAAGCCACCATCTCCATGTCGAAAAGTGAAAGGATCCTGGCGCGGTATCCCCGTGCGCGACCACTCCGCATAAGTTCATGCCGGCCGCTTCATTTACTCGACAAGACAAGGACCTTTGAGTCCTTTTCTTTTTTTCTTTTTCTTTTATTTTTATTTTTAAATTCTTTCCTTTTATCTTTCTTGTCTTTAAGTTATATTATTACATTTTGATTTCTTTAATTTAGGTTCAAGGGGCTATTAAGGAACGACCACACCACCACCAGAGTATCCACCACCCCTGCCCAACTTTACACCGTTTCTTTTCTTTGACTCCATCCAAAATTCAGGAAGATTCACTTCTCTCCCTCTCTTATGATTTTCTTACTATGTTGTCATTATTTATCTTTGTACATTGAGGACAATGTACATCTTAAGTGTGGGGAGGTGTCAACAATACTGAATTATGCCTTGTTCTTAAGTAATTTTCTCAAATTACTATTAGAATGAAACTTCTATTGATTTATGATTGTCATTGATATGTTTCGGATTAAGTCATAGGTAATTGTGCATTGATGGTTTAAACTTTAAGACATTAGAGAATCAAGCATGAAAAGTCTATTTTCCGTAATTAAAAAAAAAGAATTTAGGTTGTTTCTTCAAATTTAAATATTACTTTGAAGTCTGAAATGTGCAAGGTTGACATCAAAAACCATAAATTTTGTGAGTCTTTGAGCCTTTTAGAGCATATTCTTTTCTTGCTCACTTTATTGATTATGAGTGTGTCAATATTGATTTTTTATTCTAGAACTTGCTTCGATTATACATGTCGAGACCATACCTTTGATTTGATATACTGATATGATAAAGGCACTTAGGATTTAACCCACTTACTCCATAAAAAGCCTACCTTCATAATTAACCCCTAGTGAACCCATTTTGATCCTAATCAACCGTTTCTTGATATACCACTAATATTAAACCGAAACCCAGTTATTTGATTTGTTATCCCCATTTTTCTTGACTCCTATTTTATCGAGATTTGATTTGATTAGTTGCCTAACTACATTCTTTATTTCAGTGGTTAAATTCACCTTATATCATATACTGTTTCTATTCTTAAAAAAAAAGTTGGAAATTTATTCATTATTAGTTCTTGGTTATCTGAGCTTAAGCAGTTAATTTTACATTTTTAGAAGAAGCTCGTGTTATTATTGATAAGTTTTCAATTATTGTAATTATTCAGTATTAGTTTATTTTTCTAGTTAGGTAAATTATCAATTCAATCTCAATTTTAACCCTCCTTTTCAACCTTTATCCACACCTTTAACCCAAGCCCCATTACAACCATTTTTAAAGACCTTTTGATTTGTGTATCATCTCATTTTATAGTGGTGGAGATTTGATTTTCATGCAAGCCTATGGTAATAACTCTTCATGTTTGACTTTTGACTGCTTAAATTGAACCTTAAACACTTTGAGTGATTTGAGTGAATCTTTAGTGAGGATATCAATGCTTGTCGGTTTTGAATCAAAGGTAATTATTTAGGTAAGGGGAAACACCTATGTTTTCATGCTATAAAAATCCATGACTTAGATTGTTTGAATCTCTAGGACTCTTCTAGTTAAATTATAAATGTATGAATTATCTGTGAATTATGATGAGACATTATTGATGAGAGTTATGAATTAAGGAAGTTAATTCTTATTGTGAGTTGAGGATTTTGCTTGAGGACAAGCAAACGCTTAAGTGTGGGGATATTTGATAAACCTTAATTTATACATATTTTAACCCCATGCTTGGCTTATTTTTGGATGAATTCTCATTAGATTTGATGAATTTGATGCTCCTAATCTCGTAATTTCATGTTTTACATTCAGGAGAGCTTAGGAAGTTGAAAAGAATAAGAAACGGGCCAAAAAGGGACAAAATGGGCCTACCTTAGAAACCAACACAGCCTGGGCTATCAAACACGGTCGTGTGTTACGAGCAGAATCGAACACGGCCTGGATCAATGTACACGGACAGACCCCACGGCCGTGTGTGGCGAGCAGAAGCGAGTACGGCCCAAGACTATCGTACACGGGCGTGTCCCTGCCGTATCAAAGATTAATTCTATCCAGAAATGGTTACTTGTGGGCAAAGAAAGACGTTTCAAAACCTATATAAACACCCTAGGGGGTGACCTAAAAGGGCAAGCAAAGTAGAAGGCAGAAAGTACTCGAAGACAGCCATCAGGAGCAGCTCTGAAGAAGGATCTCCATCAAGACTGAAGATCTCCCATCAAGTTCTTTAGAAGTTTTTGGGTTTTCCTATGTTTTGTTGTTTTTCCTATTATATGATGTTTCCCTCTATTAGTATGAACTAAATCCCTTAAATACCTAAGGGGATGAAACTATATGAGATATTATTATTATTTGATTTATAAGATAAATACTTGTTCTTATTATTAATTGTGAGTTCTTATTCTTGTTTTGATAATTCAAGGTTATTGATTCAAGTGGAATGTGCTTATTCGGAGGAGCAAAAGTCCTGTTTAAGAGTAGATCAACACAATTAAGCAGAGTTGATTGCAACCCTAGAAATAGGGCTACGTAAAATCACGGATTAGAGTCAAATCTAATAAGGGAATCTATAGATCGAGTTAATGCGATAATAGGGGTTTTAATTAGAAAGAGATTTCAATTAATCAACCTAGAGTCAGTTGTTTTTAGTCTCGAGAGAGATAATAACATAAATCAGGGATTTCTACGGATTAAGTCAAGTGAATAATTCATATGAATCAAAAGTAATAAGTGAAGTCTAGGTGGATTCTTCCTTAGGTATTGCCTCAATCACATAAGTTGTCTAAAAGTATTTTCCTAATTCATTCTTTGTCGTGTTTTAATTAATTGGTTTTAGTTTTAAAAGAAATCACTCCAATACTTAGGCTAAATAATAAGAAGATAATAATTACTAGTACTCTTGGTCCTTATGGATACGATATTACCGGTCTTACCATAACTATACTATTAAACGATAGGTGTGCTTGCCTTTATTGTGTTCATAGTTAGTTTTAGACACATCAGGACGATCCTGCTATAACGGTCTGGGGAAGGGCTCATACTCTCAGTAATGATTTTAGAGTTTTCAACTTGAATGAACCCCCTTGTTATCTCCCCGACCCCGGTGTGCAAAGGTTGGAAAAAACCTCCTAAAGAATTTATTAAAATCAACGTGGATGCTACTGTTTCTAACAGGAATATCAGCTACGGAGCTATAGCGAGAGATGCTGATGGGTTTGTGATTGCAGGAAGCTATGCTTACGAAAATAAAGCCATAGATGCTGTGTGGGCAGAATTGAAAGCTTTGATTATTGGAATGAAGCTGGCTTCAAGATTAAAGTTGACAAAGATTATTATGGAGTCTGACAATGCTACCATCATCAATACCTTCAAAAACCGTGATAAGGATATTACTATCCTGGGTTGCTGTGTGAAACAGGAATGCAAGGCTCTTAAAAAGTTTGACACAATCCAGTTTAACTGGATTGATAGAAAGAGTAATAATGTTGCGGATATGCTCAGTAAAATTGCTATAGAGAATAGATGTGACTTAACGTTTGAAATGGATTATCCTTTGGAAATCCACGATGTTATTATACGAGATACAATAAAATGAGGTGACCTTCGGGTCGTGTTCTTGTAAAAAAAAAGTTTTATTTTATTACTACTTTAGATACCAACTGTTAATTCCCCTTAAAAAAAACCTCTTAACCAAGAGGCACTATGTCATTTTTAATTAAACAAAAATATTTAAAGTTAAAATTTCAATAAAAATTAAAAATAAAAATAAATAAAAAATTATTTCTCAATCTCTCTCCTTTCCTCTTCTCTTAAAAAAAAAAATTAAAAAGTTTAAATAAACTCTAATTCAAACTTCCCATTAAAACAAACCCTTATTTTCAATATTAAAATAAGCGAATATAATTTTTGCTATTAAAATAAATCCCATCTTCAATATTAAGAATTCAAAATAAGGAGAGAAAAACAAAAAATATAATTAACAGTATTTTTCAAATTTTTATCTAAACATATAATCCCATCGCCTTTTTATTAAAAGGAAGTATGAAGTGAAAGAAAAAAAAAATCCATTTTCTTTTTTTTTTTTTTTGTAGCCTAAGCAATATCCTGGACGACAAAATCTACCGTTCTCACTTCTCATGAATGCATAGCGGTCAACGACCACCGCTCCATACTAGAGATAGAATATTTTATTTTATCAAGCCTTTCATTTTCTAGTAATTTAAAGAAAGAAAAGAGGTCGCCGACTGCCAGGAACTGCTTCCGATCCGGTTCACTATTCTTCTTCCATTAATATTTTAATAAATTCATCAACATTTGTATACATAAACCTATTAATTTGAAAATGCAATAATTACATTTATATTAAAATAACAAATAAATACAAAAAATAATAGAGGAGAGCTAATATCAGTTAAAATTTTAAATTTCATAAACGGGTGATATCAGTTTCGTTCGGTTGAGTTTTTATAAATTTTTTAATTTGTTCATTGTAATTCGATTCGATTCTTGGTTTTTTTTATATTAATTTTTTGTTTAATTTTTTTTTATTTATTTTTACAAAATAAATTTTGTTTTAGGGTTTTTGAATATTATTTGACAATGTTTCAAAGCCTTTTTCATAAATATTTATAACAAGTTAATAATTGTTAAATAAATAAAAAATAATCAATAACTTTTATATGGTATTTTTTAATTGTATATTTTATATGCAACTTTTAAGTTATTTTCCCAACTTTAAATATTAAGATTTGTTTTTATACCATTAAAAAAAATCAATTTTAAGTAATAATTTACATTCTATAAAATTTCCAAAATAGCTCGGTGCAATTTTCCAGAGTTATTTTTCTTTGCCCTACTTCCATATATATAGTAGGTATAACCCATTTCAATGGTAGTGATAAATATATTAATTATATATATATATATATATATATATATATTAATTCTTATGTTCATATTGAGAAATTATTTTATAAACTCTTTTCACCACATTATTCATGTTTTTGTCTAATTAAAAGAGGATGCATCACCTTTTTTTTTTTTTTACATCATATATACATTTAGACTAAATTTTCAAATCAAAGATGATGTATCCTCTTTTAATTAAACGAGACCATAAATGATGTAGTGAAAAGGTCCATAAAATAATTTATGATTTGTATGACTTTGTTTGTAGCAGTAAACTGGTTCTGGGTAATGAAATTCAATTCAATTATCCAAATAATAATAATTATTTAATCGAACTCGATTAAAGTTAATAATCTAATAAATGATTAATTCAATTTTCATCATCGTAGAATTAAAAAAAAAAATCAGTACTAGTATATAATAAAAATACATTTGTTAAAAATATTTTACAAAATATTTAACCATTTAAATTCCATCTTATAATAATCAAACTTAAAATTTTAAAATTGATTCTAGAGTAACTTATGAAACAAGTCTGTCTCTAATTGGTAGTAACCATTCTCCCTTGATTAGATAATGAGATGTCAATCTCAAGAAAGCAAATCAGACTGAAATTTCTGATTTGTATAATATTTGATTCAACTGGGATTTTCATCATAATCTCTCTAATAACACAACGAAATCAAACACTGATTATTTAAGTAATTAAAAACCAACTCACAGCAATCATGTCAGCGTACACCACGACTGTTATTGTCACCATTTTAACATGTTAGCTTTAATAAAGATTAAAAAGAGAGCATATGGGTTAATGAGCACCTTCCTCAGAGATTGAGGGGGTGGATTTGGATCTCAACATGTAAAAAATATCCGTAGCTACCTCTGAAACTGAATAATCCATCCTAAATCCAACACGGAACTGGCATTGTTACTTTGGGTAGTCTCATTCAGAAGCAGATGCTGGCATTGTTTAGCAGTAGTGAACGCGGCTCGTGATTGGAGATGATTGATTTCCACCCCCAGAATGGGGGGCCATGCTCCAAACTTTAAATAGGCTGCTTCTTCAACATCTTTGGATTGAATCTCTCACCATCCTTTTTTTCCTTTTTTCTTTTTCATTATAAAACAAAAACACTAGGACCTACTACCAAGTACCAACATCTTGTAAGAATGGGATTTGTGCCATTTCTAGTTGGGAAGTTTACCAATTCTTGGATGCTTATTTTTTTTATTAATAATTCCATGTTGGAGCTAAACAATGATAAGTGGGACTCCCGGTCCTAGATTCTTAACTCAGAACAGTGTTAATTAAAAAAAAAAAAAATTGCTCACGAATAGTTGATGTGGTAAAAAAATAGCATTTGTGTAAAAGCTTGAAGAACTAGGAGCAAAATGAAAGTGTAGTAGGTAGGTCCCTGTGATGAGCCCCCAAAAGAGAAATATGTCTATTGCCGGACAACGGGGACCATTAATAGTTTTTATTCTTTTCTTTTACACAATTATTTCATATTCATATAAATATAAATACAAATGCCAAAACTAAAATTTATATATATATATATATATTTATTTATTTATTTATTCAAATAAAAATCATATTTAGCAATCATGCATGCCATAAATCCAAAATCCATAAGGACCTTGCCCCACGAAAACACCTGCCTTTATATATATTAAAACATGTCTTCCAAAAAAATTCACATTTTATATGGCTTTAAAACTTTTCAGGGAGGGCATTTCCCTTTTGTGATGATAAAATTGAAATGGCATCAACTCCCATGCCTCTAAAATCATTGTACCTGTCACTAAAGCTGTCATCTTCCTTTTCTTTAATCAACATCTGTTTTTTCCCCCTCTTTATTTAACTTCATTCCAATATGTTCCTTTTTTTTTTCCAGCTAAAGAGCATCACTAACTCCCATAAAAAAACAACAATCATTGCACTAACAAGCCCTGGGGTTGAGAAAATTTTAATAATAGAATGAAAATACTTATAAATGATTGGAGATTGAAATTAAACAACATATATTCAAGTAAATGCATATCTAAGGAATAGGAATCAGAGTCGGTGGTGAATGGCAATGCACCATGGTCTCCAAGCCATTGATCCTTTTTAGTGGTTGGTGGTCCTACTATCTATTGTAGCTTTGAGATCAATTTATGTTTATCCATGGGTTCCTGGAGCTTTCAAAGTGGGAAAGCCAGGCCAAAAGAAAACAAACAAAAAAAAAGAGACAATGGAATTTTTATTCAGTATCAAAGGGAAAAAAGGTAGGTAGATGCTAAAAGGCGTATCTTTAATAAGTGGCATGAATCCAAACCCACTTTGGCTTGGGGCTCCAAGTCAGCTTTACTATCATTGCTTTTGCCCCAGCTTTGGTTTTCGGGAATTTCATCATTTGGATACACAATCACAAATCACTGATCTCCATTACAGAATCATGGAGCTTAAATGCTTTCTTTGATGTCAAAAGTGATTTCATTGTGTAATCAGAAGCAATTGCTATTATTTTTTTGTTCACTCTAATAATAATAAAAAAAAACATCACTTGTGTCCCATCAGGGGGGCCCTTCACATAAAAAATGGAAAGTTAGCGAAAGCCAGCTGGCCTATCTGGTCATCACTATCTTTTCTTTGAGGGCTTGTCTTCTGATCAAAAGACAGCAAATCTATGGCTTTAAAAATCTATGCCTACAATACATGCGCATTATTTGTTTAATACAAAACATGGTTGAAAGGTTTTCACATTTGGATCCACTGTTTTAGATCTCAAACAGAAGCCAAGCCTCATTCTTCATATTGGTGGTCCAAGGAAAAAGTTTAACCACAAGAAAAAAAAACCTGAGATCAACCCAATATCATTGATACTGGATTAAATTTTGCATTTGCAATATTCTTTAAGAGATCTACCTTGGATAATTAATTTTGCCTGTTTTCCACCACCAGGATGAATCTCAATAATAAAGCCAAGAAAAAAGACAAAGGCCCAGATAAAGACTATTAGAAAGCTGGCTATACCGTACCTAAACAAGTCAACTCGTCAGCTAAGATATGGTTTTGGTGCCAGCTCTTTGAGAAGAACCGGTCGGTCTTCCTATCTAGTTGACTTTTTAGCTTTTGTTCCTTCCTTAACCATTTCGTAACACCCAGAGATTTCATTTCCACTCTTAAGACAATACAATTCCCAAGAAACAAGCCCTTTCTTGAATGTGTCTTGTTTTACCCCCATTATGTCCAATGACAGAAACGTTAGATAGCTCTAATATTTCCATTGAATGCAAATGCGACAAGCACTTTTTAGGATAGTTGTTGCCGTTACGAACACACAAACTAAAACGATGATCGACTTCTAATGGTAGCATCAATTAATGTATCCTTATTTAAGGCAAAGGTTGGGAGTTCGAAAGCTAAAAGTATCCTTCTTTTTGCTACAACTTTTTTTAATTTGGTTGCTTGTGACGTGTAGCCTCTCTATCAATGGCAGATGATGTTGAAATGCGTGTAGCTTTAGTCTGTAAGGATTATGACAAAGACATGAGAATGGGCAGGCACACCAGCAGCTTTTCTACATCGTATACATATAGTCCCCAAATCCGAATGTACACTTTAGTTAGAATAATCATCAAAGGGGGTATTTGTTTACAGGAGGCATTTAAACTTTAAAGCACAAAGGCCATGAATTTGAGAGCCAAAATTTTCTGTTTCTTCTCTGTGGCGCCGGTGTTCAATGTTATCATTCAAAGGCATAGCAAAATCCAGGACAGTTAATGATGGTTGAAACATGCCAACCAACAAACTTTAAGGTCATTCTTGGGATCTGATAATGTCCCAAGAAAGCCGTAAATTTGAAGTAATGGATGTAGAGCTCATTAAAGCGGCATGGAGGAGCTTTATTTAACATTTGAAGGAATAATTGAACGCCCATTCATCAATTTATACAGGCCCAAGTGGATACTAAGCTTAAATGCCTTGACTAGTAAGGGTTTGCCACAGCTAGACTTAGCTTCAATTTTGAGTAATACACGATTACAAGTCAAAGATGAAACTAAAATATCATAATAAAACAACTTACCGACTCGGTTAAACTTACGAACGAGAAACATGCAAGCGCTTAGTTTTCACCATGGCAAGCAACTTGGATCAATCACTACAGAACCCAACTGCTAGGCTGAAATCCGAGTCATAGGCCGGTCAGGGTAATATGGATTTTGGCATTGTGAAAGAAGCAGAGGCTTACGGGCTTTTTTACGGTTGCCTTATGATTGGGCTTCTCAATTTTAAACATTTATATTTGGTGGGCAGGGCCTGGTTGTTCGAACTATGATGAAACTTGGCCCATTCAGAGTTTTGAAAAGATGGCCGACCTTTCTCTATGCTGTTTGTTTCATTAGGAAACGACCAGTGGGTTAATAATAAAATATACATAAAATGAGAAAGGGTTTCACCGTTAGTTTCCAATCCTATTTCAACCTTGGAGATACAGAGATACCCACTTACAAGGATAAGAGTCAAGATTAAGTGCTTTCTGGTCAAGTTTAATGACATTATTGCAGTGGTGACAAACGAATGGTGCCTTGCCTGTAACATGCTGCGTGTATACCATAAACAAATACAGATAAGGGCGATGACAGTATCCCATGTGAAAAGTAGAAAGGTCGAGAAAAAGTAAGTTTGGGAAGTAATGGTATTCAAATACCAATAGATCGCACTCATCAATTTTGGAAAGATTGGATATAAGAATTCTAGGGACCAATTATGCAATTAGCATTTTCATGGGTCATGATTGGAGTTGAACAACGCACTCAACCGCAACTCAAATTGCAGCCATTCTATGAGCCTTAAGCGATAGAATGCACAAGGTTAAAAAGGAAAAAGAATATTTCCAGATTCAAAAGTGCGTTAAAATTCATCCATAAGTGGCAATATCAAGTCGGCCCCAATAGATTCCTGGACAGTGCTGCAAACCGCCACTTGCCCACAAAATGGAAGAGAGCAACGTCAAATATAATATCGTTGGCTTGCATATATATATATAGAGAACACTTGGGTACCACTAGAAGTTGGCAAAAGCTCCTTTCGTTCAGACGCAACAAACTCTGCACTGAACTAGAATTAGCAGCAATGGAAGTTACTGCAATATGGTTGCTGCTGCTATTGCCTTGCTCCTTTCTTAGTTTCCTCATTTCATCATGCATGGGAAACCAGATTGACTACCTCAACAGGTTGGTTGCATCACGCAGATCCTTGAACCCTCCTCGCCCAGAGTCATGGGCTCAGCTAGATGATCAAGGAAATAGTCATAGCTCTCCAGTGTTTGTAGGATCTCAGAAAGGGTTGATGCAAGCTGACAAGATCGACAACCTGCCGGGTCACCCTGAAGGGGTGGATTTTGATCAATATGCAGGCTATGTAACAGTAGATCCGGTTGCTGATCGAGCATTGTTCTATTATTTCGTTGAGTCACCGGTAAATTCTCCGAATAAGCCTCTGGTTTTATGGTTAAATGGAGGTAATTCAACTTCTCATATTCAACTGCAACTAATAGACTCTACATCAACAGATAAATACCTTTTAAGTTTTGTTTCGCTTGGTTATAGAAAATATCATACTGCATTATACCTGAGCATGCCGTTGCATCTCTTGTTTGCTGCACAACATAGTGTTCATATTATGATTAGGCACACAAATCAGCCCTTGATTGATCATTTCAAGATTGGAATAATGTCGTCCGTTGGTCTGAAACAATGATATCCCATCCGACTCTTATTTTCAAACAATTAGCAAAAGATATCCCACAAGCAAAACCAACTAATGATTGTCGTTTTCCCCAAAGCTTAATCATGAACAAAACATCATTCAGACACCTAATTCGGTGGGCTCCCACCACTGATTGATCAAATCCTTACCAAGATTTTGGGATGGTTTATTTATATTTGTACATCGAATAAATCCTTATCGAACTGTAATAATAATCTTATTATTATAATAATAAAATCCAAAGAAAAGTATATTTGCTCCATTCATCTGCTCAGGCAACTTGATAGAATTTGTCGTTACTTCTTACCTCCATCCATGAAATTGTTGAGACTTGCTACAATTATACATATTTATGAAATGACTTGAAATATGTACATAAATAAATAAATTAGAGCAAACAACAGAGCTCCCTTGGTGGATTCTTGAATAAATTTGCTTCTCACCCTGGGTCACAGGACCAGCATTCCCATCATGACCGTCATAAATTTATATTGGTCGACTCTTCTGTCTTTTTAAAATATTTGTATGTTATATTACTTGAAGATAGGAATAAAAATATGATGTTGTACAGGTCCAGGATGCTCGTCTTTAGGATATGGAGCCATGCAAGAACTTGGACCTTTCAGAGTTAACAGTGACGGAAAAACGCTTTACAGAAATGAATATGCATGGAACAATGGTACTGGTACCGGAACTCCCCTTTTCTGCATGGCGGTAACTTCATATCTCAAATTCTCTATGATTTCTACTGAAACATGCTACAACATTTGCAGTTGCAAACGTGATATTCCTGGAATCACCAGCAGGCGTTGGATTTTCTTATTCCAAAAATTCCTCAGACTATACCCAAGTAGGTGACAAGAGAACAGCAGAGGACTCCTATGTTTTTCTCCTCAACTGGCTTGAAAGATTTCCCCAGTATAAGACACGAGATCTCTTTATAACCGGTGAGAGCTATGCTGGTCATTATGTTCCTCAGCTTGCTTCTTATATTCTCTCAAGAAACAAGAACACCAATCAGACCGTCATCAATCTCAAGGGAATTGCAGTGAGTTTACTGACAAAAGTTCACCCTTCTACCACTATGAACCTTGTCTATATGTATGCTAAATGGACGAACATAAAGGCCTAAAGCTGAGATTTGTAATGGATATATATTGCAGATTGGAAATGCTTGGATAGATGATAACATTTGTACAAAGGGACTGTTTGATTATTTATGGACACACGCTCTCAACTCTGATGAAACCAATGAAGGGGTTAACAAGTACTGCGACTTTGCTAGTCAAGATTTAGTTACCAACAAGGCAGTTGCAAAAAACGCTACAGACCAGTGTGATCAGTATCAAAGTCGGGCACTAACAGAGATGGGAGACATTGACTTGTACGGCATTTACTCCCCTTTATGCAATTCATCGGCAATAAAACCTGGCTCAGATGGTAATGTAAGTATCACCATGCTTCATAACAAGTCTTTTACCAAGACAATGAAGAAGTGAGTAGGAAAGAAATATCGGTTCTCAGACACTAAAAACTTTTACCCACTTGTCCTATAGATTCATACTTTTATGCATATATAACAAAAGCAACTTAAAAAGGATTGGCCATGGATGAGATGAGAGCTATTTATAACCATGGAGTAGGGATTAGAGAAACTAAAATCTGAAACAAAAACATTTCTCAAAGGAAAAGCACCTTATGGCAGGGACCTACCTAATTCTGTGATGGTGTTGAATTGTTAGGTGTTGAATTTTGATCCCTGCTCTGACGTCCACGTTAAGTCCTACCTAAATCTTGCCAAGGTACAAGCAGCCCTTCATGCCAAAGCTACAAAATGGTCAGCTTGCAGGTAAAGCAAGACCACCGCTTATTCCTTTCAAATGCATTAATAAAATACTCCACCAATTCAAATTCTATATTGTATGCATGCAAATTGAAAGAAATTGTTTATCTCAAGTCAAAAGGACCTTCTAGAGGGTGAAACAAATATTTCTGACCGATTCGCTTCTATACCATGTTCAGTGGTGTTGGATGGACAGACAGCCCAACGTCTACTCTCCCTGAAATACGGGACTTGGCAAAAGTGATTAGGGTGTGGATATACAGGTATAAATTAAAAAGTTGCCTAACTTGATTCTCGATAATACAGCATTACTGCAAGCATAAGAAAAGATACCGACCCATAAGATGTATAAACTGTTTTATTTTCCTTTAAAATAAAATCTGCTGCCAGTGGGGACACAGATGGTCGAGTTCCAGTGACATCCTCTAGGTATGCCATCAAGACCCTGCAGCTTCCAGTAGAGACTGCTTGGCAGCCATGGTATTCTAATAGTGAGGTAATATGGATTTTTCCTGCTATTTGATGAATCCAAAGCCATACCCTTTTATGCATATTCTATGTCTAATGGTGGCAGGTTGGAGGATATGTCGTTGGCTACAAGGGAGTGGTTTTTACTACAGTTAGGGGAGCTGGACACACAGTTCCAAGCTACCAGCCAGCGAGAGCACTTGCCATGATCGCATCTTTCCTCCAGGGGAAACTGCCTCCAGGCCCTCCTCCCTCTTAAAAAACCATTAAGAACCCTCAAGGCACTTCAGCATGGGAATCATCTTATTCTCAATCCCAGAAATCTATTTCCAAGCTGACATGCTTTCTCTATATAATTTCATGCAGAAGTTAAACGGAAGGAGGAGGAATATCTATAGAATGGATGCTAAGGAAACTGAACCACTACTCTGAAGATGGAATTTCTTTAAAAGATACAGCAATGTATGGACAATGTATTATTCTGTTTCTATCTTTAATTCTGTAAGAAAGATAAAATCATTATAGTGCATAATCCATGCACAAATTAGGCAAAAAGCGCATAAAGCTTGCATAAAGAGCGTGAAAGCCCCTCAATTGCAACTTGAGATATTTCTCCCTTCGTGTGAAATTTCATAGATTTCCTCCCTCACACGCACAAACTCAGAATAAATTTTATCAGGTCATCAAATTTGTAATAAGGCATGGTTTGACAGCAACACATAACATATTTCAGCAAGGTTTTTAAGTTGAAGAGATTTTTATTATTATCATAAAAGAATGCACAAAAAATGCCATACAACTTAGAAGGCAGAGTAAATATGATTACAATTTCAATTGATAAACGCTCCTAACTGCTTATCAGATTTCATGGAGTGGAAATTCTCCCAATTCAATTTCAACACAACTGACATTGAGTCAAATGAATGGGCAACGGTGAGAAAACGCATGTACAAGTTCTGATAACATGAATTGAATAGCCTCTCGACTGACCTCAAAATACAGTGCTGCAGCCTCCAAATGGATATGTACCTTCAAAATGTTAAATTTCTACAAATTCCAACCCTTTAACTTGGAAAAACTTTCTTCACTTAATGGCCTGTGGTTCACAAAGAATTAGAAATGCTTGTGGTTCTGCTTCACTCCATGCTGAAGTTTCCACAGGGACCTAATAGAACAACTCATTTATTCTATTGAGTAAAAATGAGATTACTCCCAGTAATAATTAGAGAAAAGAGGCAAAAATGGATACCTTGATATCTTTCAATCCTAAAATTTGTCATGAGCCCTTAAGGCTTCAAGGATGCTACCAACCCATCTGGAAATCCACATAAAACTGAGGAGTCAGAATCTTTAATTTAGTCAAAACCCAAAAGAACTTCCACTTTGATAAGTACAAAGGTTTGAAGAGACAAAAAGCAAATGTAATTAAAGGAAGAACTTTTTTTGCTGAGTCAAGGAAGCTCAGCTCAAATAGAATTTTCCTGAAGACTCGACAAATATAGATTCTCCTAGCAGAGACTTGGCTATTGAAGCAAAAAACGATTGCAGGACCTTGGTCGCGGTGAAACTTTATGGTTGCTTCAACAGTCGGACTAAATTCAAATGCAACTTACTGCTACCTAAGGTAGCTCAAGCAGAAAGTTGGATTAAAGAAAGAGGATTACCCATCAAGTCCAGGCTGCATCGGGAAATACACATTTCTCAATCCTAATCTTTTTGCAGCGGAGGCAGTTGTCTCTCCAATACAGGCCACTGCATTGCTCCAAGAATCAGGCTCTGAAATGAGATTGACCCAAGATCTGTAGCAATAGAAGTGGAGAAACTAAGTTTACCAAAAGAGAAAGAAAAACTGTCCCAACGAAAGACTTGGCAAATCAGGCATCCCAAGCAGACCATGTTGAAGGGCGACAATTAAGGTCCAACTACCACGATAATTCAAATTATATGCAGCAACAAGTCTACAGGATGGACAATGTGCTTGCAGAATCACTAACAGATGGAAAAACTTTTAAGACAGCCTACTGGTGCAGAGAAAAGAATCAACTATATACCGAACCGCAGAAGGTGAAGCAACAGCAACAACCGGCGCAGATTGGGCCTTCTCCAAGACAATATGGTCAACATGATCAACAGGTACCTGAAAGGAATGACTAAACATCAAGGACTACTAGAGCATGCTGAGTTGGCAGTAATAAACCATCATCGACTACAAGTTACTATCTTGAATTAGGAACAAATCTTGCTCCCCAAGAACCAAGAAGGACAACAAACTTTGCAGCAGACTCCAACAGCATTCTGCAGCAGATGCTTATTCTAAATATCTCATACATCTGCCGAGTTGCCCAGACTTTACAAAATGAATTTTTGGATTATGCTCGTGTTGCTCTCAACAATACAATAGACTGTTCTGCTGGCATTGCTAAAGTTTCTATTAAGCTAAACAAAAATGCAATTCAACTTCAGATGAGGTAGATAAGGTGAAAAAATGTAACCATTAATGGAATGACATCTAAAGAAGAAACTGGAACTAAAAGTACCAATACAGAGATACTCACAGTTGTGTAAGTATTTAGCCTCAGAACCTGAAATCCACGATGAGACAAGCCTTCTTCTGGAACATAGATTCAAAACCAAAGGTAAGGATACATTCTCACTGTTTCCTAGTATAATTATTAAACTTCAAGCATGATACTGAATACAGTTAATATAAGAAAAAGCTTAGCAATGTTAAAGGGGAAAAACAAAAGTTTCAGGTAAGTAATAATCAAACAGTACGAAGAACAAAAGTATAAAACCAAAACTTGTGGTGTTAATAAATGCTTCATCATAAAGGATGCCACCACAACTTGAAGTGCATTTAACAAAGAGAATAGATTCCTTTGTTCGGTAGGTTGTGGCTTTAAACTGACTCAACCTATGCATTTTTCCACAACTCCTTTTCTCTTTTTCTTTCTTTCCCAGCACTGAGGTAATGTTTCCTTCTTCTCTTCTCTTTTTTAATTTTAAAATTTACAGTTTAAGGATTAAACGTGAGGCTTATGCTATGCCTTAATCCACAAGTGATTCCTACATCTCCATAAATATCAAATCAAATGCACATATTAGTTTACAATAAGGTCAAGTTTTTAGCTTGCAATTCCTCCGGTAAGATGTTAATGCATCAGAAGGAGAGAAGATATTCTCAAATAACAAGATTATAAAAATCAACAAGGGCCAAAATAACTCAAAAATAAAATGAAATCAGAAAACCAAAACAATTATCATACCAATCTCATTGCTAGCCTTCACTGAAGCTGGATATAAGACAGTGCATCTCTTATACCCATCCATTGGAAGCTCTGAAGCCAAAACTTTGCCTGTTGCTGGTGGAATTTAAACACATAATAGAATGCAATTAGCATCATGATTTTGATTGTAACCTTTAATACATGTCAGTCACACAAAAGGGGTAGATTATGTTATAGCAGCACCAACAAGCTAACGTAGGAAAAATATCTCACAGAATGAGGAGCACTTATGGACATCCAGATATGTTCTAAACTAAAAATACTACAAACTCGTAAATGGATTGAAACATATAGGACAAAAACAATTATGCCATGTGCTTCCTTTATGGATTGCAAGAATCTCACGCAAAGAATATGTAACACTATTTTCCTCTAAACAACTATCTGTTAAAAAAAATGAATACATCCATTAACATATACACATGTCTATATGCAAAAACAAACAAAGATGACACAAATGAAGTCGTGCGGAGAATGATCAGTACCTTTTGATGGTGCAAATGCAACATGAAGTGATTGCTTTGATGATTGCTTTAGATTCTCAAATATACTTGCAGTACCAACTCCAACAACACCAATCCTAACATTTGGTGTTCCTGCTGCCCTAAGAAACAATTTAAACCCATGCGCCCAGTTATAAACAATGTAAATCAAAATAAAAATGCAAATAGGAGAGAAAAAAAAAAAGATGTCCTTTAGACACACCCACATTTAAAATACACACACACAAGTAAATAACTTTTAGGCATTGCTAATAAAAGTATGAATATTGCATGCCAAGATAAATAGTACATGTCAGCAAGAAAAGAACGATACAGATGAAACTTGAGAGACATTTCAAGCAAACACATGAATCTTCATTGGAGCACTAAAGATTCCTAAAACCAGACAAGAAATTCTCATAAAGATTTTAACGCAAAAAGTAGACGGTTTCTTGCTTGCAAGTTCTAACCCTTACTTCCATGCCTCAAGAAAGACCGAACCAGCTTCAGGTGAAGTTATGACAATCCAGTCAAACGCCGTTTCTGCTGCCACAATAAAGATATATATTATAACACAATAAAATAAATATAACCACTGACTACAAGAACCCTATAAACATATAACCACTCCCAAGAAATTCCACCAGTTGACACAGTGAAGGGGCAGTACAATCAAGCTCAAACCCCAAATATCATGGTTTTGGTTCGTAGGTCAAAACTGAACATGGCTTGACAAGCAACAGCTTGGCAAACAATGAATTTAAAAATGTTTATTATATCTAGCACGCATAAAAGGAGAACAGCATCTTATAACTAACAAGACTTATATTTCCAAAGAGAGACTGCCTATGATCCATGTAAATTCAGTGATAATCCATCCACTGTACTAACAATGCACAACCATCAATTGAGATTAAGTTCTCAAACTTACCACTTAAAACAGAAGCAAGCCTATCCGAGTCAGGCCCTTGTGAATGCTGAATAAGGGGAAGTTCCAAGCAATTGATCCCATGTTCGGCCTGCAGTTTAGTTAAATCTTAATTTAAATATATACTTGCATTAAAAAATGTTCAGCTGATACAGCAGCAAGTCCAATTGATTTTCATTCCAAAAACTGCAAATAGAAATTATTTCCATAAAGTTTTTCAGAATTTATTTATTCCAAACAAACATTGAACCTATATATCCGTCAGCTTTTATTCTAAAGTTAGCTGTTTTTTTCTTTTTTTTCTTTTTTTTCTTTTTTGCTTTTACAGCTAGATCCTTCGAAATACTAACGGCATGTGCTCTAGATTCTTTAATCCTTTCTTAGTTTCTAGTTTTTTTTTTCTTTGGTACGAGCCATGCTCGAAGTTCAAGAAGTTCATACCACTGTATTTACCTTTAAAAAAAAGTAAAATAAAAAATAAAATATGAGGGGAAAAACATTAAAAATGACTTAGGCGCAGCTTAAATCAATTAAGAATGACTTCGATGTTGCTTTAGTTTCAGCATTTAATCAAACAGATGATAAACCGATCCTAAATTCAGAATGCAGGGGATGATTGTTCACATATTGTAAAATATTAATCTTTTCCTTTCAAGTTCCAATAAAAAATGAGAAAAAGCTTAACTCTAAAGAGCTCAACAAAATCATCAAAAAGATATAAAAGACAGAAAAAAAAATCAAAGAAGGTGCGAAAGAGAAAGAGTAAAAACCAGAGCGTCAATAAGCTTGGTGTTTTTGCCTCGTTCTCTGGTGACGACGACTTTCGGATTTGAAGAAGCATGCTGAATCACTTGCGAAGTCGACGGAGACGAAGTCGAAGACGCTCCGATTCTGGCACGAGAGAA
This sequence comes from Gossypium sturtianum, assembly GCA_025698515.1. NCBI lineage: Eukaryota > Viridiplantae > Streptophyta > Magnoliopsida > Malvales > Malvaceae > Gossypium > Gossypium sturtianum. The sequence goes on along the minus strand of CM046955.1, from coordinate 149,494,822 downwards.
AGAGATTCGCGTTTGAAGTTGTAGAGGAGAAGACGGACATGGCGGAGCGAGAGGACTGAGAGAGGAGAGAGAAAGTAACGCCATTGAAACGTGTTGGGCAGACGATGGAGGATTGGGCCAAAAAAGGCCAGCTGTTGCCGAATTAACTAACTACTAAACCATGATAATTAATTAATTTTTTTTTTCGCAAACCAAAAATATCTAGTAGCCCCTAATTGTTTTCCCGCCTTTAAATAATGCCTACGTTTCCGGTCGGTAACCTGTAGAACATACTGGATGACACGTGTAACTTTTTTGTGGCGGGCAAGAGAGCCTAGTTATAATTCCCGCCGACACAACAGCATCCCACAATTTTCATTTTATTCTAAGCCGGGTCCATCATAATCGACTGGGGGTTTCAGATAATGAGACGGTGCAGACTTCCCTGAGGCTCCATCATTCTTCATGGATGATACTGAAAAGACCGTTGATATTCCTGGCTCTTGTTTCAGTCTCCATATCTGATGGCCATTATAATAAAAGCATAAAAAAGAGTATAAAGGAGGGTAGAAATGATGATGAATGGGTCAGGGTGTATGGTTCGGGGCCACGTGGAGGTTGTCGGGTTTTGGCTCCTCGCTTCACCATAGGGCTCCAAGAGACGCAATGTCGCCGAACCCCCCATCATCATTGTAGTAATGTTGGGTGTGATTATTTACGCGCATCTAATGGACATGGTCGTCATTATCATTTTTTTGCACCTTATAAAATATCATCTAAATTATAATAATATAATCGGAATGTAGCTTTCTTTCATATGCCCATGATTATGTGCTTAGTGTTCTATTTAATGAAAAGTTTTACAAGCAACAATAGTCAAGCCAGATATAAGAGATTAAGAGTAACAGCTCTAAATAAAACAAAACTTTCGGTAATATGAAACAAAGCTCTAAAAGCCTATAAACCTAATAACGTTTGAGTGAAGCAGCCCAAGATGATCTTACACTTAATATAGGTCTCCATCACTGAACACAAATCGGAGCTAAGGAGGATTTAAAGCTTTAGCAATGACAAACAACCATCGAATAATCACCTTGATGTGGTGAATCCATTTCAAATGGTATGACTCCTATAATAATGGAGTTGTGGCCTCGAACCCTAAATAAATAAATATGTGGAATTTCGAAAAAGATTAAACAGAATCAAGAGCGAAGTTAGAATAATTTTTTAGAGGCCGAATAAAATTTTAATTTTTTATAATATATACTTTTATAATTTTTAAAAAATTAAATTAAATTTTTATAATTTTAAAGAAGTTAAAAGTATAATTTTAATTTTATTAATTTAAAATTAAAAAAAAATAAAAAATCTAAATAGTAATTTTCTATTTTAGAGTCCGCCCTGCCAGGCCGCTAAATTCGGCTCTCAACAGAACACAAGCCATCAAAGACGGCACATCGAAGGAACTTGTCTTTGTGCTCGAGCGAAAGACACAATCCTGAAATAGACGAGCGAAGAGTCGGCGTCAAAAACAACAGCCTTTACAGAGGAAGGTAGAGGATTATTTTGAGCCCAAAACTTATTATTCCACAAGCAATTCTCATCACGTCGGAAAAACTGGTCAGTGACTGACTGATACTATGACAAAATTGATTGCTTAGCAGCCAATGGTCGACCGCCACAATAGCCTTGGAGAACTCTAAACCTCCTTTTCAGAATCTATTGTTCGACATCTTTGATCGAAGAATTTGCAACAGTCAGTGCTCTTTGGCTGAATAAGAGGAACAAGTGGCTTAATTCTCGAGGTAAATAGCGATCGACATTGGGTCTACTTAGACACCTCCAAAACTTGAAACACAGAACAGGGAGAATGGTGATATTTTAAAAGGAAGGGATTTGAACCATAGGAGATGACATAAGGAAAGGAGCACTAGCAGTGCCCTTCAAGCGATGCCGGTGGTGGACGGCAACAATGGAATAAGATAACAGTCGACGAATAGGGTTGTTTCAGGGATAAGGCGCGACGCCCAATGTTTGGCGAATGAGGCTTGACTGCAGGGCCACTGGGCAGGGAAGCAATGTTGGAGAAAAGCAAAGTAAATACTTCAAGACCGGCAAAGAAGGTTTTTTATTTACACTAATTATGTTATTTGATGGTGGGGTTTTGACCAAAATAATTTTTTTTTAAATTTTATCTTTATAATTAGTTAATTCTTGCATTTAAACATTTTTTTATGCTGATTGAATTTTAGTTTGATTGATATAGACATTATGTGAGTTCGAGTACGTTGAAACGTATTTATGGGTGGAGAGAGATTATGGATAATTCTAGATATTGTGTCAAAAAGAGCATATACGATCAAAATTTATAATGAAATTATTTAAAAAAAAAATTATTTTTTATTTTCATCTAAAATATTTTTATCTAGACTAGTTTAGGAAAATTTTCAAAACAACACGTGAATTTTGATCAAATGTATAATTTAATATATAGATTTTGATTTGGTATAGTTATACATATGAAATTTTAATTATGTTTTAAATATACATGTGAAACTTTAATTTTAATTGAATTGTACACATTTAAAGAAAAAGTTATGTTGATTTGTTTTTATATTGAATAAATATAATTATATATGTATGTGATATGTAAACTTAAAATGGTACTTTGTCGATAATTGTGTCAATAGTTTGTAAAATTTAAATCAAATCAAATTTTCATTTATAAAATTATACAAAATTAAAATTTATGTATGATTTTAAATTTATGTTGAGAAACTTTAAGTTGATTTACATTTCATTTATCTAACTCAAGACCGTTTTAAAGTTATTTTCTTACCTTTTTCTTTAAAGGATTATTCAAGAAACTTACCAAATTTATGAAAATTGAATCAAATTAAATTTAATGTATAAAATTATACAAAACCAATATTCATTTTTGAACATTAAACCAAAATATTAATAGTTATGAGATTTATCCCATTGCAAAATAATTTTACTATCTTCCACAGAAACCTGTTTTACCAATGCAATGCCCATTTTGAAAACAATACAAAAGGTCAAGGCAACATGAGAAGAGGTGAGGATGTAACTTGAGTTGTCCACATTGATTAAGGCAACCAAATATTTATTTTCTAGTTCTAAATCTTTTCAACTATCCAGTCAAATGTATCGTTTGAGAAAAGGAAAGCTCATCTTCACCTAAGAGTCAAGATTGAATAGCAGCCACAAATTTTCAAATGAGGAAGATATAAATAATATTCTATACGAAGCTGAAACGTAATCCAAGTTAACAATAGTGTCTTCCAACTAAATATGAATCATAATTATTAAATTTGGACTGACCCGACGAACGAACTGATCGACCAGTAGCCGTAGTTCATATTTATTCATGGAGCACACTACCTCACACCTTAGCTATGTCATATATTCGAATCACCGAGTTTCCCTTTTAACTCACAAAAGATTAAACCAATAATGAATCCAAACCCTACAAAAAACTACTTGGGGGTCAAAATTCAGTTCCACTCCACACCTGGAGGGATTTATATAAGAATTCTACCCAACCAAGAGAGCTACGCCTCTCCTCTAGTGTGAGTTGTCTACTTACTAAAGCTACTTCTCTCCTGCTATTATTATTATTATTATTATTATTATTATTATTATTATCTCAGTTTACTTGTTGCTGGTAACTGCCATAGAATGGATAAACCCCATATGCAGCCGTATATATACCCGGGTTATGAGGTCGTGGAAAAGCATATCCATAGCCATCATACACCGCTCCTCCATAGTAAGCTCCACCCCATTGGTTACCATAATCTGCTCTAAACTGCATTATCCCAAAATATTAGTAAGATCAAATAGAGGTAACTTATATTTAAGTAATACATATCATGACTTTTCAAAGGTTTGTTTCAGAAATTGTCATCACAAATTAGTAATCTTTATGAAAATAAAATTCCACTCTACTCTTCAGTAGCTCTCATCCATTTCTGTCGAAGCATGTAGTGACAGCTTTCTTAATGCTGCAATAAACAATGCAAGGGAGGGTAAAGTGGGGGAACTATCGATAAAAAATAGATACCTGCTTATTTGTAGGATTGCGTCCCCAAGAGAGTCTCACTGTTTGCTTGCCAATTATAGTCCCATTCAACTTTTGCAATGCTTCCTCAGCATTGTTCCTGTCAAGACTCAAGAATTCACATCAAGGTAGTAACTAAATGACACCTCTAATCTAGCACTGCAAATTAATGGCAAAACCAGAAAAAAAAACTACAAATTTTACCTCCCGGCGAATTGAACAAACCCGCATCCTTTTCCAACAGGTATTTTAACAGAGACTATTTCACCATATTGAGAGAAAGGTTGCCTAAGATCTTCTTCAGTCACATTAGGGTCAAGCCCTCCAACAAATATCTAAAATAACTTTTGATCAGCCAAGGGGCACAAAAGATGATAATCCTAAGAGGTAAAGTTGGAAGAACTTAAACTCACTGTTGTGTTTGAAGAATCTCCATCAGATTGGGATGAAGCACTATTTGATGCATAACCACCTACCAAGAACAAAAGGAAGCAAATATCAAGCAAAATCCTAAAAGCTTAAAACCATAAAAAGAGATAATAGATGGAAAAGAATGAATAGAAACCACAAATAGTATATTGGAAACAAGGACATAAATTCTCGATCACATATAATATAAACTTGAGATAACCCAATAAACTTCTTGTATAAACCACAATCCTGTGGTGGTTTCAATTGACAAAATTCATGTAGATGAATACCGTTAAATACTTAAATTTTCTCAAATCTGCACTTCATAGTACCAGTTTCTTCATTATAGTAGTTGTAACAACAAGAAATAGTTGAACTATCCTTAGCACCTTCTAACAATTCCTATCCTATGAAAATCACCCGAAGGAAGAAAATAATTTGCATGATTGTATGATAAAATGACAATGGTCATAAACAACAAGCTTAAAAAGCCCCTATCAAAAGAGGCTATACCTAGTTGCCCAATAGAAGGGTAAAGTGGGATTTGTAAACACTTTCTTCCTCAAACAGAAAAGTAGCACTTTATTTCCCAACAAACCTACTATTCGACACCAACACATTCTATAATCAGAAAAGAGGCAGTCAAACAAAAAGAAGAGAGAGCCAAGTTAGATAATTATAAATTGTCTGATAAGGAATCATTGATTTCCTTGGTGCAAAATTAAGTCAAAGTAGGTGGGGCAAAAATAGTCAACTTTTTCATCAAAAATTGCAGAGGATCCTCAAAGAGAATATATATATACATGTGTGTATACACATGTACATTCAGACGTAGAAGTACCGGTAACAACTCAGTAAAGAGGTAAATGTAGGCACTTTAGCAATAAAGTTTAAGAAATTAAAATACCAATGCTTGTAAACTTAAACAAAATGTGCATAAAGAAAAAGCAAGTTAATCAAATACCTTGTAAAGAATACTGTTGCTGATAGCTAGATGATTTCCTGGGAGTTGCAGCACCAATACGCATAGGCCTGCTTGAACAATATACACCATTCATTTCCGTCATGGCAAGTGACCTCTCAGTATCATCCCCAAACCTCACAAAACCGTAACCCTTTGATCGACCAGTATTAGCATCAATTACGACTTTTACAGCTTTAACAGAAGGATATTTACTAGCAAAGGTTTCATGCAATAGGCTATCAGTAACATCTGCAGCTAAATCTCCTACAAAAATAGAAAGATCAGGACCATTTTCTGAGTGCTTATCTCCCATGCTAAAAGTTGCCCAGTTCAGACGGAAAGGTTGCTCCATATTAGGCATCAAAATGCCACTATAATTTTGGAGAACTTTCTCAGCTGTTGCATGCGAAAAAAATTCCACAAATCCATATCCTTCTGACAGACCAGTCTGCTTATTGCGAATGACCTTAATTGATGAAATCTGCTCAAACAAATTCCAATTATCAATTTAGTTTGACATGAGACTAAAACTCTTAAAAGCAAAGTCCAACATTTCTTTAACTTTCTTTTCATACAAGTTCCAATGCCTTCTCAATTCAATAATACTAAGTTTGAGCTTCTCACTATCACTATGTGTTAACCTCACATGAAGTCAAATGCAACAAATTTCTTGCATACATGATACATTGATTCAAGGCAAACATTCAAAAAAGATGGTTTTAATTTATCTTGAACTTAACGTTAAATTTAACCTCAACATTTATTCTCTAAACAACTTTTTGACATTCCAGACTATATCTTCATACGTCAAAATCAAATTCTCAACCTATTTTAGGCTCTACTTAATTAAGTTATTTTTGGTATTATTTCCTTTTAATCGCCTTAAATAGCCAATGAGGAATTCATCTCACCCTGTCAGCCAATTACTTGTTCAGACTCATCTCATTCGTGGTATTTGATTAGCAATCAAGTATACAATCATACAGCTACATGCCAGCCAGCAAAAGGCGCCAAATGCCTTAATCATAGTGCAAATCCTATCTTTTCCTAACTAAGACCTAAAGTATTCCTTAAGATTGCTAGTTAAAGAAATATTCTCCATCCAATAAAATTCGATAATGATTTTCTTAATTGTCAATGGAGATGCATTTAATTGAAAATATTTCCATAAACAGTACTAAGCAAGTGTCCCAATAGCACTCCTATGTGTATATACATAGATTAAAGATTAAAGAGTACAACAGAACATTAATCAATAATTCATACTGACTATATCAATATCAGATAGCTTTTGTTTTAGGATAATATTAGTGTTATGACTGCAGAAACCACAACAATGACAATGTGCAGTACTCATCATTCAATATCATATAAAAAAGAGATTAACATGAAATACTAGCAAATTATAATAAATATATTCACGAGATATAGTTCAACCTCGCCGATGGAAGCGAAACAACTATGAAGGTAGTTCTCGTCCATCCAATGATGCAAATCACCAACCCAAATGGTTTTGTTCTCACCGCCATCGTTGGATCCTTGCTGTTGTTGTGCGTGTTGCGCGTTGCCATGGTGGTGCTGATATTGGTGATGATGGTGGTGATAAGGCATGTAGTGCTGGGGTGGAGGTGGCGGCGCCACAAAGTGCTGCGGTTGCATCATCTGATGCTGCATTACCATAGCTGTTGTCGGATACTGCATCGCCACCCACGGCGGATGCGATTGTAGCGGTCGTTGTTGTCGCTGGTTCTGCTCCTGCGAAGGTTGTGTTGGCGATTGCGAATCCGAACCGTTGTTTTGTTGCATCCTTATCTTTTTATTACAATTATTGCTATCTGTATTTTCAGTTTAAGAGAATATAAATAAACAAACAAGACTCCAATGGTTATTTGAATTGAATTCTTTCTAATTATTTTCAGGGAAACGGAAAATATAGAAGAGAGAGAGAAAGGTACGGCTAGGGTCTAAGCAGAGGATTTAACGAAGGGTGATGGGATGAGACGGATGATTTACTTCGATGGTTTCATCACAACCGTTTATATATAAAATTGACAAAATTAGGTAGAATTTGTATGTGACACTGTTTTCTGCTTACTCCTATCCTATTTCAAATAATATTTTGGTATTAGAGTGTCCCTACTTTATTAGGAATTTATTTAGGCTAATTTTTGCATATACGATGAAAAAAAAATTATTTGGAAAAATATGTCTTTTTTTTTTTAATTTATTGATTTACATTGTTTTTTGAAAAAGAAAGGAAAACGTGTCTTACATGGTGTATTTTCACTTTGCTAAAAATTGTTTTTTTTTTTTTGCGGTTGGAAATTAGAAGTTTATAAATTTATTTTTATTCATTTTTGAGATAGACATTGTTATAGTTTTAAGGAATTTTGAATTTACAGTGGTGTCGTGGAGCTAGGTGACCTACAAATTTCATCTGTCATCTGAGTACGGAGCCATCACCCAAGAAGCCAGATCCCTTTGCAACTCAAGGTCCCAGTTGACGGTGATTATACGGTCTAGGGTTGAAGTGTAACTAAGGCTTCAAGTTTACAAAGGTTATACTGTTAAAGGATTGAGTATAACTAGGGTCGTAGAAGACAATGGTTATGCAGGCACGACAACAATTTTTTCTCATCAGAGGAGGATACTTTATAAAACCCATACACAAGTACGAGGAAGAAAAATGCAATGGCATTTCAGTGTAATCAAGTAATTTGTTTTATCCATTTCCACCAAAGGCGGTGACCCCGTTACTATAGCTTATGACAGAATTGGGGTGTAATAGGGTCACAGTTTTTGGTGGAGATGGATAAAACAAATTACTTAATTATATTGGAAGGCCTCTCTGATTTTCTTTGTAACACCCCTAACATGTATCCGTCGCCAGATTTGGGTTACGAGGTATTACCAAACAATACTCAATTAAGAACAGACATTTATTTCTTCCATGCTTCAAAAGTGAACCACATTAGTACACTTATCCCATTCAAGTTTTGAACCTTAGTACTCCTAAGTTCATATAAATCATATATTAAAAATTATGCTTGCTATAATCATATAACATTACATATCATATATATATATATATTGAGCATATATCAAATACATAAATATTTTTTTATATTATAAAATTTACTATTTCTATTGCCGAATAATCACATATCAGTTATTCAATCTATGCTTGCATATAACAAAACCAACTGAACAAATTTCTCTTTATAATATTTAATCAATCACATTTGAAATTATAGTAGCATACACATGATCGAATATACTAATGAAGCTTATATGAATATATATATATAATGCGCATATTTACCATAAAATCAAAAGCCATATTTTAAACATTAAAACATAGACAACATCTCCTTATACGCATAAATCGCATATATATTAGTATACATGAACTTCATATCACACCCTTTTAACTATCTATTACAACTAACCAGAACATACTTAAACCATATCCATCATTTACTCTTTTTGATTTATACCTGAAAGAATTATGAAGTACATTTACTACTTACCATTTTACAACCGAACATAAATAACCAATATACACTCAAATACATAATCAACTCAATGAATTAACAAATCCATACATACCACACATATCATATACATATAATTAAGTCATAGCGAATTGATAAAACCAAACACATTAAACACTTGATCAAGAACTCATAAAGTCGCGCCTAATCCTAATGATCCAAGTCAAGCCATTTTCGCATGGCTAATATATACAAGAACAAATTCATAGATCAAAACATAGTCTAGCCTATACATGCCTTTAGTTCAAAAATCCAAACTTACAAGTACCAAAATAGATTGATAGTGTGGATGACTTCAACGATGATTCCCGAGCTCGTAGCTTGATCAAAATCTATAAAAAGCAGTGAAAACATACAGAGTAAGCTAACTAGCTTAGTAAGTCTTAAGCAATTATAATATAACATTCAAACAATCAAGCTTTTAAAACAATTGGTTTATGACATTGAATATAAATAATTTAACTTATAAGTTCATTATGGCGAATGCCATTACATTACTTAACTTAACAATTATCATTTCTTACCATAAGCACTCAAACTCACGAAACACCTAAATACAATAGGTATTCGCATATTCCAACCCAATTAAGTATAACATACATCTTAACCACATGTAATCAGTCATAGACATATGTAAACATATCCCATCAATCTCACATTTAACATTTACACATATGGCCGAATCTCAAAAGCATAACCAAGCTTAAATTCCAATATATATATTATACTCATTATTGGTAAGATCAAATACACATATTAACATCTCAATGAAAGCTTCGACTACATCACAACTTACTTAATTCGAATGGAAAAATAATAACTTACCTTATTCCTTGCAACCATGAAAACTTATACTTACCCGAGCATTTAGCTTATTGCAATAATTGCGTTCCACCTTGTAAATGATTCATGAATTCTCTATTTATAATACATCACCGGGACTAAGCACGCTAGACCCAGAAGTGCAAATTTGATCACCGACATTTAGCCCGCTGAAGGCAATAAGCCCAATACACTTCACCCAAGACAAGGGCCCGCTGGGCTCGAAGCCCAATACAATTCATCGGCACAAGGCCACGCTAGGCTCGAAGCCCGACATACGATATTATTTCCATCTTATTCACATTTCATGACCAAAATTATATAAACCATACATAATTCATATCACTTGAACTTATCAATTTAGTTAAAATTTAACAACACTTCATGATAAAATGTCTATCCACATTCGGCTTTCACTAAATTCATAACCATAATTCCATAGTTCAACGTATATTCAAGGTTATAAATGACATTAACAATATTAAATTGCTTATAGACTTACCTCGGATATCGTCGGACGTCAAGAACCCATTATTCATTAACTTTCGCCTTTCCGATCCAAGTCCGTTTTCTTTGTTCTTGATCTAAACATATTCAATTTAAGCTCATTCAAATATATTTCATTTCAATTTAATCCAAAAACATCTAAATGGAAAATTTACCATTTTACCCCTAATATTTCACATTTTTACAATTTAGTCCTATTTGCACAAAACACAAAATATGCAAAATCTCCCAACAATATAGCTAGGCCGAATCTTCCACATAGCCATATAAGTCCATACATTTCATTTGTTTTGCAATTTAACCCCTCAACATTTTATTTTCTCAATTTAGCCCTATTTACTCAAAATCACCAAAAATATCAATACAAAAACATATTAATCTAACATATATCTTTCATAATTCATCAACTATCATCATAAAGCTCATGAACTCATCAATGGCACATTTCAAAATATTCATCAAAATAAAAAATTCAAGCATGGGTCTTGAAGATTTCTAAGCAACGATCTCAAAAACGTAAAAATTATCAAGAACCGAAATCAAACTAACCTTGAATTTAAGCTTATAAGTGTCTGAAAATCAAATGAAACAAAGCCCTTCTTCTTTCTCCAATATTCGGCCAAGAGAATAAAAGATGATAATGGCCTTTCTTTTGTTTTATTTTAGCATATAATATGTTATTTACTTAATTACTAATATAACCTTTTAATTAAAATAAAACTAACATATATAATAAGGGCATTATAGTCCTAAGCCGTCCACTACCTTGTAAAATGGGCTAATTGCCCTTTTAATACCTCATATTAAAAAACCACTAACACATTAGCACCTTTCACTATAATTTGTAACTTTCGCACTTTACGCGATTAAGTCCTTTTATTCAATTAAGCACACAAACAATCAAATTTTCATACGAAACTTTCACACATAATAATTCACATATAATAAACACAGAAAATAATATTTAAATATTTTTCAGACTCGGATTCGTGGTTCGAAACCACCGTTCGATTAGGGTCAAATTCGGATCATTACAACTCTCCCCTTAGGGATTTTCGTCCCCGAAAATCTTACCATTAAACAAAGTTGGATATTGTTGCCTCATTGAATCCTCAGGCTCCCACGTAGACTCTTCTACTCCATATCGATTCTATAGTACTTTTACTAACGGAATTTTCTTGTTTCTCAACTCTTTCACTTCACGAGCTAAGATACGGATCGGTTCTTCCTCGTGCACGTCATATCGGATCGAATTTCAATCTCGAGACAGGCGATCACATGTGGCGGATCCGATCTATATCTACGAAGCATCAAAACATGAAATACTGCGTGTATCTTTTCTAGTTCGAGAGGGCAACTTTAATCTATAAGCAACAGGCCCAACACGTTCGATGATCTCATACGGTCCGATGAACCTCGGACTTAATTTGCCTTTTCAACCAAATCGAAGTACTTTCTTCCACGGAGAAACTTTTAAAAATACCCGGTCTCCAACCTGAAACTCAATGTCTTTACGTTTCAAATTCGCGTATGACTTTTGGCGATCGATGCAACTTTCAAACTATCTCGGATTCGCCACTTTTCTGTTCGGTTTCTTTAATCAAATCAACCCGTGTATCTTGTTTTCACTAAGCTCGGTCGATTACAATGGTGTGCGACACTTGCGGCCGTACAAAGCTTCGTAAGGTGCCATTTTGATATTAGATTGAAAGCTATTATTATAAGCAAATTCAATCAAAGGTAAGTATTGTTCCCACGTACCTTCAAACTCGAGGACGCAACATCTCAACATATCCTCAAGTATCTGAATGGTTCGTTTGCATGACCAAATGCATCATGGATGAAAAGGCGTGTGCTAAAGTGTAGTTTGGTACCTAAAGCATCTTGCAATTTCTTCCAGAACCGCGACGTGAATCTCGAGTCTCTGTCCGAAATAATAGAAATCGGCACACCATGCAATTTCACAATTTGAGATACATATAACTCAGCAAGCTTATCGAGCGAATAGTCCGCATTTGTTTGGGATGAAGTGAGCTAATTTGGTTAGTCTATCCACTATAACCTGCATCGCATCTTTCTTGCTCGGTGTCGTAGGCAAAGCCGGATACAAAATCCATAGCAATTCTATCCCATTTCCATTCAGGTATCATGATCGGCTGAAGTAACCCAGAAGGCACCTGATGTTCGGCTTTTACTTGTTGACAAATTAAGCACTTCGAGACAAATTCAGATATGTCCCGTTTCATACCATGCCACCAATAGAATCTGTTTCAAATCATTATACAATTTCGTGCTACCCGGATGTACAGACAATCGGCTACTATGAGCTTCATTCAATATCATCTGAATCATTTCTTCATTTCTCGGAACACATGTTCGGCCTTTGAAGTTCAAACAGTCATTTTCATCGATTCGAAACTCTGACTCTGCATCACTTTCACACTGAACTCGTCTTGCCATAGTATCTTTGTCAACTCTCTGAGCATCACAAATTTGTTGGATATACAACGGTCTTACTTTCAATTCGGCTATTATCGAACCATCATCAGACATAATCATATGTGTGTTCAACATACGAAGAGCAAATAATGATTTCTGACTTAAGGCGTCCGCAACAACATTAGCTTTCCCCAGATGGTAGTCAATCACTAATTCGTAATCTTTCAATAGCTCTAACCATCTGCGTTGTCTCAAGTTCAAATCTTTCTGAGTCATCAAGTACTTTAAACTCTTGTGATCCGAATAAACATGACATTTCTCCCCAAACAAGTAATGACGCCAAATCTTCAACGCGAATACAATAGTAGCTAGCTCCAAATCATGTGTCGGGTAATTTCTTTCATGCGGCTTCAATTGTCTCGAAGCGTAGGCTACGACTTTGCCTTCCTGCATTAAAACGCAACCCAAACCATTCAAAGATGTATCACTATAAACAACAAATTCTTTACCCGATTCAGGTTGAACCAACACTGGAGCCTCGGTCAAAAGAGCTTTCAACCGATCGAAACTTTTTTCGACATGTTTCCTTCCATTCGAACTTGACATCATACGTAATAGCTTTGTCAAAGGTGTGGCTATTATAGAAAAACCTTTCACGATAAATCGTCTGTAGTATCCAAAGCAAGTCCCGAGGAAGCTTCGAATTTCAGAGACATTCCTAGGTGGTTTCCAATCAAGTATAGCCGATATTTTATTTGGATCAACCCGGATGCCTGACGCTAAAACAACGTGACCCAGAAAACTGACCTCATTCATCCAGAACTCACACTTACTAAACTTTGCATACAATTGCTGATCTCGCAAAGTTTGTAGCACCAATTTCAGATGCTCAGCATGCTCGGTTTCATCTCTGGAGTAGATCAGAATATCATCTATAAACACTACCACAAATCGATCCAAATACTGTCTAAAAATCCGATTCATCAGATCCATAAAAACAGCAGGTGAATTAGTAAGTCCAAAAGGCATAACCAGAAACTCATAATGTCCGTACCTCGTTCGAAAAGCAGTCTTTGGTACATCGGAATCTCTGACTCGCAACTGATAATAACCCGATCTCAAATCTATCTTTGAAAACACTGAAGCCCCTTTCAACTAATCAAACAAGTCGTCAATCCGTGGCAACGAGTACTTATTCTTTATAGTCACCTTATTCATCTGCCGATAATCAATGCACATTCGCATAGTCCCATCTTTCTTTTTCACAAATAAAACTGGTGCACCCCAAGGAGAGAAACTCGGTCGTGCAAAGCCCCTATCTGTTAACTCTTGCAACTGTGCTTTCAACTCTTTTAATTCTGTAGGTGCCATCCGATAACGGAGCATTGAAATCGGAGTCGTCCCCGGTACTAATTCGATACTAAACTCTATTTCTCGAACAGGTGGTAAACCCGATAGTTCTTCAGGAAACACATCTGGATACTCGCTTTGCATACAACCGGTACAGATTCAATGCGCTTCAAGTAACTTTACTATCCAACACATAAGCCAAGTAAGCTTCACACCCTTTTCTCACATGCTTATGAGCTAACATCGAGGAGATTACTGCTGGTAACCCATTCAGGTCATTAGATTCAATTTGGATAACTTCACCGTTCTGACATCTCAAATCAAGGGTCTTTCTTTTGCAATTAACAACAGCATCGTGCAAAGTTAACCAGTCCATTCCCAAAATTATATCGAACTCGTCGAAAGGCAACAACATTAAATCAGCTGGGAAGCATGAATCCCGAATCATCAACGGGCAACTTTTACACACTTTATCAATTAGAACACATCGACCCAAAGGGTTTGATACACAAATCACAAACTCAGTAGACTCAACAGGCAGAGTCTTACTGGATACTAAAGTTTCACACACATATGAATGAGTCGAACCCGGATCAATCAATGCAATCACAATAGTATCATAAAGAGTTAAAGTACCGGTGATAACATCCGGGGGAAGAAGCATCCTCTCGCACGTACAACATATGCTCTAGCAGGTGCACGAGCCTCTGATCAAACTGCAGTGTCTTTGGTTCCTTTCTGACTGCCATTTACATTTCCCGAATGCCTAGGTGGTCTGCCTCGCACTGATACATTACTCGGTCTTGTATTCTGAGCCGTATTTTGCTCAACTAGCATCGGGCACTCTCGAATAATATGATCCGACGATCCACATTTAAAGCAGGACCGATCACGAAATCTAAAACTTCCTAAATGCCATTTACCACAATGCTTACATTCAACCCGGTTCTGCTGGACATTACCAACACTGGCCATCGAAGTAGCTCGAGAACCCACAGGTGGTCGATCTCGTCTAGATAAGTCTGAAGTAGCTCTATGTCGACCAGATTCATCTTTGAACTTCTTGGATACCGAATGAAATGTCTTACTCAATGATCTTTTACGAATGTCTCTAGCTTCCATTTCAGCCTTTCTTTTCTCTTTCCCAAGCTCTTCGGCTTTGCAAGCTCGTTCGACAAGTAACACGAACTCTTTGATCTCGAGTATGCCGACTAGTAACTTAATATCTTCATTCAGACCGTCTTCGAACCTTTTACACATAATGGCTTCAGTTGACACACATTCACGGGCATATCGGCTTAGTCTGACAAATTTTCGTTCATACTCCAGTCACGGTCATTCGACCTGTTTCAATTCCAGAAATTCCCTTTCGTTTCGATCAATGAATCTCTTGACTGATATATTTCTTACGGAACTCGATGCGAAAGAAATCCCAAGTCACTTTTTCTTTCGAACCACCGATACTAGTGTATTCCACGGTGATATGCGGTGTCCCGTAATAAGGATATAGCACACTTTAAGCATTCGTGCGAAGTACATGATGACTCATCGAGCATAATGATAGTATTATCAAGCCACATCTCACTTTCGTTCAGCGTCGTCATCATCATTAGCTTTAAATTCTTCTACCCGTATTTCCCGATTTTATCAGCGGGAGGCTGCGCCAGATCTTATCGGATCTATCATCGGAAGTCTTTGAAGGTATCGGAGTTGGATTATTCGAGGGTAGAGGTTGTTGTATTGCCGGATTAGTCCGAATAACTTGGGTAAACTATTCATTCATCATCCGGTAGAAGGCTTGCTTAGCCTCCCCTCATGGCTACCGAGATAGGTCGAGAGTCTCACGTGCACACGACCCATGTGCGGATCAGCGCCACGCTCTCTACATCATCGCCTACGGCTCTGTCGGGATCCATTTACTATATGAAACACAATTTAAATGTCGAAGTCACCACCCTATCGTATTATAAAATTAAGGCATGTATAGCTAGACTCACTCGCTACGGTAGTCCTAGAATCGACTAAACCGTAAGCTCTAATACCAATCAAATGTAACACCCCTAACCCGTATCCGTCGCTTGATTTGGGTTATGAGGTATTACCAAACAATACTCAATTAAGAAAGGCATTTATTTCTTCTATGCTTCAAAAGTGAACCACATTAGTACACTTATCCCATTCAAGTTTTGAACCTTAGTACTCCTAAGTTCATATAAATCATATATTAAAAATTATGCTTGCTATAATCATATAACATTACATATCATATATATATATTGAGCATATATCAAATACATAAATATTTTTTATATTACAAGACATACTATTTCTATTGCCGAATAATCACATATCAGTTATTCAATCTATGCTTGCATATAACAAAACCAATGAACAAATTTCTCTTTATAATATTTAATCAATCACATTTGAAATTATAGTAGCATACACATGATCGAATATACTAATGAAGCTTATATGAATATATATATATAATGCTTATATTTACCATAAAATCAAAAGCCATATTTTAAACATTAAAACATAGACAACATCTCCTTATACGCATAAATCGCATATATATTAGTATACATGAACTTCATATCACACCCTTTTAACTATCTATTACAACTAACCAGAACATACTTAAACCATATCCATCATTTACTCTTTTTGATTTATACCGAAAGAATTATGAAGTACATTTACTACTTACCATTTTACAACCGAACATAAATAACCAATATACACTCAAATACATAATCAACTCAATGAATTAACAAATCCATACATACCACACATATCATATACATATAATTAAGTCATAGCCGAATTGATAAAACCAAACACATTAAACACTTGATCAAGAACTCATAAAGTCGCGCCTAATCCTAATGATCCAAGTCAAGCCATTTTCGCATGGCTAATATATACAAGAACAAATTCATAGATCAAAACATAGTCTAGCCTATACATGCCTTTAGTTCAAAAATCCAAACTTACAAGTACCAAAATAGATTGATAGTGTGGATGACTTCAACGATGATTCCCGAGCTCGTAGCTTGATCAAAATCTATAAAACAGAGTGAAAACATACAGAGTAAGCTAACTAGCTTAGTAAGTCTTAAGCAATTATAATATAACATTCAAACAATCAAGCTTTTAAAACAATTGGTTTATGACATTGAATATAAATAATTTAACTTATAAGTTCATTATGGCGAATGCCATTACATTACTTAACTTAACAATTATCATTTCTTACCATAAGCACTCAAACTCACCAAACACCTAAATACAATAGGTATTCGCATATTCCAACCCAATTAAGTATAACATACATCTTAACCACATGTAATCAGTCATAGACATATGTAAACATATCCCATCAATCTCACATTTAACATTTACACATATGGCCGAATCTCAAAAGCATAACCAAGCTTAAATTCCAATATATATATTATACTCATTATTGGTAAGATCAAATACACATATTAACATCTCAATGAAAGCTTCGACTACATCACAACTTACTTAATTCGAATGGAAAAATAATAACTTACCTTATTCCTTGCAACCATGAAAACTTATACTTACCCGAGCATTTAGCTTATTGCAATAATTGCGTTCCACCTTGTAAATGATTCATGAATTCTCTATTTATAATACATCACCGGGACTAAGCCTGCTAGACCCGAGGTCTGAAATTTGATCACCAGCATTTAGCCTGCTAGGCAATAAGCCCAATACACTTCACCGGCACAAGGCCTGCTAGGCTCGAAGCCCAATACAATTCATCGGCACAAGGCCTGCTAGGCTCGAAGCCCGACATACGATATTATTTCCATCTTATTCACATTTCATGCTGACCAAAATTATATAAACCATACATAATTCATATCACTTGAACTTATCAATTTAGTTAAAATTTAACAACACTTCATGATAAAATGTCTATCCACATTCGGCTTTCACTAAATTCATAACCATAATTCCATAGTTCAACGTATATTCAAGGTTATAAATGACATTAACAATATTAAATTGCTTATAGACTTACCTCGGATATCGTCGGACGTCAAGAACCGGCTATTCATTAACTTTCGCCTTTCCCCGATCCAAGTCCGTTTTTCTTTGTTCTTGATCTAAACATATTCAATTTAAGCTCATTCAAATATATTTCATTTCAATTTAATCCAAAAACATCTAAATGGAAAATTTACCATTTTACCCCTAATATTTCACATTTTTACAATTTAGTCCTATTTGCACAAAACACAAAATATGCAAAATCTCCCAACAATATAGCTAGGCCGAATCTTCCACATAGCCATATAAGTCCATACATTTCATTTGTTTTGCAATTTAACCCCTCAACATTTTATTTTCTCAATTTAGCCCTATTTACTCAAAATCACCAAAAATATCAATACAAAAACATATTAATCTAACATATATCTTTCATAATTCATCAACTATCATCATAAAGCTCATGAACTCATCAATGGCACATTTCAAAATATTCATCAAAATAAAAAATTCAAGCATGGGTCTTGAAGATTTCTAAGCAACGATCTCAAAAACGTAAAAATTATCAAGAACCGAAATCAAACTAACCTTGAATTTAAGCTTATAAGTGCCGAAAATCAAATGAAACAAAGCCCTTCTTCTTTCTCCAATATTCGGCCAAGAGAATAAAAGATGATAATGGCCTTTCTTTTGTTTTATTTTAGCATATAATATGTTATTTACTTAATTACTAATATAACCTTTTAATTAAAATAAAACTAACATATATAATAAGGGCATTATAGTCCTAAGCCGTCCACTACCTTGTAAAATGGGCTAATTGCCCTTTTAATACCTCATATTAAAAAACCACTAACACATTAGCACCTTTCACTATAATTTGTAACTTTCGCACTTTACGCGATTAAGTCCTTTTATTCAATTAAGCACACAAACAATCAAATTTTCATACGAAACTTTCACACATAATAATTCACATATAATAAACACAGAAAATAATATTTAAATATTTTTCAGACTCGGATTCGTGGTTCTGAAACCACCGTTCCGATTAGGGTCAAATTCGGACTGTTACAACTCTCCCCCCTTAGGGATTTTCGTCCCCGAAAATCTTACCATTAAACAAAGTTGGATATTGTTGCCTCATTGAATCCTCAGGCTCCCACGTAGACTCTTCTACTCCATATCGATTCTATAGTACTTTTACTAACGGAACTTTCTTGTTTCTCAACTCTTTCACTTCACGAGCTAAGATACGGATCGGTTCTTCCTCGTACGTCATATCGGATCGAATTTCAATCTCAGACGGGGCGATCACATGTGACGGATCTGATCTATATCTACGAAGCATCAAAACATGAAATACGCTGTGTATCTTTTCTAGTTCAGAGGGCAACTTTAATCTATAAGCAACAGGCCCAACACGTTCGATGATCTCATACGGTCCGATGAACCTCGGACTTAATTTGCCTTTTCAACCAAATCGAAGTACTTTCTTCCACGGAGAAACTTTTAAAAATACCCGGTCTCCAACCTGAAACTCAATGTCTTTACGTTTCAAATTCGCGTATGACTTTTGGCGATCTGATGCAACTTTCAAACTATCTCGGATTACTGCCACTTTCTGTTCAGTTTCTTTAATCAAATCAACCCCGTGTATCTTGTTTTCACTAAGCTCGGTCCAGTACAATGGTGTGCGACACTTGCGGCCGTACAAAGCTTCGTAAGGTGCCATTTTGATATTAGATTGAAAGCTATTATTATAAGCAAATTCAATCAAAGGTAAGTATTGTTCCCACGTACCTTCAAACTCGAGGACGCAACATCTCAACATATCCTCAAGTATCTGAATGGTTCGTTCGGTGATCGACTGCATCGTCATGGATGAAAAGTCGTGCTAAAGTGTAGTTTGGTACCTAAAGCATCTTGCAATTTCTTCCGTAAGAACCGCGACGTGAATCTCGAGTCTCTGTCCGAAATAATAGAAATCGGCACACCATGCAATTTCACAATTTGAGATACATATAACTCAGCAAGCTTATCGAGCGAATAGTCCGCATTTAACCGGGATGAAGTGAGCTAATTTGGTTAGTCTATCCACTATAACCTTGATCGCATCTTTCTTGCTTTCGGTGTCGTAGCAAAACCGGATACAAAATCCATAGCAATTCTATCCCATTTCCATTCAGGTATCATGATCGGCTGAAGTAACCCAGAAGGCACCTGATGTTCGGCTTTTACTTGTTGACAAATTAAGCACTTCGAGACAAATTCAGATATGTCCCGTTTCATACCATGCCACCAATAGAACTGTTTCAAATCATTATACAATTTCGTGCTACCCGGATGTACAGACAATCGGCTACTATGAGCTTCATTCAATATCATCTGAATCATTTCTTCATTTCTCGGAACACATGTTCGGCCTTTGAAGTTCAAATAAGTCATTTTCATCGATTCGAAACTCTGACTCTGCATCACTTTCACACTGAACTCGTCTTGCCATAGTATCTTTGTCAACTCTCTGAGCATCACAAATTTGTTGGATATACAACGGTCTTACTTTCAATTCGGCTATTATCGAACCATCATCAGACATAATCATATGTGTGTTCAACATACGAAGAGCAAATAATGATTTCTGACTTAAGGCGTCCGCAACAACATTAGCTTTCCCCAGATGGTAGTCAATCACTAATTCGTAATCTTTCAACAGCTCTAACCATCTGCGTTGTCTCAAGTTCAAATCTTTCTGAGTCATCAAGTACTTTAAACTCTTGTGATCCGAATAAACATGACATTTCTCCCCAAACAAGTAATGACGCCAAATCTTCAACGCGAATACAATAGTTGCTAGCTCCAAATCATGTGTCGGGTAATTTCTTTCATGCGGCTTCAATTGTCTCGAAGCGTAGGCTACGACTTTGCCTTCCTGCATTAAAACGCAACCCAAACCATTCAAAGATGTATCACTATAAACAACAAATTCTTTACCCGATTCAGGTTGAACCAACACTGGAGCCTCGGTCAAAAGAGCTTTCAACTGATCGAAACTTTTCTGACATGTTTCCTTCCATTCGAACTTGACATCCTTCTGTAATAGCTTTGTCAAAGGTGTGGCTATTATAGAAAAACCTTTCACGAATCGTCTGTAGTATCCAGCAAGTCCCAGGAAGCTTCGAATTTCAGAGACATTCCTAGGTGGTTTCCAATCAAGTATAGCCGATATTTTATTTGGATCAACCCGGATGCCTGACGCTAAAACAACGTGACCCAGAAAACTGACCTCATTCATCCAGAACTCACACTTACTAAACTTTGCATACAATTGCTGATCTCGCAAAGTTTGTAGCACCAATCTCAGATGCTCAGCATGCTCGGTTTCATCTCTGGAGTAGATCAGAATATCATCTATAAACACTACCACAAATCGATCCAAATACTGTCTAAAAATCCGATTCATCGGATCCATAAAACAAAGCAGTGAATTAGTAAGTCCAAAAGGCATAACCGAGAAACTCATAATGTCCGTACCTCGCTCAAAAGCGATCTTTGGTACATCAAAATCTCTCGACTGCATGAATCGATAATAACCCGATCTCAAATCTATCTTTGAAAACACTGAAGCCCCTTTCAACTAATCAAACAAGTCGTCAATCCGTGGCAACGAGTACTTATTCTTTATAGTCACCTTATTCATCTGCCGATAATCAATGCACATTCGCATAGTCCCATCTTTCTTTTTCACAAATAAAACTGGTGCACCCCAAGGAGA
The DNA here is from genome assembly GCA_025698515.1 of Gossypium sturtianum. Lineage (NCBI taxonomy): Eukaryota > Viridiplantae > Streptophyta > Magnoliopsida > Malvales > Malvaceae > Gossypium > Gossypium sturtianum. The sequence continues at coordinate 149,472,908 of CM046955.1, read as the reverse complement.
GAAACTCGGTCGTGCAAAGCCCCTATCTGTTAACTCTTGCAACTGTGCTTTCAACTCTTTTAATTCTGTAGGTGCCATCCGATACGGAGCTATTGAAATCGGAGTCGTCCCCGGTACTAATTCGATACTAAACTCTATTTCTCGAACAGGTGGTAAACCCGATAGTTCTTCAGGAAACACATCTGGATACTCGCACACAACCTGTATGCGGATTCAATCGCTTCTCAAGAAACTTTACTATCCAACACATAAGCCAAGTAAGCTTCACACCCTTTTCTCACATGCTTATGAGCTAACATCGAGGAGATTATGCTGGTAACCCATTCAGTCATTAGATTCAATTTGGATAACTTCACCGATTTGACATCTCAAATCAAGGGTCTTTCTTTTGCAATTAACAACAGCATCGTGCAAAGTTAACCAGTCCATTCCCAAAATTATATCGAACTCGTCGAAAGGCAACAACATTAAATCAGCTGGGAAGCATGAATCCCGAATCATCAACGGGCAACTTTTACACACTTTATCAATTAGAACACATCGACCCAAAGGGTTTGATACACAAATCACAAACTCAGTAGACTCAACAGGCAGAGTCTTACTGGATACTAAAGTTTCACACACATATGAATGAGTCGAACCCGGATCAATCAATGCAATCACAATAGTATCATAAAGAGTTAAAGTACCGGTGATAACATCTGGGGAAGAAGCATCCTCTCTGGCACGTACAACATATGCTCTAGCAGGTGCACGAGCCTCTGATCAAACTGCAGTGTCTTTGGTTCCTTTCTGACTGCCATTTACATTTCCCGAATGCCTAGGTGGTCTGCCTCGCACTGATACATTACTCGGTCTTGTATTCTGAGCCGTATTTTGCTCAACTAGCATCGGGCACTCTCGAATAATATGATCCGACGATCCACATTTAAAGCAGGACCGATCACGAAATCTAAAACTTCCTAAATGCCATTTACCACAATGCTTACATTCAACCCGGATTCTCACGACATTACCAACATCGCCATCAAGTAGCTCGAGAACCCACGGTGGTCGATCTCGTCTAGATAAGTCCAAGTAGCTCTATGTCGACCCGATTCATCTTTGAACTTCTTGGATACCGAATGAAATGTCTTACTCAATGATCTTTTACGAATGTCTCTAGCTTCCATTTCAGCCTTTCTTTTCTCTTTCCCAAGCTCTTCGGCTTTGCAAGCTCGTTCGACAAGTAACACGAACTCTTTGATCTCGAGTATGCCGACTAGTAACTTAATATCTTCATTCAGACCGTCTTCGAACCTTTTACACATAATGGCTTCAGTTGACACACATTCACGGGCATATCGGCTTAGTCTGACAAATTTTCGTTCATACTCAGTCACGGTCATTCGACCCTGTTTCAATTCCAGAAATTCCTTTCGTTTCTGATCAATGAATCTCTGACTGATATATTTCTTACGGAACTCGGTCTGAAAGAAATCCCAAGTCACTTTTTCTTTCGGAACCACCGATACTAGTGTATTCCACCAGTGATATGCGGTGTCCCGTAATAAGGATATAGCACACTTTAAGCATTCGTCTGAAGTACATGACAGCTCATCGAGCATAATGATAGTATTATCAAGCCACATCTCAGCTCGTTCCGCGTCGTCATCATCATTAGCTTTAAATTCTTCGGCCCCGTATTTCCTGATTTTATCAACGGGAGGCCTGCCAGATCTTATCGGATCTATCATCGGAAGTGCTGAAGGTATCGGAGTTGGATTATTCGAGGGTAGAGGTTGTTGTATTGCCGGATTAGTCTGAATAACTTGGGTAAACTATTCATTCATCATCTGGTAGAAGGCTTGCTTAGCCTCCCCCTCATGGCTACCCGAGATAGGTCGAGAGTCTACCGGCGCTGACCCATGTACGGGATCAGGCGCTACGCTCTCTACATCATCAGCTACGGCTCTGTCAGGATCCATTTACTATATGAAACACAATTTAAATGTCAGAAGTCACTACCCTATCGTATTATAAAATTAAGGCATGTATAGCTAGACTCACTCGCGCTACGGTAGTCCTAGAATCGACTAAACCGTAAGCTCTAATACCAATCAAATGTAACACCCCTAACCCGTATCCGTCGCCAGATTTGGGTTATGAGGTATTACCAAACAATACTCAATTAAGAACAGGCATTTATTTCTTCTATGCTTCAAAAGTGAACCACATTAGTACACTTATCCCATTCAAGTTTTGAACCTTAGTACTCCTAAGTTCATATAAATCATATATTAAAAATTATGCTTGCTATAATCATATAACATTACATATCATATATATATATTGAGCATATATCAAATACATAAATATTTTTTTATATTACAAGACATACTATTTCTATTGCCGAATAATCACATATCAGTTATTCAATCTATGCTTGCATATAACAAAACCAACTGAACAAATTTCTCTTTATAATATTTAATCAATCACATTTGAAATTATAGTAGCATACACATGATCGAATATACTAATGAAGCTTATATGAATATATATATATAATGCGCATATTTACCATAAAATCAAAAGCCATATTTTAAACATTAAAACATAGACAACATCTCCTTATACGCATAAATCGCATATATATTAGTATACATGAACTTCATATCACACCCTTTTAACTATCTATTACAACTAACCAGAACATACTTAAACCATATCCATCATTTACTCTTTTTGATTTATACCTGAAAGAATTATGAAGTACATTTACTACTTACCATTTTACAACCGAACATAAATAACCAATATACACTCAAATACATAATCAACTCAATGAATTAACAAATCCATACATACCACACATATCATATACATATAATTAAGTCATAGCCGAATTGATAAAACCAAACACATTAAACACTTGATCAAGAACTCATAAAGTCGCGCCTAATCCTAATGATCCAAGTCAAGCCATTTTCGCATGGCTAATATATACAAGAACAAATTCATAGATCAAAACATAGTCTAGCCTATACATGCCTTTAGTTCAAAAATCCAAACTTACAAGTACCAAAATAGATTGATAGTGTGGATGACTTCAACGATGATTCCCCGAGCTCGTAGCTTGATCAAAATCTATAAAACAGAGTGAAAACATACAGAGTAAGCTAACTAGCTTAGTAAGTCTTAAGCAATTATAATATAACATTCAAACAATCAAGCTTTTAAAACAATTGGTTTATGACATTGAATATAAATAATTTAACTTATAAGTTCATTATGGCCGAATGCCATTACATTACTTAACTTAACAATTATCATTTCTTACCATAAGCACTCAAACTCACCGAAACACCTAAATACAATAGGTATTCGCATATTCCAACCCAATTAAGTATAACATACATCTTAACCACATGTAATCAGTCATAGACATATGTAAACATATCCCATCAATCTCACATTTAACATTTACACATATGGCCGAATCTCAAAAGCATAACCAAGCTTAAATTCCAATATATATATTATACTCATTATTGGTAAGATCAAATACACATATTAACATCTCAATGAAAGCTTCGACTACATCACAACTTACTTAATTCGAATGGAAAAATAATAACTTACCTTATTCCTTGCAACCATGAAAACTTATACTTACCCGAGCATTTAGCTTATTGCAATAATTGCGTTCCACCTTGTAAATGATTTATGAATTCTCTATTTATAATACATCACCCGGCACTAAGCCCGCTAGACCCGAGGGTCGAAATTTGATCACCAAAGATTTAGCTCGCTAGGCAATAAGCCCAATACACTTCACCGGCACAAGGCCTGCTAGGCTCGAAGCCCAATACAATTCACCGGCTCAAGGCCTGCTAGTCTCGAAGCCCGACATACGATATTATTTCCATATTATTCACATTTCATGCTGACCAAAATTATATAAACCATACATAATTCATATCACTTGAACTTATCAATTTAGTTAAAATTTAACAACACTTCATGATAAAATGTCTATCCACATTCGGCTTTCACTAAATTCATAACCATAATTCCATATTTCAACGTATATTCAAGGTTATAAATGACATTAACGATATTAAATTGCTTATAGACTTACCTCGGATATCGTCGGACGTCAAGAACCGGCTATTCATTAACTTTCGCCTTTCCCCGATCCAAGTCCGTTTTTCTTTGTTCTTGATCTAAACATATTCAATTTAAGCTCATTCAAATATATTTCATTTCAATTTAATCCAAAAACATCTAAATGGGCAATTTACCATTTTACCCCTAATATTTCACATTTTTACAATTTAGTCCTATTTGCACAAAACACAAAATATGCAAAATCTCCCAACAATATAGCTAGGCCGAATCTTCCACATAGCCATATAAGTCCATACATTTCATTTGTTTTGCAATTTAACCCCTCAACATTTTATTTTCTCAATTTAGCCCTATTTACTCAAAATCACCAAAAATATCAATACAAAACATATTAATCTAACATATATCTTTCATAATTCATCAACTATCATCATAAAGCTCATGAACTCATCAATGGCACATTTCAAAATATTCATCAAAATAAAAATTCAAGCATGGGTCTTGAAGATTTCTAAGCAACGATCTCAAAACGTAAAAATTATCAAGAACCAGAAATCAAACTAACCTTGAATTTAAGCTTATAAGTCGGAAATCAAATGAAACAAAGCCCTTCTTCTTTCTCCAATATTCGGCCAAGAGAATAAAAGATGATAATGGCCTTTCTTTTGTTTTATTTTAGCATATAATATGTTATTTACTTAATTACTAATATAACCTTTTAATTAAAATAAAACTAACATATATAATAAGGGCATTATAGTCCTAAGCCGTCCACTACCTTGTAAAATGGGCTAATTGCCCTTTTAATACCTCATATTAAAAAACCACTAACACATTAGCACCTTTCACTATAATTTGTAACTTTCGCACTTTACGCGATTAAGTCCTTTTATTCAATTAAGCACACAAACAATCAAATTTTCATACGAAACTTTCACACATAATAATTCACATATAATAAAAATAGAAAATAATATTTAAATATTTTTCAGACTCGGATTCGTGGTCCTGAAACCACCGTTCCGATTAGGGTCAAATTCGGACTGCTACAACTCTCCCCCCTTAGGGATTTTCGTCCCCGAAAATCTTACCATTAAACAAAGTTGGATATTGTTGCCTCATTGAATCCTCAGGCTCCCACGTAGACTCTTCTACTCCATATCGATTCCATAGTACTTTTACTAACGGAATTTTCTTGTTTCTCAACTCTTTCACTTCACGAGCTAAGATACGGATCGGTTCTTCCTCGTACGTCATATCGGATCGAATTTCAATCTCAGACGGGGCGATCACATGTGACGGATCTGATCTATATCTACAAAGCATCAAAACATGAAATACGTTGTGTATCTTTTCTAGTTCAGAGGGCAACTTTAATATATAAGCATTAGGCCCAACACGTTCGATGATCTCATACGGTCCGATGAACCTCGGACTTAATTTGCCTTTTCGACCAAATCGAAGTACTTTCTTTCACGGAGAAACTTTTAAAAATACCCGGTCTCCAACCTGAAACTCAATGTCTTTACGTTTCAAATCCGCGTATGACTTTTGGCAATCTGATGCAACTTTCAAACTATCTCGGATTACTGCCACTTTCTGTTCAGTTTCTTTAATCAAATCAACCCCGTGTATCTTGTTTTCACTGAGCTCGGTCCAATACAATGGTGTGCGACACTTGCGGCCGTACAAAGCTTCGTAAGGTGCCATTTTGATATTAGATTGAAAGATATTATTGTAAGCAAATTCAATCAAAGGTAAGTATCGTTCCCACGTACCTTCAAACTCGAGGACGCAACATCTCAACATATCCTTAAGTATCTGAATGGTTCGTTCAGACTGACCGTCTGTCTGCGGATGAAAAGCTGTGCTAAAGTGTAGTTTGGTACCTAAAGCATCTTGCAATTTCTTTCAGAACTGCGACGTGAATCTCGGGTCTCTGTCCGAAACAATAGAAATCGGCACACCATGCAATTTCACAATTTGAGATACATATAACTCAGCAAGCTTATCGAGCGAATAGTCCATACGAACTGGGATGAAGTGAGCTGATTTGGTTAGTCTATCCACTATAACCCAGACTGCATCTTTCTTGCTCGGTGTCGTAGGCAAACCGGATACAAAATCCATAGCAATTCTATCCCATTTCCATTCAGGTATCATGATCGGCTGAAGTAACCCAGAAGGCACCTGATGTTCGGCTTTTACTTGTTGACAAATTAAGCACTTCGAGACAAATTCAGATATGTCCCGTTTCATACCATGCCACCAATAGAACTGTTTCAAATCATTATACAATTTCGTGCTACCCGGATGTACAAACAATCGGCTACTATGAGCTTCATTCAATATCATCTGAATCAATTCTTCATTTCTCGGAACACATGTTCGGCCTTTGAAGTTCAAACAGTCATTTTCATCGATTCGAAACTCTGAATCTGCATCACTTTCACACTGAACTCGTCTTGCCATAGTATCTTTGTCAACTCTCTGAGCATCACAAATTTGTTGGATATACAACGGTCTTACTTTCAATTCGGCTATTATCGAACCATCATCAGACATAACCATATGTGTGTTTAACACACGAATAGCAAATAATGATTTCCGACTTAAGGCGTCCGCAACAACATTAGCTTTCCCCGGATGGTAGTCAATCACTAATTCGTAATCTTTCAACAGCTCTAACCATCTGCGTTGTCTCAAGTTCAAATCTTTCTGAGTCATCAAGTACTTTAAACTCTTGTGATCCGAATAAACATGACATTTCTCCCAAAACAAGTAATGACGCCAAATCTTCAACGCGAATACAATAGCTGCTAGCTTCAAATCATGTGTCGGGTAATTTCTTTCATGCGGCTTCAATTGTCTCGAAGCGTAGGCTACGACTTTGCCTTCCTGCATTAAAACGCAACCCAAACCATTCAAAGATGCATCACTATAAACAATAAATTCTTTACCCGATTCAGGTTGAACCAACACTAGAGCCTCGGTCAAAAGAGCTTTCAACTGATCGAAACTTTTCTGACATGTTTCCTTCCATTCGAACTTGACATCCTTCTGTAATAGCTTTGTCAAAGGTGTGGCTATTATAGAAAAACCTTTCACGAATCGTCTGTAGTATCCAGCAAGTCCTGAGGAAGCTTGAATTTCGTGAGACATTCCTAGGTGGTTTCCAATCAAGTATAGCCGATATTTTATTTGGATCAACCCGGATGCCTGACGCTGAAACAACGTGACCCAGAAAACTGACCTCATTCATCCAGAACTCACACTTACTAAACTTTGCATACAATTGCTGGTCCGCAAAGTTTGTAGCACCAATCTCGGATGCTCGCATGCTCGGTTTTTATCTCGGAGTAGATCGAATATCATCTATAAACACTACCACAAACCGATCCAAATATCGTCTAAAAATCGATTCATCGGATCCATAAAAACGATGAGGTGCATTAGTAAGTCCAAAAGGCATAACCGAAACACATAATGTCCGTACTCTCGTTCAAAAGCGAGTCTTTGGTACATCGAAATCTCGACTATGAATCGATAATAACCCGATCTCAAATCTATCTTTGAAAACACTCAAGCCCCTTTCAACTAATCAAACAAGTCATCAATCCGTGGGCAACGGTACTTATTCTTTATAGTCACCTTATTCATCCGCAGATAATCAATGCACATTCGCATAGTCCCATCTTTCTTTTCACAAATAAAACCAGTGCAAACCAAGGAGAGAAACCTGGTCGTGCAAAGCCCCTATCTGTTAACTCTTGCAATCGTGCTTTCAACTCTTTTAATTTCAGCAGGTGCCATCCGATCACGGAGCTATTGAAATCGGAGTCGTCCCCGGTACTAATTCGATACTAAAATCTATTTCTTGAACAAGTGGTAAACCCGATAGTTCTTCAGGAAACACATCTGGATACTCGCACACAACTCGTACGGATTCAATCTGCTTCTCAGTAACTTTACTATCTAACACATAAGCCAAGTAAGCTTCACACCCTTTTCTCACATGCTTATGAGCTAACATCGAGGAGATTATCGCCAGTAACCCATTCAGTCATTAGATTCAATTTGGATAACTTCACCGCTCGACATCTCAAATCAAGGGTCTTTCTTTTGCAATTAACAATGAGATCGTGCAAAGTTAACGATCCATTCCCAAAATTATATCGAACTCGTCGAAGGCAACAACATTAAATCAGCTGGGAAGCATGAATCCCGAATCATCAACGGGCAACTTTTACACACTTTATCAATTAGAACACATCGACCCAAAGGGTTTGATACACAAATCACAAACTCAGTAGACTCAACAGGCAGAGTCTTACTGGATACTAAAGTTTCACACACATATGAATGAGTCGAACCCGGATCAATCAATGCAATCACAGTAGTATCATAAAGAGTGAAAGTACGGTGATAACATCCGGGAAGAAGCATCCTCTCGCACGCGTGACAAAGATATGCTCTAGCAGGTGCACGAGCCTTTGATCGAACTGCAGTGTCTTTGGTTCCTTTCTGACTGCCATTTACATTTCCCAAATGCCTAGGTGGTTTGCCTCGCACTGATACATTACTCGGTCTTGTATTCTGAGCCGTATTTTGCTCAGCTAGCATCGGGCACTCTCGAATAAAATGATTCGACGATCCACATTTAAAGCAGGACCGATCACGAAATCTACAACTTCCTAAATGCCATTTACCACAATGCTTACATTCAACCCGGTTCACTGGACATTACCAACATCGGCCATCAAGTAGCTCGAGAACCCACGGTGGTCGATCTCGTCTAGATAAGTCCTGAAGTAGCTCTATGTCGACTGATTCATCTTTGAACTTCTTGGATACCGAATGAAATGTCTTACTCAATGATCTTTTACGAATGTCTCTAGCTTCCATTTCACCTTTCTTTCTTTCTCTTTCCCAAGCTCTTGGCTTTGCAAGCTCGTTCGACAAGTAACACGAACTCTTTGATCTCGAGTATGCCGACTAGTAACTTAATATCTTCATTCGCACCGTCTTGAACCTTTTACACATAATGGATTCGATTGACACACATTCACGGGCATATCGGCTTAGTCGACAAATTTTCGTTCATACTCGATCCACGGTCATTCGACTGTTTCAATTCCGAAATTCCTTTCGTTTCGATCAATGAATCTCGATCGATATATTTCTTACGGAACTCGATCGAAAGAAATCCCAAGTCACTTTTTCTTTCGGAACCACCGATACTAGTGTATTCCCACGGTGATATGCGTGTCCGTAAAAGGATATAGCACACTTTAAGCATTCGTCTGAAGTACATGACAGCTCATCGAGCACAAGGATAGTATTATCAAGCCACATCTCAGCTCGTTCCGCGTCGTCATCATCATTAGCTTTAAATTCTTCGGCCCCATATTTCCTGATTTTATCAACGGGAGACCTGCCAGATCTCATCGGATCTATCATCGGAGGTGCTGAAGGTATCGGAGTTGGATTATTCGGGGGTGGAGGTTGTTGTACAGCCGGATTAATCTGAATAAATTGGGTAAACCATTCATTCATCATCTGGAAGAAGGCTTGCTTAGCCTCCCCCTCATGGCTACCCGAGATAGGTCGAGAGTCTACCGGCGCTGACCCATGTGCGGGATCAGGCGCTACGCTCTCTACATCCTCAGCTACGGCTCTGTCAGGATCTATTTACTATATGAAACACAATTTAAATGTCAGAAGTCACCACACTATCGTATTATAAAATTAAGGCATGTATAGCTAGACTCACTCGCGCTACGGTAGTCCTAGAATCGACTAAACCGTAAGATCTGATACCAATCAAATGTAACACCCCTAACCCGTATCCGTCTCCAGATTTGGGTTATGAGGTATTACCAAACAATACTCAATTAAGAACAGGCATTTATTTCTTCTATGCTTCAAAAGTGAACCACATTAGTACACTTATCCCATTCAAGTTTTGAACCTTAGTACTCCTAAGTTCATATAAATCATATATTAAAAATTATGCTTGCTATAATCATATAACATTACATATCATATATATATATATTGAGCATATATCAAATACATAAATATTTTTTTATATTACAAGACATACTATTTCTATTGCCGAATAATCACATATCAATTATTCAATCTATGCTTGCATATAACAAAACCAACTGAACAAATTTCTCTTTATAATATTTAATCAATCACATTTGAAATTATAGTAGCATACACATGATCGAATATACTAATGAAGCTTATATGAATATATATATAATGCGCATATTTACCATAAAATCAAAAGCCATATTTTAAACATTAAAAATAGACAACATCTCCTTATACGCATAAATCGCATATATATTAGTATACATGAACTTCATATCACACTCTTTTAACTATCTATTACAACTAACCAGAACATACTTAAACCATATCCATCATTTACTCTTTTTGATTTATACCTGAAAGAATTATGAAGTACATTTACTACTTACCATTTTACAGCCGAACATAAATAACCAATATACACTCAAATACATAATCAACTCAATGAATTAACAAATCCATACATACCACACATATCATATACATATAATTAAGTCATAGCCGAATTGATAAAACCAAACACATTAAACACTTGATCAAGAACTCATAAAGTCGCGCCTAATCCTAATGATCCAAGTCAAGCCATTTTCGCATGGCTAATATATACAAGAACAAATTCATAGATCAAAACATAGTCTAGCCTATACATGCCTTTATTTCAAAAATCCAAACTTACAAGTACCAAAATAGATTGATAGTGTGGATGACTTCAACGATGATTCCCCGAGCTCGTAGCTTGATCAAAATCTATAAAGCAGAGTGAAAACATACTGAGTAAGCTAACTAGCTTAGTAAGTCTTAAGCAATTATAATATAACATTCAAACAATCAAGCTTTTAAAACAATTGGTTTATGACATTGAATATAAATAATTTAACTTATAAGTTCATTATGGCCGAATGCCATTACATTACTTAACTTAACAATTATCATTTCTTACCATAAGCACTCAAACTCACCGAAACACCTAAATACAATAGGTATTCGCATATTCCAACCCAATTAAGTATAACATACATCTTAACCACATGTAATCAGTCATAGACATATGTAAACATATCCCATCAATCTCACATTTAACATTTACACATATGGTCGAATCTCAAAAGTATAACCAAGCTTAAATTCCAATATATATATTATACTCATTATTGGTAAGATCAAATACACATATTAACATCTCAATGAAAGCTTCGACTACATCACAACTTACTTAATTCGAATGGAAAAATAATAACTTACCTTATTCCTTGCAACCATGAAAACTTATACTTACACGAGCATTTAGCTTATTGCAATAATTGCGTTCCACCTTGTAAATGATTCATGAATTCTCTATTTATAATACATCACCGGCACTAAGCCTGCTAGACTCGAGGTCTGAAATTTGATCACCAGCATTTAGCCTGCTAGGCAATAAGCCCGATACACTTCACCGGCACAAGGCCTGCTAGGCTCGAAGCCCGATACAATTCACCGGCTCAAGGCCTGCTAGGCTCGAAGCCCGACATACGATATTATTTCCATCTTATTCACATTTCATGCTGACCAAAATTATATAAACCATACATAATTCATATCACTTGAACTAACCATACATAATTCATATCACTTGAACTTATCAATTTAGTTAAAATTTAACAACACTTCATGATAAAATGTCTATCCACATTCGGCTTTCACTAAATTCATAACCATAATTCCATAGTTCAACATATATTCAAGGTTATAAATGACATTAACGATATTAAATTGCTTATAGACTTACCTCGGATATCGTCGGACGTCAAGAACCGGCTATTCATTAACTTTCGCCTTTCCCCGATCCAAGTCCGTTTTTCTTTGTTCTTGATCTAAACATATTCAATTTAAGCTCATTCAAATATATTTCATTTCAATTTAATCCAAAAACATCTAAATGGACAATTTACCATTTTACCCCTAATATTTCACATTTTACAATTTAGTCCTATTTGCACAAAACACAAAATATGCAAAATCTCCCAACAATATAGCTAGGCGAATCTTCCACATAGCCATATAAGTCCATACATTTCATTTTTTCAATTTAACCCCTCAACATTTTATTTTCTCAATTTAGCCCTATTTACTCAAAATCACCAAAAATATCAATACAAAAACATATTAATCTAACATATATCTTTCATAATTCATCAACTATCATCATAAAGCTCATGAACTCATCAATGGCACATTTCAAAATATTCATCAAAATAAAAAATTAAAGCATGGGTCTTGAAGATTTCTAAGCAACGATCTCAAAAACGTAAAAATTATCAAGAACCAGAAATCAAACTAACCTTGAATTTAAGCTTATAAGTGTAGAAAATCAAATGAAACAAAGCCCTTCTTCTTTCTCCAATATTCGGCCAAGAGAATAAAAGATGATAATGGCCTTTCTTTTGTTTTATTTTAGCATATAATATGTTATTTACTTAATTACTAATATAACCTTTTAATTAAAATAAAACTAACATATATAATAAGGGCATTATAGTCCTAAGCCGTCCACTACCTTGTAAAATGGGCTAATTGCCCTTTTAATACCTCATATTAAAAAGCCACTAACACATTAGCACCTTTCACTATAATTTGTAACTTTCGCACTTTACGCGATTAAGTCCTTTTATTCAATTAAGCACACAAACAATCAAATTTTCATACGAAACTTTCACACATAATAATTCACATATAATAAACACAGAAAATAATATTTAAATATTTTTCAGACTCGGATTCGTGGTCCCGAAACCACCGTTCCGATTAGGGTCAAATTCGGACTGTTACATTCTTCCTTGTACTTGTTATGGGTTTTATAAAGCATGCTCCTTTGACGAGGAAAAACTCGTTGTCGTGCTCGCATAACCACCGTCAACTACGACCCCAGTTATGCTATATCCTTTGACAATATAACCTTTGTAAACTTCAAGCTCTGGTTACACTTCAACCCGAGACAGTATAATCATCGTCAACTCGAGCCTCGAGTTGCAAAACAGTCTCAGTTTTTCAAGTGATGGCTCCATACTCACATGGTAGGTGAAATTTGTAGGTTATCGAGCTCCACAACATCACCATGAACCCAAACACAACTTAAAACTATAACTATGTCTCCTTCAAAGTTAGAGAGAAATAAATCTTTAAACCCGAAAATTTCAACACGCAAAAAAAAAAAACAATTTCATATATTGATTGAGATATGGGTGAGTAGGGGATGAGAACGATCATTTATATCGGGATGGGGTGGGTTAAAAGAGAAATTTTTTAATTTATCCCGGGATTCCCGGGTTGCAGAGGCTGAGAGTTAGAAAAGGCTAAAGAGAAAACACCCCTTGCAAAGTACGTCTGTCAAGACTATAGTTGAAATAGAAGGGTCAATTGGGGACCCAGGTTAGAAAAGCACTAAGGGTGAGGATACAAGTGACAGGTATGTCTGTCAAGACTATTCCTCTTAAAATAAGGGGAATCAACAAGATAATGTCAGCAAAAAGGGTAGCTAGGAGGAAATACGGTAAAAAAAAAAGAACTTAGGAAACCAAATGGACACTCAATAATAGAAACTGAGTATTATAGGCCATAGTGGTCTGTAATAGAAGGTTGTGCTATGCTTAAAGGTAATAACATGACTAATGTGGATTAAAAGGGCGTAATTCGATCACTATTTAAACTAAGCAGAATTTAGTCCGCCTAAGAGTCGTGGGACCTTGATAGTCATATCAATGGAAGGAAGGTGAACAAGACATAAGGGGTTAAGATAAGGATAAATTCTTTCACAAATTAAATAGACCAAGAATACTCACCAAAAACCTTTAAGAGAGTAAGTTGGAAGATCGCCTTAATAAGACATATTAGTGGGAAGAAGAAATCCACGATGGGTGTAATGACCCAAAATTCACGGGTATCGAAAAAGTGCAATATCAGGCCTCAATATTAGAAAACTGAATTAGTAAATAATTATTAGGAATATTTATGAGTCTAGTGGTGTGTTTAATTAGGTTTTAATTAGGTGAATTTAGCTTAATTGAGAGAAATTAAGAAAAAGGACTAAAGTGAATAAAGGGTAAAAGTTGAATTGTAGATTAAAAGAAAATAAAAAGGGCCAAAATGGCAAATAGGCCATTTAGCATAGTTGAGGCGGCAAAACAATGAAAAATCTAAAGATTTTTTTTTTAGATTATTATTGTATATATATTAATTAATATTAAGGTATAAAATATAAATTAATATTTAATTAGTATTATATTATTAAATTAATGAATAGTTTAATGAATTGACAAATGTAGGGTGATTAAATGATACATATGTAATAATAATATTTATACAATTGTAATATTTCTATTTAATTACTTATTATTTAAGCAAATAGATTTTTATTATATTAAAATATTAAATTACATAAAATAAATAAAATCATGACAAATGTAAGGTGATGATTTTTTACAAGTGTATTAATAAAAGTACATACATTTGTAATATTTATATTTAATTGGTAAATAGATATTTATTATTTATTATTATTAAGTTAAAAGATAATTATTAATTAAATTATTATATTATAAGATTTTTATTTGATAAATAAATTAAATATATGACAAGTGTATGGTATTGATGATGTACAAATGTAGTGAAAAATATGTGTACATTTGTATGTATATAATTAATTAATTGTATAATAAATATTTATTATTTGAAAGATATTTATTAATTAAATAATTATATTATAAGATTTTTGTACTATTAACAAAATAAATGGTGACAATTGTAATTTAAATATTTGTTATTAAATAGATATTTATTATAATTATTATAATGCATTATTATTATTATTAACTAAGATATATATATATATATATATATATATAAGATATAAAGTAAAAAGAAAACAAATAGAAGAAAAGAAACAAAAGAAGGAATAGAAGAACAGAAGCTTAAACGAAAAAGGAAGGGAGAAAAGGGAAGGAAAAAGAAAAAGGGAAAACTAGAATTTTGAAGCTTTAAGCTTTAATAGGTAAGTCAATTAAGCCCTTTTCTCTTAAATTTGATGTTTTAGAAGCTTTAGAACAAAGTTTTGTTGAAATTAAGTTGAGGTTTTGGAAGTTCTTAGGTTTTTAAACATAGTTCATGTTGAATAAATTGATGAATTAGGGGTTTAATTGAATGAATTTCAATTTAGATTTGATAAAGGGATTAAATTGAAAAGTAAGCCATAAGTTTTGCATAGTAGGGACTAAATTGAAAGAATTTCAAATTTATGGATTTATGATGAAATTTTGATAGATATGTATAAGTTTGGTTGAAATGTGAATGGAAATAAAGTATGAATTGAGTTAGAAAAGTAAGTGAATTTAGTTAGGATCAAATTGAAAATAAGGTAGAAATTGAATAGAAATTCAATTATTCAATATAAGTTAGTGCTGTATTAATAGTATAAATTATTTTAATTTACGTAGCTAGCAAAGAACCCGAGGCATCGGCATCGAAAGGAAAAGAAAAGGTTATCGAGGAGTAATCGAGCAAATCACAGTTTGTATTACTATAATTCAAATCTATTTATTATTAATTGTTATATTTTAATTAAAATGCATGGTGGATAAAATTAGGTAAGTAATTGAAATAATGATATTGATTTGAATGAAATTGATTTAAAAGTGTTTATGGCTATTGAAATTGAATGTGAACAAATTGGAAATTAAAAGTAATTTGAATTAAATCAAAATGAATTGAATGAAGAAAATATGTGATTATTTGAAATGTATATTAATTGAAAAGTGATTAGTGATTTGAACTTGATTGGAAAATGAATCAAAAATATGAATTGAATAAAAGTGAATTAAATTATGAATATGGTGAATATGTGAATTGTGTATTGATTGAAAAGTGGATTGAATTGAATCAAAGTATGATTATATGTGATTATCTGAAATATGTATTGGTATTGAATTGTATATTGATTAGGAAGTGGAAAAGTGAAATTTAATTGAATCGTGATTGAATTGAAAGTGAATTTGAAATAGAAAATGATTTGAATACCCTATTAACTAGTCGGGCTGAGTCGGATATAGTTGGCATGCCATAGGATTTGGAAGAGTACGAGATTTATCGGCTTTGTCGATCAAGCACTTTATGTGTCGTATATCAGGCACTTTATGTGTCGTATTTCAGGCACCTCGTGTGTCGTATCAGGCACTTATGCGTCGTATACTAATCAGGTACTATGTACCGTTTTAGGCACAATGTGTCGTACTGGTGTGTTTGAGTTGGAATCCGTGTATCCGTCAAAGTCCGGGTTTGTTAATAGGGTGAATAACTGAAATGAGAAAAATTAAATAAATTTGATTGATCGTACTATTGAAAATATGAGAAAGAAATTATGAGTTGAATTGTGAATTGAATTGAAATGTGAGATTTGAAGCATGAACTTAAGGTTCATGAATTTGCTAAAATATCGAATTATTGATATTGAAATCAGTTGAATAAATGAAATGAGAAAATCGAATGAATTGATCGATTGAACTATTGAAAGTATGAGAAAGTGAAATTATGAATTGAAATGTGAATTGAAATTGAGATATCGAAATAAGAAGTGAAAATAGAATGAATTGGAAATAATGAAATAGTGTATGAGTTAATTGAATATAATCTTATGAATTAATTATAATTATTTTTATTGAAAAATGTTGGTTTAAATAAATATTGAAAGACTAATGTTGTAAGGTTTTAGATATGAAATAGAATAAGTTATTGAATTAGGATATAGAAATGAAATACATGAAATAATGATTTTATGAAATAGTTATTAATGAAATGCATGAAATGAATATGGAAATAGTAAGAAGATATATAAATTAAAATGAAGAAAAGCTATTTAAAATACATATTATTAAAAAAAAGTTAAAGTTTTAAATGCATGGATGTTTTATTGAAAGTAAAATAATGGTAAGGTAAATTGTGCATATTTATTGTTTTTTTTTTTTAAGTATTTGAATTATAGTAATACCATTGGGTGTATACTCAGCGTACGGTTTGTTTTCGTGCGCAGATTAGGTACAGAAATTTTAAAGAATTGTATTTTAGATTACGAGCTTTCATCTCATCACATCTTCAAGCAACAAAAGGGTACGTTTTAAAATTTTGAATAGAATGACATGTACTTAGAAAAAATCAAGTATGTTCCAAGTAGTTGTAAGGACTAATTTATTATTTGTCCGTTTTTATGTTCTAATATATTAGTGATTAGCCAATGATTACTTTGGCACCAAATGTAATATTCCTATATCAGGTTCCTTGAGTCGAACATGGTATAGGGGTATTACAATGGGAATAAAGTGAAAGAAAGAAATTAAGTAAAATGAAGGATAGATTGTAGAGATGGTGAGACAATCAGGAAAACTATCAAGGTAGATCGAAGGTTGATAGAGTAGCCAGAGGGAAAGAGCTCAATAATTTATCCGCCAATAAATAGAAGCGGGAATAGGATCAAGTCCACTACAACGTTTTAGAAAAAATTTCCCAAACGAACAGGAAGATCAATAGTATTTTATTATTTAATTAAACCCCAGCGAGGCGGGGTATGTTTTCGAGTAATATAGAAACTCTCTATGTTCATTTGAACTTACAAAATTTTGACCTGTGATTGCAGGATCTGTGGAATGGGGAACTCGATGAGGGACTGAGCTAAATCATAATGAGTCAAAGAGCATTAAAGAGAAATGTCATGCACATAATATAAGGGTCACATCTAGGAACTTCGCTAAGGGGCAATTATGATGTATTTATTTAGATTTCTCATAGTTTGTAATTTGGATAGTCAACTGTTGTAAGTTTATTTAATAGGCAATATAATATGTTTTGATATGGTGAAATCTTAGTATGAGCAGTAGTTGATTTAGTTACGACACTGCACCCAAATCCAATGATCGAGTCGAGTGAGGGTGTTACACCTCCTCTTCAATTTGTTGATCTAAAGTTACCCGAATATCCTCGAGCTCGGTCGGTATACCTTTGTGTCTCGCAAGGTTGTTATACCTATTCAAATAATATGTTATTTAAAAAATATAAAAATAAAAATAAAAACGATAATGATATTATCAAATGAATTTTACCATACTACTTGTGGGAATTTGTAAAGGAGTTCCACTCGATGGCGTAAAAATGGTAGTCGATACCATGTCCACGATTAAAGTAAGAGCATGCTGTTGGATTTGGTGTCCTAAGTGTAGCATATTCGTTTGTAAACTTGTAATTTTTTTGAACAGATTGATTAATAAAATTATTCATGAATTAAATTAATATACTTCGTATTATTTTCCTTACATGGTTTTTGCATACAAAGCAAAATAGAAGCAAATGTTGCTCATTGGTTGTCTAA
Source organism: Gossypium sturtianum (assembly GCA_025698515.1). NCBI lineage: Eukaryota > Viridiplantae > Streptophyta > Magnoliopsida > Malvales > Malvaceae > Gossypium > Gossypium sturtianum. The sequence goes on along the minus strand of CM046955.1, from coordinate 149,454,304 downwards.
ATGTTCGACTAATACTAAGCGATATTACGTGGTCGGATCATAGTACAAAAAGACAACTTATATTAGTAGACGAACCGAAACATGTCCTTAGTCTAATAAAAAATGAGTAAATCGATTGAAAGACTAATATGTCATCTATCAAGTCCAATGGGGGAGATGTCTTGTCTTGAGCATTGAAGCGAATTACTCCCAGAAGATAGAGAGATAGATGTGACTGATTGGATTGACAGTACATCGGACAGGACCTAAACAGAATAGATCCTAAATTTGTTTATGAATTTATTAACAGAATAGATCCTAAACCTGTTTATGAATTTATTCACCTGTGACGTTCATAGTGCGACAAACTTAAATCCTGAGTGGATGGCGAACTATGTATGCGCGACTCATATACTTTAATGTAAGTAAAAGCCTGAGTTCAAATAGATAAAGAACTGAAAATTGGTGTATTGGGTGTACAACTTATGTAGTATCTATCATTATTCACAACAGTGAAATTCATAGCAAAAAACATGGGTAAATGATATCCTCTCGTTGGCATTACCATGAGATGAAATAGGATCATATTGAGAGAACGAATATTATCCCAAAAAGATCAATGATATCCTATGAGGGTAACACACTTATGACAAGGTCATTGGACGAGCACCGATTAGTTGTTTTAGTAATTGTATGTCGTTGAAGAGAGCTCGTCACGATACTATAGTTGAATAACATCGTGACTAAATGAGTTTTTAATTAATAGGCAAAAAGTCAGAATTTAATAATAAATCATTTGAGCCTTAACCACATATGTTCAATCAGTCCATCTGCTAGCTCGTTGAAACCGAAAATGAATTGTGTGTTTGAATAGAAAAGAACAGAATGAATAGAAAAACAGAAATGAGAAACATTTAGGAATGATTATGATTTTCTTCGAAATGGAGAAATGAAACCATTTTGAAATAAATGTAGGTTTCCAAAAATAGAAATGACAACTTGCAATCCTATATAGGATTATTTAAAAAAATGATGAAAGAATGAGTTTATGTTTTTGGAATGTTTTAAAGCCGGAAAATGAAAATAAATTATTCGGTCATAGTGAACATGTTGAGTTGTGACATACTGAATGAATATTCTCGAAATTTTACCAGGATAAAATTGTTGAAATTTTACAGGGTAAATTTGAGGTGAGAAAGTTATTTAATATGTAGATATTAAAGTTTATTTTAGAAAATAGAAAAACTGAATCAAGTTGAATCATATTACAGAGTACAAGGTCAAAATGGCCCAAGAAGTACTTGTAATTGGACCTGATGTGAGAGACGCCCAAAACCCCTCATGTAAGGAGGTGGGACGACAAAACCCTAGTATCATTAACTAGGGTTGTCGCCCCCTATATCCTAGATAAACTAGGATACTGTTTTTCTAGTGGAAATAAACAACTCTACAAGGGTTTTACTTTCTCTTTTTATAAATAGATGACATCGGTAGAGCTATTTAGACAACTTTGAGAGATTATTATTCTGCTGAAAAATAAAGAGAATTTATTCTCAACTTATAAATATATTTTTCAAAATAACAATTTTACCGGTTTCTATTACAGAAGAGAGGATTTTTCGTTTTCACCCAATGAGAGAAAACTTTTTCTAGTTCTATGTTTCAATCTAATTGGTTCGAGCTCACACTTAAAGCAATTCATGGTACGAGAATAGTGGAGAAGATCGTTTGGTTGAAAGCTGAAAAACATCAAGGATTTACTTATCCGAAAACATAGATACGATTTCGATCTAATGTTTATTGCTATAAATATCACAAATCGGGTCGATTTTCAAAATTTTAATTTTCCGCTATGCAAGAAAATTTGTTTTCAAGCCGAATTTACACATGCAATCGCCGATTTTGGCTTTTTTAGTTCCGTCATTTGACACAATTTCTGCTACAATGTTGCCAACACTGCTGATCCCCAACTAAGTCGTCTCGCTTCTTTCAAGTCGGCTAGTAGTAGTAGCCACCTTAAATATACCAAATTTTGAGATTTATTTGGTATAAGTAGACCCCCAATTAGTCTTAAGATGAATGCACGCGCGAATTGTTCTTTTTCAAAGTCACTCACGGAAGTCTCAATATTTTGGAAGTTGTCCTTCAACCATCCTATCTCAATCTGACTACCCCTAAACTTGTTCGACATCTTCTCTAGTAGTTGCTCGCATGTTGCACTCCAATCGACACTAATCACTGGCCCCGTAATGACTTCCCCATCAACCAATAAACTGAGTTGTAAACTAACGTCTTCGAGTGTAATTGTACACTCACCACGGGGAAGATGGAATGTGTGTGTCTTCGGTCTCCATTTTGTGACCAAAGCACTGATAAGTGGATGATCCAATTTAGTCCCCCCGAGCATTCGAGCCACATAAAAATCTTGCATCTCGTAAGTATCCATAAATAACTTTCAATGCACCTTTGCTTAAATTGTTTATGTACGTCTCTAAAATTCGATCTTTGAGCTGAGTATATAAACATAAAAAATTAGTAATCTAAACAACGCAATAATTAACTATTTAAAATTAAATAATTTAATAATATTTCTTATCATTTGTAATTGAACGCCAGAGATATGCTTGTAATCTAAACGAATAAACTGATTTGACATTTAAAAATTATAACAAATTAAAAATAATAATTGAGGATTTAGGATTGAGTATTGAGTATTGAGTTGAAAAGAATGAAGTTTGGAGGGGTTTATATAGGAATAATTACCATTGAAAGGAAAATGTGTCTTGTAGGACGCATTTTTATTCTCTCTCCTAAAAACGCTTCTTATAAGGTGTTTTTTTACTGATGTGGTAGTGAAAACGCGCTCTGTAAGACGCATTTTCATTTCTCTCAAAAAACAACGTAAATTAGTAAATTTCAAAAATTTCAATACACTTTCCCAATTTTCTTTTTCAGCATATACATATAAATCACCCATTTATTTACATAAGTGGGCGAAATTTTTTGTTTAAAATTATGTTTACTACAAAATTTATTAAATGATAAAATTAAAGATTATTTCCCAATTATGCACGTAGAGGAGGCAAAATGGGCTTGAGCATGAGAATTGGACTCGAAAAACTCGAGTCCAAACTCTTTTTAAACTTAATTTAATTAAAAAATTAAAATTTTGAACTTTAAAAAATTCAAACTCTAAAAGGCCCGAACTTAAAAAATGCAAACTCGAAAAAACTCGAGCTTGAAAAAAACTGAACTCGAGACTGACCCAATCTCAAATTTAGTAATAAAAATAAAATAATCTAACTATAATTAAATATTTTTATAAAAATTGTAATTATTAATATTATTCAAATATTTTTATTAATAAAAATAATTTTTTATTTTATGTATAATGAAATAGAAATTTTTTTGGAGAAAATGAGATTACCGCTATTACGCAAACACCAAAATCTATATGATATTAGTATCTAATTTTAAACTTTTTTTTCTTCAATTATTTGTTATTGTATTTAGCTTCTAATTTTTGGAATATAAATTTATATTAGATAAATTAATTCATAATTTAGATGTTTTAGATCTAATAAACATTTATATATTATCAAGTAATATATTTTATTTCAACTATTGATAAAACAATTAGAGAAAATATAAAAAATCAAAAGCTATTAGGGTTTAAACTTTTGTGTTATCAAATAAAAAAATAGGGTGTTTTTTTTTTTAAAGAATTAAGGACAAATACATTTTTATACTTAAAAGAATTTAATTTTATTTTTTTATACTTAAAACATATAATATATGTCATCAAATACTAATACATGAAAGTATCATGTATTTTAGAATTTGAAGTAATATATTTTTAAATAATTATTATATTTTATTATTTAGTATTAAATATTCTCAAATTTTATATGAATGCAAATTATAATGTCTTTGATTATAAAAATAGAATGTCAAGTTTTATTTTGTTGTACCAATAAAAAAAAAAATTAAGAGACTCGTTTCATTTGTTAAAAGTTTTGTATTTCATAATGAATACTGAATACTAATACAAATTCTAACGTATTATCTCATAGTCAAGTTTTTCTAATCAGTTATTTAAAAATTCAATATAATTAACTTGTAATGTATCATATTTTTATAATAAAATTATTTAACACAATTGGTTTTATATAATAATTATTTTTATGCTAACAAGAAACAATAACAAATTTTAATTTTAATTTAAAATATAATTAAAATTATTATATTACAATAAAAATTATTTAAAATGTAATAAATTAAAAATTTATATTGAGATATAAACATTTAAATTATGTAGATATATATACTTACATTGAATGTAAATCAAACCCGAAACTGAACTAAACTCGAGATCGAACTCAAAATAACCCAAATCCGAAAAGGCCCAAACTCGAATATAAAAAAGGTCAAACACAAAAAACCCAAACTCAAAAAGGCCCGAACCTAAAAAAACCCAAACCATAAATAACTTAACATGAATTCACCCAAACCTGCCTAGTTGCCAGCTCTATATGCACAGGATATTCTATTTAAACCATGTGTGAGTTATTAATCCATATTTATTCTAATTTATGTTCCACCATATGTAGGCTTTATATAGATTTATTCTAACTTTGATTTGAATGTATTTTGATTACTATCCGATCGGATTTAATAATGATTAATTTTTATTATAGTTATTCGAATGTAATTTTTGTAATTGATATTATGACTATAGTTATAACTATCAAATAAAAACTTACATATATTAATTGAAAAATATGTTTATGTTTAAACATATAATTATATTACAATATATTATAATTTATAATTTAATTTAATAACAATTAGATTTTTAATATTTTTATTTAAAAATATTGAAGATAATAAAAATAAACAGAAGAATAATTCAAGTTTTCCCTTTTATTTAAATTTATTTTAGGTTGATTTTTTGTTTTTTTAGAAATAAAAACTTTTAAAACCTAATTAAAGCATTACGAGGAGGCATTCCTAAGGAAGAAATCTAGAACATCATAAATCACAAGTTTAGTTTATTAGAATGGAATAGATTTGTAACAGAATGTTATAACGAGGGTGTGGAACTATTTTTATAGAATAAAATAAATATAACAGTAAAGGCATCAATATATAATACGTATTATATTGTTTTGATCGGCTGAATTGTTTTTAATAAATACATAATGGGTAGATATAAATTAAAAAATTTACCCCTTAATTTTAATTAATGTATTTTATTTATATTACTTTTAAAATAAATTTTTAAAGAATCTAAATAAACTATATTTAATAATAAAATGTGCTAAAATAACAATTTATTTTAAATACATTTACTTAAATGATATTTAATTTTTAATAAATCACCCTTTAATAAATATTTCAATGTAAAACAATTTTTTTTATATATTTTTAACTTTTTTTCATTTCCTCCACATTCAGAGTTTATAACTATTCCTCTCAGCAACATTAATATTGTCTCTAATATCCATTATCATTGACGACTATTTTCTTATATGTTACTCCCCTTTCATCCTCCCTTCTTCCTCTTTGAAATTGAAAACCCAATGCTCTTTATAAAAATTCAAAAACCTATTTTATTTTCTACATGAAACCTTATTTTATCTTTTATTAGTTTTTGAAAATTTACTTAATTTCTATTTTTTCTTTATCTTCCATGCATAAATGTGTTTAAAGGGATGGTTTTTTTTTTTTTTTTAATTTTTCTTGAATAAAAATGTCAGCAAACAAATTTACTCTATTTAATGAAAGTGAAATGAAGAAGGTGTTGAATGGCTTTTAAAATATGTTTTTAAGTAATCTTAAATTACATTCTAGCAAAATGGACTAAACAATGTAATGTGACATTAAACCTGTATTTTTATATTCTGATGATCTTATTATGAAATATAATCTTAAATTTTTTCAACCAAACACTCCATACATGTTTTAAGAAAGGATTTTTAATGAAATCTTCTTGGTTCTAATTATGTGCATAGATCCCTATATTCTTAAGACTTTTGAAATTTAATTTTTTTTTTAATTTTAAGAATTTAATTTTTTTATTTATTTGATTTGAAATTTCAAAACAAATTGATAATACTATTAAAAAATTGAGTCTCGTTACATCAACCTAACTACAAGGAAATTTGAACTCTTTGTTTATATATCCTTAGAATTCAAGATACTTAGTAACTATAATTTACTTAGTCAACAGACTTCAAGTAAATGAATCTTTTATTTAGGGGTGAGCAAAATTCGATTCGATTCGAAAAAATTGAAAAAATTTCGAATTTCGAATTATTCGAATCGAGTTAATCGAATCAACTCGAATTTTTTTTTCGAATTTCGAGTTCGAGTCGAGTTGAATTTTCGAATTCGAATAACTCGAATAATTCGAATAAACCGAATATAAACTATATTTTTTTAATTTTTTTAGTAGGCTTTTACTTAATTACTTTTAAGTCTTTAACCCAATTGCCAATTTCCCCCAAGCCCAAACATTTTATTTTTTCCTACTTCCCCAAGCCCGTCTGTCCATGCCCCAAAGATTTATTTTCCCAAATCCCAATTCCTCCCCCCAAATCACCCCAGCAAATTCCGTCGTCCAAACCCCCATTTATTTTTCTTCTTCTCTCTGTTTCCATTCCATTCAAAGTTCAAACCCTAAAACAAAAAACCCTAAAATAAACCCTTCTTCATTCTTCTTCTTCTTCTTAAAATAAACCTTCAAATCAAAATCCTTACCTCCAAATCGAGTTGCTGTTCCTTCTGACCGAGGCAGTATGTTCTCTTCCATTGTAAGCTCAAATTTTTTGCATCTTTAAAGTTTGTCTTGAAATATTTTTGAATTATTGAATGATTTTAGCTCTACTTGCATCTGTTTCGCTCTATTGAATGATTTTCGCTCTGTTTTCCTTCTCCACTTACCTGTTTGCTGTTGTAGAACGGGGCACACTGGCACAGCACAATCATCATCGGGCTAATTTTTTAAAATGAAAGAATTTAACTTATTTTATTTGAGACTTTGGGTGCAGCTGCTGGAATCTCTTGGTAAATCCATTTTTGGCTTTAAAATAATTAAAAATGATACCTCCCCACTCAAATGAAACCTTTAATTACACTGTTAAAATAATTAAAAATGAAACCTTTAATTGCTGTTTGTCTTTTTGTTTTGGAAGATGTAAAATTCTTTTTTTATTATTAATAACTAAGCAGGAAGCACAACCTAATATAAATATATAATATTAGTAATAATGTAATATTAATAGAGAAAAAATGTTAGCCAATTAATTTCCCAAAGTAATAATGTAATATTAGTAATAATATAATATTAGTAATAACGTAATATTAATAGAGAAAAATTGCATAAAATGTACTTCTTTTTAAAGGTGCAGCTTGCTAATACAATTCGATAAAATAACATTAAATGATGAATAAAATATTGGATTATCATATTTAAATTATAAATAAAAATTAAAATATTAAATATTAAATACCAGATCTTATAAATAAAATAACACTCCACCAGACTTTTTTAAATACCATGTTAACTAATTTTAAAGTTTAAACTGTAGTTTAATAGACACCTAAATCTTTTAATAATAAATCTTTTTGGCAAGTTAGATATAAAGAAAACTAGGCTTCAATTAATTAATTTATGCTGTTGTACTATTATATTAATTTAGGCTTCAATTAACTAACTTTAAAGTTTAAACTATAGCTTAACAGATTTTTTTTTGTTTAATTTATGCTATTGTACTATTATATTAATTTAGGCTTCAATTAACTAACTTTAAAGTTTAAAATGTAGTTTAACATACTTTTTTTTGTTTAATTTATGCTGCTGTACTATTATATTAATTAATTTTTAATTTAATCGATTTATTACGTTTGATTTTAAACCAATTTTTGGTCATGGTTAGTGATTGCAACAAATGTTTACTTGTAGATGAGTGATCCAAAGCGAGATGGTTCAACTCAAAGTTCACAAAATTCTTCCCCAAGTAGAAATGATCAAACAACAACCAAGGAAAATGTTCGAAAAAGATTACTCCAAGAGGCGACTTGTTGGAACCATTTCACCAAATTTGTGATCAAGAGGGGAGAAGAGAGCAAGGTGCAATGCATGTGATGTTACTTACACAATGGAATCAACTTCGGGTTCTACAACGAATTTGAATAACCATTTGAAAGCATGCCTAAAAAGACCTCGAGGTAATACTTCTAATCCAAAGCAATCAGAATTAACATTTGTGAAGGTTAGCCAAGAAACAACAGATTTATCAACTTGGGTGTTTGATAAAGATGCTGTTAGAAAAGCATTGGTTCGTATGATAATTATGGATGAACTACCTTTTAAAATTGTAGAGGGAGAGGGTTTCAAATACTTTCTTTCTATAGCATGCCCACGGTTTAGTCTTCCATCTCGTTGGACAATTAGAAGGGATTGTCTTGATTTATTTAACTCCATTAAGAGTGTGATGAAGAATTGTTTTGAAAAAGATATAAGTAGAGTTTGTTTGACGACAGACACTTGGACTTCACTGCAGAGGATATCTTATATGGTTTTAATAAAGACATTGGGTGGATGATGAGTGGAGGTTGCAAAAAGGATTATAAATTTTTGCCCAATATCCGCTCATAGAGGTGAAAGCATAGGTCAAGCCATTGAAAAATGTCTTCGAGATTGGGGGATTGAGAGGGTCTTCACTATTACAGTTGATAATGCATCCTCCAATAGTGTTGCCAATGAATATTTGAGAAAGAAATTGAATCATCGAAATGCTTCTGTTGCAAATGGAAAATTTATTCATATGAGATGTGTTGCACACATTCTTAATCTCATTGTGCAATACGGTATTAAGGATGCTTATGTGTCTGTGGATCGAGTTAGAGGTGCTGTGAGGTATATAAGAGCATCACCATCGAGGTTGAAAAAATTCAACCAACGGGTAAAAGAAGAAATGATAGATGGTAAGGCTCAATTGTGTTTAGATGTGCCTACTAGATGGAACTCAACTTATATGATGTTAAAGGTGACCGAAAAATATGAGCGTGCATTTGAATCATATGTACGTGATGACCATAATTTTTTTCTTGACCTTACTGCTGGAGATGGAGTTCCTACATTTGATGATTGGGAAATTGTTCGAATAGTTATAAAAGTATTAGAGCCTTTTTATCATATTACATTGAAGGTGTTCGGATCTTTGCATGTTACCTCTCATTCACTTTTTGAAGTATTGACGGATGTGCATTGTCTTTTTGATGGGTGGCAAGATTGTGGAGATCTAGACATAATTTCTATGACTTCCAAAATGAGAGAGAAATATAATAAGTATTGGGGTGAAGGAAACAAGATCAACATGCTAGTTTACTTGGCGGTTATCTTTGATCTGCGATGTAAAATGAGTTTTTTGGACTTTGGGGTCAACTTGCTTTTTCCTAATGTTGCTAATGACATTATGAAAATGATTGATAAAGATTTGCATTGCTTGTTCAATGAGTATTCTTCTAATGCCGGGAGAATTGAATTGTTTGAAGGTAGATCTAGTTCTTCGACAAATCTTTGCAGTTCAATGGAAATAGATCAGTCAGAAATGAAAACGGGCTTGGCCAAACAAAAATACCTTAAGAAGAAGAAACAAGTTGGATTAGAAAGCAAATCTGAGTTGGATAGATATTTGGGTGAGGATGAAGAAGTAAACAATTCAAGTTCATTTGATTTACTCTTGTGGTGAAAAATGAACAGTCCTAGATTCCCTATTCTTGCATAAATGGCTCGAGATATTCTTGCTATTCCTATCTCAATGATTTGCCTCGGAAAGTGCATTTAGCACGGGTGGGCGTGTTCTCGATAGTTTTAGAAGTTCTCTAACTCCTCTCATGGTGAAGCTTTGGTTTGCACACAAGATTGGCTTCGAAATCTAATGATGCCATCAATCTTGAAGATTATGTTGATGAACTTCAAACCATGGAAGATGGTAATATATAAATTTTAATTTATAAAATAAGCTTTTGTATTCTTTATATTAGTAAGCATTCCCATAATTTAACTAATACTTTTGTTTTTAAATTTGCTAGACTTATCCAAAATACCCGAAGATCAAGAATGTAACATACTTAGCATTAGTTTATAAAGTTAAATGTTTATTTAATTTATTTTTGCAATTTTTTTTTATTTAACTAACTCATTCAATACTTTTACTAGATGTTTCAAGATTATCAACGGTGTTTGAAGCACAAGAAAAAACTTAAACGTTTCTATAATGGTTTTTGAACTGATGTGTTATTGTTATTAGTTTGGTTTGGTTTGTTATTGTTGTTGGTTAATTGGACTTTTGTTGTGTTCTTTTGGTGTAGGTTTCTATTGTATTTTGGACTTTTGCTTTTTTTTTTTTATTATAATGTTGTTGTTTATTTCGACTCATGCTATTTACTTGGACTTTTACTTATGTTTTTTATTATAATCTTGTTGTATTATTTTTGATGTTTATTTGGAATCGTGTTGTTTATTTGGGTTGATGTTGTGTTGCTTTTATTTATTCACTTATTTACTTCAATTTTTTGTTGTATGATCATGTTTAAAAACTTTAAAGAAAATTATTTTTTGAAAAATTACATAAAAATAAACAACACTAATTTTTTTTTAAAATTTAACTCGAACAAATATATTCGATTTGATTCGATTCGAATTCCATCTCACTCGATTCGATTCGATAAAACTTCAAATAAAATTAGGATAATAAAATGAGATTCGAAAACTCAATTAACTCGAAAATTTTCGATTCAATTCGATTCGATCGAATGCTCACCCTTACTTTTATTATATTCCAAGAATTGGTCAATCTTGCTGAGTTAAGTAAACTAATTTACTTAAATAACCATTTTAATGTGTTATGCGTGCCTTTTTGTGCGCAGACCGTGACACGTGGGACTAGTGCACAGGCAGGGTGTTGTGGGCTTACCTGTGGCTAGTTGCTAGGCTACAAATTTGAGCCTCTAGACCCGTACGAAAAGAAAAAGTTTCCAATAATTCTAAACCCAAAAAGCCCAATTCGAACATTAATTCAAACAAAATTAGACTTCTGTAAGTAGTTGGATCTTATGTAAATCAAATAAGAAACGATGTTAATGTCATGTGGCAATGCAAAACCGTATGTACCCATCATTACTCACCATTTACTTTTCAATTCAATTTCTCTTTTCTCTTGTAGATAACATATTGTTCCAATCTCTTCCTCGTATTTTAGTTGAGTTTATTCATGATAAAAAACAACCTTATTTTTGCACTTTCCATTCTCTTTGCTTTCCTAATATTCACTCATGGAATCATTAGTTCATAGTACACATATGATTAAATTTGGGAGAAATATAATACAAACGTAGTACGATAAACCTAGTTATTATCATCAATGGCAAGTTCAATAGAGTGGCCCGCATCGGGATTGTGACTGCGAGGCATGGAATGGACATCATTAGTGCCATATGCAGCATTGACATAGCCAGCCGAGGTGTCCTCTAAGATGTCACAGTTAAAGTTTCTCTTATGGCTGCTTATCATCACCTTTTGCTTTTGAGTTTGAATGCTACGCTTATCATCACTTTTTGTCTTTGAGTCCCCTTACATCAACCTATGTTTATTACATGTTTTTAGAGTTCAAATTAATCTGTTAACTATAATTTACTGAATCAATATAAGTTTCAAGTAGATGTACCTTCTAAAATGTTTCAAGAATTAGACCAGTCTTGATGAAGTAAGCCTAATTTACTCAAATAATCATTTTAGGGTGTTATGCGTGCCTTGATCACTAATTTTTTATGTGCGGACCGTGACACAGGCAGGGTGTTGTGGGCTTACGGGTGGCTAGTTGCCAGGCTACAATTTTGAGCCTCTAAACCTGTGCGTAAAGAAATGGTCTCCGACAGTTCCAAGCCCAAAAAATCCAATTCAACATTTACTGAAACAAAATTAGACTGCTCTAAGTACTCTTTGCACAATGTCGAGAAACAGAAATGGGGAGCAATAATTTCGTCTAAGAACGTGGACCTGCAATTGCATCCACTAAGTAGTTGAATCTTATTTAAATCAAAGAAGAAACGAAGTTAATGTCACGTGGCAGCCTATAAATACCCAGCAACGCAAAGCCGTATGTACCTTGCATCTCATCATTGCTCGTCATTTACTTTTCAATTCAGTTTCTCTTTTCCCTTGTAGATAATATCCCTTCCCCGTATCTGGTTTAGTTTATTCATGGCAAAAAACAACCTCATTTTCACACTTGCCATTCTCTTTGCTTTGCTAATATTAGCTGATGGAATCAGATTTATCGAGGAAGTTAGACTTTCCAAGTTAGACAAAGATGAGTACTACTCGGGAGAACTGGTAACAAAGACCCTGATTGGCAGCCGTAATAAGATCGAAGATAGCTGGGGCATTCATGGAGCAGATGCTGCTGCTGTTACCACCATTTCCGCATCCAATACCAAGGATTTGCACGCCACAACCCCTGGCCACAGTCCCGGCACCGGTCATTCAACTCCACCTAATGGCCATAATTAGATATTAGTTAGCAAGATCTGTACATCACATGTATGTAAGATGATTATCATTATCTACTGCAAGCTGGTATTGCGGGGTTCTCAGATGCTATAAGATAAGCTCTCTTATGAATATATATATATATATATATATATGTATGTCCTGTTAATATGATCTGCTGCTTCCAGAATGTTGATTACTTCCGTCGTGTGGGGTTTTAATAAGTAGGCTTTGATCTATAATAAATTTCATCTTAATAGCATCTATGGTTTCTCATTTGTATATTTTGTGGTTTCCCTAGTTTCGACTTTCGAGATGTCTTTCATCGTGTGTAGACTCTAGCTGAAGCTATAAAGCTTTGTTTTTATTTTGCAAAATGGAGCACTAAACCAAATAAACAAATGCCATCGAATTGAATGAAAATGATAACTAATATTTATTTGAATCTTTAGATAGCAATCTTTTTTGCGTTAAAAAACGAAATAAAACATGTTATATAACATTCAATTAAAATGCACAGAGACAACATTTTTCACATCTCATCACTTACTGTTTTAGTATATTAAATTTGTAGGTATTGATTATATAAATTTAACCTATATTTCAAAATAGTTTAATAAAGGTGTGAAAAATGAATGAAAAACTGAAAGTATTAATCAGCAATTATCTTCTAGTCAAAATATATAAAAAAGAAAATCAAAATGTTAGGAGCCGGAACTTGTACCCTTTTTAAGTGCAGAGAATATCACAAAACAAGCAGGAAAAAAATAGAATAAAAATTAAAAACAACAATCATAGCTTATCTTCAAGTTGCAAAGAGATCCGGCATTTAAATTAATTAAAAAGACAACTCCAAACTTCTTATTATATTGGTGGGATTTTATTATTTATTATTTTTATTGGTTTTCAGTTTTTTTGCAAAAGAAAAAGAACACCTAAACACAAATTAGATTATTAAAATTAATTATAAATTTACTTTTCAGAAACACAAAATTAGAAGTAAAAAATACTTTAAAGATTTAGGTTTTTTGAGGAATATTTTGAAGTTGATGTAAATTAATATAATTGATGGTCAACAACATAAGACAGTAGTGGGTAAGTTCTTTATTGCTACCTCAATCATTAAGGTTCAAGCCTTATAATTCATCAATTTGTATTTTGATTTTTATTTATACATTTTTTCTTCTACTTAATAATTTTCTAAATTTAGGAATATCAATTTTTATTATTTTATTGATTCATGTTGCCGTGGCTTATTTTATCCTCCATGTTTAATATAATATCATATAAAGTCTATGGGAAGAAAATGATATTTTTAAAGCACTTATCATACAAATAGATGCGTAAACACAAATCATCAGAGCCCTTCAACTAAGGAATTGTTATTACATAACCATAGGATCCACCTATGAGATTGATTAGAAAAGCAACATAAATTATCGTTATTTCACAGTATGGACATATATGATAAAACTTGGGAGAAATATAATACTACTTGCCGTAAATCTAGTTATTATCATCACCGGCATGTCCAGTAGAGTGACCCGCGCCGGGACTGTGACCGCGAGGCGTGGGATGGATATCATTAGTACCATATGCAGCGTTGACATTGTCGGCCGGGGCGTCCTCTAAAATGTCACGATTGAAGCTTCTCTTATGGCCGCTTGTCATCACCTTTGTTACGTAGTTTCCGGACTCAGCCAAATTTTCTGCTTTTGAAATCCTAATCCCTTCACTAGTTGCAACTCCATAAGAAAATAATAACCAAAGTACAAGGGCAGCAGCTAAAATAAGGTTGTTTTGGGCCATTGGGGTGAGTGAAAATTAAGAATGAATAAGAAAATTCTAAGAGGAAAAATCAAAGTGAATAAGGAATTGTTATACTAGAGCGATGACTAATGATGAGAGGTGCCCTTAAAGCTTTTGCCTCATTGGGTATTTATAGACTAACAAATCCGGCGTATGCTGGTGTTGATTATCAACTAGTCAACGTTAAACGGTTACAATTGCTGCTACCGAATGGAGTCTTATGGGTTATTATGATCTCTGTCTCTGTCTCTGTCCCCCCTTTGGCTAATTTCTTCGAAAGGACAGGCTCAGTGGTGTGCTGTACCTATACTGCTATTTCTGCATGTCCCATGCAATTATATTTTGGAATTGGAACATAAATTACATGGAATATGGTGGAAGAAACTTGCACGCATTTACTATCTGAATGAGACTTTTCTGGTATAAAACCAACATATATACACACACTTGTCTTTCTTTTAATTTGCTCCTCAATCTGCCTCCAATAAGTTCTTGGAATTACTGTTCATGCATCACAAGTTGGAATAATACATGCATCTAATTTCATTGTTCATTCACTGAAAAAAAAAAAAAAGGAAATTCCTCATGAAAGCACTACTGCTACAGCCAAGCCGCCTTTTAATTTTCATTTCAACTAGAAGTTTTAAAACAAGTGTACGTTCATTATTTTTAAGCTTTCTGCAAGTATCCGAATCTGCTGTATTAATTAACTTCCAAGTTCAATTCTTTCTGCAGTTACTCAGGAATCAATGGCCATAACAAAAGCATACAAGAGACTAACATTTAAAAAAGAAATTAGTATCAAAATCGATACCAAGTTTTGTTTTGTTTTCCAAAGAACATAAAGTGGTGAATCATTATCTAAGTGTCTTTCAAAGTTTCTGGTGTCCCTCAAACAATAGATGCTGGTCTTTAAAGTTTCAAACAATCACTTCATACCTTGTTTGACTTAAGGATTGGCAGCTCAACATTAGATGGTCGAAGTACCAAGTATTATTCTTTTCTTTTCTACTGCAATACACGTATATATAAATATATTTACTTTGCAGTCTCTACTATTTTAGAGTTAACCATGGTTGCGTGACAAG
This sequence comes from Gossypium sturtianum, assembly GCA_025698515.1. Taxonomy (NCBI): domain Eukaryota; kingdom Viridiplantae; phylum Streptophyta; class Magnoliopsida; order Malvales; family Malvaceae; genus Gossypium; species Gossypium sturtianum. Next base: position 149,438,869 of record CM046955.1, on the reverse strand, counting down.
CTAGGGCAGGCAATTTCGTACAATTGGGTCGGTTATTATGATAAGAATCAAAGAAGGATTTTGTGGGGCACTGCCGACCGGAAAATCTTCTTCCATGTTAACTTGAAGTTGTAATACTACTGGCTAGGTTTTACTGTACTCAGCACTAAAGTTGGCCAGGAAAAACCCGCGCCAATTAGTTTTCTCTGAGCTAGAACCGCCCTATTGAAGTTAACTTATTGCCTTGTTATTGCTCTTCTTCCATTTTAACGCGTCACGAAACTGTAAATAAAGTTGCAATTAGGCTTGGCAATATCAGGCAAAAGCTGACAGCAAAGGCCAACAAAAGCCAAATTATCCAGAATAGAATAGATAGACATATGTCAAAGATTCGAAGGACTACAGTTTATACAAAAGAATAGCCATTTTCTAGCACATTTCCTCTTATACCAAGTCTAAAAGGAAAATGCTTTTTGATTGTTTTAATCTGGATAGTCTGAACCGACACAAATTCTAAGCCACTATGGCAGTGGGGTTAAGCTTGATATATACTGATTATTGTTATTAATTAAGGATGACCAAATCATGGTTAAAGTATTAAAATGAAGATCTGCTGACAATATTTAGTGACAATGTTGGGCATTACTAAAAGTGCTAGTGATGGTGACCCAGTGCGCACTGCATTTTCAAAGCTATTTTACCAGTAAAAGAAAGGTGCACAAGGGTTGAAGCCCCACGGAGATCCAAGAGGACCCGTAGATGTAAAGTGTCCATTGGCGTATCAACTCTATATTTCCTGGAATGAATGATGTTGAAGTCAATTAGTCAAATGAATGTAATGATGTTGTATAGGATGTTCCACTTGTTTAGTGTTGAGAATTGAAGGGAAGGATTGTCCGGTTGATATACAGCCTGGTTGGCTCCTGGAGTCGAGGAACTTCTTTTACCATCCAATGACACACGGTTGGATCTGGGAGAAATGGGCTCCGTTGGTCGCAAATTATGATCATAGCAATGAACATGCGCTGGCGAATTAAGGTTGGAAAGAGGAGAGCATTTTTCCTTAATTCGTCAAATCATAGCCTCTGAACATACGCAGAATCCTGTATAAGTCAAAGGAATCTAGGAATCTTCGAAGCAGGTTTGATGACTATGCTACTTAAAGGGCTTAGTGGATAGAAATCATCACGAGGAGTGGATGTGGAAATATAAAGCACTGACGCTTTTGATAAGATGAAAAGTCTTTAATTTTAATTAGTTGGAATTTTTAAAGTTAGATATGTTTTTTTATATAATATTAGGGTGAGGGATGTGAATAGACGTGCTTGTAGGTTGGGTCTAAATATGATATTAACATATATTATATTTATTTAAGTCTGGTTCGGTCTGAAATTTGGACCTAAAATACCTGCCCATATTTATAAAAGATTAACCCAAACCCATTTTAGGTCCGTCATATTATTTTTATTTTTTTAAAATATCATATTTATATTGTTTTATTTTAATATTTAATATTTTTTTATATAATTATCTTAACATTATTTTAATGTTTATGTTAGATTAGTATTTTTTTTTAGCAAAAAACGACCACAAGGGTCAAAGCATATTATTAAGTAATATCTCTAATAACAACATTATGGATTTCCATAGGATAATCCATGTCAAAAAACCAACTCTTAGCTCCACTACACATTTTAGAACAAATCAAGTCAGCCACACTGTTACAAGACCTATATGACCAAACTAACTTGGCAGAGTTAAACAGACCAAAAGCTTCTTTACAATTTTTCACTCTACTGCCTATAATAGTAATATCCTCATCGCCTATATTTAGCTTATTGACAAGCCCAACATTGTCAGTTTCAAAGGTCACATCACCTAGCAAATTTAGCTTTGCCGCAACCTCAATGCTTCTTTTCAAGGCTATACACTCAACCTATTGTATTGAAAATCTGCCTTCCTCGAAACCTCTACCACCCCCAGCACAAAGCCATCATCATCTCTAATTATAATACCATACCCCATCCTATTATCGTTGACCGTTGCATCAAAGTTGATCTTGAGAGTACCTTTCGCCGGTTTTTCCCATTTTTTTGTATCCTCATTCTGAGCTAATATGGGAGGATTCACCAGGTTATAGATGCGAAAGTCGTTACTCAAATTTCTAGCTTTCTCCCATATACTTTGCGGTCTGTCAGCTTGGCCTTTGAAAATAAAATTGTTCCTCCTATTCCAGCAGTTCCAAAGCGTGGTGATAAGGTCTGCCAAAGCCTTTTTGTCAAGGACTCTCATCAAGTCTTCCAACCAGTCGATGCATCTATCATACTGCTTCACGTTGCTGTTTAAGTCCCATCCACCCATGGTTAGAACCTCTCGGGAAATTGTGCAGTCACGAATGGCATGGAGAAGAGTTTCAGCAGTAGCACCACACCTGGTGTAACACCCCTGACCCGTATCCGTCGCCAGATTAGGGTTAAAGGTATTATCGGACAAATCGAAAATGTTTACAAACATTTCATAATGCAAGCCATCAATTGCAATCACTGTGTCCCTTAGATAGGTCACCGAGACCTTAAGCATGCTTTAGAGAAGGGTCGGGACTAAATCGAACACATACAGAAATTTCTCAGAAATTTAAAACTTTTTGAACACTGCAGAGGTCACACGCCCGCATGCGATCGGGCCGTGTGCCCCCCACAGCTACTAGACACACCCATGTGTCCTGGCCGTGCCAAAACAGGGCATATATACTGACTTATCCCCACGGCCACCAGGCACGCTCGTGTACCATGGCCGTGTACTCTTAGGCTAGATCTCGACTTAATCCCGAGTCACTACTAGGCACGCCTGCGTGTGCCACAACCGTGTATGCATAATGTGCCCTTTGCAAGGCCAATATGCCACCCACACTTGGGTTTACCCTACAATCATCATACCAATTCATTTCAAAAACATTTGACATTCAAAAAATTTTGTCAAAAGATCAACATGTAATTTCATCCAACCACAACTTCAATCATGCTAACTTACATACCAATTTGTACAACCAAAACACATATACATCCAAGCATGAGTCAACCATATTTATCTTCCATGTAACCATTTTCTTGATCAAACATACATACTCATAATGCATTCATAAACTTACCATAGCCTTGACCATTTCAATAACTAACTTGCCATACCAAAACATACATCATATACCATATTCACTCATGCACATCATCAACATTAACTAGCCAAACCACATGGCTATTTACATCTCAAACATATACCAAATAACTAGCCTATACATGCCATACTTAGTATATACATTTCCAAAAAGGTACCAAAATGAGTTTGACTAGTGTGATGACGATCCTCGATGGTTCCTGAGCCTTCAGTAGCTTTGACGATCTATAAAATAGAGCAAACACACACAGAGTAAGCTTTTAAAAGCTTAGTAAGCCATATACAAATAAACTTAGCATAAAATGCATATAACCATATTGACACAATGACATTATTGTTTCTCATAGCAAATTTATCACATATATTCTTTGGCTCATTTGTTTAGCCATATCTTACCAATTTTTTTCAACTCAAATATCACACATACAAATGGCTCATTCAAGCATAACTTCTCATATAATCTCATCATTTCATATACATAATCATCTTAGTAAGTTCATATAGATACTTACCTTTCATACACAATTATACCAAACGTATCTGAAACGGATATACAATTCACATAGTAATTCGTATCTCGAATTTGCCCGTTGAACCGTTCGGAATCTAATAGGATTTTCAGAGTACTCAGAATAGTCGTACAATGCCAACGTCCCAGACGTGGTCTTACATGTAATCGGATATCGATGCCACTGTCCCAGACAGGGTCTTACACGAATCAAATACGATGCCGATGTCCCAGACATGGTCTTACACGTAAATCTCATATCGATGCCAACGTCCCAGACGTGGTCTTACACGAAATCTCTTATTGATGCCAACGTTCCTGATGTGGTCTTACACGAAATCTCAAATCAACGCCAACGTCCCAGACGTGGTCTTACATGATATCGTATAACAGACACCTATGTCATGGCATATACTATCCTATCTATTCCTAGGTTCAAACGGGACTTCTCGGACATTGACATTATGTCGATTCTAACTCGGAATTCATGTATACATCATCTCATATGCATTCATTCTTATCAATAATCATATGAACATATATAATTTAATACGAATACATTTATTTGTATATCGACTTACCTCGAGTTCGATTTAACAGAAACGGATACGGCTACTCGATTACTTTCGATTTCCCGCGATCTAAGTCCGTTTTCTTCGGTTCTTGATCTATACATATTCAAATTTAACCCTTTTATTCACTAATTCATCCAATTCAATCCAAAGACATACATTTAGGGCTATTTGCCAATTAGCCCTCACATTTGCACATTTGGATATTTTAGTCCCTATTTTACAAAATCACAAAATACATAAAATCACCACATACCCATGCTTAGTCGAATGTTCATGTAGCTCATACAAGTCCATACAATTCATTTATTTCATAATTTAGTCCCTCAAAATGCTATTTTCACAATTTAACCCTAATTAGCTAAATTCATCAAAATTTCAAGAACAAAACATGTTCATTAAACACATATCTTTCATTTGACAACAAAACTGATCATTTCATCAATGGCAAATCTCATAAACATCATCAATTCTTCAAATTACAACATGAGTTTGATAGCATACGAAGCAACGATTACAGAAACGTAGAAATTATCAAAAACGAATAAAAAACTAACCTTGAATTAAGCCAAAACCGTGGTCGAACCCTTGTTTACTCTTTTTCTTTCAATATTCGGCTAGATGAATGAATAAAATATGAACACTTTCATCTTTTTGTCTTATTATTATCATAATATTAATCTAATTACTAAATTAGCCTTTTAATAAACATTTAGTAACATATAAGCATAAGGTCACTAATGTCTTTTAATCATCCACTAACTTAATAGTGGTTTAATTACCTCATAAAGCCTCCTCTTTTAAAAGCCACAACACATAGGTACTTTAGCAAATATCATGCTAGTTTTGCATTTAATGCAATTTAATCCTTTTATCAAAATAAGCACTCAGACGGATAAATTAGCTTACGGAATTTTATCACATGCTTGATCACATATCAATGGCACAGAAAATAATATTAAAATAATATTTAGACTCGGATTTGTGGTCCCGAAACCACAATTCCAACTAGGGTCTAAACCCAACTGTTACACCTGGGGCAGCTTTCATTAAAACCATTTCTAATAATAGCAATTTTAACGTTTGTGGGGAGAATTTCATGCCCAACTCTCTATGCAAAGACTCTAATTTTTGGGAGAATGTTAAGCTTCCAAATAGTCTTCCAATAAAACCTATGCGGACCATATCCTACACCTTTTAACAGCATCCATGAGTAAGCAGATTTCGAGGTGAAAGATCCATGAGGATTGTGAAACCACACCATCCTATCTCTTTGATCTTCATTCCCGATAGGAATATTACAAATTCTACCCCCCCAATCTTTACCATACAGCCTATGCACCTTATCAACATTCCAGCATCTTGCATGCTCCATCCAAAGATCTTTAACACTTGCATCACTTGAGGAGAGCATGTTTGGGATCGTTGTACTTCCATTGAGACCTTTCAACCCCCAATTATCTTTCCTAATATTAATGATTTCACCATTTCCTATCTGCCAACCGAAGCCATTCTTCAAAAAATCCGCAGCAGTAGCAATGCTCGACCATGTAAAAGAGGTTCTATTCACTCTTTTAGCGTTAAAAATATTTCCATCAGGAAAATATTTAGAGGACAGAACTTTAAAGCAGAGGGACTCCTTGTTGTTGATGAGTCTCCAAACTTGACGACCTAGGAGAGCTATATTAAATAGTCTCATGTTGCGTAATCCAATCCCACTCATTCCCTTTGGATGACAAAGAGTTCTCCAGGAGAGCATAGACCAAAATTTGCCACTTTCCTTACCAGACCACCAACTTTTGCTAAGCTTCGTTTGAATCTCCTTTAACACACCTTCTGGGGCAAGAAAAATTGACATCGCATAAGTAGGAATGGACTGGATTACCGCTTTGATCATAATCTCTTTACCACCGTATGATAATAATCTTTTTGTCCAGCTGTTTATTCTATAAGAAAGTCTATTAATAATATCAGTGAAAGCCTCTCTTCTTCTTTTACCAATAGGGAGAGGCAACCCCAAGTATTTATTTAACTTCTCTACAACCTTCATACTGAGAATATTATTACAAAAGCTTTTCATTTCATTGGGGGTATTAGGACTAAACAAAATCATAGACTTTTCAAAGTTTATTTCTTGTCCAGACATATGAGAGAAATTCCTAAGGATATGCATGAAGCACTCTAATTCTCTTTTGTTATTCCTAACGAATAAAAGAGCATCATCAGCAAAGAATAGGTGATTAATCCTAGGACCATGCACACTAGCCCGAATGCCTCTTAACCAATTATTATTTTGAGTCTGAATTAGCATTCTTGAAAAGGCCTCCATACAGAATAAAAACAAATACGGGGATAGAGGATCCCCTTGACGAAGGCCTCTTTCAAGGTAAATGGTATCGGATAACATATTATTACACTTAATTAAATACTTAACAGAACAAACACACCCCATGATTTTTTCAATCCACTGATTTGCAAACCCCATACGTCGCATCACTTCTTCGATGAAATTCCACTCCACACGGTCGTAAGCTTTACTCATGTCTAATTTGATCACACAGCTTTTATTGGAGTTATTCTGGGTGTTTTGATGATAATGAAGAAGTTCATGAGCGATGAGAACATTATCATGAATCATCCTTCCCGGTACGAAAGCACTTTGGTTATAGCTAATACAATTAGGAAGTATAACCTTCAGCCTGTTAGCCAACACCTTAGCAATAATTTTGTAAATGTACCTGCACAAACTTATTGGCCTGAAATTAGTAAAATCACAAGGGTCTCTATTTTTAGGAATTAAAATGATAACAGTTTCATTAAGAGATGCTGTATTTCCCTGTCCGTTAAGAATGTCCAAGCAGAAACATATAGTGTCAGCTCCCACAATGTCCCAATGCTGTTTAAAAAAATTTCCAGATAAACCGTCAATTTCATGAGCTTTTCTTGGATCTATATGCTTGATAGCATTTTTAACTTCAGTCTCATTATACTCCATTGTAAGCCAATCATTGTTCTCTCTGGTAATGCACTCATCCATAAAGCTCAAATCCAACTGGGAGATACTATTCCCATTAGAACGAAATAAGTTCCAAAAATAGTTTCTAGCTGCCACACAGGTTTCCTTGCTATCCGTAACCCAGGTACCATTCTCATATTTAATCTTCTCAATTCTATTCTTTTTTAACCGTCCTGTAGCTTTTGCATGGAAGAACTTTGTGTTTCTATCTCATTCCTTGAGCCATTGCACCCTCGATCTTTGTGCCCAGTACCTTTCCTCTCTTTCATAAAGGAAGTTCAGACTACGCTGATACTCCCTCAGCAGCCTTACACTATCCTCTCTGTTAGTAGAGTCGATCATCTTATTAATGTTTTCCTCTAGCCTATTAATATCTCTCTTAGTCTTCCAAAAATTCTGTTTTTGCCAGCTTCCCAGACACCCCCGAACGTTATCTAACTTGTTTTCATAGTTACCCTCACCTTGCATCCAACCCTTATTAATGATCCTCTTAACATCCTTTTCTGACGCCCAACAATCTTCATAGCAAAATCGGAGTCTATTATCACACGGGTAATCCTTAGGTTTACGCCCATACAGATCAAAAAGAATGGCGTCATGGTCAGACTGTGATTGCCGAATGACACTAGAAGCAACGAAAGGAAACTTCTCCACCATAGACACCGATGTAAGGAACCTATTGAGTCTTTCCTTTATTAACCTATGCCCTTCTCTGTTATAAACCCACGTAAACCACCCCCGATCCGGCTTAATGTCCACAAGAGCCAAATCATCAACAACGTCTCTGAAATCATTCATAAAGGCCCGAACAATCCGACGACCCCCTTCCTTCTCAGCTTCGTTTAACATTACGTTAAAGGGAAAGGATTGAATGAAACGGTTACGCCACGTCATCCGTATCCCTTCCCAATCAATTAATGACATATCAGCTATTTTTTACATGTCATTTACACATCATTTGATTAGATTTTTTAATTACTTAATGACATGTCTCATTTACAACTCATTTAATTAGATTTTTTAATCACAAATCCCTAAAATCCCAATTAAAAATTATTCAACCCTAATAACAATTCTATCTTCACATCCCCCTTACTGCTAACGTTTCTACCCTTACTATCTTCACCTCTCCCTTACTGCTAACGTTTTTAGATTTTTGTTAACGTCTCTGCCTGCTATTATTCTGCTATTACTCTAGTTCAATTACTCTGCTGCTATTATTCTCGCTTCAATTACTCGCTTCACATCTCTACCTGTTGTTGCTGCCTTTGCTATTATTCTCGCTTCAATTACTCGCTTCACATCTCTACCTGTTTGCCTCGCTATTTTTTCCAAAGAATCGCTCATCGCTTTCTTTGTTGATTTGCTTTGGTTTTTGACGTGGTCTGCTACAATTTATTTTACTGGTGAGGTTTTTTTTCTATTATGCTTAAATAGATAGGAAAGCAAGAAAGTCAATGCTAGTTCCTAATAATTAAATGAATAGTTTAAACTATTCTTGAGAAAAAACAAAGATCTAATCTTGAGATAGCTTTTCATGTAATACAATACAATTAAATAGTCTTAGATAAAATTAGTGAATTCTAGCATTTTGCTCAATTGGATCAACATGTTAGGTTATTCAAGGCTGGTTGGGTGATTTAGTTTGATATGTTAAGTATTTTCACTTGATTTTCATTTGTTTGAAATATAGTTCTATTTAGATTCTTTGAAATAATTGTGATTTTTAACAATAATGACTTGGCGTACTAAAAATATATATGATTTTTGAGTCGTGTTTTTATTAGATTTGAATTGTTCTTTTAAGTTTTTTAAAGATTTCTTGTATTATCATGATTTTTTATTATATATTAAAATTTATTCTCAGGTTTTGTTAATTTATAATTTTCATTTATGGAGACAAATCAAGATGATATAGTTCATCTTGTCGGGAAACAAGATAATTCTGTTGAAGAAATAAAAGTGGGACTGAAAGTGCATTCCGAAGAAGAGGCTTATAATATTTATAATCAGTTTGCTTTGAGTAAGGGGTTTAGTATTCGAAGAGGAAATAAGAGACGAAGTATGACTGAACCTATAAGACAACGTGAATTTTTATGCTCGAAATCTGGGTATCATGAACACGAAGATATTGGCAAAGTGAAAAAATTTAATCGTCTAGAGACAAGGACAGGTTGTCAAGCTAAAATTCGTTTCACAATAGACAAAGGTGTTTGGGTGGTTTCTTACTTTAATGATTATCATAATCACCACTTAGCAACTTCAGAAGAAAGAATTAATTTAAGATCAGGAAGAAAAATTTTGGAAGGACATGGAGATGTTATTCGTTCAATGGTTTCTGCAGGAATTAAACAAACAAGTTCATATTCGTTTCTCAGGAAGGAGATTGGGTTTGAAAATATTACATTTACCAAACGAGATTGTCATAATTTCTTGAGAATTGAAAGAGAGAAACTGATTGAAGCAGGGGATGCACAGAGCATTATCAATTTTTTCAAACATAAGCAAGCTGAAGACCCTATGTTTTTCTATTCAATGCAAGTGGACCAGAATAATCGACTAGCTAATTTTTTTTGGAGAGATGGAAGATCAAAATTGGATTACGATTGTTTTGGAGATGTTCTTGTGTTTGATACCACGTATAGAACCAATAAGTATAATATGGTTTGTGCTCCATTTGTCGGAATCAACAATCACTGGAATACTATTTTGTTCGGTTGTGCTTTTTTATCGAATGAAACCACTGAGTCATTTACTTGGCTATTTGAAACATTTTTAGAAGCCATGGGCCATCGACAACCAAAAAGTATTTTTACTGATCAAGATCAAGCGATGATGAAAGCATTAGAGATTGTCCTCCCAGAATCTTCTCATAGATTATGCATGTGGCATATTTCAAATAATGCTAAACAACATCTTGCTAGTCGATTTGTCAACGCCGAGTTCAAAGCACAATTTAATAAATGCTTTTATGGATGTGAAAGTGAAACAGAGTTTGAATCAAGTTGGGCTAACATGATTGAAAATTTTGAACTTCAAGACCATACTTGGCTTAAGAGACTATATGAGCTTCGCGTAAAATGGTGCCCTGCCTTTAGCATAGATATTTTTTCGGCTCGAATTAGATCCACTCAAAGAAGCGAGAGTATGAATAGCATATTACATCAGATTATGAATAGCTCTTTATCTCTTATTCAGGTTATACAACATTATGAGGAAAAGGCAAAAGAATTTCGCCAGATAGAGTTAAATCAAGATTTTCAATGTAAAAATGGAGCACCAAACAAAATTAATGGACGTGGAATTTTGAAGCATGCATCCAATGTTTACACTCTTGCTATGTTTAAAAGGTTTGAAGAGGAGTTGATGGATTGCATAGGCTTGAATTGTGTTGAATTTAGTAATATCGAAAATATTTCTTTATATCATGTATTTGAAGATGGACGTGAAAGAATTTACTGTGTGGAGTTTGATGTTCCGAATAGCATTGTCTCATGTAGTTGTAATATGTTTGAAAGTCTTGGATTACTTTGTCGTCATGCTTTACGGGTTTTTCTTATGAATAACATTAAAGAGATACCCGAAAAATATATACTTAGGAGATGGACAAAAAAAGCAAAGTCGTTGTTGGCAAGTGATTTTGGAGCCTCATCAGTACATGAAGAAAAATCTAGTTGTTTATTGCGCCTCAGTGAGTTGAATCATATTGGTTACAACCTTTTTGACAAAGGTTCATTGAATCCTAAGTGTACTCAAATTGTCAAAGAAAAACTATTTGAGGCATTGCACTTAGTTGAAAAGGAGATGGCAACTATGCAAGAAGCTAATGATTCGGAAATTTCAAAGCATACATCTTTTCCTCATAATACCAATGATGGCAATGGGAGATCAAGTGAAAAATTAATGTTTGATCCTGTATGTGTCAAAACAAAGGGTTCAAGAAATTCTCGAATGAAAAGCCAATTCGAGAAAAATCAAAAGAAAAAAACAAAGAAGGCAATGCTCTCTCAAGTTTCAAAAGATAAGGAGAAAATATCAAATGAGTATGTTTTCCTTTATTATTATATTTGCATCTATTTGTTATGTTATTTAATTAATTTATATCTTGAATTTAACAAATAATTTTTATTTTGACTAAGGGAAACAAAACAAATCACTTATGCACGAAGGTTCTCCAATAGTGCCTCTCCCAATGGAGTCTCAAACTCATGGTTATTCTTCCTATCATCAAATCCTAATGTTAATGGCTCCAAACTACCATAATCACTTTTTTCATCCTCTACAGGTATTAATTGAATGCATTATTCTTTTTAAATATCAAAAGTCGTAAATATTTAAATACATGTATTGTAAAAATATTTTTATGTAGGATTTTTCTTCAAATTGGAGGTTCAATTCTTCATCTAACATGAGTTATACTAAATTGTTGGAAGAGAATGATCCATCGCTATTCAAGACTCAAGTAATATGTTTTTACTTATATTGTCACAAATTATTATATATATAATTCAAGGGTTTATCTAACCGTATAAAACTTTTAATGCAGGAACATTTCTCAAATGGTTTAGAATCTCAAAAAGAGTGATGATAATTCATGAGAAATACTTCAATTTTATTATTATTTGTAATTCTTTCATAATGTTTTGATAATAATACTATTATATGGTTTTTATAGTGTTATCTTGTATTTTGTTTTAGTTATTATTTAGTATGAAATAAGTTCAATCAATATTTTTATAAGTATATTGTTTTGGTAATTCGATATATTTTTTATTCTATCTTGCTTTTTATGTTGGATTATTAAAGGCGCTTATAAATCATTGCAAATATTAATTTTAGATTATTTGTTCTATTTTCAATCGGTTATCTAAACAAAGATCATGTTACTTCGATAATAACCAATTAATTTTTTTTATACAATTGAATAAGTAAATTGCAATGGGGAAAGGAGGAAAGATTTACAAATATAAAGACTGAACCTTGAATCTCATCTCAATCAACTTAAAATCTGCACAAATTTATCGCTAAGCAAGTGAAACATCCACAATAACCTTAGTTGCTATATTAAATCAATTGCTGAACATAATAGCCAAAATCGAAGCTCAACTAAATATGCACAATATCAACACGTAATTTGTTTGTAAATTGAATCACAATGACAAATATTATAGCAGATTGTTTTTGAAGGTGGCCTTTCTAAAACCTGCAATTTTATTGAAACATCACTAGAAACTTGAAGAGAACAAAGGCAAAGTAATAGTTATTACAGGCACTTGCTTAGCTGTAGCGTTCTTGTTGCTTCTTGCTGGAGTTTGGTGACTTTATTGGCAAATTCTTTCATCATGCAAACGCTGGCGAGAATCGAGTATAAGAGCTATGGACCGAGTTGCTCTAGCAAGCGCAGGAAGAGCAAACCAACCAAGAAATTGATTACCTGAAGAGCAATGTAAAAGCAACCAATAAAAAGAACATCAGAAGATAGCAATAAGATTCTCTATTTCTATTTTGTTTCCTAATAATTTCATATCCTAGCTTGCAGAGCTGTGAAAGCTGTCATAATCTCTTCGGACAAATGATATGGAAGAGAAAGAGAAAAAGAAAAGAGGAGAAAATTACGCAGTGCACCGACATATAGAATGCCATAGCTTTTGCCCATTCGATTAGGGAAAATTTCAAGTAGGAGGAGACAGGAAGGACCAGCTCTCAAGTGTAAAAGTTAAGACGAACTCGCATGTTGTAATCCATGTCCGTAAATCGAATCTCTATTTCCTTCCAGGGCAATTTATAGTTTTCCACAATGAATAGCATGATCAATTACTAAAAGTTACGCCAAAAGAGTTGATAATTAATGAGATATAAAAACGACTAATATTAGATATATTGGTAATCTTTTCATCCAAACACAATGAACTTACAACCAAGATTTCCAACTTATACAACCCAAACATCTCCAATAGTTGAAATTACTCACCATGTAATTATTCAAAACCAAAACCACATCAAGACTAAAATAACCCGGAAAATAATTAGTTTTAAGTTGTTATAATTACCTCCATCCGCCATGAAAACCCGCAATATGCGACCATAATCGCCATTGAAGAGATGCCTAAACTAGACAAGATAGCAAAGCAAGCAAGTTGTTCTCTCAAATTTCTTCTTAGCTAATCTCTCATCTGATTTCGAGAGTTTGATTTGGCTGACGTGATTGAAAGCTTCGTAACTCTTTATGGCATCGCTGTTGTTAATCATGATCTCCTTTTCACTCTCAAGGTTTTTTCTTCTCTCTTTGCAACTCCATGCATACGTGAATTGAAGCAAACCACAGTAGAGTTGGGTATTGCAGTTGAAGCAGAGTAGTTGAAGCAACAAAACAGTTGCCAGAAAAAAAATAGAAGCAGGGCAGCAGACAGAGACGTGAAGATAGAATTTTTGGGGTTGAATAATTTTGAATTGGGATTTTAGTGATTTGGGATACAAAAATCTAAAAACGTTAGCAGTAAGGGAGAGGTGAAGATAGTAAGGGTAGAAACGTTAGCAGTAAGGGGGAGGTGAAGATAGAATTGTTATTAGGGTTGAATAATTTTTAATTGAGATTTTAGGGATTTGTGATTAAAAAATCTAATTAAATGAGTTGTAAATAAGACATGTCATTAAATAATTAAAAAATCTAATCAAATGAGGTGTAAATGACATGTAAAAAATAGCTAATATGTCATTAATTGATTGAGAAGGGATACGGATGACGTGGCGTAACCGTTTCATTCAATCCTTTCCCACCTCGCACCACCCATTCCTCATTAACAACCGCACCCACTCTTTAAAGCATATTCCAAGAGTTATTACGCTCATTAGGGTTTGCATGGCCATAACATCCCGTGACCCTAATAGTACTGGAACCATCAAGCTTAACTATAGAGTCGATATGATGCTTGGAGTAACTTTGAATAGTGACATCCAGCTCATCAATCCACATTAACGCAAGACCACCGCTCCTGCCTTCTGCATTGACTACTAACCCATTTTGCATTCTGCATCTTGTTTGCACTCTTTGGAATTCAATAGCATTCATTTTTGTTTCACACATGAAGACGATTTCAGGTCTATTGGCAGCCAAAAGTTGCCTGAGCTCCCGAATTATCGCAGGTGACCCCATCCCACGAAAATTCTAGCTGAGGAACTTCATTGTACCTGGCGGGGCTGTTCTCCAGCCTCCGCCTTTGAAGGTGTAGAGCCATTCATCAACTTTCTGCGAACTAATCTATTCGGGCTTACTTCAGATAACTCCCCATTATGTCCTCAATTTCTTTTCCTTTTTGCCTTTGTTTTCCTTGTACTATCACGTCTGTTTTTCATATTTCTTATTTCTTGTGGTGTACTCAGTTCTGATCCATCCTCCATATCTTTAACTTGCTCCGTTTCCACTGCATCATATAATGTATTCATCCTTATACCCGTGCAAAGCTTCCTATATGATTTTTTATTAAACATATTATCATCTTTTATCAGCTCTATACCATTTTTCATCAACCCATTATTTTGAGTCGTAACTCTTACTGGAACTCTTAACCAATTACCATACTGAAATATATTATCATGGCTCTCATTAATAATCTTCTACTCCTTGCATTTTTGTGTCGTATGACCAATCAATCCACATATGTAACAGAATCTTGGTAACCTCTCATATCGTAGTGTACATACAAGCTCTTCCCCTTCTTGATCAATATAATGAACAACCCTTCTCAACGACTTATCTATATCAATGTTAATCCTAATGTGCATATATTCTGTCCATCCTCCATCTCTGTCTCGCCAATCTATAGCTAAGACTTCTCCTATCGCATTACTTATCTCCATAGCCATGTCATTGTCCATGTACTCCAATGGTATGTTGGATATTCTAACCCAAAAAGGTGAATGACTAAAGTCATAATCATTCATTGTTTTATCTTTATTATAGGGGACCATATTGAACAGTTATTGATCAAACAACCATGGAGAGAGATTAAGGATTCTTTTTCTATCTTATTCGTTACAAAATTTTACCAGTATACCTCCTTCTTTTATGGCTACAAAATTTACCTCCTCCTTCGTATACCATAGTGATTTAAAGACTCTGTACATTGCTTCTCTGTTCACTTTCTCCTCAGTCATCAGTTTACCTATGGCCCAATGTTCATAACCTTTTGAGTAATCCATGTTTGCCTTCTTACTAACCACCCTCTTTGTTTCTTCCTCCGAGAAGCTTAATTTCGCTAGCAAATTACTTATATCTTCTTCCATAATAATTGCAAATGAAGCCCAAAGAATTCTCCAAAAGAAAAAAGCCACTCTCTTCCCGCAAACACCCACCAAAACAGCCCAGTGATAAACAGCTATAACCAGACCAAGAAATCCAAGAAAACCACACTCCACACCAGCAGGCAACAGAACAAAAATAAAAAACAACAGAAAAACCGAGATCCACGGAAGACTACTAAAGAAAACTAAAATTAGTTCTTAAGAAGACAATCTAAGATACGTATACTTAAAAACATCTACGGTAATATAGATCCCCGTAAAGGATACAAGATTAATAAAAAAAGGTAATCGACAAAAGACTCAAGAAAAAACCTTTACATTCTAAACCATCCATCTTTCACAGTTTTTGCATGGAAGACGTAAAA
Source organism: Gossypium sturtianum (assembly GCA_025698515.1). Lineage (NCBI taxonomy): Eukaryota > Viridiplantae > Streptophyta > Magnoliopsida > Malvales > Malvaceae > Gossypium > Gossypium sturtianum. The sequence continues at coordinate 149,422,957 of CM046955.1, read as the reverse complement.
AAGCATGCAAGAAAACATAAAAGAACAACAACCAAAACAAACTACATGAGATGTAAAAAAAAAAAAAAAAAAACAAATAAACCTGTAAACAAAGATAGAAATCTTTCACATCAACTGGTACCTATGATCTGACGTGAAAGCTTGAAAACTTCCAGAAAAGACTAGCCTGAAGCCTAGACCAAGACTCCATCGCTTCTCAACCACCCCACCGTCAAAAATGGGAATCAACAGTCAACGAAAAACCTAACCATCCAATTATTCTATTAGAGAGAATAAAGATGGAACTAAAGCAAAAGTTTAAAATTTCTTAACCCTATTCTTAGTCATTGAAGATTGTAAATGTTAGATTAGTATTATATATTTAGTATAGGTTAATTTTTTTAATGTATTCTAAATTACATAATATAAAGTATTATAAGCTTAAAACGGGTCAGGCTAGGCTAAGCTCTATCTTAAATGTTCAAATTCGAGCCTAACACATATTTTAAATGGGTCTAATTTTTTTGTCTAAGCTCATTTTTCGGGTCTAATATTTTTGTCTAAACCCTCTCAAATTTCAGGCAAACCTTTAGACATGGGAGGTAACCCAGCCCATGAACAGGTCTAAATGAGAATAATGCAATTCAAACTCATGTTAAATGGGTGTCTGACAAAAATTTTAATCAAAACTTCATTTGAATCAAGATTGATATTTCTCCAATAATTTAATTTTTGTTTTGGAGAGGAGGATAGAAAATTAACTTTTTCATACAAAATTATCCTTCTCTTTTATTTGATAAAAAAACCGGAGTAAGTTGTTTGTAAAGTTTGTTATTCTACCATCTACTATGTGATCCGCTTCAATTTTTTTATTATTAAAAGTTTGTTTTTATTTTCAGTCTATAGATGCAATGCTTGCTCTGTTCAAAATTGCACCGGTTCACTGAATGTTAGAATCGTACCGTGCACAATTTTAAACCAAACAATTTAATCATTTTCATACTCAGATCACCATTGCAATTGCTTCCTCTGCCGCAGGGTTAGCTAGGGGTGGGTGGCAGGCACGGCTCTCTTAAAATGATTTTTCTTATTTAGGTGTTTTAAAAATTTAAAAATTTTAAATTAATAAATATAAAATTATACTTTAACACCCCTAAAAATGATAAAAATTTGATTTCATTATTTAAAAATTATAAAAATATATGTAATTTTATTATTATAAAAATTATAATTTAATTTCGACCCAAATTTTTTTTTTGACTTCGCTACTGCTTTGCTGTACATAAAGTAAAAATGAAGAAGATGAGAAAATTGAAAGAAATTCTAAACGTTTCCGACGTTTGTTGTACCAATTAAAACTATAAATTAAAAAGGATGAATTAAAACATGTTAAACATTTAATACAAAGCTTTATTAGTAATAAAAATTAATGAAAAAAAATCAAAACTTATATCCGAAAGTCAGAAAATTCTATCAACTGCTGGTTATAATACCTACCTTTATCGTGAACCACGAAAAAGTAATGGTGACTTGGTGAGTGGTGAAGCGAAACAGACAAGACATGCTCCGTTGGTCCTGCAGATTAACTTGAAAACCCCAACTTTAACGGGCCAAAACTAACGAGCTCTGGCTTCCTCCTGGGCTAAAAGGAATAGGGAATGAATATGAAGCAGTGTTTATGGACCAGCTTGCCTCCCAATCCCAAGTCGGCACCGGCCTCATGGAACTCGTTAGGCTTTTGTCTTTCGAGTACAAGGTTCCATCAGTTTTCAACACAATTTGCCTGCTGCACTCTGCGGTAAATACAAACTGTATTTATGAATGAGAGTGACCTCTCTCTTCATTTATTTTTAATATTAGATTTGAAAATTATTATTTGAATATATATATTTAAATTAATTAAACTGTTTGTTGAATTAATTTTTTTAATAATTTCACATTTTTATTGAATTTAATATATATAATGATTAAAATATTTAAATTAGAATAATATCAATATTTACCATCAATAAATTATACTTACTCTTTAAACTTTTTATGACTATTATGACTCTTTAAAATTGTAAAATATAAAATTAAAAATCTTAAAAAATTTTCCCTTTTTTTTTTCTCCAAGCCATTTGTTTCTTATATTTTGTTTTACCTAGTGACGGTGCCATTTTTCGGGCTGGCTATTGTCTGTCTTTTTCTCCCTCCCACCAATCATTTTTTTCTTTCTTCTTCTTATTCACTCCACATATTTGTCTTTTTTCAGTTTACAGATCTATTTTGTGGGTATCTTTATTGTCTTCACAAGTTGTGATGGACAGATAACGATGTCTATCGTTCGTCAAATTTTAATCTGTTTCTATTTTGAGAGTATTTCAGAATAATAAATGATTTCACGAGTCGATTTGGACTCGCGTTGTCTTTAAGTTTTATATTTTTTTTGTTTATTTTTTGATTGTTTAATAAGTCTTCAATTTTAGAAGCTTTTGTTTACTCTTGTAGCACGTTTCCTTTTGCAAGTGATTTTAGGTATGATTTTATTGTCATCCTCTCTAGTTTGGTAAATGCTTGATTCTTTTGTTGTCGCTTTGGACTATCCGGAACTAATTTTCTTATCATATTAACTACTTGCAATCACTCAAAAAATGTCGTGCTTGAGTTGTGACAAAGCCAATTGCAACGTGTTAAATATTCTATTAATGTTGAGGCTAAAGCATTTGTTGTGTTGATGAAGCTTGTTCTTCATAATCTACTAGGAGTGTTATTAATTTTTTTTCCTTGAATTAATAAATTTACCACTAAAAAAATTATAAAATAAAATTGATTGAAGTGGTCGGTTTGGATTTAATTGTTAGCTGAATTTGGTAGAAAGCAACTTGGTGGTGGCATTAAATTACGTACATGAGATAAATGAGGTCAATTTATAAAAAAAAAAAAATGACATCCGACCATCGTGACACTCAAGTGACGGCTTCCAAATTTATCCCTATTGTTTACATTCAGCTATTATTTGGTCGGTATTAATAAAATACTTCTAAATTAGGTGACAATGTAGGATTCTTACGCTTGCTATCTGCTTAATTCATGTTTTATCTTCAAAAATAGTTCCCATGCAATTTTTTCTTCTTGTTATATATAGATAAAATTAAATGATAAACAATAAAGAAAGTATTTTGGCTAAGTTAACAAAAACAAAAAGGAAATAATCCTTTCTAATCCGGGAAACAACAAGAGAGAGAAATATATATATATTATTTATTTTCTTTAAATCAACATGCAGCCCAATGTTAATAATTATTATTTAATTAAAGCATGTTTCATATTTATTTTTTTAAGTGTGTGCTTGTTTTTGGTTTTCAAAATTTAAATTCTCCCATTGGATTATCAATTATTTTGATTAAAAATATTACATATACATTGAAATGAAACTGAAAAAAAAAAAAAAAGTAAAGATTATAATAACTTGTTTAAGAAATAATTTATTTTGTTCATTTAAATTTAACATAATTAAAATATATAAAATTAATACTTTAATATTATAAAGCATATAAAAAAGAACAATGAAACCGAACATATATTAGACAAGGTTTTTTTTTTTTGAACAAAATGCGAGGTAACAATGAACACCTACATATCAAAATAGAAAGAAACACAGATTCGGAATCGGGCAGAAAAACAGAAGCAAATCAAACGATCCATCCATGTCCGAAATTAGTTTGCCGAATCCCAACAAAATCAGGGGCAGGGATTCTCCTAACACTCTCTCTTTTTTTCTTTTTCTTGAAAATACATTGGATTAATTTACACATCACTGGTTCATCCTCTCGCTTTTTTCCTCACACCAGCACAGCATCCACGTGTCCGATTGTCACTCTCCCTCACCTTCAAGCAAACTCCACCGTCGTCACCAAATCAAACGGCCCTCAGTCACTTGAAGCCTGGCTTCAAAAAATTTTAAACCGAGTCTTTTTTGCCCTTTTTTCTTTTAAAGTCAATTAATATTTTTTCAAGAAAAACGAAAAAGAAAACAGTAAGGAACCTCTGCAAGTAATAAGAGATGAGAAAAGGAATATGCTATATGCCCATACTGAGAAGCATTTTTTTCCCCGTTTAAAATTTATATATAAATTCTTCGCAGCCATCTATACCCGCTTGCCTTTTTTATTGGTTCCACATGCAGACTTTCTCTCTCTCTATTCAGGTACACCCTCTCTCTCGATCCTTTTTTTTTGAGTTATCAAAGCCGGCGCTTGTTTTAGGCGTTTTTTAATTTTAGAAAAAAAAAAAAACATTTTCCTGATTTTTCTGCTAGCTGTCTAGTGAATTCGTTACTTTTTAAAGTCTTGTAATGATGAAGTTTCTGTTTTATGGCGGTTATGGTTTTTTTGGCGCTTTTTTAGCATAAATTTGTTGCAAAACCCTAGTGGTCTGTTTGATTGGTGAGGGAAAAAAGCAGCTAAATAATTAGGCAAGTACAATTTTAATTGTTGTTCTATGTTTTTATCAATTGCTTCTTTTCTGCTTACGTTAAATTCCTTATAAAGTGGCAATTTACGGGTTCAGTTAGAATAACGTGATTTATTCGTCATTGGATTATGTTTTATCACAGTTATTATATAAATAGATCATTTTAGCTAGATGGCAAATGTTTACTTGATCTCATTGGATTATTAATTTGTTTGGAAGCTTAAAATGCTGAGCTAAATCTAATTTATTTAAAATTACTAATTTTAAGTTTAAGGCTATTCAGTGTTGTTATTAGGAACGTGGAGCTGATCCTTGTGCTGCTTTTTCAATTTATTCCTGCAGGTGAAATTAGGGCCTCAGGGGGCGGATTTTTGAGACAGTGAATCAAGTTAAATTGGATAAGCTAGCAAAATAATTAATTCCTTTTTTTTATTTTTTTATTTTTTTGAGCAATGGGTTCTGATAAGCACTCAGCTGGATTATTACCTTCCCTCAGAATGGAGAGGGTTCGAACGATTTTAACTCATACATACCCTTACCCGCATGAACACTCTCGGCATGCTATAATTGCAGTAGTTGTGGGTTGTCTGTTCTTTATCTCATCAGATAACATGCATACCTTGATAGAAAAGTTGGATAAGAATATCAAATGGTGGTCTATGTATGCCTGTTTGCTTGGATTCTTTTATTTCTTTTCATCTCCATTTATAGGGAAGACTATCAAACCGAGCTATTCAAATTTCAGTAGATGGTGAGTGTTTTAATCTGATGTCTTGAATCATACTGAGAATTTATGTATTTTTTAAATAATTTTTGGTATACAGTAGGAAGCTAAGAGCAAGACATGGCTTATTTGTGTTTATATAACTTGAATTTGCAGGTACATAGCGTGGATTTTAGTTGCAGCTTTGTATCATCTTCCTAGTTTTCAGTCAATGGGACTGGATATGAGGATGAATTTGTCTTTGTTTTTGTCAATATACATCTCTTCGATTCTCTTTCTAATTGTTTTCCACATTATATTTCTTGGCCTATGGTATCTCGGTCTTGTTTCTCGTGTGGCCGGAAGGAGGCCAGCAATCTTGACCATTCTCCAGAATTGTGCCGTAAGTGTTGAACATGAACTTGACGATTTCTTATTGCTATGAAGGTTTTAGCTTTTATGTAGGTGCTGGTCCTTATGAGTATTTTTCACTTGATCTTTGTAGGTTATTAGTATAGCCTGCTGTGTATTCTATAGTCATTGTGGTAACCGTGCTATGTTAAGGGACAGACCTTTTGAACGGAAAACTTCTAATTGGTTTTCCTTTTGGAAGAAAGAAGAGAGGAACACATGGCTAGCAAAATTTGTTCGCATGAGTGAGTTGAAAAACCAGGTCTGCTCATCTTGGTTTGCTCCAGTTGGCTTGGCTAGTGATTATCCACTTTTGTCCAAGTGGGTCATTTATGGTGAGGTAAGTTGCTGATCCACTACAAAGTTCTATATCATTGCTAGCATACTGTGGGAGCATTTTTCTTTGCTTTGGTTTTTTAAATCCTTACCACATTCTTTTCTCTTACCATCTCATTTGCAGTTAGCTTGCAATGGTTCCTGTCCAGGTTCATCTGATGAAATTTCTCCCATATTCTCACTTTGGGCTACATTTATTGGCCTTTACATGGCCAATTATGTAGTGGAACGGTCAACAGGGTGAGTAGTGGCATTTAGCTTGTCTCGAAATTTGTGAAATATGTGTTATTACTTGTTGGAATGAGAATTATAGTGCATCTTTCTCGGGATTCTTGCATTGAGGTTCAGATTCATCCACTGTTCAGTTTGCTCTATATTCTAGTATTGAGAGTCATTTCATTGCAGTGGCACTATATGCATGTATTCTTTTGATTATCATTTCCCATTTTCTACATTATCCATCATGTAGATGACTCTCATGAGTTTCTGGGTCTAAGATTGTATCTTTTATAGGATTGAGTTACCATTGCTTCTTGATGCCTTCATCCTTACTCTTTATTCTGATCTCTTGCTGCACTTCCTGTATCAAATTCAGGTGGGCCCTTACTCATCCTTTCTCTGTTGAAGAATATGAGAACCTTAAAAAGAATCAAATGAAACCAGATTTCTTGGATATGGTTCCTTGGTATTCAGGGTAAGTGATCATTATTTCTCATGTTCTTTTACCTTTTATTTCTCATCCTTTGCCCTTTACCTTTTATTTCTCATGTTCTTTTACTCTCTTATGGGGTGGGAGCAAAAATATTTCAATCTTTTGACCTTAAGGTGCTTATCTCTAATTTTTTAGAACATCAGCTGACTTGTTTAAGACTGCCTTTGACCTCCTGGTATCAGTAACTCTGTTTGTTGGTCGGTTTGATATGCGCATGATGCAGGTATAGTTCTAAATTTTGATTTTATATTATTAGTGTACTTCTCGTATTGTTTTCTAATGAAATTTCTTTTTGTAAATATTTCATCATGAATTGATTTTCTGTCTCTTTCTTTCTGCCTTTGTCAGGCTGCAATGAGCAGGGTTCATGAAGGAGCTCAACAAGATGATCTTTTCTATGATCATTTGAGTGAAAAGGAAGATCTATGGTTTGATTTCATGGCAGATACTGGTGATGGTGGAAATTCATCATATACTGTAGCTCGGCTGCTTGCTCAACCTTCCATTCAGCTTTCTAAAGAGGATTCTGTGCTTACACTGCCACGTGGGGACCTGCTACTTGTTGGAGGAGATCTCGCGTAAGTTGATACTATGTCTTGGGTACAATTTGTTGCTTGGGTTGAGAAAATCAAGATTTTAATATTGATGGTTTTGTTATTGATGAAGCTAGAGCCCATCCTGTAGCTTCTTGAATGTTTGGTTGATGATTTGGCCGAAAGTACTTTCATATTCATTGTTTAGCACTCAAAAGTTGTGGTTGATGTGTAGGTATCCTAATCCATCAGGATTCACATATGAAAGGCGGCTCTTTTCTCCTTTTGAATACGCTCTTCAGCCTCCAACTTGGTACAAACACGAACACATTGCTGTAAACAAGCCTGAATTACCAGAGGGGATATCTCAACTCAAGGAATACGATGGACCTCAGTGTTTTCTCATTCCTGGAAATCATGGTAGGTCCTACATTTGAGGCACAATTTAATCATGAGTGATTTATCTATTTTTTCTTTTTGCATGAGACACAAAGTTCAAAAGAATATGTACTGCTATTTTCAAGTATATATTGCTCTAATTTTCTCATTGTCTGAAATTTTTCTCATGTTTCCTTCATAAAGCCTTATTTTTGTTAATGAAGAAGTCCTATACTTCTGTTTCTATTTAAAAATTATATTATGTTTTAACAAAAGTTTACATTAATTTCAGATTGGTTTGATGGACTTAATACGTTTATGAGGTATATATGCCACAAGAGCTGGTTGGGTGGGTGGTTTATGCCTCAAAAGAAAAGTTATTTTGCTTTGCATCTCCCAAAAAGATGGTGGGTATTTGGTCTTGATTTATCACTACATAATGACATCGATGTGTACCAGTTCAAGTTCTTTTCTGAATTAGTAAAGAACAAGGTATCATTTACTCCCAAGATCTGTCATTTTCTGTTATGTCTTCTACTAATCTTACATTTTGAATTGTCTTTGATGAGAAAGGAGGGGATATATTTGTAACTTAATGCCAAACTTGTCTATTCTTTTATGATGTCATATTACTTGTCTTTCATTAATGCATTCCTGAGAATTCACATTTAAATAACACTGGTACTCTTTACCTGGGTGTTGTGTCCTGCATTCGATGCCTAAAGCTTTCTGGCCTTGATTCACCTGCATAGCAATCGACCTTGTGTAGATCGAATGGTGCACGAATTCTGGTTCCTCTGTACTAAAGCATACCTTAAGAAGTCTGATACAATTACCAAATGATGTAACAGTTACAAATATAACCTATTAGATCATAGACAGTTGGCTATTCTGAGGGTTAGCCTTTTGTCTGCTTATCTATTATACTTCTGTCCAGAACTTTATACTGGTTGAGAATAATTCCATTTATCCATTTTCCTTTTCAGGTTGGAGAAAATGACACTGTGATTGTTATGACGCATGAACCACAGTGGCTTCTTGATTGGTATTGGAATGAAAATTCCGGACAGAATGTCTCTCACCTTATATGTGATTACTTAAAAGGAAGGTGCAAACTTCGAATTGCTGGAGACATGCATCATTATATGCGCCATTCATGTGTTCCATCAGAAGGGCTGGTTCATGTTCACCATCTTCTTGTAAATGGGTGTGGAGGGGCATTTTTACACCCCACTCATGTGTTCAGTAGTTTTAATAAATTTTATGGGAAGACATACGAGTGTAAAGCTGCATATCCTTCTTTTCATGATTCAAACAGGGTATTCTTCCTTTTCTTTTAATACACCTTTGGTTCCATTTCCCTTGTTTCCTCTGAGTTCTTACTCTTGTTGGGGTTGTTATTTGATGCAGATTGCATTAGGAAATATCTTGAAGTTCCGGAAGAAGAACTGGCAGTTTGATTTCTTTGGTGGCGTCATATACTTTATATTGGTTTTCTCTATGTTTCCACAGGTAAAGTTCTTTTAAACTCTTTGGAATTGATTGAGTACGACTTGATTATCCTAATGTCAGTTGTCATTGGACCAAAATTGGCCTAATTACAATGATCCCCCTAATCTTTCTATTAATTTTTGAGTTGGAAAGCGTACATGTTTTATGATATTATTTGACTCTTTGTCAGGTAGGCTAACTCTGTTACTCGAGTGACTGATCTGTTTCCCTCACTTTGTAGTGTAAGCTTGATCACATATTGCAAGGTGATTCATTTTCTGGTCATCTAGGGAGCTTCTTTGGCACAGTATGGGATAATTTTGTATATGTGCTGGAACATTCTTTTGTATCACTGACTGGCGTGGTGCTATTGCTGATCATGGCAATTGCATTTGTTCCTTCCAAAGTATCACGGAAGAAACGTGCAATAATCGGAATTATTCATGTATCTGCACATCTAGCTGCAGCCCTTATTCTTATGCTGCTCATGGAACTAGGTCTGGAGACATGCATACGGCATAAACTACTAGCAACTTCAGGTGAGATTGTAATTGTCTTCTCTGCAAAGCTGTCATTAATATTGTTGCTGTGATCACCTCATGTTTAATGTTTTACATTTTAATATGCATAAAGCAAATTGAATTTGTTCAAAACTCCATAAAAAGTGGATACTTAGACTATTATTTTCTTGTCATCTTTCATGTTTTTGAGCAAGGTTCAAAATTTCAATAATATGCAGCCCGATTTTAAATTTTTACTTTCCTGTGGTATCTATATCTTGAATCTTTATGTATTAGCTTATGTTTACTAGTAAAAGCAAATCCAATATCCCAGCAAAAAATAGTACACCTAAAAATAACTCTGGGGATGACTGCCTTGATGTGGTCCTTTTAGTGGAAATGATAACTTATTACTGTGTTCAGGTTATCACTCTTTGTATCAGTGGTACCGTTCAGTCGAAAGTGAGCATTTTCCAGATCCTAGTGGTCTTCGTGCTCGTATGGAGCAATGGACATTTGGCCTCTATCCAGCATGTATCAAGTATCTCATGTCCGCATTTGATGTTCCAGAGGTAAGAAACGTCTCCTCTAAGAAATACAGATACCTTGTCCCAGTTGAACTCTATTGATGGATTGCCATAAACATTACCAGGTTATGGCTGTCACCCGAAGCAATATTTGCAAGAATGGAATACAGGCGCTGTCCCGTGGGGGTGCTGTCATATATTATGCTTCAATCTTCCTTTACTTCTGGGTTTTCTCGACCCCTGTGGTTTCTTTGGTGTTCGGAAGCTACTTGTATATCTGCATTAACTGGTTTCATCTACACTTTGACGAGGCATTCTCTTCTCTCAGAATTGCTAATTACAAGTCATTCACACGATTCCACATCAATCGTGATGGTGATCTTGAAGTTTTCACTCTTGCAGTCGACAAGGTAAGAAACCTAGAGTGATTCACTGGCCACGATCCTTTTCTTCATGGTTCGAATGTATACATTAATCCCTTTGAGATGCAGGTTCCAAGGGAATGGATGTTGGATCCTGATTGGGATATGGAGCAGAAGCAGCCACAACAGTTGAGCCATAGGAGAAAATACCCTAGCAAATGGAGTGCAGCAGCAGGGCAGCAGGATCCAGTGAATACAGTCAGGGTGGTTGACCATTTTGTTATAAGACAAAATGATAAACCTGATTTTGTATCAAGTAATGGGTCAGTTAGTCGCTGATCTTTGTTGTAACATCATTCTAATTTCTTAAATATAGGCAGCAATGAAGGGAATGTATATACGTCAAATGTCATAGTTGTTTAGATGGACTAACATCATTCAGATGTTAAATGTTAATGCAGCTAATAGTGGTTTTTCACAGCCATATCATGCTTTGTAGTTGAGGGATTTTTAAATGGAAGCTTATAGTTTGAGTTTTTCATTAGAATTATCCAAAAGAATTATAGCTGTAGTGAGGGAAGATGGTTTAATTTGAGTTTTTTTTTTTTTTTTAAAAATGTTTCTTCAGGAGTTATAATCCATTTATGGTGGATTAGATCAAAAACTAATCTTTCTACTAATCAATTAATGGATTAATTTAACATTCAATTAAAGTAAATAAAATTAAAAATGAAATTTTAATAGAATTAAGGTTTATATATTTGTAAATGAGATCTTTCCGTTTAGTGTTAAAAGTGAATATATAGACTAAAATTTTGTTTTAAGTGATAGTATCTTAAAATTATGCATTAATTTTAATTTGATTTAAAATTTTCAAATTTTCAAATTACTGCACCATTTTACAATAATACACAAATGCTTATATTTATCGAACATGAAAAATAAAATAATATTTATTTTTTTAGATGCGTATAATTAAATCACAACCAATTCTTTGTAGCCAAATACTCCACAATATATTCTTCTTGATTCAAATGATTTCCCCTAATGTCTTTAACAATAATTTGTAATATCAAACGTCATGATTATTTCAATTGTCAATTCTTAGCTCTAGATTTGATCCAAATTATATTGCTCTCAAAAAGGGGCATTGTAAGAACAAATGATTCATCGTTTCTTCTTGAGATTTACACAAAACATAGACTAAACCTATTCTTTGAATTCTTCTCGTCACTTCTCCATGACAGAGCAATCATTTGACAATTTTTTCATAAAAATAGAACAATTTTTAATGAAATTTGTGTTTTTCATTTTTTTTAATATGCTTTTGTCCAATTACAGTGGAACACTTAAAATATGAAACCTCTTGTATTCTTCATTAGTGTTTCATAACTCATTCGAACTGAATATTTCCATCGTCGGGGAATCTCACTAAATTCATACTTGTGAGAATTTGAAATCTTAAAACTTTAAAATTTCTTCTACCATTAAGCATAAATCTCATTAATGATTTAATTGGAGATTTAAATTTAATTGAATTTTTGCTCTATAGTTATATGTGTTTTTTCCTTCCATTAGGGATGTTTATAGTTTAATTAAAATTGAATTAATTGACCAAATCGATTTAATTTGGTTAAGCGGTCGGTGGTTGAATTTAATTCGGTCGGAAGTCGATTAAAAGATTTATAAAATTTCAATTATTAATTAATTTAATTAAAAATAGATAATTAATCGAATTACCTAAATTAAGAGAGATCGCTAATTTCTCTTTCTTTTTTATTACCGAAATAGTTTCCAATTCCCTTTCCTCTTTTTATTTGTATTTTATTTCTTTCTTCTGTCTTTTCTCTAACCTTCCTTCCTTTCTTCTACCCTTTTTAGAACAGTTCGTTTCTTCCGTCAATTCTATCAGATCTTAAATGATCGCTTCCTCTCTTTCAATTTTTTCCCATAAACGTTACATTTTGAGGTACATTTATTTTTTCAAAATTTTCTTTTTGACTCACTATTTTCCTTTTATATTTTGTGTTTTCTTTTATGGTTTTTCCCCCTTTTACTTTTTGGGTAACTTAAGTTTGCTTTTAAAATTGTAGGATCTGGGCGGTTACTTTTGTTGGAATTCATTCTATATTGCTTTCAAGTAATTTGTTTTTGATTGTTTGGATTTTTCATGCTTTGGTGATTTTTTTTTTTTTGCCTACAAAAATATTTTCCCCTCTTTTATTTTCCCTTTTATCTTTTTTTTTTTTGTTTTAACAAAGGAAGGTAGGGCGTATAGTGAACTTAAATTTCGATTAATTTAATTAATCGACTGAATTAACCGATAATATTTCAATTCGATTAATGTGTTTGAAAAAACTTTGGATTGGATTAAAGAATTTTTATATTTCAATTATTTAGGTTAATAATAATTCAGTCCGGGTAATAACACATAAAATTTGTTTTAGCATAGAAATCTTCTTGTTTGCCTTAGAAAAAAAAAATGAAGATTTTGGATTATTTTAACTAAAAAATTTAAAACATTAAACATGCACATAAAAAAGGCGGTAAAGTTTGGTGATGGCCTAACTTGTGTGCTTCATATCATCATGTGGGCGGCAAGTTTAGGATGTGGTCCAGGTACAACATGGGGAAATTCATCGACCAATGCATGTAGTTCCCAGATAGAGGAGATTTTGTTAAAATAAAATTGTTTGATAAAATTATTATAAATCTTCCACATCTTTTGAACTGATCAAAGGTAAAAGAAATTAAAATAATAGTGATACGGAGAAGGCTAGCCTTATTACAAACAATGAAGATAGACGGCTTTGAACTCTAAAACAGCAGCCTTATTTCAAAAAGGTACCTTTGAAAACTACTAGGCCCTGTAAACGTTTTAAATGTTGCTCCAAATTTGCTTGGATAAGAGCAGAAAAAGTCGCTGACCCATGCACACGAATGTGTTGTCAAATTATTCTCCCCCCATCGCAATTAGTATTAAGGAGGAGAGGGATTGTGTGTCTATAAATAGTTAAGCATGTGTGATCAATCAAAGTACTCAAACCTCCAAACTTGTTTAAAAGTTGAATTTTCCCTTCAAGTTCAAGGCTCTTAACAACAGAAACTAATCTCTTTAACGTATATGGAAGGTCCAAAGGAACAATTACAACCTCCAGCTTATGGAGAGTTTATCACCATCCTCAGCATTGACGGTGGTGGAATAAGAGGAATCATACCCGGAACCATTCTTGCTTTCTTAGAATCTGAGCTCCAGGTACGCACTTACCTACATTCGATCTTGAAACCAAAAAATCCGAAATAAGAAAGGTTCTTGATCAATCCATGCCTTTTTGCTCGTAATAATTTATAATGATAACTGATATCAGATGTTTTGGGTACCTATTACACAGAAGCTGGATGGTGAGGAAGCAAGACTCGCAGACTATTTTGATGTGATTGCAGGGACTAGCACGGGCGGCCTGGTCACCGCCATGCTAACTAGTCCAAATGAAAAGAATCGACCTCGGTTTGCTGCCAAAGATATAAAAGACTTTTACCTACAGAACTCCCCTAAAATCTTCCCTCAACCGGGGTACATGTTTAGATTAATATCCAATTATGATCCAGACCTGAATATTATGTTGCTGACGTTTGTTTTTTTACTAGCAGATCTCAATTATTCCCTCAAACAACGAAAGCTATCAAAGCTCTATCGGGACCAAAATATGATGGGAAGTTCCTGCATAGCCTTGTTAAACAGAAACTAGGAGACACAAGATTGCACCAGACATTAACCAATGTTGTTATCCCAACATTTGACATCAATCATCTTCAGCCAGTCATCTTCTCAAGCTATCGGGTTCGTATATACAATATATTCACTTCAGAACTCACCTTTCAATTCATGAACTTTTGCCGAATCAATATGGATTACTTCTTATATTAATATAATATTGTGTTTCAATTCAACCAGGTGAAGGAAAAACCTACTTTAGATGCCTTACTCTCAGACATATGCATTGGAACCTCAGCTGCACCAACCTATCTCCCAGCCCATTACTTCAAAACCCAAGACGACAAAGGAAACGTGAAAGATTATAACCTTATAGATGGCGGCGTAGCTGCAAATAACCCGGTATATACGCGCATCCCAAAGATATATGACTTTGAGTTATGTAGCAAATGACTTATATGTATATTTTGGCCCTTTCAGACTTTAGTTGCCATGGGGGAAGTAAGCAAGGCGATCATTAGCGGAAACTCTGATTTCTTCCCAATTAAACCCATAGATTATGGAAGATTTCTGGTTATCTCCTTGGGGACTGGCTCTCCAAAAGCCGAAGAGAAATATAATGCAGCAGAGGCTGCTAAGTGGGGTGTGCTAGGTTGGTTAACCAGCGAGGGTTCCACACCTTTAGTTGATGTATTCACTCAAGCAAGCGGAGACATGGTCGACTTCCATCTTTCTGTAGTATTTAAAGCTCTTCACTCTGATAAATACCTACGTATTCAGGTACATACATTTTGCAGTCAAACTCTGAGCTTCCAATGGGAAAAGATTATATGAAATGCACTATTGATTTTATTCTTTTGTGGTTTTTAACATCTTTGAATTATGAGCAGGATGATGGATTAAGTGGGGATGCATCTTCCGTTGATATAGCAACGAAGGAGAATTTGGATGAACTTGTGAAAGTTGGTGAGGGACTGTTAAAAAAACGAGTTTCTAGAGTAAACTTGGAAACCGGCATGTTTCAACCCTTTGCTCAAGAAACCAATGAAGAAGCTCTTAAAAGGTAGAAACTATAACATGTGTTTTAGCTAAAATTTCTATGGATTATTGATTTTGGATAATAATTTTGATCTTATAGGTTTGCAACACTACTGTCTCGAGAGAGGCATCGTCGACATTCTAGGACACCCCAAGGAAAGGCTGGTGGATATTATCAAAATGGTGTTAAAAATTAGTGTGTATGTGCCTTATTTTTTATTTTTATAATAATTGCTTTTAGAATATGTTGTAATAATTCCTTTTATACTTTTAGGTTTAACAAAATCCCAAATGAATATATGTTTTTGTTATTATTATAATTGAAATTGCCAAAGTTGATTTAATCAGTAGATCAAATGGTTATGGACTATATAATATATCTCTTTAATTCCTCCGTTCTCTCTTTCTATATAATTTAATAAAAGTGTTAGTCATCCGGAAAAATAAATTAACAAAAACCGACTATTTTTATTAAAAATTTATTCATTTTTACTGTTAAAAGTTGGTATTTGAATGACGAAATAGTTAAATAGTTACACATAACGTACTACATGTACATGGACCAATTTTTAACAGTAAAAAATGAATAGAATTGTTATTAAAAGGACCGATTTACTCTTTGATCTAATATACTAGGATTAATTTACTAACTATTTATTAAATGAGACAAAATGTTATTTAACTCCTAGTATAAGGCGTCCATGATACTTTTACTTTTGAAATTAATAATAATACTAAATTCATGTGGTTGAATTATTGTTTGTGGAAAATTTTAAAAATTTAGAAAAATTAAAATATATCTTCGATTGAAGTGGTGGTATCATGAGTATAAAAGTATATATGACTTACGTCAACTGGATTTCATCACACTCATGATGAAGTTGTATCTTAAGTGTATATGTCTTTTCACTAATAATCAATTTTTATTTTAAAAACATTTAAAAAACATTTTAAATGTTTTTGAATTTTTAGTAATTAAAGAAAAAAATGAGTAGTGACTAAATTGATAAAAGTCGTAAGTTAAAGTTATGATTATACCTAATTTTTAATAGAGTTGACGGAAAAAATTAATAAGTTTGAAAATGAGTAATTCAAAAAGTAAAGGGATCGATTTTGAAAAAATAAAAATAAAGGAGTTAAATCAAGGGCGAATACAAGGGATAGGCATGGGCCTTGCTTCCCAAAAATGAAAAGTTGCTATTTAGTACCCATATAAGTAATGAAAATATAAATTAACATATGATAAAATTACATTTTTACTCCTCTTGAAAAAAAAAAATCATGTTAAATCCTTTCAAAAATGATGAAATCATAAATTAATATATAACAAAATTATATTTTAACCACTCAAAAATTTATAGTTCAAATCTAACCTCTCCAAAAAGACTTTTTGAATTCACCCCTAGATTAAATCTATGCAAATCGATAAGTATAAGGACTATCCTCACGCTTTAACCTTTGATATAAATATCTTTGCCAACTTTTAGTCATGTTAGTCTTTTATTTATCATGGGGAGGTTAATTATAATTTGGGTAAATTATAATGTAGATCATTTTAAAATAGGATTGTTCCAATTTTGGTCACTTTAATTTTTTTTTTGTCATTTTAATTATTTAATTAAGATAATTGCTCGAAGTGGTCACTACTGTTAAAAATTTTGTTAATCCACTAATAGATAGCTGATGTGACTTCTTTGTAATTAGTCAAAAATATTTTTTTTGTTTATTTACTGTAATAGGCCCAATTTGCCCGGTCTGCCAGAAAATAAAAATTTTTAAAGTTGAAGTTTTTGTTACAAGCCCAAAAAAACAAAGGAAACTCAAAATTAACCCTAACCCAAATACAAGCCCAATGGCCCAAAGTGATTAAACATTTTTAGTAAAACAAAACCCTAGAGTCCCCGGCCGTTTCTCCTCGGCCACGTCGTCCACGCCTCGTCCCAGGTCCATCTGCAAGCTTAAAACCAGATTGTAATAGACAAGCATTAGAGAAATCAAAAAAAAAATTTGCAAAAGGTGATTTGCTTCGTTTTACCTGTTATCTATTTTTATTTTTATCAATATTAAAAAAAAAGGGGCATAAAATATAATAAAAATTAAAACTTACCGACTTGTTTTGGATTCCACCATCGCGAGTGGGGAAGAGGACGCCGTACCCAATGATGGACGGCTTTTTTGGGTGTGACGACAGAGAAGCTGAAGGGTTTCCTTCAGATTTTACCTTTTTTGGCCGAGTTTTGATGAAAACTATCCCCAGATCCGGGCTCCAAGAGCCAAAACGTTCAAAATGGGGGGCACATGGTGTTTTTAAATGTTTCTGGAGAATGAGAGAGAGTTGAGAGATTTCTTTTGGGTTTTTTTTTTTTTGAGAAGAATGTTAAAATGAAAAAAAAAAATCTGAAAAATTTAATTTAAATAGTGGTACAAAACGGTGCCGTTTTGGCTTAGTGCCCACTGACACTAAACAGCGTCGTTTTGGTGTGAAACGGACCAACCCGACCCGCTCCAGTTAAGGTTCGCGCGTTTTTGACCAGATGGTCTATTTGCTTTATGGGTCATTCCGTATTTTTTTTATTTTTTTAATCCATTTTTTTCTTATTTTTAATTTATACCCTAGAATTCTATTTTAGTTTTGATTACGTCCTCTTGAAACAGTGCGTTTCGAAGGCGGGGAATATTTCCCCATTTGGTCCCTCCATGTTATTCGCGCTTTTCAATGTGGTTCCCTATTTTATTTTATTCCGATTTATGCCCTTAAATTCCATTTAAATTTCAATCTAGTCCCTTTTATATTTATTCATCTATTTTATTATAATTTAGACTCTAAATTTTATTTCAATTTCAATTTAGTCCTTTATTCGCTTAATTTCAATTTTTTTTTATATGCATATTGCTATGTTTTAATTTATTTATTTATTTTTACATCCATTCATTTATCTAGTTCTTTACTCTTCTTGTATTTAGAATTTATATGACTATTTATTCCTTTATTTACACATATTATTATTATTATTATTATTATTATTATTATTATTGTTTATGTTGTTGTTGTTGTTGTTATATTTTTATCTCGTCATTGCTACTTTATTATATTTCACATTTTAAAAATCTAAACTTAGCATTATGTATATCTATTTTACTTACCTATTTATTTATTATTCTATACGCTTTATATACATATTAAAGTTTGTAAGGTTAATATATTCTTTATAAATATTTGTTGATTCGTGTATTTTCTTACTACTAATATTTACTTATTTATCCATTTGTTTATCATTTATTTCCTCTTTTTTATGTATGGTTTCATTGTTCCATTCAATTTTAAACATTTTATGTTATGTTTTTTTTTTATATCATGCATTTCCGTTTTATTGCTTTACTTATTTATCGAGACTTGTTTACTAATATTGTATTCAACTTTGTAATTACATCATTGTTTATAATATTTTATCATATATTATATATCATTTTAAATATTACATTAACTTTCACCCGAATTCATAAAAAGGGAAAATTTTCAAAATAAAGCAATGCTCTGTATTTGGAAACTCGAGAAAGTCGTGCCCTAACTTACGGGGTTCCGATTTTCCTCGTTGGACCCAAATGACCGAATATCCTTTTAGAATTTAAAACCCATAAGATTTCAAATAAAAAAAAATAAAAGCAAGTTTATTCTCAAAGGTTCAAGATGTCGTGTCCTAACTTACGGGATGTGACATTTTGTTATCGAGACGAGAAGGTCTTTAACGTTTATTTCTATTTATTCAAGCAAATTGTGAGTAAAATTAGCATAATACAAAGAGGGATCATATCTTAAATTCTTTTCGAGTTTTCAACTTTCGACATTAAGACATTAATTAATCAACTAAGTACCAATTTTGGGTGTCACGAGGGTACTAATCCTTCCTCGTGCGTAACCGACTCCCGAACCCGTTTTCTGGATTTTTGTAGACCGAAAAATATCGTTTTAATAAATTAAACCTTTTATTAAAAAAGATCAAGTTTCGAGGTTATCCGATAACACCTTATATAAAAAAGGATTGATAGCGACTTCCATTTTTGTTTTTAATAAAAAGTCGACTTTTCAAAAAAATGATTTCGACATTTAAGACTAAAACTTGTAAGGTATTCTCTTTTTCCATCTTCTTCTTATTTGTTTTATGGGAAAAATAATAGAAAAAAATGAAGATAGTTTTGACTTGTTTATTTGACTTATAGATTTTATATTGAATATTATGTTGATAGTGTTTATATTTGTACACTCGGATGCGTCTCTACATGCGCTTCTCCTTATCCTTAGGTATATCCACTCCCATATTACAATCCTCATTCCCATCGCATCCAAATCCAATTTCGTTGCCTATGCCCACTAGCCCATTCATTATCTTCTAGGTTCCCATTCCCTTCATTTGAAATTCTCTCTCCTACAAGTCCATCTAAATTTTCACAATCATACGTCATTTCACAAATTCTCATATCAACATTCAGTTTTGTATTAATGTCACAAGCACATTTCTCCATACCAACATTTGCCACCTTATCAGAACAAGACTCATGGTATTCTAACCGAGCCTCAGTACCCTTATTTCGATCGTCACTTCGGTTCATCTTTATTTTCTCATTGCAGTTGCTTTCATTGGAATTACTGAAAATGACAGAATATCTTACTAAGTTGAAATATTATTTCCAACACATGAATAAAATAAATTTAATTATCAACTTGAAGGTCAGTACTTCATCGATACCATTAAAACAATCCGTGATGAGTTGGATGTTTCCCCTCATAAAAGATATAGGTTCTTGAGTTTCCTCATTAATGGAATTAATAAACTCTCCCCACCACCCTGCCATGTTTTGGAATGTCAAAATATTCCACATACATGAATTGGCACACCATAGCAAGATAGCCAAACTCTTCGGTTCTCCATTTTAATTGAATCAGTCCATACTTGTTTCTTTAAGAACAATTCATCCAAGATTTTACCTTATTCCAATACCACCTGCTTCATCTTTTCCTCACTTTCAAATACCATAAGCACTATTGTGCCCGAGATTCTTACAATTGAAAAACCAACAAGCCCCGCTTCACTCATCTTCATCGCTAGGTCTTCTATTTTTATAACGTTTTTGCACCATCCTACCAAGCATCGTTGCAAACTATGTATTTTGTCATCAATAACCCCGTGGACTCGTTTCCCTTTTAACGCTTTGTTCATCATCTTTATCTCTACCATCATTATCCCCTTCATGTCTAATAGCAACCCTCTCATTTCTCATATCCCCATCTTGTCTCTCAAATCGTTATCTTTGAACTTCTTCCTACTTCGAGTTATGTCCTTTCCTTCTCTAAAACGTCTTTCTGCCCTGAAATTGAACCATGTTCCCACCCAACCGTTGGTTCATCATCATAAAATCATCAAGCCTTTCAATGCCTTTCCTTGCATCACGAATGTTCCTATACCTTACAAAACCAAATCTTCTACCAGCAGCTCCTCTCTTCTTAGGTATAAACACATCCATTACCCTTCCATGATATCCAAAAAACTGTTGCAACCACCTCCAATGCATTCTTTCCGGTAGATTATTGACAAAAACTGAGACACAACCTTTCCGATCCCGGCTTTGTTCATCTCTTTTACCTTTTCAGTCCCAAAGTCTTTCACCTCTCTGGTCCCAAACGAGCTCACCTTTCCGGTTCCAGCCTTGCTCAGCTCTTTGGTTCTCCGTCCAGTAACTATGTTAACAATACGATTTGAACTTATATTTAAATTGTTAATTTTTTATAATAAAAACAAAATTAATTGGATTTGGTTACAATTTTGATTAGGTACATAATTCACAAGACTAGGAGCAGATATGAGAAGGAAGTACTTATTCACAATTTGAACTTGATGTCTACCTCTAACATGATTTCAAACATAAATTATTTGTTCCGAATTCAATAAAATGTTAGGAAATTAAAGACAATATATATAAAAGTGCGTGGAAATATGATAATTTAAAAAAAAAAGAAGAAATAATTAATCGATTACAAATTGACTGCTGTAATAATACACCATTAGCTACGTACGCACACTAATTTTTTTTTTTAAAAGAAAACAAGGCAAAACATGCAACCTACGAAGCATGGACACGGACATGTAATACAAGTACGACACGATACGAATACGGCGACACGGTAATTTTTAAAAAATGAGGACATGGGTACGGTAGGATACGGAAATAAAAAATATTTTTATTATATATATTTATGTTAAAATACTCAATGTAAATAAAAGTATCGATATTTTTCATTAATATATAATTAATTCTTTTCCATTAAGCTGTCTTATCATTACATAAAATATGACAAAATATAGTAATAAATTATGCTAATAAATACAAAATATATTATACTAATAAATATTAAATCTTCTAGAAAGAGAATATATTTTGTTTAACTTAACTTGCAAACAATGTTTTATTTTATTTAATAAGAATTTGGATCACACATATATTTATTAATTTATAATTAAAATTAATTTTTTAAAATATTTTTAATGTAATAAATACATTAACTAGACAAATATTATATAAATTCTTATTATAATGAGTCTCATATATTTATAAATTAAATTCATAGGTCAAATAAATTATACTAATAAATGTAAAAAATATTATACTAATAGATACTAAATCTTCTAGAAAGAAAATATATTTTGTTTAACTTGACTTACAAATAATGTCTTATTTTATTTAACAAGAATTTAGGTCACACATATATTTACTAATTTATATTTAAAATTATTTTTTTAATTATTTTAAATCTAATTTATATGGGTCTCACATATTTTTATTATATTTACTTTAGCTATTTTTATATTACTATAATTTATTTTTACTTTCTTATCCCATTATAAATTTATAATTATATAAAACAATACATTAACTAATTTTTTTCACAACATTAATTTTTTTCTTTCTTTTTTACACAGCATTAATTGTAGGTATTAACTTTTTTTTTCAACATTAATTATTAACTTTTTTTTTCAGCATTAACTCTTTTTTTTTTATGCAGCCTAATTTTTTTTTCTTCCCCATTTACCCCTTTCTTCCTTTCACATTTACCATATTTGCCTTTCCTTGCTCTGTTTTTCAATCTCTGCAAATAAAACCCAGCAGAATCGGGAGTGTCATTGTTTGACACGTTTCAAGGCGTGTCCGGTACGTATCCGGCCGTGTCGGCGGCGTGTCCGTGTCGGACACCGGTACGAGATGATGTTTGCCTTGTCGGTGCTTCCTAGCTACTGTTACTACAATTATAATCTAAATAGATTGTATATTTGTTAAAATAATTATAAAATTCTAGATATAATAATATTAAGGTTTTGAATATTTTTATTTCCTTAAGTTTAGGTTTCATGGTTTTTTTTTTAATTTATTACGGGTTTAAATAGTTTTTTTATAGATTTTATATAAAATTAAAATATCATTGTAATAATATTTATTACTTATAAAATATATTTTTAAATTTTTTTCGATAAGTTTTATGGTTTACTCGTGACAAAAACTTAATTAATGGCTTAATAATAGTAAAGACATAATTTAATATAATTTAAATAACCATAAATGAAAAACAAAATCAATCATTGTAATAAAATAATAAACTAACGGACTATCAATCAGAATAAATCTAAAAAAGAACTTATATATATGATAAGATTCGATATAAAAACTTAAAATTCCTAAAGCTTCCATCAAAAGTTTTTAGAACTAGACCGATGATCAAACCGGTCAGACTATTTGCCAATACAACTGATTTGATTAAAGAAATAATTCAAAAATTCAAAAAAAAAAGTTAAAAATTGGTTCAATAATTCCATATTAATTGAAGGCTCAATTGGTCTAAAACACCCGTTCACATTGAAAGGAACTCTCCTTCACCTTCTGTTAAACTAAAATATTTTTAGATATAATATTTTAAAGATTTTATCTTATTTTTTTATTTTTTGAAATAAAGATTTTATTTTCATTAACATAACTTGGTAAGTTTTTACTAATATACAGATAATGTACTTTGGTTTTATTTAAAATATAATGAAATCAAATTAGGTATCACAAAGTTCCATCTATCCATATTAGTATAGTTGGTCGATTCTTAAACTTAAACCAAAATAATTTTATGGGTTAGTTTTAAGTTTTTTTCATTTAGGAATAAAATATTTATTTTATATTATAAAATTACAATTCAATTCGTTTATTTTTTGTCATGTATATCAATCCAAATCGAATGTATTTAATTATGATTTAGATCAAAGCCAAAATAGAACATTATAATTCCATTTCCAATTTTCTTAAGACTTTATTTGGCATTATCATTGTAGCAATGTTAAACAAGTAAATATTCCTTCATTGTTCACTCGAAAACTCAATCAATATATCAATCCAAATAAAAAGATCGAAACAACTTTTCAAAGAACAGCTCAAAACTAATTGAACCAAATTTTTAAATATATAATTTAATTTAAATTGAACCGGCAATCAAACCAATCAGATTGGTTGGACCACCAATCAATCCAAACTCCATAATGGTTTGGTTTGGTTCGTTTTTTTTTTTTTTTTTTTTGGCTTTTAGATAATTTGCTTTCTAACAATAGGCAAAAAGTACTAAAGGGCATCTACTTCCATGCGAACACAATCAAGAAAGCGTATAAAAGAGCTAGAGCCTTATGGCTTTGAGTGAGTTTTCAAACAGTGACATGACTCCACCCATAAACATCTCCAGCTTTAGTATTGGCCTTGGTATCGGATTAAATAGTTGTCAAAGCAGTTGGTTTTCAAGAAGTTCAACCCAAAGCAATAAAAAAAGCCGATGTGCATTATACAAAGGCCAGAACGGCTAAATTCATTAAGGGAAAATAAAAAGTTCAGCAGTGACTTCATTCATGGGACAACACTGAAGTAGTCAATGAAAATCTCACATAAAACTAGGACAGACCGGTCCCTTGGAGAGGCCGAGACGAACTTCCATGCTGTGGTGCAAGTCCAATGGCCGAACAGTCTCCGAATCTCGAGGATCTGCAACAAACACCATTAATTTTAAATTTCAGCTAACCCGCAAAATAAACATTACCATGGGATCAATATGTACAATAGTCACAAGGAAAAGAGTGCTTATTTTGATTTTAGTATGTATTGTTATACCATTCAGATAATCCTCAAAGCCAAAATCATCTAAAGTTCCTGTCATCGCTTCCAACCCTAGCATCGAAGATGGTAGCAATGACCTCTGAAACCTGCATAATTTTCAAAGAATATACATAAAAGATGTTATTCAGCAGTGAATTCTAAATCTGATAATTGCCACTAAAGATATCATACACTATATACATCTTGGTAGTCTTTGTTCAGTATAGGGATAATTAGGCTTTTCTAATCTGTCTGGTCCAAATCCATGCCCTCTCTAAAACCAGTAAAGGAAATTTTTAATTACCATTTAGATATATGCATGTCCCCTAACATAAAAGAGACGCTAACACAACACAAATGAGTCAAATTATATAACATGGATCATTAATGCGTCCAGATCAAAATTTTTATAAATATATAACACCTTAAACATGATTATAACATGGAAAATAGATACAAACACCAAGTAAAATAACCAAAAAATTAAAGTACTCCTGTATGAGCAGAGTTTTTGACATTTCTTCCTATTTCAAATAGATGCACAGATCTTTAAGAATAAAAACCATAATACTAGCACATTTTATACACACCATGGTGGAAAGAAAATCTTCATAAAAGAACTTCCCAACAGTCTACAATCATTAATAATGAAAAAAAAAATAATAAGGCCAACCTGTTTCTTAATTTGGACACAACAAGAAGATGAGTGCTTCCATATAAGCCTTCTCTTCCAGAAATGACTTTTCTTCATCATTTGGATTCATTTGTTATATTATTGAATAAGTCTCTTCATTTGTGCCTAAAAAGTACCAAAAAACTACCCTTTAGAAGTTCTTAAGAGATTCAAGAAAATCCTTGAAATAGAGGGGATTCAAGGTGTGCAAGACCCTTGACCAACTTAAATTTGGGAAGAAGCCTTAGAGGATACAAGGTTGCTACCTAAGCCTAGAAAAGACAGGGATTCTAAAAGTTATACATGGAATAAAGCATAAATATATATATATATATATCAATTTAGTGGATTGAGTACTTTGACAAGGGCACGAAGTGAGCATGCAGGTGCTGAAAGAAAGGGTAGAAACTCTATATTGTTCTGTTAGCTCTACTTTCCCTATTCTTTTACTTTATTTACAGGCCATATACTTGCATGAATTGTTTATATTTTTCATCAAGTACTTAATTTCTAGATATTTTTCACTTGGATGAATATTTCACTTCAATTTTTGTAAGAACCATTCATCCCCCTCTTGGTTTTCTTCACCACTTGGAGCTAAAAATAATGTATTCAAATTCTTTATTCTAAACCTCTTCTAAACTCTATTCTCCATGTTTATGCCATTAAGAAACTGACAGGGCTCATATAATTATGTCATCAGGGAAGATGAAACTCTAATTATGCAGACAAGTCTAAAGCAATTTGTTGAACGTCAACAGCTTAAAATTGGGATTAAAAGAGCAGTAATTCGTCATAAAGATAGAAACATACCTCGAGAGAATTTGCCTATCGAGATCCATTTTGAGTGGCATTGCTGTCCCATAAGTATTGGCCAGGACTTTCCTCTTCATCTCTTCCTGCGTTTTCTTTGCCTACGAAAAAAAACACACATAAATAAATAGTATTCCATTCCCAATACTACCTCAAAACCTAATTAAAAATCTTTAAAAAAATAAGTAACTATTTTTAACTTCATAAGAACCATCTAGCAACAAAAACCTAAAACCACTTTCTTTTTCAAAAATATAATGCGGTCGATCAACTATGCTCAGGCGTGCGTTTGAGATCTGAGTAATGAACGCAACAAGATGAAACACACACACAAATAAACAAACAAAATAATAATATTAAGTCTCGTATATTTTCTAGGGAAACAAACGGTAGTAGGGATTACTGATTCGTAAGCAGATTGGAGAGGGTGAGATCCGACGAGGTCGCTCTTAACGCCGTGGAGACCAAATCGCAGGGCGTCGTTCTGGACTCCTCCAATTTCGTGCTGAATCGTCTTTGGTGCCTCCATTTTCCTCTTCTTTTTTGTTAAATTTTTCTTTTGGGATTTTTTTTATAATGTCGCAGGAGGGTTATATCTTTGCGAGCAAGAAAAGGAGCTGATATAGGGAAAAGCTTGCATACGATGTCGTTTTGAGTAGTGCAAGTGCCAGCAATCCAGTTCTTCAAAACCTGCGAAACTACATATGGGTCTCGGTTTATATTATTATTGGGCTGAAATATGGACTCAACTTATTGAAGTACTGAAATTTAAAGTAAATTATAATTGGGGAAAAAAGTAATTAGCTTGGTAAACCATAAATTCGAGAATTAGACCTAATTCGCTGAACCAAATAAATGAATCAGATTTTTAATATATATTTTGTATTTTTATAAATTTTTAATAATTTATTTAATTAAATTGAATAGACTTATTGGAACAACGAATCAGTGATTTGATGGTTCAATCACCGGTTCAATTCTAAAAACCTTAGTTTGCAATTGAGAAAAAAAATGAAAAAAAAAACACATAATAGAATAGGGACTAGCTGAACGAGAAGTCGATATTGATTGTCATTTTTGCCCAATTTTAATTTTTTTTATATCTTGTTCGTCTTCTTGTATCAATTTTATCATTTCTATATCATGCATCAAAGTTTCAATATATATAAGAGTTAGGATGATGTTCTAATTCAGCTTTGATTTTCCCTCTATGATGTTACTCCAGTTCTTCTCTCCATTCATTAATCTGGAATTACGGATACTTATTCTCCCCAATAGAGTAGAATTAATCAAACAAGATGAAATAGAATACAATCTTTTACAAGTTAGAACTATATTGTTAGCCTAATCTTTCGCATAACTAGACCTCTAAAGCTACCCATTTTTCTTCTCTTCATGGTTTTAAGGCAGAGATTCCACTTGCTCTCTATTCCTTCGTCCATTCAAATATTTTGGTCTCTATCTATTCAAATACTTAATAATTTTTATGATATTCTATTCTTTATAAAGCGCACTAATGACTAGTTTACCATTAAGGTTGAAAAATACAGTAAAAAAAAGCTTTTGAAAATTTAATAGTGTTTATCATTAATATCAAAATGTGCTTGAGAAGATAAAATGACAATTTTAGACATAATATTATAAAGTAAAATATTTAACCGGGGAATAAAAAGGTAACTTCATTAAAAAGTACTTTTAGTTTGGGTTAAAATCTCAATTTAAGAACCCTGTGATATTTTGATAGTTAAGACTATTCATTTGAAAAGCTGCTTATTTATTAATTTTTTTCATTTGAAATTAAAATTTTGAAAAATATTTTTCAACCTTAACGATAAACAAAGCCTAAAAATGAAGTCCACCAAGGAAGAATTTTACGTAGATGCGAGGATGGTATAAAAATATCTCATTTTCATGTTGTTTAGATCATCGACTAGTAACCATTACTAGATCTGACCAGATTAAGACTGAAAATTGAATTGTGATAGAGAAAGGTCCTCCAAACCCGACCACTTCTGTGAGATCACAATTAACAAATTTGTGGTCCATTGCCAACAAGTGAGTGTCACATTGATGGATTTCTTGACTAATTCTTCCCTCACCAGATGCAATTATGATACATATTTTGTGGACAACAATCTTCAACCTTTAATCATTTTTCGAACTTTTTTTTCTTTTTTTTTTTGACTAAAACAGTTTTGTAACTTTTAATTTTAATTCTTTATATAAATATATTTATAAGTAACACTTTTGCTTTTAACTTATTAATTGTTTTAGTATATCGATGTAGGTCTGATTATAGGTTAAGTTATTTGTCTAGATCTGAAAGTTTGTTCGAAAAGTTAAAGATTTAGACAAAAATATTAGTTTGAATAAAAATAAAATCTATTTTCTAAACAAGTTGGGTCTTGGGCAAAAATTTTCCCCAAGGGAAAACAACATTTGACTAAAGGTCATTGTTGGGGTTGATGCTGTCACCAAATTGGAACATCATCCCATTGTCTCCCACATGAGTTTGAGGGTTGTTATTGTTGTTGCTCATCAGTTCCATGATCCATTGTTGCCCCTGCATTGGATCTATTTCGTTCACATCTGCTTGCACAATATCCTATATACCTGTCCTTGGCATCGCTTCGGGCGTTACCATCATCATCGGTGGTAGCGCACCCAGGGACGACGACGACGATGATGACACCCCTTGAGGATTAAGGGGTGTCTTAGAAAGTGCATCTATCCTCTTGTCAATATCACTCATTTTTTTATCTAGCAACAAGTTGATTTCACTCAAGGCCTCAAAGTTCAAACCATGGACGACCCTTTTGCCGCAAATCGTATTGAACATGACATCGGTCATCTCCTTTTCCCAGTTTTCCTTACAATGCTTCTTTAGCTGCTCAGTTGCTTTGGTGGTCTTTTTGAAGAGGAAACTCTCCTGGTTCAACATATTCTTGCCTTTCTCCATCTCGGGGATCGTTTCAAGCTTGGAAAGCACCTGTTGGACTCCCATGGGGGAAGGCCAAACCTCGGGTTGGGACTTATAAGGGCTGTACATGATAGAACAAGCGTCGATACCACAAAGGGAACTCAGCTCACTCAGTTTTTTCATCAAACCCTTCGTTCTTTTCTTGTAGGTGGCTTTCCTTGATGAATCATCGGTGATATAAGCAAGCTTAACCTTCTTCCCGGTCATAGCTCTCAAAGCAAAGGGGGATATTGGGATGGCTTTTTCTTTTTCTTATGTATTTCTTTCCCAAACAGAAATTGGATGCTTTATATAGAGGTGAAGGGAGTGAAAATGTTATCAAATTAAATGAAAATAATAGCCAATAATTTTAGTATATAGAAGATATCATTGTAATGCATTACAAAGAATTCAATCAGATGGGTTAGGTTTTAATTTTTTATTTTTTTATTTTTTCCATGATTAAAGTTTCATGTAGATATATATTTTATTTAGTCATAAAGCGACGTCATATGTATTACAACAAAAATTATTACGTATCTATATGAATCTTATAATATCGAATAATTCGGTTAGTTATAAAACGATAAAAATGACTTTCATCATTTATTTATACAACTAACGTAATATAAAAGATATGGTGCTTGTCCTTGTACAAACAAAATCTGAGACTTAGTCTGTGTACTTATAGTAAAAAATTAATTCCTCTAACTTTTTATTTAAAAATATCAGTCTAATAATTAAAATCGTAAGTATTTTCCATCAAAATTTATCAATTTGATAAGTTGATTAAACTATCCTCATATGAAGTGTTATATGATTGACGAAAAATAGTCATGTTAAGTTGATAGATTTCAACGAAAACTACCAACCATGATAATGATGGGACTAGGATTTTTAATTTGAAAAAGCAAAATGGTTGAATTATTAGCTTTTAAAGTATGATGGCTAAATCTTAAATTCGGTAGAGGTACAGGGATTAATAGCATATTTTATCCATATTTTAAAAAGAATCATAAATATTTTTTATATTAATCTATAAATGGTAATGCCAGATAAAAATAACGTATACATAGGTATATAAAAGGCAAGCATTCACACATACCATAAATGCATGTACACAATAGCAAATTTTAGTTATTAATGGTAATAAAGTATATAAAAACAAAAAAAAAATTATTTTTTCAAAAAAAAAAAGTTATTTTGGAAAACTAAAAAAAGGTAAAAAATAACATTATAATACATAAATGGTATGTAGCAGTTATATAATTACCATGTAGAGTGTTTAGTATTTAAGTAGTGTAAATTTTTAACTAAGAATTGTAATAATGTGCTATATATTTTTTCTTATAAATTTGGTAAATATTTTAATGTTACTACAAAAATAACAGAGAGATGATAAGTATGCCACCTAGACTAAGTATAACAACTTTTTTTGCTATATGAATAGCCAAATTGTGTAAAGGGTTAGCCAACCGTTGGCTGAAAAGAGATGTTGCAATCATTTATCTTCTGCTAATGTTGCACCACGAAGAAGATCAGATCGCCAATTAAATACAATCCCTAACGCTAACATTCATCAACTTGAAATAGTGCAATTATCAAGATGGAATCATTGGGTTGATCTACATATCCATGTTGACGTAGTATATGTTGGTTGAATTGTTTATTATAAGCTTCCACTATATTTGCAGCTAAGCAATCAATCCAAACAATCCAAGCTAGAGTTGTAATCGAGCGAAGCCGAGCTTGAATATTGTCAAGTTCGAGCTTGGGCTCAACTTGAAATTTTGAGCTCGATTCTTGACTCGAGCTTAATCAAGCATCTATGTTTAAGCTCGAGCTTTGCTCTAGATATAATTGAGCTTGAGCTCGAGTTTGATTAAACTCATTTACCAATTTTTCTGCTCAAGCTCAAGCTCAAGCTCAAGCTCAGCCCAATGATTAAACTTAGGTATAACAATATATATTAAGGCTAATATCATAATTTAATTATGTAAAAATATAAAAAGCTTGATAAGGCTCGCGAGCCGTCCGAGTCAAGCATTATTAAACTCAAATTTGGCTCGATTGATAGCTCAAGCTGCTTGAGCTCGAGCTCGACTTGATAATTAACAAATCGAATTCATTTTTTAGTCAAAATAGAAATAATCTGGCGAAAACCACTATCTCTTTTACACCCCCAACTCAAGAAAAGGTACAAGTGCGAAACAATTGATCCAAAAATTTAGTATGTAATTTGCAAATCAAACAAGTGTCTTCAATTGACATACCTCTCTTCCGAAGCTCAACTTTAATGGAAAAAAGTTAATTGCATAGTTTCCAAAGGAATAAAATTATCTTAAATGGAACTTTAATTCCCCATAAGGATTCTTGTAACGCCCCAAAAATTTGACCATTGCTTGCTAGATTCTATTAATGACTAAGTATATGGTTTAGTGGTTTAGAGCCTTAATTTGTGTTGAGATTCGAAGTTTGAGTTTTTGTGTAATCAATGTAGAAGTAAATTTTTTGTGCTATTCCGTAAAATTTGATTATTGTTAAACTAACTAAATTGTTTTCCCCCTCTTCCCTCTTCTTTCTTTTATTTTTTTCTTTCTCGTCCTTCCTATCATTTTCTCCTTCTCCTCTGTTCGAAATTCTGTTAATTGTTGCCATTGTTCATTATTGAGAGATCAATTTGCTCATTTTCAAAATTGACAAGGACTGTACTTACACTAAATTGCTATTCGAATTATTCTAATTATTCGAATTGTAAAATTTAACTCGATTCGAATTCGAAACTCGAATTACCTATTCAAGTTGACTCAAATAACTCGATTCGATTAACACGTAATTCAAATTTTTATTTTTTAATTTTTTCGAATCAAATCAGGTTTTACTTACATCTAATCACAATGCTAGTAGTTTGTACAATAAATTAAAAGGAAAAATTCATTTATATAATTGCATAAAATTCACATATCAATGTACATTGAAGGAATGCTAATGTATAAGTTTGGGCAGAATTTTAGGCTCATTTTTTGAGCCAGGCTCAGGACTTAAAATTTTACATTAACCCGACCCGATCCATGATCAAGTCTAACTTTTACTCCTAATTTTTTTTTTAATCTTATCTTGTTCCCCTGTCACACATTTCCCGACTTTACCCTTATGTATGTATTAGTTTATAGTATTAACATCCTTACTCGACACTTGCACCCGAATCCGATATTGCAGCTGATGATAGTGATCGGAGCATCAACTATACGTTCGTAGTAGGGACAGCTTTGGAATGACGACTATTAGCTCTAACTGGTACGATAATATTGAAGAGAACCAAAGAGTTTACTGTCTCCATCACCATTATTCTGCTGTCTTTTTTAAATAAATAAACAAATTTGTTTGTTTGTTTTTGAAGGAATCATTCCATGTTTAATTCAGCTCCTGGGTCTTAATTTCATCTGTGAGTCTCCGAGATGGTTGGTAAGTGCACATTTATATTTAAATTAGTATGGTTTTTACCCGCGATTCGTGTTAAGATAATTATTTATTTTTTGATTAAATTATAAAGTAAAAATTTAAGCATTGCAATATGTTTAAAGTTATCGTGCTCTTTGTATATTTGGAATTTAATTTCAATACTTTATTTTCAAGGATATAGTCCCTCTACTTTTCAAATTTAAAAATTTAGGCTCATTTGTTAACACTGTTAAAATTCTTCTATTAAATCTGTAACTAGAATAAAGTATTTAAGCTAACTAATGACATTTTAAAAGTTGATGTACCACATTATAAAGATTAATTTTCATATTTGAGCAAAATGTAGGGACTAGATCTAGAATTTAACCATTTTTATATAATCTCAAAAAAAGTAGAAGGATTAGAATTGATATTTGACAATTAGCTTCTCGTGTCAAAAAGAGAGAAAAAGAGAACAATTGACATTAGAGTACTGGACGGCTGTCATGTAAAAAGTAGAGAGATTAGAATTGATATTTTGCCATTACCTTCTCATGTAAAAAGAAAAAGAAAACAATTGACATTAGAGCATTGAATAGGTATCATGTAAATGTGAAGGGATTAGAACTGATATTTGGCCATTAGTTTCTCTGGTAAAAAAAACTATTGATATGGGACAGATTTCATGTAATAAAATATATATAGTAGTATATATTGCACTCCCCATGAAAGAATATGGTTCGAACCTTAGGAGCGACAATGTTAAAAGCGATAATTATGAACCTTGAACATGAACTGTAAAATAAAAATTGGAATAGCACCAAATTGAATCCCTTCCAAAACATTAAAAAGAAGAAAAATGATTTATGATTTCAGGCAAAGGTTGGGTATGAAAAAGAGTTCTACAATGCTTTGAAGAGACTCCATGGAGATGATGAAGATGCTGTTTCTCATCAGGGGCGAAGCCAGGACAACTTTTTAGGGGAGTCGGATGAAATTTTAATTTTTTATAGTTTATATATTTCTAATTTGTAAAGGATTAAATCAAATTTTTATAATTTTAGGGGGCCAAAGTGAAATTTTACCTTAACTAATTTAAAATTTTTAAAAAATTTTAAGGGCCTAAATAGAAATTTTACCTTTTAGGAGAGCCGGGGCCATGCCAGTCCCCTGGCTTCCCCACTGGTTCTCATGAAGCAAATGAAATCCTAGTACTAATTAAGCATTCAATTTTTTTAAATTTTCTAACATTTTTCTTTTTACCTAAAAACAGTTCTGCTCAAAATTTTATTTATTTATTGACAGGATTATTTGCAAACCCTAGAGCACCAATCTAACGCCACTATGCTAGACTCGTTCCAAACAATATACATGCATTCCATCATTGTAAGCATCCAAAATTTCGAGGACCCACACACATATATATATATTAAAGAATATTTCTGTGTTTCAGGCTTTTCTTCTTCGCTATAGGAGCTTTTGCCTCTATTCACGTATTAATTCCCTCTTTTATTTTGAAAAATGACGGTATGGAACAGATACATTATGTCATTCTATATTTTTTTTATCAATTATTTAATATTATTTTAGTTTTTTTTTTATATTATTAACACATTATTTTGATAATTCTTTTAACTTAAATCTTAAATTTTAGACATTAGATTTTAAACACTAAATCTTAAATCTTGGACCCTGAGTCCAAGGTTCAAGATTTTACGGTTTAGGATACAAATTTAAAAATTTATAGAAATAATGTGTCAATAACATAGAAAAATAAACTGAAATGACATTAAATAATTGATAAGGGATACAAGATGACGTGGCATCTCTTGTTCATACAATCTTTTTCCCTTTTGTTTTATATTTCTAATATACCTAATTATTTTTATACTATTATATAAAATTTTGACATATTTATAAATTTATGTATCCATATTAGGTATATTTTAGTTATTATTGGTATTGTGTTTATATGGCATTTAAAATTAAGGATAATTTTGTGGTGATAATAATACCTAATTGAATTATTACAGATCCCTACAACAGCTGTGAGTGCATTCTTAGTGGATAACTGTGGAAGAAAACCCCTTTTGCTAGTAAGTCCCTAATTACTTGTATTTATGTTGTTACCATTTTTGTTAAAATATTCATGCTTAATGTGTATTGAAATATAATATTAAAAAAACATGAGTTTGTCTTTTTCAGGCTTCATCAACAGCACATTCTTAGGATGTTTTATTGCAGCAATATCATTTCTAATGAAGGTAAATCATTGATCCTTCTTTTCTTTTAAATATCAACTTTAATTTAAAAACAATAAATAAATGTTGTCTGAATTCCTAGTACTTGGTTTTTTATGTACAACTTGCTTCAACAATGGGTTCCATTGCTTGTACTGACTGAGTGGATTGCTGGTAATAAATTTTATGTAATTATATCATTATTTCGTACAAAATAACTTTAAAACTGCAAGCAGATCTTCGTGGGTTCATTTGCAATTGGAATGGGAGCAGTTCCTTGGGTCCTGTTGTCGGAGGCACACTTCTATTGAAATATCTAATAATTAATGCAAATAGTAAACAGATATTGAAATTGGGATGGAGATGGGGATGGGGATGCAGATATTTCCCATAAATGTAAAGGGAGCAGCAGGAAGTTTGGTGAATCTAGAACACAGGTTTGGTGCTTGGGCTGGTTCTTACACTTTCAAATTTCCTCATGGATTGGAGCCCTTGTATAGAATTGATAAAAGTAATGTTTGGTGGAAACAGGTACATTTTTGGTATATTCAGGAGCTTGTGCAGCTTCTATTATTTTCGTCAACAAAGTTGTGCCAGAAACTAAAGGAAGAACCCTGGAAGAAATACAAGCTTCCATCAATTCTTGAAGTTCA
Organism: Gossypium sturtianum; assembly: GCA_025698515.1. Lineage (NCBI taxonomy): Eukaryota > Viridiplantae > Streptophyta > Magnoliopsida > Malvales > Malvaceae > Gossypium > Gossypium sturtianum. Next base: position 149,387,870 of record CM046955.1, on the reverse strand, counting down.
CAACTTATATCATTTCCAGATTAATGATTTTCCTTTTATTTTTCAATTAAATTAAACTTGAGTTCAATTTTCAGACATTTCATATTTAGTTTTATTTAAGCATTTCATATATAAAAAAAAAACAGACACTATTATATTAATATCTATTAATTTATTAAAAGTCAAATTTCAGTTAATTTTTCATACTAAATTGGTGTCAAAACTGATTCACATTATCATCTTAAACGAGCACATTACATAAATATAGATGTGCAATTGAAAATTAAATATACTTATGTTTAAAAAACATACTCTCTCTATATATATATTCGTAATTGATATTCATCCGAGACAACATAAAACATATTTTAGGGTGGTGAACAAATTTATACAAAAAAAAAAAGAAGAGGAAAAAATAAACATAAAAAACTGCATCTGTCAATAAATTACAACAATGAAAACATCTATTATTCAAAATAACATTATTTAAAAAAAAAGAAAGTAATCTTCAATATTTACAGGATATCAAGCAAGTTATAATAGGGCTTGCAGCAAGTAGGGATTTGCATAATTGGCCAAAAATAAAGATCCTCATCTCCCAGCTGATAACGTTGGCACTTATTTAAGGGGTTCCGATCACAGAACCGAGACTCCCGTGCAGTCAGGCTGCTTTCCACGGAGGCTTTACAACCTGAAACTTCAATGGCAAAAGACTTTTACAACCTGCTCAATACGCCTCCGGCAAAGAGGGCAGCTTGTTAAGTGCGAAGCGCAGGTTGTACAGCAGCACATATGGCCACATCTGCATTAATATCATAAGCAATAAGTATTTCGCCACGCGTCCGACAATTTCGATGCGGTGAGACTTCAAACAAGACTAAAGTTATTCATGAAGACACCAACTTCCCAAGCATTCCAGAACAAATTGAAAGAAGGCATGTATACAAGTAGATAATACTCTCCGCAGGGCTAGCAATCACCACAGGCATAATGCCTCAGGCTTGAGCTCATAAAAGAGGACAGGGAATTCAAGCAACAGCCAAATATGGAAAATACTAAACCCAAATTCTAAATCAATGCTTGAATGACATATTCCAAGGCCCATGTTAATCAGGCACATGCATATCCAACATATACATTCAATTTTTTCCAAGTTTTTTCGTGTATTTGGAGGATCTTTAAATAGCTATATCCCCGTACCCACGCCCAGATATACGTCAAACATGAGCACTTCAATAAAAAAAGAAGAGTCAGAAAATGCAGTCTAACGCAACTATTAGGTGATTCCATTCACAACCCAAAAAGGAGGGACAGAAAATGACAAGGACATATACATATAATGCTCTTGGATCAACAGCATCAGCATATTTCATACGACAAACAACAATCCTTCATAAGGAAAACCTTAGCATTTATGTAGAATATTGTTGTTACATGGTAATGTAATGGTGATATATTGCTGTCTACTGGAAAATATGCACAACGAGTGAACATCTTATTTGCAACTCACTATATGTAATAGAGGCAATAGAAATTCTCTTATACACAGAAGTGACTGATCCAACAGAACTTTATGGATCAGATTAGATATTGATAGAATTTTCAAATGAGACTGATATGAACTAAGCAAAATCATATAAGTACTTAATGGAAATTGATGCATAAACTAGTCAGACGTAAAGCCTTTATTTTCACAGCAAGCAGCATCTTGTTAAAATTTGGTTCTGACTACTGAAAGAACAGAGAGCATGAAGGGCTTGGGTAGGAACTACGAAGTCTCTTTGATTGCTTTATATGCATTACTCAAAAAGAATGCAACTATTGAACTTACTGAATAAAAACGGCATTGTACTCTTGCTCGAGGCATATTACACATATATTTGGCATCATGCGATCTCTCTTGGGTTCTGCTCCGTTTTCAACTTTCAAAGTTGGATCTACAGAAATTACTGTGAGATCCCAACATCTTACACAGATAAGACCATAACAATAAACATCATTTAGACAGCATATTACCTTCATTATCTGGCCCTGATCTCTTAGCTGCAGCAGCAAGAACCCTGAATGAACAAAGTTTACAATTGAGTTTGTTACTACAGAAAATAACATAAGCAGATGCTTGTAAATACATGCCTCTCTTAAAAGGGGGATCCTACTAAATGTTAATTGCTCTCAATATTCAATTCATACCCTGGTGTTTCTCAACAATTACTACAAGCACTCATCAAGCATACCTTCGCTGCAATTCACGTCGACGTCTTCTCTCCCAGAAATAAAGGATTGCATGCTTGGTGATTAGGAAGGCACCAAAGATGGTCAGTCCAAATGAAGCATACTTGTACAATCTAAAAAATTGGACCTGTTACTCTCTTAATTTTTTGAAATAATCACTGAAACTTGAAAATGTGAGAAAAAAAGTCCCAAGTCTTGAATATTTACAACCTAGCCCACTTTCCAAGGTTGGAAATGAGTTGATCAATAGACTTGGGGGACACATAAAATGGTCCTTTATGGGGTTTCTGAATCCGAATTGTTCCAACATCATCCTTGACAGCCTACCATGTATAGGAGAGGCAAAATGAGATAACCAAAATACAAATTATGAACCCAATAATAGCAGCAACAAACTTCTAGGCAGAGCCAAAACTATGGCCTTGACTAAGTTACCTGGACCAAAGATCGATCTCAAATACTAGATCAAGTTTTGTTTCATATCCATTAAAAACTATGATCAAACTGCTTCAGCACTGGGCCTTTGATGTTTTAAGATAAGACTTCAGTGTCCAATCACATTGAAACATAAGCTTCTACTCATTATGGACCATATATGCATCAGGATGGACCGCTTTAAAATTATACTTTAGTACCCCAAGTTCTAAAAAAAAAAAAAAAAAAATTAAAAATTGATTTTCTACCATAATTGCACGCACAAGATACATCTAAACACATTTCCAAGAATTCAACTTCAAAACCTTGGTAGGGAGAAAGGCAGAAAGCACCAAGCATATTAACTAGTACAGCATTGCAATTTCCTAATATTTATATATTTTTGTACACTGGAATTTGCATCGATATTCCTGCATCATCAGAAACTCAAGGCAATCATTATCCAAAACCTACCTCACCAACAACAGTCAAGGAAGAACCAATGGGAAGCACACGCTCTATTCTCTCGACTCCAAGCATCTAGAAGCAAAATTGGCCCTCAAATAAGCTTAATTCAACTGAAAGTGTTACAATAAAATGGACAAAAAAAGAAATTGGAAGAAATACCTTGAGACCTTGGAGATGGTCTAATGTTCCACGTACAATTGATCGGCCTGAATCTTCAAACACTTCACTTCCAACAGTTAGTGCAAAACCTGATGCGCTGCGAGCACCAACTACATATGCACGACCCGTCCCATCATCCTATAATTAATAATTTAAAGACTATTTCAGAAAATCAACTAAATTAACAACCTCAATTCTTATGCAACACAACATAGTTCCTTCAAGTGTGATTTCAAATGACAACCACCTTAGAAACCCAGAAAACATAAACAATTCCAGCATACAACTCAAACCAAAAGGATGAAGAGAAATATGTTCTAACCAGGTACCATGGGACCTCTTTACTCATAGAAGGCATCAAAGCAGAATCTTGTATCCAAGAACCAGCATCATTGTGCTTTAGAAAATGCTGCACGGCCTAAAGATACATGAACAAGAATTATTACATGCAAGCACGAAAAAATCCAACATTAATGCTCTTTTAATTTAAGAAAAGAAAGTTACCGTTTCCTCTACTATAACACCTCTTAATCCACTATGTTCACAATTAATTGGGGTCTCAGAACCAACTCTTCCGGAGATTGTAACGATTAAAGGAATCACTTTACTTTCAATATCTAGCAATTGAACTGAAAGGTGAAAGAAACATGGTATCACCAAGACACGGCGTAGCAAATTCAAATGATGGAAACTAATCAAATCATCACCAATTAAGTCTGTCACCTAACATTAATTTAATGATGAACATCTTTAGAGCCATAACAAGTGAAAATGCCTATAAAACTCACACCAACAATCAAATACATGTGTCCAACACCCAACTTTCATTAGTTAATGTTTAAGGTGGATAATATCATTTCTATGTTACTTGGACTCGAGTGCAAGTGTTGGATATAAGTACTTATCTAACAGCGGTATACTTAATTTTTCCTACGTTTTCCCCAATAGTTGACATAACATAGGAAGTTTTAATTTTGAACAAGGATATGTGCTGAACACGAATACACAAGCACAAAGAAATGAAGAGTTGGCATACCATAGGATAATTTCCAATGTTATCCGAAGTTTTTAACATGAAATAATGAAAGTTGTCAGATTACAGTTTCCTAATAAGGAATCTTGAGTGTATCAGATAGGATTCTGTAAATATTTTATTGATTGCTATCCCTAACTTTAAGGCTGTGTTTTAAGGGACAGCATCCCTAGAATTAGTTTGCTTCCTAGTATAGAGTTTCCTAAGTTAGGCTCACTATGTATATAAATATTAGTGTAATTCCTTGTGAGATAATATAATAGAAAAAGCCTATTTCTAAAAAAAGTCAAACTGGTACTCAATAAACTTGCTGCAAATCAATGATCAAGGACAGTGAACTTATAGCTACACTCATGAGCACTTGGGATGTTCCAAGGTAACTGATTAGCAAAATAACCAATAAATTCTTAAATGATCAATAAATGCAGAACCAGTTCTCGAACTTGATATACAATCAATCCTCTCTATAACAGCCTCATTTGTCGACCAAAATTTTGGATGTTACAGAGAGGTGGTTGTTATACACCTATAATAGAATTTGAGATTTAGATAATATTTGAATTTTCAAATTTAAAAACTATAATATATGATTAATATTATTAATTAGTGAGATTCAGATTGCAGTGCATCTTTAATAAAAATTTGCAAATGAAATTACATTTATTAAAGATTATTTTCATTTAATAATGTATTATTATTTTTATATAAATTTCAAAATTTTATTAAAATAATATCTTAACTAAAAAAATTTCAATTCATTTAAGAATAGAACTACTTTTATCAAAATTTGAGGCAAAATGTTATAAAGAACTAATTTATTATAGAGTAAGAATTTTGTTGTTATAGATGAAAAGCTCTTATAAAATAAAAAATGGGTTCTACAACAAACTTGATTATAATAATGAAATGATGTTATAGAGAGGGCAGATAGTATTAAGTTGACACAAGTCAGAAAATGGTACAACTTAAACCAAATCCTAAATTATTTGCATACTTCTCACATTTCCTTCTAAAAGTTATAAAAACAACAGAAACCAATACCCAACCGCTATAAATCTCAAAAAATTATGAAGAAATCAAATAAATCACATAGATGATAAAACGCAAAAAGAGAAATTATCTCCATACCCAATTCCTTAAGCTGATTGACTCGAGTGACCGTCTTGAGAATCTGAGCATCCCTGTTCCACCGTTTTAAGCATGGAATTTCATTAAAACTTTCTTTTCTTTTTTCCCTGAAATTTCTGTCAAATGCATAGATAAAAAAAAAACCAGATAAAATCAGTATTACTGATACAGTTAACGGAAAAACTAACCTGCCACAGCTGATTCCAAGAAGATAAAGAGCGGCTGCACCCAAGCAGCAAGTGAGGCCGCCCCACGGAACCATATTAAAAAGAGGGAAACTCAAAACGAAACCCTAATTTCTACCATAAATCAGCACCAGATTTTGCCCAAAAAATTTGAAAAAGAAAAGAAAGGAAAGCCAATCGGATTCCGGATAATGAATGTTTTAAAAACAAACGAAAGTCGAATGAAACAATAATTTATAGAAAAGAAAATGAAAATGAAAGGAAGAAAGAAAGTAAATCAGAAGGAGAATGGGTGATGAAAGGTCCAAGACACAAGAAAAATAGTAAAGTTAAAAGCTTTTATTTAATTTAATATATTATGGGGATAAAATGAAGAAGCAATTAGATGCGAATTGTGGAGGAGGCAGACAGAACCTATGAAGCATGTACACGGATACGTAATATGGATACGACATAATATGAATATAGTAATACAATAATTTTTAAAAAATAAGGATACGGGTACGGTAAGATACGAAAATAAAAAATATTTTTATTATATATATATTTATGTTAAAATACTCAATCTAAATGAAAATATTGATATTTTTTATTAATATATAATTAATTCTTTTCTATTAAGCTATCTTATTATTACATAAAATATGACAAAATATAGTAATAATTATGTTAATAAATACAAAATATATTATACTAATAAATATTAAATCTTCTAGAAAGAGAATATATTTTGTTTAACTTGACTTGTAAATAATGTGTTATTTTATTTAATAAGAATTTGAATCACACATATATTTATTAATTTATAATTAAAATTATTTTTTTTAAATATTTTTAATGTAATAAATACATTAACTAGACAAATATTATATATATTCTTATTATAATGAGTCTCATATATTTATAAATTAAATTCATAGGTCAAATAAATTATACTAATAAATGTAAAAAAATATTGTATTAATAGATACTAAATCTTTTAGAAAGAAAATATATTTTGTTTAACTTGACTTACAAATAATGTCTTATTTTATTTAACAAGAATTTAAGTTACACATATATTTACTAATTTATATTTAAAATTAATTTTTTAATTATTTTAAATCTAATTTATATGGGTGTCACATATTTTTATTATATTTACTTTAACTATTTTTATATTACTATAATTTATTTTTACTTTCTTATCCCATTATAAATTTATTTTACCCCATTATAAATTTATAATTATATAAAACAATACATTAACTAATTTTTTTTCACAATATTAATTTTTTTCTTTCTTTTTTACACAGCATTAATTGTAGGTATTAACTTTTTTTTTCAACATTAATTATTAACTTTTTTTTCAGCATTAACTCTTTTTTTTTATGCAGCCTAATTTTTTTTCTTTCCCATTTACCCCTTTCTTCCTTTCACATTTATCATATTTGCCTTTCCTTGCTCTGTTTTTCAATCTCTGCAAATAAAACCCAGCAGACTCGGGAGTGTCATTATTTGACAAGTTTCAAGGTATGTCCGGTATGTATCCGGCCGTGTCGGTGGCGTGTCCGTGTCGGACACCGATACGACACCGGTACAAGATGATTTTTGCCGTGTCGGTGCTTCCTAGCATGCAACATATATATGAATTTCTGAAATCAAATAATAAAATAATTCAACGCTAATCAGGGGTAGTTAACAGCTAATTAAATTAAATTTCTGAAATTCCTAAGAAATTAAGAAGATGGATCAGTTGTTCTATGCCCTGCAAGCTGGTGGTTTCCAAGTGGTGATGTCATGTGACGAAGCCGTTTTTCCTTAGATAGCACTTGCGCTAATCTGCAAGCCAAAAATAATTCGAATTAGCACCATATATGCATATATAGTAGAATAATAACATAAGGTGGAACTCAAAGAATATGATACATGTTGGATTAACTATATATATATATACTTGATGAGCGCCTCCTCATTTGTACCCTGATTAGAAGGCTCAAATTTACCATTCTCCAAGTTCACCCTGGAAACTGGTTTTTTCAGTACATTTTCCCCAACTTTTACAAGATTCTCCAAGTTTTCTTTTGTAGCGATATCCACAGATGCCACTGTCCCACTCTGTAATACCCCTATACCCGGTTCAATCATGCAGACCCGGTATAAGACTATTACATTTGGTGCCAAAACAATTATGGCCAGATACTGTTTAATTAAAACATTTGTATATAATATTTTAACTTACCAACCATTTTTACTAACATATTTATTGTTTATTAATTCATTCCATATATACCAAAATACTTCAATTAACTCAAAATAGATAGAATTTCAAGAATCTACATTTTAGTCCCTATCACATGGAAACACCTTTGAACTACATATGTACATGCCATTTTAATACAAAATACAATACCTACTTTTGAAACTCGTGAGGATGTGATGAGGTGAGAGATCTTCTAGTTGAACTCTATCTCTTCTAGTTTAATTGTACCTACGCGTTAAAATAAACGCGTTAAGCCGGTGAAGGCTTAGTAAGCACCACAAGAATAATTAAATAAGTAAATAATCATAACAAAATATTTTAAACTCATTCAATTATTACATATCTATTGACATATAAGTCTCTTCAACTATGCATTGCTTTAAATAAATTTAACTTATCTTTTGTAAGGTATAAAAATTACCTTAACACATCAGTGATTCACTTTGTTCTCATTTCACTTTCTTAGCCCAAAGTAGACTTTATAGAACACACCGGATATACGGAACAAATACAGAGGTGCATTATGATGCACAAGTGAACAGAGAGCACTAATGTGCTAATAATCAGATAGCACCAACGTGCTAATATCAGAGAGCACCAATGTGCTAATATCAGAGAGCACCAACGTGCTAATATCAGAGAGCACCAATGTGCTAATATCAGAGAGCACCAATGTGCTAATATCAGAGAGCGCGCTAAAGTTCCTTAATGGCATGCCACTAATATCCCAGTAGTTCTAAATTCCGTCTACTTGGGCAATAAAACTGAATCTCATATATTTAAATGATTCACATAAATATTTCAAAAAGATAAATAACAATAATTTAAAATTCTTGTAGTACTTACAACAAAAAGGTTGAAATGATATATGTTATTCTTCCTTCACTCCTTAACCTTCTCTTTTCCTTTTCCTTCAATTCGGTCCTCTCCTTCCTTTTCTTTTTCTTCAATTTCATATAAACATATAACATTTATATGTTAAAAATAATCAAATAATTTCCTGTACTATTTAATAAAATAAACATGTATTTTATGATAAATTCATGCTTTTTTACTTTTGCTCACATTTCAATTTAATCATTTACTCATAAACTTATTCAAAGCTGTCCTTTTGTGTCATAGTCACAAAATTATTTATTTTCAGAGCTACAGAACTCCAAATGAAGAACCGTTAATTTTCCCTGAAACTAGACTCATATATATTCATACCATAAAATTTCCAGAATTTTTACCCTAGCCAATTAATACAGTTTATTCATCAAAGTCACCCCTGTTCTGCTGTCTGGAAGTTCTGACCCTTCTTCACTAAAAATTAATTATCTCTTCATACAGAACTCCGATGATTTTCCCGTTTATTTCTATTGAAAATAGACTCATTCAGGATTCTAAACATATAAATTTAAGCCCCTAATTATTTTTCTCCAATTTTTTTATGATTTTCTAAAATTAGAACAGGGGATCTCGAAATCACTCTGAACCAGTCTTACAAAAATATAAATATCTCAGAATACAGAATTCCTTTGCTTTCCATGTTTCTTTCATATGAAAATAGACTCAATAAGCTTTAATTTCATATCTCATTCAACTTCTAATTCCACTTCTACGATTTTTGGTGATTTTTCAAAGTTACTCTACTGCTGCTGTCCAAAACAGTTTTCTTATAGCTTATTTTACAATTAAATCCTTTACCCAATTCTAACTTCAAATTCTTTCAATTAAACCACTAATTCATCTTTTTGTTCATCATATGCTATATTCAACAGCTTTAAAACTTCAAAAAATTCAACTTAAATTCATCAAAAACTTTGTTCTAAAACTTATAAAGCATCAAAATTAAAAGAGAAGGACTAAATTAACTTACCAATTAAACTTCCAAGCTTCAAACTTTCAATTTTCCTTTTTTCTTCTTTCTTTTCTTTTTTTCTTTCTTTCTTCCTTTCCCCTGCTCTCTGTTTCGTTTGCTTCTCTGTTTCTTCTCTGTTTCTATATCTTTCTATTCTTTTTCCTTTAGTCTATTTATATATATAATAATAAAATATAATAATATAATAATATACTTTATAATTAATATCTAATATATATATCTATATCCATATACACGTTTTTAACTAAAAAATCTAGGATTTTTTTTCAGCCTCAACATTTAAAAATGGCATAATTGCCTTTTTAGTCCTTTATACTTTCTTTTAATCTATAATTAAACTTTTGTACCTTTTTCAATCTAATCCTTTTTTTCCAAATACTTCTAATTAAATCAAATTCACCTAAATAAAACCTTATTAAACACACAACTAACTTTGTAAATATTTTTAATAAATATTTTATGAGTCCGTTTACTAAAAATAGAGACCCGATAACTCATTTTTCAATATCCATACTTTTGAGGTCGTTACACACTCAATGTATCATCCTGCAAATTGTTTTAGGCTTGAATTAGGTCACGTATGTATATGCTAGGTCTCCTTTATGTTATATATGACTTAGCAGCTACATTTCCCAATAAAAGAATGAATCTTGATTTCTCTGTCTCTTCCATATATAGATCATATACCTGAATACGGAGATAACTATTTTCAGAATTAAGTGCATTGAAAACTGTAGCATTGTGAAAGTCCACCATATCACTGCTTGCTTGCATGAAGACATCAATGAGCGGAGAGGAGTGTTCGCAGGTCAACCATCCCAAGAGACCCCATTTTGCTGCCATGTGAGCAGGGTACTTCTCTTCACATTTCTGGGAACCGGTGCCCAAGGATAAAACTTGGAAGCGAGCATAGTCGTTTGGCTTTATAGGGAAGAAATCAGGGCTCCCGCGACTGATCTCTTTGCTCACTTCATTGATGGCTATTAAGGTCTGCATGAATTATCCCAAATGAACAACATATATGTGAAGATTAAGGTTTCTGTGAATTACTTGCGACATCAATTCCATCATTTTAGATAGATATAAATACATACGGGATTATTAGCAGCAATTCCACCGTCAATAAGATGGAATTCTTGAACTTTGCCAGTGGAATCCTTGGTCTCAAACTGGTGGGCTGGAAGATAAGTTGGCGCGGCAGACGTTCCTATGCATATATCGGAGAGCAAAGCATTTTTGCAAGGGTTGTTCTTTACCTACAAAATTACATATATGTCAGGGCAAAAAGAACAAAGGCAAATGAGGAGATTATAATTTAAATATGTAATAATAGGGTATTTGTTGCAGAGTAATAAAACCTCATAGGAGGAGAAGATTTTTGGCTGGAGTTGTTTGATGTCAAACGTGGGGATGACAACATTTGTCAGTGTTTGGTGCAATCGGGTTTCTCCCAACTTCTCCCTAACAATCTTGTGCAGATATTGGCCATCATACTTGGGACCAGTTAGTGATTTCACCAAATTTGTAGCTGGAGCAAATGGGGTGCTGTTACATATAACAAAGAGGAGATATCATGTCAGACTCCCCGTAATCATAGTATATCATTTATATGACATTTGTTAGTATGATTTTTGCTTCGGTTTTATTCTCGTCTACAAGTCTACAAATGATCGTCAGTTAATTACCAATCTTGGGGGAAGATTTTTGGGCAGTGATCAAGATAGAAATCGTTGATATCTTTGGCAGCGAAAAGGGGGCGATTTCCGTTATTGGGATCTGGGGTCGTCAGCATGGCAGTGACGAGGCCACCCGTACTAGTCCCAGTTATGACATCAAAATAGTCTGCCAGTCTCTCTTCCTCACCATCCAGCTTCTGTAAATAGCAAAATTAACATGCATATATATATTAGCATACAAAATGGTAAAAATATGAGTCCAATAATGAATGAAAACAAATTTGTAGCAACCTGAAGCTGAGACTCTAAAAAGGCAAGAATAGTTCCGGGGATAAGCCCCCTAATTCCACCTCCATCAATGCTGAGAACAGTGATTAAGTTCCCGTAGTTGGGAGCTTGAAGGGGAGATTTTGGGCTTGCAACTGCAAAATTTTCGTGTGGGATACTTCCCATTATGATGACTGAGATCGAATGTATTAGGGGTTTGAGCAAGAGAACTAGTAGAATCAGATGTCTAAAAGCTTTACTGTTTAATTAGTATGTTTGATGCTCTCTGGAGGAAGGCATGTCATGGGTATTTATACAGTTGAAGGCAGCACTACTTCTCTCTCTCTCTCATGCATGCTAAATTGAATCATTCAACGATGCCATTAGTCTTCATGCAAAGCGAAAACGGCTTGCAGTTTCTTGGATAGATCGGCCAAGCTTGGTCGACCGAAATACAATCTATGCTTTTCCTAATAGAACATCCCAACTTCAAGGAAACCGATAGGGTTTGAAATAGTGAGCAAATGTACTTCTCTAAACTTGTTTTGTTTTTTTTTTTTTTTCCCTAAGTCGTCGTATTACTTTTCCATTTGAAACTTCAACACGTGAGACTGGACCTCCATATGCAACAGTAATTCTTCCCTTCAAGCAGCACCTTTACGGCCGTCGCCATCCACGGGAACTAGTAAACAATTATTGAGGAATTATTCAAGCAAGAAACTTTTAGGAAGGAGATTAAAGTCATCAATGTTGACTACACCTTTCAAAGGCAACTTTCGTACGTCAGTAGCCAATGATTAGTACTGCCGCTGGTGTGATAATACTCACGAGTATATACGTTGTTGCTGTAACCGTAGCAACCTTGTATTGCATGCGCTGAAAATTTGCAACAATACTGATACGAAGATTTCAACTCATTTTTATCAATGTTCTTGTTCTGTACTTTTAAAAGCCATGAATACTTTCAAATTAACTCGTGGATCTCCACAATTACAGCGTCAAACGCTTGTGGATATGGGAAACTTCGAAGCAATTTCACTAAAAAATTGTGATTCATACGAGGCTAAAGCTTTCTTTGTCATCTAAATCATTTTTACTTCTTCTAAATTAGAAGAGTAGTAGGAGAAAGGTCTGCAAGTTTGGAGGGGTAGGGTAGAACAAAATGAGGAGACTTTGAAGGGTGGAAGGACATGACCGCAGTAGCAACTCCCTCAACCCTTTTTTTTCAAATCACCTTAAAATTGATGGAAAAAATTAACATTTATTATTTTTTGCTCACATAACATAAGCGCGAATTATCACATAAATGATATATCAACCTTTACATAATTTTTTAAAATTTTAAAAATATTCAAAAATACTTTTTAATATATTAAAATATTTTTATACTTTTAAAGTTATTTTTAATGATTTTTAATTTTGAAAAATAATTTTTATATATTGTTTTAAATTTTAATTTTAAAAAAATTAATTAAATGTTGATGTATCATCCATGTGGCAATTCATGTGTGTGCCACATCAACAAAGTTAAAAAACGTTAATTTTCCATCAGTGGCGAAGCCAAAAAAAAATTTTGGACTGGAATTAAATTGTATATTTTTACAATAGTAAAAATACAATTTCATTATTTTAATAGTCTATATATTTATGACTTTTAAAGGATTCAATCAATTTTTTATTATTTTTGGGGGCCAAAGTATAATTTTATCACTACTAATTTAAAATTTGATAAATTACAAAAGGTAAAATTGAAAATTTTCTATTTTAGGGGGTCAGGGCCCTGCCATCCCCCTTGGCTCCGCCACTGTTTTCTAACAAAAAATTAAATGAGGATCAAATAAACATATTATTGCCCTCCAACTTTTTTCAAATAGTTATATTTTATGGCATAATGACTTATTTAATCCTAAACTTTACAAAAAAAAATCATTTTAACTCACCATTTAATTTTTTTTTAATAATTGCGACTTTATTACCCAAAGTAAGTAGAAATCTGCTACATAAGAAACTGTGTAGAACAGTAGAAACAGTGAAATGAAGTAGTAATGACGGGTTTTTTACAAAAATATTACAAAAAAAAGTAAAATACGAAAATAGGGTGCACTTTTGAAAATTTACGAAAATGGTACAAAGAGGGTGGTCGCGCTCTGCAGAGCGGCACCACCCTCCGACACCCTACTCTGCTAAAAAAAAAAAAAAAAAATAAAATAACAAAAAAAGCTGAAAGCAGAGAAAAAATCGACATATACAGTGCTGCCTCGCCATAGGCATGACAGAAGGTGCCTCTGGCAGAGGCGGCACCGCTTCTGACAAGCCCGTGCCCTCCGTTCGTCGGGTTGTGGGTGGCTTGGGGACCATTATATGGTCCCCAAAATGCAAATGAGGAGCAGAATCTGTGAGAAAAGGAAAGGAGGAAGAGGAAGAAGAAGAAGAAGAAGAAGAAGAAGAAGAAGAAGAAGAAGAAGAAGAAGAAGAAGAAGCAGCAGCAGCAGCTACTCCGGTGCTGCAAAAAGAAGAAAAAAAGAAGAAAAAAAAGAAGGAAAAATTAGTAGAAGTATGTATTTTTTTTTTAATATGAATGATTATATAATGTTAATATTATTTTGTTGATTATTGTTAGTTTAGTTTAGGTTAATTAGTTTTTAGTTTAGTTTAGTTAATGTTAGTTTAGTTTAGGTTAGGTTAGGTTAGTTACTAGTTATATTATTTGATTAGTTTAGTTTAGTTTAGGTTAGTAGTTAGTTGTATTTTTAGATTAGTTTAGTTATTGTTAGTTTAGTTTAGTTTAGGTTAGGTTAGTTTAGTTTAGTAGTTATTATTGTGAGTTAGTTGTATTATTATTGTTAGTTTAGTTTAGTTTTTGTGAGTTTAGATTAAAAAAGTGTTTAAGAAGTACTTTAATTATTAGTATTATTAAATAGTAATTATTATTATAATTAGTTTATTAAAAATATTAAAATAATAATTTAGTTAGAAAGTTATTATTAGGATTAGTAAAAAAGTTAGTAATTTAGTTTGTAATAGTATTGTTAGTTAATATTATAATTAGTTAGTTAAAAACCTTAAAATATTAATTAGGTAGTTAGTTATTAGTATGAGTTGTTATTATTAGGATTAGTAACAAGTGTAAATATAATTATATTATTAGTAGTTGTTATTTGTTATTAATATACTTAGTTAGTTAGTTAAAAACTCAAAAATAATAATTGTTAGTTAGTTATTATTATGATTTACTAAAAAGTTGAAATATTAACTATATTGTATTCTAGTTAGTTAGTTAAGGCTTAACCTAAAATAATAAATTGACAATTGGTTATTATGATAGTTAGTTAGTTAAATACTCTAAAATAATAAATTTAGTTAGTCAGTTAGTATAGATAGTTAGTTAAAAACCCTAAAATAATACTTTTGTTGGTTAGATTGTACAATAAAAGTTAGTAAGTGAGTTAAAAACAAAACACTAATTATTATTTTAGTATATTGGTAGTAGTAAGTAAAAAATAATGCTAGTTAAAAACCTTAAATATGATTTTAGTTAGTTAGTATTATTATTATTTTTGTTAGTAAAAATTATTATTATTGTTAGTATTACCTACTTACCTTGGTTATTAATAATCAATATATATACTACTAAATAAATAATATAAAATAATAAAAGACTAAAAATATAAATATATCATTAAGAATTAGACTAAAATTTTATTAAAAATATAGTTAGTAAAAAATATTATTATTGTTAGTATTACTTACTTACCTACCTTAGTTACTAATAATCAATAGGTATATATATAGATATTAAAAAAATAGTACTAAATATAAATAAAATAATACAAAATAATAAAAGAATTTTATATATTTACATTAACTAATAGAGTTTGGAAATAAGAAAATACAAAGAAATGGCTAAATAAGTGGTTTTTAGTAAATTTGTATTAAAAAAAAGTAAAATAGGATAAATTAAATTATGTTATATTTTTTATATTAAAATATGTTATGTTTTTGTTATATTATTTTGATTGGCATGTTATTTATTTGTGTTTTAATATAAATTTAAATTTTTTATGTAGGTTAGGGTTAGAAATCAAATATCTGAGACGGCAATGGCTCAATTGATTAGTAAAGCTCCACACATATCTGCCGCAGCTAATAATTTGGTAATATATTGTTATTTATTATTAGCAGGATATATTAACAAAATAGGTACATAATAATTTATGTTATAATAATAATTTTTTTCTGATTTAACACTTTCAGGACTCGTACCGTGTACTAAGGGGCCGCGTGAATGGGTTAAGAAATCCCCCGGATGAACGATTGTTACCGTATATCGAGCAAGCTGGATTTGGGTCAGCAGCACTGATCCAAACGTTTGACTTGCGGTATGATTTAATATCCGCACTAGTCGAGCGTTGGCGCCCGAGACCCACACTTTTCATTTCGTGTGGAGAGAGTGCGGTCACTCTAGAGGATGTTGCGATGCGACTTGGGCTCCCAAGCGGCGGAGTCCCGTTCTGAGCGTCGATCGATAGCTGACCCATTTACACTGTGTCAGAGCCTACTAGGGGATCCGTACGGCAATGGCGAAAAAAATTTTACGGTATTGAAGTTTACATGGCTGAGAGCGAAGTATGGACAGTTATCACCTGGTGCCACTGCAGCCGAGTTGATGTGCGCAGCTCGAGCGTACATTATGCATATCATAGGGGGTGTACTGATGCCCAATGCAAATAACAATACGGTTCATATTCAGTACCTACCCCTATTGGCTGATTTCGACAATGCTCGCTCGTATAGTTGGGGCTCTGCTGTTCTTACAATGTTGTACCGTGAGCTTTGTCGGACGACAGATCCAGAGACCTCAGACATAGGCGGATGCCTTACGCTATTGCAATCATGGGCTCTGTATCGGATGCCATTCTTGGCATCAGTTACGCACCAACCATATATATATCCACTAGTAAACAGGTGATAAAATATAACTTGTTATTAATTGATGATTTCTTTATATTAATTATATTTGACTTGAATTGTATTTTTGTAGGTGGAGTAATTATCAGGGTATCGGGAGGTCGTACAACGTCTTGTCGATATACCGGCAAACATGATTGAGCAACACGCCAGGGAAGGGTAAGTGATTCCAATATTAGTTACTTGTTAGTTTGTATATCTGACGCACACCGTGTTAAATTTTGACAAATTGTCATTAATCGTGCAGTTTATATGGACGCCATATCGTCGACCGGAAATTGCAGCCGTCATACCCCCTGCCGCTTATATTCACTCGTACATGTGGTGCATAAATGCACCAATTGTGTGTTTCCATGTTGTCGAGTGGTATCACGCGGACCGAGTGCTACGGCAATTTGGTTGCGTCCAATACATCCCCGATCCGCCATGCCAGGTGGGAGAGGTTCATGGTGAAACTAAGAGAGGGAAACAAGGCTTGGATTGGGGGTTACGATAGGAAATTTATTGCGGTGTGGAATGACCGCATGTCCCAGATACTCCGGATGGATATGGCTTCAGATTTTCAACCTTCATTAGAGTACATACAATGGTACTCTAATATGGGAAAGCCATATATACTCTGGGACAACGATCGTGTAGTCCCCAACACATGCTGGCGACATGGCGGGCGAGATGAGGCAGCGGCCGATATGGAGGCCGAGGCAGCTGCAGGTCCTGATCCCGAGCCAGAACCCGAGCAAGAGCCAGAGCCGGAGCCCGAGCAATCACATTCACATTCGGATGCACATTCGTATCATCCGGATGTGCCATGCTTTGACACCTTCCCGGGCTCTTCAGGAGGTGGATACCAGTACGGGTTAGATATATTTGGATCGTACACACCGCAGCACGGCACTCTCGGCACGTATCCAGTGCATCATGGCACTCCTTCTGGCTCGAGTTCATCTGTGCCGTTCGATCCACAGGATTTTTTGACCATGTTTAGCACACCCCCACCTGGACCCCCACCGGATGTTGAAGAGGATGTTGGTCGTCGCGAGCACCCACGACGTGATCGTCGTCCACCGCAGAAGTATACACCTAGGACCACACCATCGAACCATCAATTTTAGGTGTTTCTTGTGGTTTTGGTTTTCATTTATTTTGTATTTGTAAATTGCATATGTGATTATTTAGATGATATTCGTGTGAAGCCTGATTTGTACATGTGAAGTGACTAGAAAAAGTATGAATTGATTTTGGCACAAAATATAAATCCATACAAATCCATATTAACACAAATCCATGAATGTAATTTTTTTTTTCTATTTAAGTTCCTAAATTTATCTATTGTTTTTCAATTTGCACTCCCTCGTGACGATTGGCCAACATGATAGTTTCGCTGCGGGCATTTACTTCGATTATGACCACCTAACCTGCATATTCCACAGCGCCTATCGTCGGATTTCTCTGTAATGTCCATTTCATTACGGATTCTGGACGATTGCGGACGACCTCTCGGATTCCTGCGTAGCGCTCTGTCAGGGACAAGCTCAAAAGTCGTCCGAGGCACCTCCCATGTAGATATGTCGGGCAGGACAGGGAACTCATTTTCCCAGACACGCAACGTACGCTCCAGCGTGTACACTTCATTCACAAATTGTTCAACATTAAGGTTCGCTTTAGCACACGCTGCCACGACATGTGCGCGCACGGATAATGAAGTGTTTGGAACCTCCCGCATTCGCCTTTATGCATTAGAAGATCGACTCCATACGACCTAGGTGGCAAACCGGGTCGACGACCGATGGACTCCGTAACTCGAAAAGTTTCCATACGTCGTGAATATATTTCTACAGTCATCGACCTCGCAATCCGACGGTTTGCAATCAATGCATTCCTGACATCTTCCACAAACACGTGTCCGGCATCCATCTGGTTGACTTGTTGTTCACCCATTCTTGGCATCAACGTGGCCAACCTATAGAATGTAGCCGAGAAGACAGATGAAATTGGAAGATGCCGTGTTTTCAGCAACACAGCGTTGACCCCCTCCACCAAGTTTGTGGTCATTTGACCATAACGAAAGCCCTCATCAAAACTTTGAGCCCATTGCCACGGCTCTATATTGCCTAACCACGCGCGAAAAGATTTGTTCGTTTGACCTTCCATTTGACTCTCAAGTCGAGTCATTCTTTGGTTAAAAATATGTGGCTCCAACTCGTACGCTGTATACAGTTTAATAAAAGATAAGTTACGGTCAATATATAACATAAAAACATTAAACTTGAATGATTGAAAAAATTTAAGGCTATCGTTTACCAATTTTCACCACTTGTCTCTTCCACTCTGCATTCTTATAGTCTCGAAGGAAGTTAGCCGCAATATGACGGATGCAGTAAACAGATCTCCATGGCACACCAGAACACCTAATTGCGGCAATTAATCCTTTCCCTCTATCGGAAATGATACAAATATTATCGTTACTTATAACATACCTCCGCAGTTGGTAAGGAAAAATTCGAGATTCCATATTCTCCTTATCTACTATGGCAAACGCTATTGGGAGCACGTTCTATTGCCGTCTTGAGCAACCGCAATAAGTAGGATCTGTGTATATTTTCCGTATAGCCATGTCCCATCAACCTTTGCACAAAGCGGCTTGCAATGTGGAAATGCGCGCACATTGATCAAGCGTCGAACATCCGATGAAAAATTCTTTTCCCTACTGTAATTGGTCATCTGGGCGTAATAAGGTCGGTATCGCAACTCAATCACAATTCGATGTGACGTACTCTCTCATAGCGACTATCCATCCCTCGCACTCGTTATACGATGAGTCGTAATCTCCATACAATTTGTTCCATTGCCATCTGTTTAGCTATCCACGCCGATCACGACACTCGATCATTGAAATCGTGCTTGTATTTCAAAGCAATCGATCATCGAAACTCTAATGGTTGGCATGTCCTTCACCATTGGAAGGATACACGTACAGATGGTTTTCGAATCAAGTTTTTTATGATCTTCTGTCAGACGTGTTGATCTGCATGTATGCGGTCCAACAAATTTTCGTATCTCCCACATCTGCGAATTTTGAATAAACGCGGCTCGTACTCGCCAATTGCGCCTTCCATTGCCTTCCAACATTCCCAATATAAACTGTTGGTTTGGACACTTCCACTTTGTAATCTCTTTGATATATCCATGCTATACCGTTTAATAGCGAGATCACGCACTCTTCTTTACTTTCGAATCTTCGGCCTACGAATAACTCATGCTCGGAATTTACTACCGGTAGGTGAGCGGATATATTTCGAGTGGTACTCGGGAACTCGGCTACACGCTATTTGCGTCGTGGTCTATGAGCGACATATGTGGCCCGGGATTATTGTGTATCACAATACATCCCATCAGTTCCGACAGAAGACGCGCGCTAATGTTTCCATCGCATTTCGTCTTTCGCGTCAATATCATCCGTATATCGTCCATATCGGGATCGCTGTCACTATCGACCTCTTCCTCACAATGATCACTACTGTCGTGTCCATCATCACCAACCACATCAATATCTGGTGAAATATTAAGATCGATATCGATCCCACGTATATTCAAATCGGCATCAACATATGATATTGGAGGTACTATGCACTGTTCTTGAGCTCTATGTTCTTCACCATATGCAGTGCTGTCTTCATTTCTCTCGATACCAATACCCGCAAACTCAGCAAATAAGTGAATCGGTGCATTTCTGTTACTCCCATTCCCACAGTAAAGAGCGATCATTGTCTCAACGTCTTCGTCGTCTACAAGTTCCATTTCTGTGAATTTGATCGGATCTGCCGAAATTGGAAACTTGTAGAAAATTCTTGAGATCGTTCTCCCACAACGTCTAACAATTTTTTCGTTTATCCTTCGCTTCATATCATCCAACGAGACATTTCTATTAAATCTCATTGCTATTTGTTGCCGACATTCAAATATGCATCCAACGGTTGTTGTCAAGATGATTCCATCGAAATAAACACATACGAAAAACCGATCATCCATCTTTAATATTCAATCTGTTAAAAAATAAACAAAATTGCTTACAAAAATTCCGACCAATATTTACTATTCTTAAACAAAAAACATAATGTCATAATGTTTCAAATATATCAAAACTTTCAAATATATTAAAAATTTAGAACACAAAATTATTTAATATAAACACAAACTTACAAACAAATCAAAACTAAATAATAACAAAAATAATATTTACGGCTCCTTACTAACAATATTTACTCATACTAACTAAAAATATAATATAGTAACTAAAATATTAATATACTAATATAGTCAATATATGATTTTAGTGTTTTTAGGGTTTTTAACTAACATAACGTATTACCATACTAACAACAATATACTAAACTAACATATTAGCTAAAATATTAATATACTAACTAACATATTACTCATACTATTATTATTTTAGGGTTTTTATGGTTTTTAACTAACATATTAAACATACTAACAACAACAATATACTAACTATTAATATACTAACTAAGTATATATTATTTTAGGGTCTTTAGGATTTTAAACTAACTAATATGATATGATACTAACTAACTAACATATTAACTAAAATATTAATAGTAGAAACTAATATTTTAATTATAGGGTTTTTTACAAAAATATATTATTTTAATTATACTACTAACAATATATTATTTTAATTATACTACTAACATTTTCCCTAATAATATTTTCATATTTTATTTTAGAGTTGCTAACAATATACTATACTACTTAGTGAGGTTTCTAACTAAAAATAATAATAACTCACTAATTATATTATTAACCTAATCCTAATTTACAATAGTTTATACTAAACTTACAACCACAAATACTAAAAATAAAAATCAATATAGATAATATATCATAATGATCATATAACAACAACAACAACAATAATATCTTTCATTATTAAAAAAAAAATTTATACATACTCTTTCTTTTCCTCCTTTCTCTTTCTTCTTCTTCTTCTTCTTCTTCTTCTTCTTCTTCTTCTTCTCTTCTCAACTGCTAAAATTTTGGAGCTTAAAAAGGGGGGGCCGAACCTGGTGATGCCTCTGTCAGTGGCACCATTGGTGCCGCCTCTGCCAGAGGCACCTTCGGTGCCGCCTATGGCAGAGGCTGCACCTGTATATGTCAGAATTTTTTCTCTGTTTTCAGTTTTTTTTTTTTGTTATTTCTTTTTTTTTTTAGAGGCAGAGTAGAGGTGTCGAGGGTGGTGGTGCCCGCTGCGAGGCGCGACCACCCTCTTTGTACCATTTTCGTAAATTTTCAAAAGTGCACCCTATTTTCGTATTTTACTTTTTTTTTTTTGTAATATTTTTGTAAAAAACCCTAGTAATGACTAATAAATTTGCTCTAATATCATGTATACCCCAAGCTAAACACAATCTATTATTTACAATATCATTATCACCTCTTTAATTCTGTTTAAAACATCTGCCTCTGTCATTTGAACTGCTATAAAATGTGTATTATTTCGTTCCTTCAAAATCCAGTAAATACAAGCATTCCATCCAAGCTTCAAAAGAATACTTATCAATGCCTTCCCTTTTAATCTCTTCATTGTCCACATCAACTCATGTTGCCAATTTCCAGCTTGCGTTTGCAATTGACAGAGCTGCAAAATCCCTTCCCAAATTACTTTAGTGAACCTGCAACCAAAAAACAGATGGTCCCTAGTTTCCAGCTCCTCAAAGCACAATTTGCATATTCCATCAATATTCATCCCTCTCTGAATAAGCCTTGCTTTTATAGGAAGTCATAGCTAGCCAAGATATCTATAACAAAGCAATTTTTAAACTTTTTTTTTTTTAACCTTTGTTATTTATCAAATCACTCAAAAATAGATAAAAAAATTAATAAATATTAATTTTGCTAACGTGACATCCACGCGATAATTCACGTGGATGCCATGTTAGCAAATAATTAAATTTTTTAAAATATAAAAAATTTAAAAGTAACAAAATGATTAAAAATTAAAAAAATATAAAAATATATTTTTAATTTAGACATACATGTGAACTTCTATGTGAATGTCACATCAATAAAGTTAATTTTTTCATTCATTTTTAAATAATTTAATAATTAGTATAAATTCAAGTACTAAAAAAAATAAAAAAAATAAATGAGAGCTAAAATAATTTTTTATAAAATTTGAGAACTAAATAATTCATTATACTGTTTTAAGAAAAAAAGATTGCTCACATCCACTTAGACAAATTTAAGCTACAAAATTTTGGGTGAAACTTACCTTTTTACCTGGTTAAGCATCACTATAAAAGTCTACAGTTATGAATAAGGCTCACAAATTTACAATAAATAAGCTGAGGTTTATGTTTTTTTAATTTATTAAGCTTTCAAATATTTTATTTAGATAAAAAAACAAAACTAAAGAAGTTATATAAATATGAATACTCACAATTTATCGAAATTTATATAAATATAAAATATTTTGAATATGATTAGGAAAAAAGATAAACAAGTTTCCATTGAAAATTTGGTGGCTGAGGGATGGTTAGCTAAATCAAACCATTTTTGACTTTCCATGTTACAACCCCACACGCAAGTTTTTGTCCCATCAATAACTCTTCCATCTAACATTTGCGGTGTTTAGTGTTATCATTTTTAGGCAGAAATGGATAGAATCATAAATGCTCCAGTTATTACATCTGCAGATACTGTCATCTTTAAAAAAATATACATTGTCATACTTTCGAAAAAAAAAAAATACTGTCATCTATTATTACAAGCACAACAATATAAATTATGTCTCTCTCTATATATATATGGAAAACACAAATTCAAAGTATTACTATTAATGATAAGTAGGAAGTCAGTTCATGTGTTGCCTCTCTGCAAAAAACACTTTTATTCTAAGCTAGAAGATTAGATCAGTTGAATTGACACATTTATAATATATATATAGAGAGAGTGATTGAGTTGATCTAATATTTTTATAAAATAAAAACATTAATGTGAGCATATTTTTATTATTTTAAATTAATGAGATATTTATTGAGGTTTAAATTTAAAACATTAAAATTTTAATATTTCAAATTTATCATTTTAATTAAAACTTTATTTATTTTTAATATTTATTTTGTTATAAATATATTTGTTGCATGATTGTTTTCCATCTAGATAATGAACATACAATTAGAGGTGAGCAAAACTTTTTGATTTGAAAAAATCGGAAAAAATAATTTAATTTCGAATTATTCAATTTTTTCGAGTAAACTCAAATAAGTTTCGGCTTTTCAAAATTGAGTCAAGTTGAATTTTACAATTCAAATAACTTGAATAACTCAAATTGTTATAAATACCCCATTTGGTCCTTGTAAATTTTAGAAATGAACAAATTGATCATTTTCAACAAAAAATTACAAAAGAATTCAAAAATAATTTTCCAAATTTCAAAATATTTATAAAAAAAATCCAAATTTTCATATATTTTTAAAAATATTATATAAATTTTAAAAAAGTAAAAATTATAAAAAAATCTAAAGAATATATAAAAATGTTCAATTTTTTAAAAAAATCTAAAATAATAATTTTGAGGACCTAAATAAATTATCACTCCCGGCTTATCACATCAAAGTATCTTATTTTCTCTTATATCTAGTTTGACAGATTCAATATTTTTTATTTTAATATGTTTAGTTTTTTTTTTAAATTTAATTTGATTCGACTTGAATTTTATTTTGCACTTAATTCGAATTAAAAAAAATCAAATTAAATTAAGATGAGAAAATAGGACAGATTAAAGTTGATAAACTCAAAATCTTTTCACTCCCTATTAGTACATTTGAAACATATATTAAATAATATTTTATATTTGCCAACAAGCATAAAATTTCTGATTAATACAGTAAAGGCTGTTATTAATATCCAAAAATAAAGTTATAATTAGCATCTCCTTCATTCATTTGTAACGTGAAAAAAAGAAAACAATATTTTATATTTACTAAAAAACGAAGACAGAAAACAAAGCCAAGTGGTTTTCCATAGTTGACACCAAATTCGATAAAATGCCACGATGAATTACTAAATAAAATATATAAAGCTTAATTTGGCTTATGTAGATGGATTGACGTCTACCGGTCAACGTAGACAGTTATTATTGCTACTAGCAATTCTTCATGACTTTGCATTTAAGACCTATATTCTTTCAAAACTAAATAGATTATGTGGTAGTGTTATTAACGTGAGCGCATTCTTCATTTTTCTTCATCGCAAGTTTTCCAAGGGGTGATCTCATGTCACGAAGTTGCTTCTCCTTGGAAAGAACTGCTGCTAATCTGTAGATTAATGAAGCAGAAATAAGGCAATATATAGATGACTGTATTTGTGTGTTAAAGCAATAATATAATTACATGTAAGAAACAGTCAAAATGTTAAGTTGTACAGTACCTGATGAGAGCCTCTCCATTGGTTATCTTGCCAGCTGGTTCGAATTGACCATTCTCCAAATTCACTCTGGAAACAGGCTTTTTTAGCAATTCTTCTCCGACTTTCACAAGGTTCTCAAGGTTTTCCTTGGTAGAAATATCCACAGATGATATTTGCTGAGAGAGTGTATCATCCTGCATAATTTTGAGCTTTGGGTCATACATATATATATATAGATGATATATGCTAGCTGTTCACCAAGTAAGATTTGAACAACAAATCAAAACCTGAATTCGGAGATAACTGTTTTCAGATTGAAGGGCTTGAAAAACGGTGGCAATATGAAAGTCGACCATGTCACTGCTTGCTTGCATGAAAATATCCACCAACGGAGTAGAGTGCTCACTGGTCAACCATCCCAAAACTCCCCATTTAGCTGCCATATTAGCATGGTACTTCCCTTCTGATTTGGGTGAACCAGTCCCCAAAGATACAACCAGGAACCGAGCGTAGTCAGTGGGCTTTATTGGAAAAAATTCGGGATTCCCTCGAAGTATTTCTTTAGTCACTTCGTTCATAGCCACTAAAGTCTGAAAGAGCAACAAAATTCAGATTGTCACCAGTAATTCGAATAACGCAAATCTCATCATGTTAAAGTGAAATAAATATACCGGGTTATTAGCAGCAACCCCTCCATCGATAAGGCTGAATTCTTTTGTTTTGCCAGTGGAATCTTGGGTTTGAAAATGATGGGCAGGAAGGTAAGTTGGAGCTGCTGAAGTTGCAATGCAAATATCCGACAGTAAAGCATCGGTGCTAGGATCGCTCTTTACCTACACGATGGAAATTTAATAATAAATTCCAGACAACACTAAAAAATGTATTAGACAAAAATGAAAATGATTTCCTAGTTTTCTTGCATTAATTTGTTTCTATTCCATTACAAGTAGTAAATATTATAGTGAACCTCATAGGTGGAGAATATTCTTGGCTGGAGTTGCTTGATGTCAAAAGTTGGGATCACAACGTTAGTCAGGGTCTGGTGCAATTTAGTTTCTCCCAGCTTTTCCCTCACAATATCATGAAGATATTTACCGTCATATTTTGGTCCCATTAGTGATTTGACCACATTTGCAG
The DNA here is from genome assembly GCA_025698515.1 of Gossypium sturtianum. NCBI lineage: Eukaryota > Viridiplantae > Streptophyta > Magnoliopsida > Malvales > Malvaceae > Gossypium > Gossypium sturtianum. The sequence goes on along the minus strand of CM046955.1, from coordinate 149,361,688 downwards.
CTGGTGCAAAGGGAGAACTGTCAAGTAACAAGACAAATCATCTTAATAATTACTTCAGAAATTATTTTTGTTAATTATATTCATCTTGAAGAGATTTACAAAATAATGATTTACCTATCTTGGGGAAAGATTTTAGGGCAGTGTTCAAGGTAGAACTCATTGATATCTTTGGCAGCAAAAAGAGGGCGATTCTCTTTTTTGGGATCTGGGGTAGTTAGCATGGCAGTGACGAGGCCACCAGTGCTCGTCCCAGAAATAATATCAAAATAATCAGCCAATCTCGCTTGCTCACCATCCAGCTTCTGTATATAGCCAAAAACCCAAAATTCATAAGAAAAAAGCAACATATATGGATGATAAAAGCTCCAATCTAACCTTAGCCAGGGAAGGATTAATGAGAGATATATATGCATGAATCCCACTCCCAGCTATAGTAAGCAAGAAATAAAAAATGCAAGTGATAGGTTAGCTACCTGAAGCTGAGACTCTAAAAAAGCAAGTACAGTTCCAGGAATAAGCCCTCTGATACCCCCTCCATCAATGCTAAGAAGAGTAATCAAATTCCCATATGTGGGAGGTTGAAGAGGTGATCTCGGGCTATCTGTGAAGAAGTTGAATTTTGTAATAATATGTCTAGGAATTCCTTCCATGGAGGAAGATACGAAACTTGTTATTAAGGTTTGTGAGAATGAGACAGGATATGAACAACTGGTACAGCTAAGTCATCATACTGTGGGACTTGCAAAGGGGTATTTATCGAGGCGTGGTTTGAAACTTTCAACAACGTTACAATAATCCTAATTCAATCACTTATCTTACCTTCCATTCGTAGCATATAACAAAAGTAGACTTGTAGGTTACACAATCTCTAAACCCTTCAAATATCACAATCACAAATTGCAAGTTTTTCTCTTATTTCATTACTTGTGGAAATATGAAAACTTAGGGTTAAATTTTTAAAAGAAAATACGGATAGGAAGTCATCGAGGATGACTTTTAACTTTCAGACGTCAATCTGCCTATCAAACCATCTCAAATTTGCGGATAATATCAGACTAATAAAAACTAAGAGCAGGCGGCTAAGTTGTGAAAGTAAAACCGTGCAAGTTTCTAATAATATATTTAATTATGGTTGTAGTATTTATTTTAAAATTATTAAAAAATTTTAATCTATTTAAAAAGAAAATAAATTTTAATATTATAATAAATTTTGATTTGATGGGCAATTTAATACATAAATTTTGATTTGTTATAATCATACCTATGAAACTTTGATTGTGAGTCGAATATATATATATATAACTTTAATTATGATTCCATTGCACATCTAAAAAAATAAATACATTAATTTATTTTTATATTGGATAAATATAATTATTTGTATATGTAATATATAAATATAAAATAATGTTATATAAGTGATTGTATTAATAGTTTAAGAAATGCATAAAATCAAAATATATGAAATTGTATATTAAACTAAAAAAGTACTATTCTACCCCATATACATAATAAAATTATAAATTAATATTTAGTATAAAATTACACTTTAACTCACAAATAAAAAAAATTATACTAAATTCCTCCAAAAATATAAAATCATAAATTAATATATAACAAAGGTTAATTATAGTTTATAGGGGTTTGATTTGTTTGATTTATTTATTTTTAATTTTTAGGAGAATGAGAAGGAAGTTATTCAGAAATTGAATTAGATGTCAACTTCTAACTTGATTTCAGACATGAATTATTTGTAGCAAATTGAATAAAATGTTAGGAAATTAATGACAATATGTACAAATTTGTAAGGAATACTGTATGATAAATTAAAAAAAAAAATTTAATCCATTACAAATTGACTACTGTAATTAATATACACCATCAGCCACGCACACTAATTTTTTTTTTAAGAAAAGAAGAAGGCATAACATGCTACATATATATGAATTTCTGAAATAAAATAATAAAATAAATCAAGGCTAATCAGGGGTAGTTAACAGCTAATTAAATTAAATTTCTGAAATTCCTAAGAAATTAAGAAGATGGATCAGTTGTTCAATGCCCTGCAAGCCGGTGGTTTCCAAGAGGTGATGTCATGTTACGAAGCCGTTTTTCCTTAGATAGCACTTGAGCTAATCTGCCAGCCGAAAATAATCCGAATTAGCACCATATATGCATATATAGTAGACTAATAACATAAGGTGGAACTCAAAGAATATGATACATGTTGGATTAACTATATATTTATATACCTGATGAGCGCCTCCTCATTTGTACCCTGATTAGAAGGCTCAAATTTACCATTCTCCAAGTTCACCCTGGAAACTGGTTTTTTCAGCAGATTTTCCCCAACTTTTACAAGATTCTCCAAGTTTTCTTTTGTAGCGATATCCACAGATGCCACTGTCCCACTCAATGTATCATCCTGCAAATTGTTTTAGGCTTGAATTAGGTCGCGTATGTATATGCTAGGTCTCTTTTATGTTATATATGACTTAGCAGCTACATTTCCCAATAAAAGAATGAATCTTGATTTCTCTGTCTCTTCCATATATAGATCATATACCTGAATACGGAGATAACTATTTTCAGATTTAAGTGCTTTGAAAACAGTAGCATTGTGAAAGTCCACCATATCACTGCTTGCTTGCATGAAGACATCAATGAGCGGAGAGGAGTGTTCGCAGGTCAACCATCCCAAGAGACCCCATTTTGCTGCCATGTGGGCAGGGTACTTCTCTTCACATTTCTGGGAACCGGTGCCCAAGGATAAAACTTGGAAGCGAGCATAGTCGTTTGGCTTTATAGGGAAGAAATCAGGGCTCCCGCGACTGATCTCTTTGCTCACTTCATTGATGGCTATTAAGGTCTGCATGAATTATCCCAAATGAACAACATATATGTGAAGATTAAGGTTTCTGTGAATTACTTGCGACATCAATTCCATCATTTTAGATAGATATAAATACATACGGGATTATTAGCAGCAACTCCACCGTCAATAAGATGGAATTCTTGAACTTTGCCAGTGGAATCCTTGGTCTCAAACTGGTGGGCTGGAAGATAAGTTGGCGCGGCAGACGTTCCTATGCATATATCGGAGAGCAAAGCATTTTTGCAAGGGTTGTTCTTTACCTACAAAATTACATATATGTCAGGGCAAAAAGAACAAAGGCAAAGGAGGAGATTATAATTTAAATATGTAATAATAGGGTATTTGCTGGAGAGTAATAAAACCTCATAGGAGGAGAAGATTTTTGGCTGGAGTTGTTTGATGTCAAACGTGGGGATGACAACATTTGTCAGTGTTTGGTGCAATCGGGTTTCTCCCAACTTCTCTCTAACAATCTTGTGCAGATATTGGCCTTCATACTTGGGACCAGTTAGTGATTTCACCAAATTTATAGCTGGGGCAAATGGGGTGCTGTTACATATAACAAAAAGGAGATATCATGTCAGACTCCCCGTAATCATAGTATATCATTTATATGACATTTGTTAGTATGATTTTTGCTTCGGTTTTATTCTCATCTACAAGTCTACAAATGATCATCAGTTAATTACCAATCTTGGGGGAAGATTTTTGGGCAGTGTTCAAGATAGAAATCGTTGATATCTTTGGCAGCGAAAAGGGGGCGATTTCCGTTATTGGGATCTGGGGTCGTCAGCATGGCAGTGACGAGGCCACCCGTACTAGTCCCAGTTATGACATCAAAATAGTCTGCCAGTCTCGCTTCCTCACCATCCAGCTTCTGTAAATAGCAAAATTAACATGCATATATATTAGCATACAAATGGTAAAAATATGAGTCCAATAATGAATGAAAACAAATTTGTAGCAACCTGAAGCTGAGACTCTAAAAAGGCAAGAATAGTTCCGGGGATAAGCCCCCTAATTCCACCTCCATCAATGCTGAGAACAGTGATTAAGTTCCCGTAGTTGGGAGCTTGAAGGGGAGATTTTGGGCTTGCAACTGCAAAATTTTCGTGTGGGATACTTCCCATTATGATGACTGAGATCGAATGTATTCGGGGTTTGAGCAAGAGAACTAGTAGAATCAGATGTCTAAAAGCTTTACTGTTTAATTAGTGTGTTTGATGCTCTCTGGAGGAAGGCATGTCATGGGTATTTATACAGTTGAAGGCAGCACTACTTCTCTCTCTCTCTCTCTCATGCATGCTAAATTGAATCATTCAACGAGGCCATTAGTCTTCATGCAAAGCGAAAACGGCTTGCAGTTTCTTGGATAGATCGGCCAAGCTTCGTCGACCGAAATACAATCTATGCTGTTTCCTAATAGAACATCCCAACTTCAAGGAAACCGATAGGGTTTGAAATAGTGAGCAAATGTACTTCTCTAAACTTGTTTTGTTTTTTTTTTGCCTAAGTCGTCGTATTACTTTTCCATTTGAAACTTCAACACGTGAGACTGGACCTCCATATGCAACAGTAATTCTTCCCTTCAAGCAGCACCTTTACGGCTGTCGCCATCCACGGGAACTAGTAAACAATTATTGAGGAATTATTCAAGCAAGAAACTTTTAGGAAGGAGATTAAAGTCATCAATTTTGACTATACCTTTCAAAGGCAACTTTCGTACGTCAGTAGCCAATGATTAGTACTGCCGCTGGTGTGATAATACTCACGAGTATATACGTTGTTGCTGTAACCGTAGCAACCTTGTTTTGCATGCGCTGAAAATTTGCAACAATACTGATACGAAGATTTCAACTCATTTTTATCAATGTTCTTGTTTTGTACTTTTAAAAGCCATGAATACTTTCAAATTAACTCGTGGATCTCCACAATTACAGCGTCAAACGCTTGTGGAAATGGGAAACTTCGAAGCAATTTCACTAAAAAATTGTGATTCATACGAGGCTAAAGCTTTCTTTGTCATCTAAATCATTTTTACTTCTTCTAAATTAGAAGAGTAGTAGGAGAAAGGTCTGCAAGTTTGGAGGGGTAGGGTAGAACCAAATTAGGAGACAAGTTTGAAGGGTGGAAGGACAGGACGGCAGTAGCAACTCCCTCAACCCCTTTTTTCGTAAAACTACCATTGTTTTACATTTTTATGACTTCTTTATAATTGATATTTTATCAATATATTCTAACTTTTCATATATATTTTTTTATAGATGTTTGATAATATAAATTAAAGCAAGATTTTTTGATAAATAAAATGTTTGGAAATAATAAGTAAATAAGAGCTATCTATCACTTAATTGAGAACATTTTTAATTAATTTAATTTTATTTATTTTTATGCTATATTATCATCCAAAAAAAATATGTTTAAAATTTGATTTTAGATAAATTGTAGAATGTATGTATATATATAATTTATATTTATAAAAAAAATTTAATTATATTCAGTAATTAAATTTAAGTAATATATCAAATAATTTCATAACTTAAACTGGATACTTAAATTTTCAATACTTATTTTTTTAACACAATTTTTAGTTTATCAAGCAATAACTTAGTTAGAATTTTTTTTTTAAATATTCTTTTTTTACAAAGTAAGTTATATTATTAAATGGGGTATTATTGTCATTTTATATTTATATAATTTAATAAAAAAATACACATAATGAGATTTGCATTAAGATTATTATGAACTTTAACCTTTCAATTAAAACATTATTTAATTTGTATATAAATTTGCCAATTGAGTTTTAGCTCGATTGGCATCGATATTGTTGCTAATATAAGAGAACATGAGTTTAATTACGTTGAAACACATTATTCACCTATTTAAAAGTTAGGGAAGGGCATCGACCAACACCGATATTATAGCTAAGCCAAATATACCAGGAACCAGTCTTAACGTTAACTTTAACGTCGGATAAATGGATATTACTATTGGTTTAGCAAAAAAAAGGCTAAAAATTTCCCTTTCTTGACTTTGTTGCTCTCGTTATTATTTTAACATTTAACATTGTCTTTTTGTAAAACATTTTCCACCTAACATATGCAGCGTGCTGCACTTCATCAACCACTTTATTAGATAAAAATGGGGGCTATATTACGTATGCAGATACTGTCATCTTTATCGGTTCTATTTCAAGCACAATATTAATTATGTCATCACATATGTAGAAATGACAAATTCAACGTTGTAATATTACTAATAATGATATAAGTAGGAGTTGGTTCACGTTTGCCTCTGCAAAAACATGTAGAAATGACAAATTCAACGTTGTAATATTACTAATAATGATATAAGTAGGAGTTGGTTCACGTTTGCCTCTGCAAAAACATTTTTGATGCGGGTGGTACAATTTTAGACCTATGAATGTGATGGGTTCAAACTATCAAGACCCAACAACAATGTTAAAGGCTAAGCAAATCAAATCAGGACTAGATCAAAAATAAGATTCGATGACCAATCTTTTTAAGGAAAGGGAGAATAATACATGCACGAATGAAATTTATTAGATTTCAATTGTAGAGCCCAAATTTTACCCGGGGCCAATACAGACTAAAGGACCAATCAATAAAACAAGCCCAAATGGCCCAAAACTAAAAAAATTTCAGAACCCTAGGGTTCTGTCCTTTTGCGCCGCGCCGCTCTTCACGTGAGGTGTTAGCGCATCCTCCGCCTCTGCCCACCTGCTCTCTGCCACCGCCCACGACACCTGCAAAACAAAGGCAACACGCAACAAAAGCCAACAGCAGCAATGACAGAAGCAAGCAAAAGCAAAAGCAAATATATTGTAATATTTTCTTGGCTATAAAAGGAAGAACGAACCAATGTATGGAGGTCTTCTTTTTTTCTCTCCTTTTGTACACACCCACGAATCATCAACAATCAAAAACAGAATAGAAGTTCGAAAGGTTGATTTTGGGTCTTTCATTTTTGTTTTTTTTTTACTACTGCTACTTTTATTTTTTAAAGTCTTTCTTTTTTTTTTTTTTTTGCAACTAAATAATAAAAAATAAAAGGAGGAGAGGGAGACTTACCCGAATCCGACCTTTGCGTGGCCCCGACCACCACCCTCGGTGGAGCCACGGTAGTTCAAAGCCGTGCGATGATGGGTTGTTTAAAACCCTAGCAGATGAAAGGGAGAGCCTCTGAAATCTTTTAAAAAAAAGTGGGCTGAAACATTAAAAAAAAAAAATCAAACTGGCTTTTAAATAGCCAAGTAAAACGACAGCGTTTTACTCCCCTCCCTACACGTCTCAAAACGGCGTCGTTTGGGGAGGGAACCCGCGACCCGACCCACTCATGGAGGGGAACCCGCGTGTTTTTAAGTTTTGGGTTATTTCTAACCTTGATCCTTCCACTTTTTTGCTCTTTCTCGATTGGGTCCTTTCCCTTCTTTTTTTTTAATTTTGCCCCGCATTTTCTGAATTTGTTTCGTTTTAGTCCATACAAAAACGGTGCGTCTTAGGAAATGATTAAAGTTCTCAGTCAGTCCCTCCTATGTAGCGCGCATTATATTCTAGTCCCCGTTCGCCCTTTCTATTTTAATTTATTGCAATTTTAGCCCCTGTTATTTTATTCTGATTTCAATATAGCCCTCAGATTAATTTAATTTATTTATTGCTCATTAATTTGTCTAATTATTTTCCTTTTGAATTAATATTAGGTATTATTTATTTTAAATTACTTTAGATATTATTCATTTCAGATTATTTCACATGTTATTATTTTGAATTGCTTTATGTATTATATTATTTTAAATTGTTATTTGGGTTGCTATTTTGAATTGTTTTTTTTTATATTATTCATTTTTAAAATTGTTTTGTATATGATTTGTTTTAAATTTCTTTTATACATATTATTTATTTATTTTTTATGCATTGTTTATTTAAAATTGTCTTACTATTTATTTTTACATATACTGTTTGTTTTAAAACCTTTTTTATATATTATTTGATTTTGAATTTATATATTATTTATTTTGTTTAAAATTTTGGACATATTATCTGTTTTAAATTTTTTATATAAATTACTTAGCTTAAACATTTTTCATATATTATTTATTTTGTATTTATTTTGTATTTATTTTAAGTTCTGTTATTATTATCTTATTTTAATTCCTTTTTATAAACTATTTATCTCAAATCATTATTCACTTTAAATTGTTTTTTTATATTTTTTTATTTCATTCTTCTTTGATTATTAATGTTGGCACTTAAATGATGTATGTCGCAAAATTTTCTCGAAATATTCGTTTTAGTATTTGTATCTTATAATTTATTGGTGTAAAGATTTTATTCATAAACCATCGTTTTCAAAAAATGCATTTCATTTTAATTACTACATTTCGTTCAAAAGCTTTTCAAAATAAGACAATACTCGTATTTGAGAATCTCGAGAAGATTGAGCCTTAACTTACTGGGTTTCAATTTTCCTCATTGAATCTAAGTGATCGAGTACTCTTTTAAAATCAAAATGTATAAATTTTAAATAAAAACTTATTTTCGAGGATTCGAAAATGTTGTGTCCTAATTCACTGGATGTGACATTTTGTTATTTCGAGGTAAGGATTTCAAAATAAGGCAATATTCTATGTTTGGAAATTCGAGAAATCGTGTCCTAACGTGTGGGGTTTCGGTTTTTTCGCTTGGCCAAATAATCGAATATCTTTTTGATATTTTCAATGCACGAGTCTCAGGAATCATGAGATGATCTTGGGACTTGAGGATTTAAATTGTCGTGTCCTAACGTGCTGGATGTGATATTTTATTCCTTCGGGGTAAGAGAATCTTAATATTCAATTTGAGAAAATTCAAATATTTCTAAAAGAGATTGAATTTTTAAATTCTTTTTAAAATGTTCAACTTCCGACATTGAGACATTAATTAATCAATTTGGTACCAATTTTGGGCGCGACGAGAGTGCTAACCCTTCTTCGCACGTAACCAACTCCCGAACACGTTTTCTCAAATTTCGTAGACCAAAAATACTGTTTTAGTAAACCAAAATGTTTTATTAAAACAAAGGTGATCCGATCACACCAAATAAAGATCGGTGGCGACTCCTGTTTTATTTTCATTTTCAAAACCAAAGTCGATCCCCTTTTGCAAAAAAATGGTTACGACAGCTTGGCGACTCCACTGGGGAAATAAAGAGAGTCAGGCTGTAAATTGATTATTTTCTGTCCCTTGTTGAAAATTTGAAAATTCGATTTGAAATTTTGATTTGAAAATTACGATCCTTTAGTTGCATTCGTTTGTGTCATTGCATATTATTGTTATTTTCTTGCGCACATTGCATTGCATGACTATTGTGGTTGCATCTTTAATTGGGAGTAAGAAACTATGCCTTCGTGAGGTTTTCACCTCCGCACGGGCTAGTGGATTGCTTCCGGGATACATCTGTACCTATGTCTTCGTGAGGTTTTCACTTCCGCATGGCCATAGGGAAATGTATTCCCCTGAACTGAATGCGGTCCGTATGAGCCTATAATGGGTGAGGATCGAGGAATCTGCTCGTTCGGGTACCTCTACCTTAGAACCGAACCACATATAGCGAACCTTAGGAGCCCACCTTAAGTAGAGCCGTGCCAAACCCTAGCGGTCACCCGGGTAGGTACTCTATTTTGTTTATTTCTCCTGTGCTAACATGTTTTCTTTTGTTTTGATTACATTGCATTTTCATCATAGAAAGGAGGTGTTGAATCATATTCGATTGCTAAATAGAAGAGTTTGTCATAAGGAAATGGATTGCTTGATAAAGTGGATTATAATACGGTCGTTTGAATGTAGTCCAAATAAACAACGAGAGAAGGCTGATAGTCCATAGAAGAATACAAGACTTTGCCCGAGGATTCAAGCCGACAGAGACTATTCAAGAGTCGTCACGTCTCGACTTTCTTAAAGGAGTTAATGAGCATTGCAGGGACGAGTAAGCAATGGGTCGCAGTCCATATCAATCAAAAGGAGCTAGTGAAGGCATCCATTAGAGAATTCGCGAGATTCGATCTTAGCACACCCAGATATGAAGAAAAGGGTCAATGTCTTCACTTTGAGCATTTACAAACTGGATACTTTCCCTAAAGCATTGGGGCACGTGAACAAGGCAGTTTCAGACTTGTTCGATAGACTTGACATGAGGGTCACGCCCGTCTTTGTAATTCTGGCCGAAACATTCTGATCTTTGAATAAATGCATAGGAGCAGGTGAAGGAAGATTCTTTTGGATGTGCGAAACTCTTGTTGGCGTGGTTCCATAGCCGCTTTTGGAGAGTGAAAAGGGTTTCTTATCAAGTATTCTATGAGAACTACTCTCCATTTAAAGAATTAGTTGCTCAAATACAAGAGGTGGCAATCATTGGCAAACCACAGCGGTTTAAGCTGACGTGCTAAGTTTGAAGTGAATTAGAATCAGATCAGGGTTAAGAGTTAACATGGCTTCTATGGAAAGTTAAGGCTTCGAGCATTAGGGCAGGGCCGTATATGTAATCTGTTTTATGTAAATGAGTTTATTTTCTAGAAAAGTTCTTCTAATGGAATTGAATTCAGAATCAATGCATCCCTTTCTTTTCGCATTCATTTCATGCATTTACATTGCATTGCATTGCATGCATTAAATTTCACAAAAAAACCTAAAGAATTGAAATTCCTTGAAGAGGTCAAGAGCTCGGAAGGAATATCGGGAAGTCTGAACATCAACACCGTATCTGAAGAGGGAGCCAGGGAAGAGAATTCATTAGACATCTGCCCTTACATACTTGGGAGTGTTCTGAACAATGGGATTGTGGAAGAGATCCCTGTATTTTTTAGAGCCAAATTCGGAGTAATGTCCAAAACACGCTTATTGCTCTAAGCCTAGGAGCAATAAGAATCTTTTGTGAAATAGGCTTATGTCCTAAATATTTACTTCAATAAAAAATGCATTTTGTCTCACATTGAGCAAATATTCTTTTATTCATTTATTTCATTCATGTTCATACCACATAAATAAATATTTTTAGATTCATTTGTTCTTTGAATATTCGTTCGTACCTACAACAGGTCCCTAGATATCAACGACATGAGCGACGTTGCTACTGACTCAGAATCTACTTTTGAGTAAGATATGTGTCTAGAGGGATCTCAAGACTTTGGAGACGACAGAGATTGTAACTTACCTCCTGATTTGTTAAGGATGGTAGAACAAGATGAAAAGTAGATCCTACCTTATAAAACGTCATTGTGAGCCTAGAAGAAGGGAGATAGGTGAAGATCGGAGCCCGTATCTCCATAAAGACAAAGCGAGACGTCATTGAGATCAAAGATGTTTTCGCATAATCGTTTCAAGATATGTCTGGGCTACTAAGACGTGTGGATGCTGTTGAGGCTAAGGAAATCTTAGAAGAGGAACACATTTAGAATGGCCAAGCAAATCATGAGGTTCGGGTACTAGTGGTCCACCATGGAAGGGGATTGCATTAGTCATACCAAGAAATACCATAAGTGCCAAATTTATGGAGACAAGATTCCTGTGCCTCCTTCATCTCTTCACGTTTGACATCTCCATGGACTTTCTCTATGTGGGGCATGGATGTCAGTGGGCCGATCATGCCAAAAGCTTCTACAAGTATCGATTCATCTTTGTGGTCGTTGATTATTCACCAAGCGGGCGGAAGCTGCTTCATATGCTGATGTCACAAAGTCAACAGACAACAAATTTTATGTCGGTATAGAATTCTAAAAAATGGATCATATCTGACGATGAATTAAATTTGAACAACAGCGCGACATCAGAAGTGTGCAGTCTGTTCAAGATTAAACACCGTATCGCCTCCAAAACGAACAGAAAAAAATTTCGAAAAAGATTATCATCTGTGCTTGTCGAACATCTGTTAGGACCCTCACCGGGGCAACGTTTTTCTCGTTGATTTTTAAAATAGAGACAGTTTGGCCCATTGAAGTCAGGATTCTTTCTCCCTGAGTTTTATCAGAGTTGAAGTCAATGAAGTAGAATGGATCCAATCCCAATATGATTAGCTAAACTTGATCGAAGAAGAGAGGCTAATGATGTGCGCCTATAACAAGAAGGTTCGCCCTAAAGAATTCCATGAAGAAGGCCTTTTTTTGAAAAAACGTTGATTTTGACCGAGAGGGATAACAAGGACCCGCCTAATCTTATGAGTTCAAATCAAGAAATATTTCAAAAAAAAGAGATAAAAAGAAAAGAAAAGAAAAGAAAAGAAAAAATAAGAAAAAGGAGAGGCCAAAGCGAAAACCTACAAAGGGCGCTTTGAGACCAAAGGGGATTTGAGTTGAAAACCCGAAAAAGGCGGCTCAATTTTTGATCGAAAGTGGGGCATACAGTAGTTTTGTTACGCTTGAATTAACAATAAAGAAGTATGCTACATCTAGGGGCATCGACAAAGTGCTCCGGATCCCCTAAACACATATTAAACGTAAAATGGTCCTCAAGAAGTTTGAACAGAGAAGCTCATGCTGAGATATCTGGGGCACCTAGTTCTCATCTGTAACACCCCAAACCCGGCCCATTTGTTACGACCGAATTTGAAATGCCACTGCGGAAAAAACGTTTGAAAATATTTTTGACTTAAGATAAAACATTAAAATTTTGTTAAGTTTAGAAAACAGTGTTCATTAAAATTCTTAAGTGAGATGTGGTGTTTATAAAAATATCCGAATTAAAACTTTAGTATATATAGATTTAAATAAAATCGTTTGCAAATAATTCCTCAATTGTCAATCCATAATAAAACATAATAATAAACTTAATGAAAAACACTTAAACAAACTTTAAATATTTTAATGGGCCTTATTACAATAAACACTTAATCAAAATCATGAAAATATATAAATACTTAATTAATTAAAAATATCTTACGCATGGGCCACCTCGTATCCACTCCAACCCGGTCCAAGCTTTATGCATCACCTGAAATGTTGGTAAAAATTTGGGTGAGTCAAACAGACTCAGTGCATAGTCATTACACATGTCTCCATACATATGGGCTCGGCCCATATCCACACAGTCCATACACATAAATATGCAATTATGACCCAACCCAACCTAGGTCCATCCATTACACCTACCTTAGCAGACTCCCTGCCCAAGGCCGTGGCTAATCCACCACCGATCACATCGTGATCCACATATCCTACTTTGGCAGACTTGCTGCTCAAGGCCGTGGCTAAGCCACCGATCCCGTAGGAATCCCACATATCAATTAATCTACGGTGATGCACACAGCTATCAACCGCCGAGATGGGCACCTAGCCAACACCTCCCTTGACGTAGCACCTAGCTAAAATCAAGCGCTAATGTAGCACAAGGCTAACATTAGACCACGTACATAAATATGTACACCCTGTCCTCCAATATTCATATCCCAAGCCCTTATGCACATAAATATAATTAAAACATCATTTAATAAAATACATATATAACATGCTCATCACCATTTCATATATTTAACAGTAATCATTTAATAACATAAAACGCTGACCTTGTTAATCGTTTACCCATCAGGGGTATCCACCACTTTAGCCCTTAACTCGGCTATCATTCATAACATAGCACATATACATTTTAACATATTTAAAACAATCAAAAGACAGTGCGATAACTACGCACCTGATTTATCTAGCGAGATCCCGATCTATTGAATCTAACACAATCTAGAATCCCGAAACTTTCCCTTATGCCTGTCGATTAGCCCCTAATCCATCATGGACAGAATCGGTTAGCCACTTAAATACCAAAAATGGCCTAAGGCCGAATGCTAACCATCACTTACCTTGCTAACTATTCCCGAATCACCACTGGTTATGAAGCTGTCGAAATCCCTTGAAGAATTGAAACCACGAGAGGCTCCCTCAATGCACCTTGACGTTAGCTACAACAAAGAAATACCATCTTGTGACCCTATGACATTGGCCAACCATTACACGTTACTTGAAGAGGCTAGAAGAAAGACTCACACTAACGCTTTCGGTTCTTAAGTCTTGCGACAAGAAGAGAGAATGAGGCCACTATGGGATTCAACTATGGCTTCTAAATGGCAAGGGGTTATTCGGCTATCCAAGAAAATATGTAGAATTAAAGTTGAAGAAAAGAGAAAGAATAGGGAGAAGAAGTGAGAAGCAATTCGGCTCAAAGAGAGAATTAAAGGAACAACTTTCGGCCAAGGAAAATAAAATGAAGAAAAGAATAGCTAAAGGATGGTCACCCCTATTTATACTACTCAAATTTGGCACTCCTACCTCCTCTCAAATTCCACTTCCTTCTCCTATAATAACTCTTGAACACATATTCAAAATAAATAAATAAAAATATAAAAACTCTATCTCCTTTTTATCTCTTATCACCACATTTAAACTAAATAAAATAACACCTCTATTATCTAAAATAATACACCCATTATCTCTACCTATTCAAAATAAACAAATAACAAAAATAAAACCAACAATTATCCTTACTCCAGCCGAATTTTAAAAGGATAAGTAAGCAAAATCCTCTTTCAATTAAAAGTCCAATTGCCGTCCATTGCTTACTTCTCTCCTGGCGCCAAAAGCCAAAATTAAAACACCCAACTGCTACTCCCACTCCTCGAACTCAATACCTGCTGGAGCTTCACTGCTGCAGTAACGCCTGTGCCTTTGTGCCAAGGCGCCTCTTTGTGATATAATTCACCCTGAATTTCTTTTAACACCTCTTTCCCAAGCTCCCTTGTCTCAACGCCAAAAACCAAAATAAAAACACGCCTTCATTGCGCGTGATTCGAACCAAGGCCCTTGTTGCCGCAAGTCGCATATAGCGCTCCAAGACACTCTGTAGTGGTGGTTTTTATGACATAAACCCGCTTGAGAAATTCTTTTAAGACCTCCCAAGCTAAGCTCCTACTTGACGCATAAAAATAAAATCCCATTCGCTCTCTCTCGCAACTCAAACCTGGCCCTCATTGCCGCAAGCCTCCAAGGCCCCTAAAGTAGCGTCCCAAGCCACTTTACTAAGCCCAAGTTCATGTCCAAAACGCCTATATTTTTCCCTTAAGGCCTCCCCGGCCTTGCTCCCCTTACTAACTAAAAATCCAAAATTTTTCCAATGAACTTTCCTACATCCTAGGGTTCTCAAAACCCTTAAAACATATCCAAGCATACCCCAAAGCCTACTAACACCTGAATTATGCATCCAACGCATAACCCCTAATCTAGGATGTTACAGTTCTACCCTCCTAAAAAAAATAATTTCGTCCTCGAAATTACTTATTAACGAATAATCGTACATTTTAACTCACCGCACTACGCTTATGTCTGCACTCTGATCTTAATAGAACCATCATACTTTCTAGGCACGATCTCTAAGTTCACGTCCCCTAGAACTCATTTCTAACGTCGCGATTTAATCTGATTAAAAAGTTTTATGCATCAGAAATTTTGTTCCACTGATTATTCGCAAATAGTTTTATGAAAAGAGATGTTCAGAAGTAGTTCTTTCGATCAACCAAAGTTTCTAGTTCAAGTTCACTACTCTAACTCAGGGAGTCACATTCACATTCATAAGCAGAGACACATTCATTTTTCCATGAAGTCACATTCATTCACAATATCATTCACTACACTTTTTATGGCCATTCCATCCATTTCCCCACCCAAGGGTAATTACGTCTTTTCCCCTACAGGGGTATTTTGGTAATTTACAACACATGGGTATTTTCGTAATTTTGCAAATCAAAAATATTTTGGAAAAATTTTCACAATAATCTTTTACTATGATTAAAAGGGTAATTTAGGAACTTTAAAACTAGGAATTTTATAAAACTGCACGGCTAGTCCCTTTCGGGTTTTAATTATCGGGTTTAGCCCGTGAATAAGTCCTCTTGGTTAGGGTGAACCGTAGCTACGCACCAGGTAGGATTCGAGTGGAGAGGAGGTGAGTCACGCGGACTGCTTAAATACCAAGCTCCCACCGAATACCAATCCTAGACATGCGCACACAGGTTGCCACACCTTAACTCGGCGACTTACTTCACAGGTTTGTTTGATTGTATTTAAGTCTTATGCATGTGTTTGAGTAGACTAGTCCTAGGGTTCAACAGATCTTAGTTCACTAATCTACGTTCCCATAAAAGCCCATAACATTCACATATAAATCACTTCAACAAATAGGGGTACTTACCTGGTGGACTGCGGGTTGGAGATACAGGTGCCATGCCAGAATAACCTGAAAAATTTTATGAAAGCCCAAATCTTTGAAAAGCCCATAAAAAAATGTTTTTGGGCCCAAAACCCTCAAAGCCGAGTTTTGAACCGGGCTCTGATACCAATTTGTAACACCTCAAACCCGGCCCATTTGTTACGACCGAATTTGAAATGCCACTGCGGAAAAACGTTTGAAAATATTTTTGACTTAAGATAAAACATTAAAATTTTGTTAAGTTTAGAAAACAGTGTTCATTAAAATTCTTAAGTGAGATGTGATGTTTATAAAAATATCCGGATTAAAACTTTAGTATATATAGATTTAAATAAAATCGTTTGCAAATAATTCCTCAATTGTCAATCCATAATAAAACATAATAATAAACTTAATGAAAAACACTTAAACAAACTTTAAATACTTTAATGGGCCTTATTACAATAAACACTTAATCAAAATACTGAAAATATATAAATACTTAATTAATTAAAATATCTTCTGCATGGGCCACCTCGTATCCACTCCAACCCGGTCCAAGCTTTATGCATCACCTGAAATGTTGGTAAAAATTTGGGTGAGTCAAACAGACTCAGTGCATAGTCATTACACATGTCTCCAAACATATGGGCTCAGCCCATATCCACACAGTCCATACACATAAATATGCAATTATGACCCAACCCAACCTAGGTCCATCCATTACACCTACCTTAGCAGACTCCCTGCCCAAGGCCGTGGCTAATCCACCACCGATCACATCGTGATCCACATATCCTACCTTGGCGGACTTGTCGCTCAAGGCCGTGGCTAAGCCACCGATCCCGTAGGAATCCCACATATCAATCAATCTACGGTGATGCACACACTATCAACCGCCGAGATGGGCACCTAGCCAACACCTCCCTTGACGTAGCACCTAGCTAACATCAAGCGCTAATGTAGCACAAGGCTAACATTAGACCACGTACATAAATATGTACACCTGTCCTCCAATATTCATATCCCAAGCCCTTATGCACATAAATATAATTAAAACATCATTTAATAAAATACATATATAACATGCTCATCACCATTTCATATCTTTAACAGTAATCATTTAATAACATAAAACGCTGACCTTGTTAATCGTTTACCCATCGTGGGTATCCACCACTTTAGCCCTTAACTCGGCTATCATTCATAACATAGCACATATACATTTTAACATATTTAAAACAATCAAAAGACAGTGCGATAACTACGCACCTGATTTATCTAGCGAGATCCCGATCTATTGAATATAACACAATCTAGAATCTCAAAACTTTCCCTTATGCCTGTCGATTAGCCCCTAATCCATCATGGACAGAATCGGTTAGCCACTTAAATACCAAAAATGGCCTAAGGCCGAATGCTAACCATCACTTACCTTGCTAACTATTCCCGAATCACCACTTTGGTTATGAAGTGTCGAAATCCCTTGAAGAATTGAAACCACGAGAGGCTCCCTCAATGCACCTTGACGTTAGCTACAACAAAGAAATACCATCTTGTGACCCTATGACATTCGGCCAACCATTACACGTTACTTGAAGAAGCTAGAAGAAAGACTCACACTAACGCTTTCGGTTCTTAAGTCTTGCGACAAGAAGAGAGAATGAGGCCACTATGGGATTCGACTATGGCTTCTAAATGGCAAGGGGTTATTCGGCTATCCAAGAAAATATGTAGAATTAAAGTTGAAGAAAAGAGAAAGAATAGGGAGAAGAAGTGAGAAGCAATTCGGCTCAAAGAGAGAATTAAATGAACAACTTTCGGCCAAGGAAAATAAAATGAAGAAAAGAATAGCTAAAGGATGGTCACCCCTATTTATACTACTCAAATTCGGCACTCCTACCTCCTCTCAAATTCCACTTCCTTCTCCTATAATAACTCTTGAACACATATTCAAAATAAATAAATAAAAATATAAAAACTCTATCTCCTTTTTATCTCTTATCACCACATTTAAACTAAATAAAATAACACCTCTATTATCTAAAATAATACACCCATTATCTCTACCTATTCAAAATAAACAAATAACAAAAAAAAAACCAACAATTATCCTTACTCCAGCCGAATTTTAAAAGGATAAGTAAGCAAAATCCTCTTTCAATTAAAAGTCCAATTACCGTCCATTGCTTTCTTCTCTCCTGGCGCAAAAGCCAAAATTAAAACACCCAACTGCTACTCCCTCCTCGAACTCAATACCTGCTGGAGCTTCACTGCAGTAACGCCCTGTGAACCACTTGTGTGCAAGGCGCCTCTTTGTGATATAATTCTCCCTGAATTTCTTTTAACACCTCTTTCCCAAGCTCCCTTGTCTCAACGCCAAAAACCAAAATAAAAACACGCTCGGCATTTGCCGCCGTGATTCGAACCAAGGCCCTTGTTGCCGCAAGCGCATATAGCGCTCCAAGACACTCTCTGTAGTGGCGGTTTTTATGACATAAACCCATGAGAAATTCTTTTAAGACCTCCCAAGCTAAGCTCCTACTTGACGCATAAAAATAAAATCACATTCGCTTCCTCTGCAACTCGAACCTGGCCCTCATTGCCGCAAGCCTCCAAGGCCCCTAAAGTAGCGTCCCAAGCCACTTTACTAAGCCCAAGTTCATGTCTAAAAACGCCTATATTTTTCCCTTAAGGCCTCCCTGGCCTTGCTCCCCCTTACTAACTAAAAATCCAAAATTTTTCCAATGAACTTTCCTACATCCTAGGGTTCTCAAAACCCTTAAAACATATCCAAGCATACCCCAAAGCCTACTAACACCTGAATTATGCATCCAACGCATAACCCTTAATCTAGGATGTTACATCATCTTACCCAGATTGAATTTTCTATCTTTGATTACTTTATTCTTTTCAAGATACGCTCCCAATAAATTTCATTTGTTATCTTGATTAACTCATTCTCATTTTATGCTTTTTCAAAATTTGATATATTGATTAGTTTATTCATTTCGAGCTTTGCTCTCAATAAATTTCTGCTTCGTCCATCATTATGATCTTTTTCAAGCATTTTGCATTGAAATAACGATTAGTGGACTAATAATACTTTCATAAAAGGAGTTTCGTATATTACTTTGGAAGTTTCTAAATGATACAAGAACCTGACACAGGTCTATTGTTTAGAGCTCACTAAGCTTAGGGGTGGAGATATTTGAGAAGAAAGAGTTTAAATTGAGACTATCTCCTCAGAGTTTCTGTCAAAACTAACGATTGAGCACAAAAAGTAAGATATTGCGTCGTGATAGAGTCCTGACGGAAAACGACCAATGCCCCTGGGTTGCAATGGGAGGGTTTGAAAATGGTGTAAGCCTTAGGTCTCAGAGGTACCATAGAATGGACTCTAAAGTTACAGTGGGGCAAACCTGTTGAGCGAGATATGATGGTTTCTTCGAGCTCTATCAAAATACCAGCCGAGCGAGACAGTAGCGTAATACGTCAGTAATGAAACTCTGATGGACGACGAGCAGTGACAACCCTAAGCATCAAAAAATGGATCATTTTATTTTGCATTCATACATCATCATTCAAGACACATTTAGTTAGGAGCATTTGATCTTGATCCTTATACATTTTAACAAAGGATCATTCTCATGAAATTCTGCATTCATGCAAGACACATTTTGTTAGGAGCATTCGATTCATTCTGATCATTGCATCCTAATCATTGTAAAAAATTATTCTCATGACATTCTGCATTTATGCGAATGTCGTCCATAATACATTTAGTTAGGAGCATTAGAGTTATTTCGATTATTGCATCCTAACCATTTTGCATAAGCATAAACACATAAAACTGATTTTACAGGACAGGTCCCCTAGAGGATGGTGTCGCAACATCGATGGATTCACAGATCTTGCCTTCCTGAGCAAAGCGGATCGAAGATACCAGTCTGGCATCCCTAAGTTTGTAGTGGAGCAAATTGAAGATAGCAGATCTTGCCTTCCTGAGCGAAGCGAATCGTAGATACCAGTCTGGCATCCCTGAGTTTGCAATGGAGCAGGTTGAAGATAGCAGATCTTGCCTTCCCGAGTGAAGTGGATCGAAGATACCAGTCTGGCATCCCTGAGTTTGCAGCGGAGCAGATTGAAGATAATAGATCTTGCCTTTCCGAGCGAAGTAGATCGAAGATACCAGTCTGGCATCCCTGAGTTTGCAGTGGAGCAGATTGAAGATAACAGATCTTGCCTTCCTGAGCGAAGCGGATCGTAGATACCAGTCTAGCATCCCTGAGTTTGCAGTGGAGCAGATTGAAGATAGCAGATCTTGTCTTCCTGAGTGAAGCGGATTGAAGATACCAGTCTGGCATCCCTGAGTTTGCAGTGGAGCAGATTGAAGATAGAAGATCTTGCCTTCCTGAGCGAAAAGGATCGAAGATACCAGTTTGGCATCCCTAAGTTCGCAGTGGAGCGGATTGAAGATAGCAGATCTTACCTTCCTAAACGAAGCGGATCGAAGACACCAGTCTATCTCCCTGAAGCGACAGTGGAGTAGGTTGAAGACAGCAGATCTTGCCTTCCTGAAGTTGTAGTGAAGCAGATCGAAGATACTAGCCTTGCTTCCCTGAGTTTACAGCGGAGCAGGTTGAAGATTATAAATCTTATCTCCATGAAGCAGCGGAGTATATTTAAGCCACCAACCTCGTCTCCTTGAAGATATAGCGGAGCAGGTTGAAATTACCAGTTTTCATATTTCTTTGAAGTTTCATCAGAGAAGATCGAGGTTATGAATCTCTTCTCCCTGAATTTTCATCTCCTCGAAGTTCTAGTGGAGTAGGTTGAGGCTACAAATCCCTTCTCTCTGAGTTTACATTGAGGCTCAGTCCTTATTTCTTTTAAGTTTCAGCAGAGAAGATTGAGGTTACGAATCTCTTCTCCTTAAACTTTCATCTCCTCGAAGTTCTAGTGGAGTAGGTTGAGGCTACAAATCCCTTCTCCCTGAGTTTACATTGAGGATCAGTCATTATTTCTTTGAAGTTTTAGCAGAGAAGATTGAGGTTACGAATCTCTTCTCCCTGAATTTTCATCTCCTCGAAGTTCCAGTGGAGTAGGTTGAGACTACAAATCCCTTCTCCCTGAGTTTACATTGAGGATCAGTCCTTAATTTTTTGAAGTTTCAGCAGAGAAGATTGAGGTTACGAATCTCTTCTCCCTGAATTTTCATCTCCTCGAAGTTCCAGTAGAGTAGGTTGAGGCTATAAATCCATTATCCCTGAGTTTACATTGAGGATCAGTCCTTATTTCTTTGAAGTTTCAGCAGAGAAGATTAGGGTTACGAATCTCTTCTCCCTGAATTTTCATCTCCTCGAAGTTCCAGTGGAGTAGGCTGAGGCTACAAATCCCTTCTCCCTGAGTTTGCATTGAGGATCAATCCTTATTTCTTTGAAGTTTCAGCAGAGAAGATTAAGGTTACGAATCTCTTCTCCCCAAATTTTCATCTCCTCGAAGTTTCAGTGGAGTAGGTTGAGGCTACAAATCCCTTCTCCCTGAGTTTACATTGAGGATCAGTCCTTATTTCTTTGAAGTTTCAGCAGAAAAAATTGAGGTTACGAATCTCTTCTCCTTGAATTCTTATCTCCTCGAAGTTCTAGTGGAGTGGGTTGAGGCTACAAATCCCTTCTCCCTGAGTTTACAAATGAGGATCAATCATTATTTCTTTGAAATTTCAGTAGAGAAGATTGATGTTACAAATCTCTTCTCTCTAAATTCTCATCTCGTTGAAGTTCTAGCAGAGTAGATCGAAGCTACAAATCCTTTCTCCCTAAAATTACATTCGAGCGGATCGAAGCACCAATTCCTAATTTCTGAAGTTGCAGTGGGTCAAAGTAAGGTTACTTGAAGAAGAAGAAAAGAAATGCTGAGACATCAAAACCGGGCAAAATTGGTCCCTTTAAAGTCTTTGCTTCGTTTTCGTTACACAACAACAAGCAAAGAGGGGCAGCTGTAGAGCCCAAATTTTGCCCGGGGCCCAATACAGACTAAAGGCCCAATCAATAAAGCAACCCAAAAATAAAAACAAGCCCAAATGGCCTAAAACTAAAAAATTTTCAAAACCCTAGGGTTCTGTCCTTTTGCGCTGCGCCGCTCTTCACGTGAGGTGTCAGCGCATCCTCTGCCTCTGCCCACCTGCCCTCTGCACACATGCTCTCTGCCACCACCCACGACACCTGCAAAACAAAGGCAACACGCAAAAAAAGCCAACAGCAGCAATGACAGAAGCAAGCAAAAGCAATAGCAAATATATTGTAATATTTTCTTGGCTATAAAAGGAAAAACGAACCAATGTATGGAGGTCTTCTTTTTTTTCTCTCCTTTTGTACACACCCACGAATCATCAACAATAAAAAACAGAATAGAAGTTCAAAAGGTTGATTTTGGGTCTTTCATTTTTGTTTTTTTTACTACTGCTACTTTTATTTTTTAAAGTCTTTTTTTTTGCAACTAAATAATAAAAAATAAAAAGAGTAGAGGCAGACTTACCCGAATCCGACCTTTGTGTGGCCCTGACCACCACCCTCGATGGAGCCACAGCAGTTCGACGCCGTGCGATGATGGGTTGTTTAAAACCCTAGCAGAAGAAAGGGAGTGCCTCTGAAATCTTTTAAAAAAATGGGCTGAAACATTAAAAAAAAATCAAACTGGCTTTTAAATAGCCAAGTAAAATGACAGCGTTTTACTTCCCTCCCTACACGCCTCAAAACGGCGTCGTTTGGGGAGGGAACCCGCGACCCGACCCGTTCAAGGTGGGGAACCCACGTGTTTTTAAGTTTTGGGTTATTTATAACCTTGATCCTTCCGCTTTTTTTCTCTTTCTTGATTGGGTCCTATCCCTTCTTTTTTTTTAAAAAAATTTTGCCTCGCGGTTTCTGCATTTGTTTCTGCATTTGAATTGAAAACCTGTGAAAGGGAAATTTAAATTTTGATCAAAGGTGGGGCATGCGGTAGTCTTACTATGCCTGAATTAACGAAGAGGAGGTATGCTACATCTTGGGGCATCGACAAAGTACTCTAGATCTTCTAAACACACGTTGAGCTCAAAATGGTTCTCAGGAAATTTGTACAGAGAAGCTCATGCTGCGATATCTAGGGCACCTATTTGTCCCCTCACCTATCTTGTATTCCAGCAATGTTTGCTTTCTTTAATTAATCCATTCTTTTCAGATTTTGTTCCTGATAAATTTTAGTTTCGTCCATCATTATGATTCTTTTCAAGCATTTTGCATTGAAATAACGATTAATGGACTAATAATACTCTAACAAAAGGAGTTCTGCATATTACTCTGGAAGCTTCTAAATAGTATAAGAACCTGAAACAGGACTATTATTTAGAACTCACCAAGCCTAAGGGTTGGAAATATTTGAGAATGAAGAGTTTAAATTGTGACTATTCCTTTGGATTTTCTGTCAAAGATATCAGTTGAACAAGAAGACAAGATATTACGTCAGTAATACAACCTTGATGACCAACGAGCAATGACAACCCAGACATTAAAAAGGGGATCATTATCATGACATTCTACATTCATACAAATATCATTCATAACACATCTAGTTAGGAGCATTTGAATCATTCTGATCATTGCATCCTAATCAATTGGCATAAGCATAGGCCCATGAAATCGATTCTACATGTCATGTCTCCCAGAGGACGGTGTAGTGACATCGGTGAATCCACAAGTCTTATTTTCCTGAAGTTGCAGTGGAGCAGACTAAAGACAGCGAATATTATTTCCCTGACGTTGCAGTGGAACATATTAAAGCTACAAATTATGGCGGATCTTATCTTTCTGAACTTGCAGCGGAGTATATTGAAGCCACAATCCTTATCTCCCTAAAGTTGTAGTGGAGCAAGATAAAAATACACAAACCTTATTTCCCTGAAGTTGCAGTGGAGCAGGTTGAAATTACCAATTCTTATTTCCCTGAAGTTACAGTGGAGCATATTGAAAATAGCGAATCTTATTTCCCTGAAGTTGCAGCGGAACAGATTAAAGCTACAAGTTACAAATCATGTACCTCTAAAGTTGCAGTAGGTCGGATCAAATCTACCAAAACCAAACCTTATCTCCCTGAAGTTGCAATGGAGCAAACTGAAGACAGCAAATCTTATTTTCCTGAAGTTGCAGCAGAACAGATTGAAGCTACAAGTTGCAAACCTTATCTCCCTGAAGTTGCAGCGGAGCAGGTTGAATTTACCAATCCTTATCTCCCTGAAGTTGCAGTGGAGCAGATTGAAAATAACGAATCTTATTCCCCTAAAATTGCAGTGGAACAGATTTAAGCTACAAGTTACAAATCTTATACCCCTGAAGTTGTAGTGGGACAGATCGAAGTTATCATGGCGAATATTATCTCCCTGAAGTTGCAGTGGAGCAGATTAAAGCCACAAACCTTATCTCCCTGAAGTTGCAGTGGAGCAGGTTGAAGTTACGAATCTCAACTCCTTGAAGTTGCAGTAGAGCAGATTGAAGATAACGAATCTCATTTCTCTGAAGTTGTAGTGGAATAGATTAAAGCTACCAGTCACAAATCCTATACCTCTGAAGTTGCAGTAGGTCCAATCAAGTCTACCGTGGAAAATCTTATCTCCCTGAAGTTGCAGTGGAGCAGATTAAAGCCGTTAACCTTATCTCCCTAAAGTTGCAGTGGAGCAGGTTGAATATAGCAGATCTTATTTCCCTGAAGTTGTAGTGGAACAGATTTAAGCTACAAGTTACAAATCCCATACCCCTGAAGATGCAATGGATTGGAATGAGGCTATTTGAAAAAGAGAGACACCAAAGAAGTCGAGATTCGGCAAGACCGGGCAAAATTGGTCCTTTTTAAAGTCTTTATTTCGTTCTCGTTACACGACAACGAGCAAAGAGAGGCAGTTGTAAAAGCCCATTTTTGCCCGAGCCCAATTAACAAAACCAGAAACCCAAAATAGAACCAAATAAATTAAACAGACCAAAGTCCATTTACACATAGCCCAGCAACAAAAATTCTCAATAGCCCAATATGACCAAATAATACAAAATTAACCCTAAGCCCGAATGGCCCAAAACTAAGCCAAATTTTCAGCAAATGAATAAAAAAAACACCTAGTTGCTGATGGCCGCCGTTCCTCTCCACGTCACAGGAGTGCCCTCCGTACCTGTACCTCCATAGCTGGCCTCCGTACCTGCAAGCAAGACAGCACAACAACAGAAAACGAGAAAAAAACAATTTTTGTGACAAAGCAGTGTAATATCGGCTATAAAAGCCACGAACACTATCAATGTTTTTTTGAGAGGCACACAAAATATCAATCAAGAAAAACAGATTAAAATTTTTCGAAGGTGACTTCTCATTTTTTTTTTATTTCGAATATTTACTTTAAAGTTTTTATTTTTATTTTTATTTGTTATTTTTACATGTAAAAAAAATAAAAAAGGAAAGAAGAAGACAGGGTTCACCTGAGTCACCCGCAGTCGCGTCGTCGGAGATCCCCTCTCCGTCGTCAAAATCGACCTTAAAAAGGGGGTTGGGAGTCCCTTGCTTTCGTTTTTGGGCCTAGAAGGTTTGGCCTTCAAGCCCGTTGAAAAATGGGCCGAAAAACACCCCGTTTGCGCGTTTCAGGCCATCGACACAGCGGAGGTGCGCCGGACCGCTGACGGAACACACGCCGGCCGAAGAGAGGGCTGAGAGAAGAAGGAAAAGCTTTGAAGTTTTTTAAAAATACAATAGCAGAATGTTTTTTTTTTTTAAAATTGCTTTTATAGAACAAGTGAAACGGCATCGTTTAGGGCCTGTTTCAGTGGCCTCAAAATGGTGCCGTATAAGGCCACCAACCCGAAATCGACCCGCCCCGAAAGGGGACTCGCGTGTTTTTTATTTTCAGGTTATTTGTGCAAATAGGGCTTCTATTTTTGCGGTGTGTTTCGATTAAGTCCCACCCTCTTTTTTATTTTTTAATTTGACCCCTTTAATTTTATTTCGCATTCGATTTAGTCCCTCGATTTACCAAGGGGAATGGCGCGCTTGGTGGATTTGGGATATTTTCCCTGTTAATCCCTCGCCTTTTAAGCGCATTATATTTTGGTCCCTGGCACCCTTTTTTTATTTACAATTTGTACCCCTAATTTTATTTCGATTTCAATGTCATCCTTAGCCTTTTAGTTTCAAATTATTTTATATATACTATTTATTGTAAACTGTTTTATATATTATTTATTTAAATTGTTTTTATATACTATTATTTTAAATTGTCTTATATGTTATTTATTTTAAATTGTTTTATATATTATTTATTTCAAACTGTTTTATATATTTGATTTGATTTATTTAAATATTCTTCATTTTCAATTGGTAATCATTTTTTTATAAATCTCAAACTTGTTTGTGTATTTATTATCTCTTTAATCTCTTTTTATTAGTTTTTGGTTTTTTTTTTTTCGAATTGCAAAATTGGCTCCTCTTTTATATATTGTGCATTTTCTCTACCTTTATTATTATTATTACTATTATTGTTTTTATTGTTGGTGTTTGTATTATTATTATTATTATTAATTTTACCATTATCATTTTCATTATTAATATTGTTCAATTATGCGTATTATTGTTATGCTTTATTATCATTATTTCCATGCTTTATTAGTTTGTTGAATTTTTGTCGCATTATCGTTCGTTCAATATGAGATTTTTTACATCTTAACCATACTCGAATAAATTACATATGTATCTTTTTTTTAAAATATTTCATCAACTTTCGCCTAAATTCATAAAAAAGGAATTTTAAAAAATTGGTAATATTTCGTATTTTGGAGATTCGAGAAATCGTACCCTAACTTATGAAGTTTTGATTTTCTCGTTAATCCTAAATAGCCGAACATTCTTTTAATTTTTAAAATACGTGAATTTTAAATAAAATAAAGGCAACATTTCGTATTTGAAACTTCGAGAAATCGTACCCTAACTTACGAGGTTTCGATTTTCTTGTTGAACTCAAATAATTGAATATTCTTTCAAAATTAAAATGCATAAGATTTCAAATAAACAAAAATTAAAAGGCAAGCTTATTCTCGAGGGTCCAAATGTCGTGTCCTAACTTACAGGATGCGACATTTTATTATCTCGAGACGCGAGAGCCTTTAATACTCGTTTCAATTTATTCAAACGTTTTTTTTAAATTAACATTAATAAAAAGGGATTGTATGTTAAAATTCTTTTTGAGTTTTCAACTTTGGACGTTAAGACATTAATTAACCAATTAGGTACCAATTTTGGGCGTTAAGAGGGTGCTGACCCTTCCTTGTACGTAACCGACTCCCGAACCTATTTTCTCGAATTTCATAAACCAAAATTGTTGTTTTATTAAATCAAAACGTTTTATTAAAACGATCAATCACAAGGTGACTTGATCACACCTCAAAAAAAAAGGATCGGTGGCAACTCTCATTTTCGGTTTCAAAATATAAATTCGACCGTTTTAAAAAAAAATGGTTTCGACAATTTAAACTGGAATTAAAAGCCCAAAACTCGTAATTCCCATCATAATCCCGTTTAGAAATTCTGCCCGCACAGTCTTCACTAAAACAGCCATAACTTGAGCTCCCGAACTCAAAATTGAGTGAATCAAAATGCATTTTGAAACTAAAAGATAGATCTTCAAATGCCATGAAGACATCTCAATCCAAAAATGTCAGATCTCATCCAAAAAGTCGTCTCAAGTCTGCTAATTTCCCAAGCCTGAAAATTAGCAGTTTTGATGATTGGAATCTAATAAATTTCACCCCATTCGTGCATGTATCAACTTTCATTCTAGGCAAGAAGATCAAATGAGTTGAAAATGACACATTTAATTAATAAGTTAATCACGGATTAATATTTTGATATGATTATAAATGTATAATGACACACTTCATTTTCGACTTATGTAATGACTTGATAAGAGCGGGTCTTGGTATGGGATTAACCGTCTACCGGTCAACTTAGATCGTCATCATTAACTACTAGCAATTCTACGTGACTTTGCATTGAAGACCACCTACGTTTAAAACTAATTCTAAATTAGGTCATTGTGTTATTAATCTGAGCGCATCCTTTATTCTCCTTCATCGCAAAGTTTACAAGAGGTGATCTCATGTCGCGAAGCCGCTTCTCCATGGAAAGAACTGCTGCTAATCTGTAGATTATTATGTGTTAAGCAAGAAAAACAAAACCTACATGAAACAGGCAACGAAAAAGTTAAGTTGTGTGTATACCTGATGAGAGCATCCTCATTTGTTACCGTGCCAGCTGGTTCGAGTTGACCATTCTCCAAATTCACTCTGGAAACAGGTTTTTTTAGCAATTCTTGTCCGACTTTCACAAGATTCTCAAGGTTTTCCTTGGTAGCAATATCCACAGTTGACATTTGCTGAGAGAGTGTATCATCCTGCATGATTTTGACCCTTGAGTCATACATACATACATGTTTTTAAGAGACAATTTTCTGTTAATATCACCAAGTATGATTTGAACAAAAATCTAAACCTGAATTCGGAGATAACTATCTTCAGAATGAAGGGCTTGAAAAAGTCCGGCAATGTGAAAGTCCACCATGTCACTGCTTGCTTGCATGAAAATATCCACCAATGGAGTAGAGTGCTCACTGGTCAACCATCCCAAAACTCCCCATTTAGCTGCTAGATTAGCATGGTACTTCTCTTCTGATTTGGGTGAACCAGTCCCCAAAGATACAACCAGGAACCGAGTGTAGTCAGTGGGCTTTATTGGAAAAAAATCGGGATTCCCTCGAAGGATTTCTTTGCTCACTTCGTTCATAGCAACTAAAGTCTGAAAGAGAAACAAAATTCAGATTTTCACAAGAATAATTCGAATAACGCAAATCCCATCATGTTAAAGTAAATTAGCTATTGATGTGTACACTGAACAGTACCGGGTTATTAGCAGCAACCCCTCCATCGATAAGATTGAATTCTTTTCTAATTTTACCAGTGGAATCTTGGGTTTCAAAATGATGGGCAGGAAGGTAAGTTGGCGCTGCTGATGTTGCGATGCAAATATCCGACAGTAAAACATCCGTGCAAGGATCGCTCTTTACCTGCATGATGGCAATTTAATAATAATACCAAACAACACTAGAAAATGTAGTAGAAAAAATGAAAATTATTTCCTTGTTTTCTTCCATTACAAGTAGTAAATAATGAACCTCATAGCTGGAGAATATTTTTGGCTGGAGCTGCTTAATGTCAAAAGTTGGGATCACAACGTTTGTCAGGGTTTGGTGCAACCTAGTTTCTCCCAGCATTTCCCTCACAAGGTCATGAAGATATTTACCGTCATATTTTGGTCCCATTAAAGATTTGACCACATTTGTAACTGTCGCAAAGGGAGAACTGTCGAGTAACAAAACACAAATCATCTCAATAATTGCTTCAGAAATGATTTATATTCATCTTGAAGATATTTACAAAATAATGATTGACCTATCTTGGGGAAAGATTTTAGGGCAATGTTCAAGGTAGAACTCATTGATATTTTTGGCAGCAAAAAGAGGGCGATTCTCTTGTTTGGGATCTGGGGTAGTAAGCATGGCAGTGACGAGGCCACCAGTGCTCGTCCCAGAAATAATATCAAAATAATCAGCCAATCTCGCTTGCTCACCATCCAGCTTCTGTATATAGCCAAAAACCCAAAATTCATAAGAAAAAAGCAACATATATGGATGATAAAAGCTCCAATCTAACCTTAACCAGGGAAGGATTAATGAGAGATTATATATATGCATGAATCCCATTCCCAGCTATAGTAAGCAAGAAATAAAAAATGCAAGTGATAGGTTAGCTACCTGAAGCTGAGACTCTAAAAAAGCAAGTATAGTTCCAGGAATAAGCCCTCTGATACCCCCTCCATCAATGCTAAGAAGAGTAATCAAATTCCCATATGTGGAAGGTTGACAAGGTGATCTCGGGATATCTGTGAAGAAGTTAAATTTTGGAATAATATGTTTAGGAATTCCTTCCATGGAGGAAGGTGAGAGACTTGTAATTAAGGGTTGTGAGATTGAGAAAGGATATGAACAAGTGGTATAGCTAAGTTAACATAGTGCGAGACATGCAAGTAATGGGGGGTGGGGGAGGGGGAGGTATTTATTGAG
Source organism: Gossypium sturtianum (assembly GCA_025698515.1). Taxonomy (NCBI): domain Eukaryota; kingdom Viridiplantae; phylum Streptophyta; class Magnoliopsida; order Malvales; family Malvaceae; genus Gossypium; species Gossypium sturtianum. The sequence goes on along the minus strand of CM046955.1, from coordinate 149,331,414 downwards.
GCCGAGTTTGGAACTTGCAACTACGTTATGTTAACCAAATTCAATTTCTGATCTTACCTTCCATTCGTACTAGATTTTCTCTGTGAATATGGATAATGGTTAGAGATTCAAACCCTAATCCAATCAAATATCCCAATCACAATTGTAAGTTTCTCTCTTATTTCAGCAATTATTCAAGCAAACTTGTCGAAAGATAGAAAAATTAGATTTAATTAAAAAAAAAGGATTTGGAAATCATCGAGGTTGGCTATAACTTTCAGACGTCAATATGCCTATCAACCATTACAAATTTGCTGATAATATCTGGCAAATCAAAATTAAGAGGAATTGTAAAGCTGCACAAGCTTCTAATATCATATTTATTATGCTAGTAATATTTCTTATAATTGTTTCTTAAAAAAATATTTTTAATAACTTCTTTTTGGAAGTGAATGTGACATAATACTTGGTCTCTACTCAAAGCCCCAGTTCACCAATCGATAGTAAATAATTCTAATTCTAGATGAAATTAACTAGCAAAACTACTTGCATATATTGTACATTTGCTTGTTTTCATAAGTTAAAAATCAAATTGATGCATCGTTTTTCATTGGTTTTCCTGCTATTGCAGTGAAATTTTCCTTCTTTTTATCAAAATTATCAAAGCATTTACGATGGAGACATAACATAATTTAATGGTTTGGTTATTCTTGTTCTAGTACCTTTTGTAGTAAGAATTTTTGTATACTTTTAGGAAACTCTTAAATTTTAGCGCGATATTGTTGAAATTTGATATCTATAATTGAGTTATGTATCGAACCTTAATTTGATTAATCATATCAATTCTATTTTAATAAAAAAATATTATATTTTTTAGGTATTTATATTCAATTTTAGTCTTAAGATAATAATTAAATAGGTTTGAACACTTTTCTTTAAGATTACCAAGTATGATTTTTGAGAGACAATTTTCTTTAAGATCACCAAGTATGATTTGAAAAAAAATCTAAACTTGAATTAAGAGATAACTATATTCAAAATGAAGGGCTTGAAAAAATCTGACAACGCATGTCATTGCTTGCTTGCATGAAAATATCCACCAATGGAGTAGAGTGCTCACTAGTCAACCATCCCAAAACTCCCCGTTTAGCTGCTAGATTAGAATGGTTTGTTAGCACTTTTTGGCAGGAATTTTTAAGAGATCGAAAACTAGTCTCAAATTATTCATTAATTATCATCTTAAGACTGACGAGTAGACTAAATTAGTAAAACATGTATTTGGAAGATTATTTGGGATGCACAAGATAGAGACACTACAACAATTAAATTTTTTAGTGACAATATAGTTGTGACAATAAAAAAATTTGTTTTTTTTTTGTGGTGGTATACCGCATCCTAGGACTCAACCAAACATATAACAGCATATATGAAGCCTTGTAAGGTCAAGATCCACCCTTGCATTGTCTCTACTTGGGTGGAGCTTCTATGGTAGTAATTGTGGATTTCGGCTTATAATTAAGGGAAGCAACTATGAAGAAGTTAAAATTTTATCTTCAAAGAGCCCGAGATCCAATGAAATCAATGGCTGACAAGAAAAGTGAAAAAGAGTTTGATGTGGGGATATGGTGCATTTGAAATTGCAACCTTATAAGCAACAATCTGTGAAGAGAAGTTAGGAGCTTGCAACCAAATTCATCGAGACTTATCCTGTGGTGGCTAAGGTAGAAAAGGTTGAATAGAAGTACAGTCTTGAGCGAGGTCAAAGGTACACTCTACCTTCCTTGTTTTGCAGTTGAAGAAACAAATGCGGAATAGTGGGTATTGATGGCGCTATGGTGAAAGAGGTAGGTGGAGTATTGAAAAGAAGAATAGGTAAAAGTGGCAATAGGCCTTTGATTGAGGTGTTACACTCCTTGATTTGCAGTAGAGATTTCCTACATTTTATCCTTGAGGACAAGTATCATGTGCAGCAGGGGTATTGTTGTAAGCAAACATAAGATGAAAATATATATTAAAGAAGGGATTTTATGAAAATGTGATTTCACGTTATTCTTATCACTTTTCAATAGGATAATGACAAATCAAAATTTCTTTTTTGATTTTCAGCTTTTTTCTCCTAAAAAATTTAAATATAACTAAAAAATGCTAAAAATAGAAAAAATCCAATTTATCATTCTCCTATTGGAAAGGGATAAAGATGACATGAAATTATAATTTCATACAATCTTTTCTCATTTGTATCAATAGTAATTAAATAATAATGATACAACGCAATTTTGAACCGTATAATAATAATCCGAACGTTGTCGTTTTATCAGTTGTAACAAAATATTAAAATTGGTTAACTCAACCATTTTAAATAACTCTTTCTTTAATCTTTCTCTCCTCTCTAATTATTTCTTTCGGGTACCTTAAACCTAACTATTTTATATTTTAGTAATTTAGACAAAGTCTATTTATACAAATAAATTAACAAACTTTTGATTGGTCTAAAACTTATTTATTATCGAAATTCAATATATATCACCATCTCATTTTCTTGTTTTCACACTCAAAACTCATTTTCTTCAAAACTTGCAAAACTGTATTACATATACAGTACGTTTCCTTGTTCTCATACGTTAAATAAATCAATTGGATGGCAATAGAAATTTTCTTTCTTTTTTTCTTCACAAGCCTGTAATGGGTTTCGTTTGGCCATATAATGTAATGGTTTAATTACTTGGTTTTGCATACCAATCTTGTTATTTTGGTATATTTATAAATTGTATTATTTGCTCAATTTAGTCAGTTGGATTCAATTAATTTGAGCTTAAATTAGATTTTGGTTTCCTCACTTCAATTCAATTCAATTTATTTGAGCTTGTTATAGATTTTTAATAATTTTAAGGTTTTTAAAATTAAATTAGTGATTTGACTTGATTCGATTAAAAAATTAATTAAACACTTATAAAAATAAAACATAAAAAAAAATGGTTCAATTGATTTTTTTAATTTGTTTATATTAATTTGTGGATTAACTAACCCAACCTCTTGTTTCAGATCATCTCAATTGATTCTCATTCTAATTTATCCGACCGGTCAATCTAGTCTCGAAAACTATGATCTTAAACAAATCAATTTCAAATGTTATTTAAATAATAAAAGTAAAACCGATCATTATAAAAAAAATTTAATTATTTAAACGCTTTAAATAGTAAAAGGATGAAATTTGATTCATAAAACAAAGCGACTTTAGGCTCCGTTTGTTTTACTAAAAATGACTTTCGGAAAATGATTTCTGGAAAATGATTTACTTTTCTGGAAAAGCTAATATTTTCTAGTGTTTGGATGAATCTGTATAAAATATTTTCTATTTTTTGGTAGATTTTTTTAAAATATTTCATAAAAAAGTTGTTTTCAATTAAACAAACATACATTTGAGATTTTCTTATTTTTTCTGTAACAACAAAAATCCGTGGGCATCGAAAAAGTGTGTTATCGGGCCTCCGTCTTAGTAAATCGAGTTAGTAAATAATTATTAGGAGTAATTATGAGTCTAATAGTGTGTTTAATTAGATTTTTATTTAGTGAATTTAGCTTGATTTAAAGTAATTAAGAAAAATGATCAAATTGAATAAGGGGTAAAAGTCTAATTAAAGATTAAAAGAAAATAAAAAGGGACTAAAATGACAATTAAGCCATTAACAAAGAATGAGGCGGCAAATGCATAAAAATCTTTGATTTTTATGCTTAAGTAATATATTAAAATTATTATTATCATTATTTATTATTAAGGTTTCATGTTAGATATTTATTATTATTATTATTATTATTATTATTATTATTATATTATGAAATAAATCAAAATAAAGACAAATGTATGGTGATTAAATTATACAAGTGTAATGCATATATTTATACATTTGTAATAAATTTATTTAATTACTTTTTACTTAAGTAAATAGATTTTTATTATATTTAAAATATTAAATTATATCAAATAAAAAAATTAAATTAAATTAAGACAAGTGTAGGGTGATGATAATGCACATTTGTAATACATATATTGTTTATTAAATAAATATTTGTTATAATATTATATAATATATTAAGTTAATAAAATAAATAAAACAAAGGAAATAAAAAAAAGAAACAAAAGAAAAAGAAACAAAGAAAGAACAGAGAAGCATTTCGAAACAAGCAGGAAAGAAAGAAGAAAAAGAAGGAAAAAGGAAAAACTAAAGATTTAAGGTTTAAAGCTTTAAAAGGTAAGTCAATTTAGCCCTTTTCTCTTTATTTTGATGTTTTAAGAAGCTTTAAAACAAAGTTTTGTTGAAATTAAGTAAAAGCCATGGAATGTTCTTAGGTTTTCAAACATAGTTCATGTTGGATAAATTGTTGAATTAGGGATTAAATTGTAAAAGAAGCTATAAGTTTTGATTTTTAGGGATTAAATTGAAATAAATTCGAAATTATGAAAATATGATAAAAATTAGATAGTTAAATGTGAGTTTGGCAAGAAATTGAGTAGCAAAAAGGTATGAATTAAGAAAGAAAAACATATAGGTTTAGTTAGGATTAAATTGGAATTAAAGTAAAAGTTAGATAAAAATTTAAGCAATTAAATTGTGTTGTGCTAATGATTGTGAAATTATTTTAATTGTTCGTAGCTAATATCGAGCCTGAAGCATCGGCCCAAAAAGGAAAAGAAAAGATCGTCGAGGATTAAATCCGAAGAGAATTTTGGTTTGTATCACTATAATTCAAGTTATTTATCATTAAATAATAATTTTAAATTTATTTATTTTATGGTAAGTAAATATTGAGGTAAGTGACTTTATTGAATTGAATTTAGAAAATTGAATTGAATGAGAAATATGTGTTAGTATTGAATTGTATTTTGATCAGTGAATGGAAAAGTGAATTTGATATTAAAAGTGAATTTTGAAATGAAAGTGAATTTGAATTGAGAATTAGGAACCCTATTAACTAGTCGGGCTGAGTCGGATATAGTTGGCATGTCATAGGATATGGAAGAGTACGGGTTTTTGGAAACTTATCGATCAGCACTTATGTGCCGAGATCATCATTATTGTTACCGATTCGACACTTTGTGTGTCGTATACTGCTACCGTTACTATTATAGATTCAGCACTTTGTGTGTTGAATACTGTTACTGTTACCGATTCGACACTTTGTGTGTCTATATTGTTACCATTCGCATTGCGATTGACACTTTGTGTGTTGAATACGGTTCTGCTATTATCATATCGCTATCATTCGCGATTCATTGTTTAGATATCGTGATCGTTAAGGCACAATGTGCCGTACTGGTGTGTTGGTTGGAATCTGTGTATCCGTCCAAGTCCGAGTCAAGTTAATAGGAACAAATGAAATAAATTTACTGATAAAATTAAATTTGAATGACAGCAGTTGTGAAAGGTGAAAATTGAAATAAAGAAATAAGAATGGTATATATATATAATTTAATGATAACATAAAAAGATTGAATTGTTCATTAAGTGATGATAATTATAATGTAAAAGTATGTGTGTGATTTAATGTATTTAATTATAAATTAAATTATAGTGATACCACTGAATATATGCATACTCAAATGATTGTTTAAGTGCGCGCAGTTGTAGAAGTCAATCATGAACCAAAGATCCAAAGCCGGACCGACTTGATGAAACTTTTGGTGATGTATATTTTCTTTTGGTAATGTGGCATGTACATAGGATGTGTATAAAGGTTATTATGTTTTGAATATATATATGGTTAAAAATGTTAGTATTATAAGTCTAAGAATTATAATAAAAGAAGTTTATCTATTTTAATTTAATTAGTACATTGATAAATTTAAATTGATATTATATTGATTGAGTTTGATTAGAAGGTATTTAGAATAGAAAATGAATATGTGAAATGTATTGGTTGAATTGGTTATGTTTGAAATGAATACGGTTTTAATTGCAGGGGGTTTTATGTGAAAATAAGCAAAAATGCTGTCGAAATTTATAAAAAAAAAACTGGAATACTTAAACGAGTCCCGTTTCTCTTTTAATACATGCTTTAGACTTCGAGAGTTTATTATAGGGACTTAGTTATTAAATTATACTATGATTATTATTTTATTTGTGAATTATTCGTAAGTTGTCTGATATGTTCGGTAATGCCTCGTAACCCTATTCCGGCTACGGTTCGGGGTTAGGGGGTGTTACATTTTCATTGTTTAATTGAATTTATTTTTATCTATAATTTATATTTTACATTGTTTTTGCATATATTAAAAATATTATGTTCAATTGAGATTCATTACAACGTCATTTTTTAATTACATGACTACTAAATGACTATTTTTTATTTAAAAATGTGACATCAACAAAATTGATAAAAAAAATTAACATGTCAACAATTGGACTTGATTTTTAAATTTAAAAAGTAAAGGGACTAAATTCTTGAAAATAAAAGTACAAAAACTAAATTATAAATCTGTGAAGTGTACATAGACTTATGACATATTTTAACCTTTATACTACAAAACATTTATTATTAATATATTTATAATTGTAATAAATATTTATTGTTAAAATATTAATATTGAACATTTTCAATAATATGTGAATAATATTATTTAAACTTTATTATTAAAATAAAATTGAAATATTAAATAATTTATTAAAATAATAAATTATATTAATAATTTATTATATGACTAAATATAAATAATTAAATATGTATGGTATTGAAAATATAATATTTTAAATATTTTTAAAAATAAAAATAAAATTTATTATCAATATAATAATATTAAGCTTGATTTAAGTTAATTTTTATAAAATAAAATAAAATCATTTATAGATGAGTTATTTTTCGGAAAATGACTTACGCTTTTCAAAAAAGCACGAAAAATGACTTATTTTACCTTAACTTGTAAGTTATTTTTCGTTGACCAAACTATTTTCTATGAAACAAACACAAGATAATGTAGAAAATATTTTTCGTAAAATATTTTATATGTAAACAAACGGATCCTAATATTAGGCTGGGTGGGCAATCAATCTAGGCCCAAACAACAAAGAGAAGGATGTCCCATTCAAATTCAATTCTTTAGACTAGAGCAGCCAAATGGGCTGGCTCGAATCCGGCTTACTTTGAATTTGAAATTTTTTTCCTCTAAATTTTTTCGGATTTGAATTTTCAAATCTGGGTTCAAATCAAGCTGGATGAGCTTTATCGAATTCAAATAATTTTAAAATTTATAAGTTATAAATATTTTAATTTTGAATGTAATAATTCATTTCACACAACGCAATTCAAATTTATCTTATAAATGGCATAAATTATGTACATTCGTTAACTTTATTTTATATAAATTAATTAAAGTGTTTATTGTATGTAAAATTTATTATTTTATGATATTACATGAATTAATGAAACTATTTTTTATTGTTAATTATTATATTATATTATATTGACAATTGAATAACTTTTTGTTTTTCTTATTAAATTTTTAAACCTAATACTCATATTCTAGAATATTTCTTCCAAAACCCAAATATATTATACTAAGTTCAAACCCAAATAATATACTCATTATTACCCAAACTCAAAATAAACTAATTATAGCTCGAATCTCAAGTACAAAATAAAATGAAATTAAACTTAATATCTAAATACAATTTCTAAAAGTTAAAACCCGATTTTAAATCTAATTTAAAAAAATATTATTTTATTAAGGTATTAATTTTTTTAATAATACTCTATGAATTGCTAGTTATAATTATAAACATGTATTTTAATATGATAAATTACACATAACTATTGATGTTATATCTTTTATTATAATTAATAATATAATAATGATTATTATATTAATACTTATAAACTATATTATTTCATTATATAATATTATATCACATACTATAATAATTGAGTAGTGCATATATATTCATTCTTATCATATATTATTGTTTATTATTATATTGGTTGAAATATGTTTTAAGTCCCTATACTTTTTTGTACATTTGATAGTTAGCCATCCTATTATATTATATAATGTTATATCATATCATATAATATATAATACATTAATAATTTATACATATGCATCAATGATTAAACATTATAATATCATATAGTACTATATATTTTATTATGATTTATAATATAATAATAGTTATACATAATAGTAGTACATTAATTATATATTATTATTTATTATTATATTGGTTGAAATATGCTCTAAATCCCTACACTTTTCGTACATTTGAAAGTTAGCCCTCCTACTATATTATATAATGCTATATCATATCATGTAGTATATAATATATTAATAGTTTATATATGCATCAATGATTAAACATTATAATATCATGTAATACTATATATTTTATTATAATCTCTAATATAATAATAGTTATATATAATAGTAGTGCATTATATATAAATTATTATACATTATTGTTTATTATTATACTGGTTGAAATATGCTTCAAGTCCCTATACTTTTCGTACATTTAAAAGTTAACTCTCATACTATATAATGCTATATCATATAGCATATAATATATTAATAATTTTATATATGCATCACTGATTGAACATTAAAATATTATGTAATTTTCTATCTTTTATTATAATCTATAATATAATAATATTTATATATAATAGTAGTACATTATATATTACATATTATTATATATTATTGTTTATTATTATAGTGGTTGAAATTTAGGCTTCCTTTGGATGACCAGTGAGCTCCATTTCAGTACGTTTAAACCACTTTTTTTAACTCAATCTCACTGATGGGGTGTTTGGATAATACCTCCAGTTGCTCAATGGACTGATTCCCACCGTGCTGCACCTCTAGTTGCTCACTGATGGTTTTTGCTTCAGTGCACTCACCACAACCATTTTTTCCAATTTTACCCATGGCCCTTTCTATTTTTTTTTCTTTCCCTTTTAATGTCTCAAGAAATCAGATTTCGGTTTATCCAAGGAAAGAAAATACTTGTGCCGATTTAATAGCAAGAGAAATGCTTTATAAAAGAGAGGAGTTTTACCTGGAGGGAGAGATTGCAGATTCCATTCGACATGAGATGGAACGATTAAGGGAGATTTTTAGACTGAGAAGGAAGAAGAAAGTCTGGAGCAGTTTGAAATGCTAGTAAAGAAGAAACGTCCTTTGAAGTAAAAGAAGAAATTTCAAAAATGGAAGAAGAGTAAAAGAGTCTGATGAAAAGAAAGAAATAAAGAAGATGGGTTGAAGAAGAGTCAAAGAGTCTGATAAAAAGAAAGAAATAAAGAAGATGGGTTATAGGATTAGGTTAATTTATTTGTTACGTCCTTTCATTTTCTTTTTCAGATTTTTATGGGGCATTTGATGTAAATTCATTTATTTGTTAGGTTTTTTATTTATAGGATAATAAGTGAATAACAATTGAGGTATTTTAATGTTATAATTATCATTTAAATAAATACAAATATAATTATTTATAGGATAATAAATAAAATATTAAAAAATATATTTTAATATTTTATTAAATGAATTTATAAATTCACATATTTTAATAATTTTATAAAAGTAAAATAATTTAAAAAAACTATTATATATCAATTCTAATATGATGTCCTTAATGGTCATTTTTTATCTCCACCTCACCGCTACAGCTGCGTTTGAATCCAAACACACACTCTACCGCTGTTTTTAATCTCACTGCTACAGTGTCTAATCTCACCGCTACAGTAACTAATCTCACCGCCACCGTTGTTTTTAAACTCACCGGAGGTAAACACACTGCCCATCCAAACTAGCCCTTACTCTAAGTTTCTATGCTTTTTATGCATTTGAAAGTTAGCCTTCCTACTATATTATATAATGCTATATCATTTCATATATTAATATTTTATATATATGTATATATATGCATAAATAATTAACATTATAATATAATGTAATACTATATTTTTTATTATAATTTATATTATAATAATAGTTATATATAATAGAAGTACATTATATATTACTTATTATTGTATATTATTGTTTATTGTTATAGTAGTTAAAATATGCTTTTAAGTCTCTATATTTTTCGTACATTTGAAAGTTAGCCCTATTACTATATTATATAATATTATATCATATCATAAAATATATTAATGGTTTATATATATATATATATGTATCGATAATTAAACATTACAATATCATGTATAATATTATATCTTTTATTATAATCTATATTATAATAATAGTTATATACGTGTTAATATTTTTAGTAATAGTTATATATTATATTATATTATTAATTACATGCATTATATTATTATTTTATGTATTAGTAATATACAAATTTAGTATATCGGTTTAAGGTGAAGTTAGGTGATTGGTTTCGGTAATAGTTATATAATATATTATCATATTATCATTAAAGTTTAATTTTATAGATGGTAATAATTATTAATTATATATTTATTACACATATATAATTATAGTATTAAAAATATTTTATGTTAAATTAATACTTTTAAAAATTTATTTCACTTTATAAATTAACATAAAAATTTATTATTAATTACTTTTCCTATTAATAAATTTTTAATATAAATATGCAATACTTATGAATGCATTTTCAAAAAATAAAGAATTATCATTTATTTTTATTTTAAATAATATTATAAAATTATATTAATTATTAATATTTATTATGATAATTTATAAATTCGAACTTTTTCGAGTTTTGAATTAAATTTATCTTAGACTCAGACTAAATTCACCTCAAACTCGAATCATTAAAAAGTTGGACCGACACGAACGAACAGTTGACCTCGAGCATATTTTATCTTTACTTTAGAATATCTTGCTTTTCAAGTCGGGCCAAGGGAGGACCTGGAATTGGCTCTATTTCAACAGGTATCAAAGAATTATAATATATAGTTGTGTTTATAAAAGAAAGAAGCAAAATTTGCAACTTTTATATTCAAAGAAAACAGCTTTTGGCCAAAAAAGATACACAAATATTCAAAGAAAACAGCAATATTTTGAAAGACAAAGTCGGGATTTTCAAGGCTGGCGAGTCCACCTGATTTATATGCAATTCACTAAATGGTAACTAAATGTGCAGTTTAACAATTTGATGCATTTCTTAATTTTGTGGCAGTTGTTCCACTTGGTGCTTTCATATCACGAAGCCGCTTCTCCTTGGATAGCACTTTAGCCATTCTGAAGGTAAAGATAATGCATAAGATTAGTATCAAAATCAGATAATATGATGCAGAATTCGAAAATTATAGCAGTAAATACCTTATGAGAGCCTCTTCATTTGTTCCCTGGTTACAGGGCTCAAATTTACCAGTCTCCAAGTTCACCCTTGAAACTGGTTTTTTCAATAAATCTTCCCCAACTTTCACAAGATTCTCCAAGTTTTCTTTAGTAGAAATATCCACAGATGCAAGTGGACCCTCTAGTGTATCGTCCTGCTTTTGTTCTTAAATCATGAGCTAAATCTAGTTTTTCCGATTCAAAACATGTAAACGGATTATATATATGTATATAACTATATATACCTGGATACGGAGATAACTATTTTCAGATTGAAAGGCTTGGAAAACAGCGGCAAGGTGATATTCAGCCATGTCGCTGCTTGCTTGGGTGAAAACATCGACCAATGGAGAAGAGTTTTCACTACTCAACCATCCCAAAATTCCCCATTTGGCAGCGTTCTCTGAATCAAACTTCCCTTCCGATTTGGCTGAACCAGTGCCCAAAGATATAACCACGAACTTAGAATAGTCTGTTGGTTTTATTGGAAAGTATTTAGGGGCTCTGCGAACGATTTCTTTGGTCATTTCGCTTACAGCAACTAAAGCCTGCAAGGATTAGTAAACATGCATGTTATTGATTTCAGGATTACTTGTAATCCAAATCTCATTTCATAAAAGAGACGAATAAAAATATATTATACAAATATTAATGAGTACCGGATCGTTTGCAGCAACAGCACCATCAATGAGATGGAATTCTTTCGCTACACCATTAGAATCTTCGGTTTTAAAATAGTGAGCTGGTAGGTAAGTTGGAGCTGCGGAGGTTCCAATGCATATATCCGAGAGCAAAGCATCTTTCCAAGGGTTAATCTTCAGCTAATTATGAAGGACCAGAGATTAGAGAAACAACTCAATAATGAACCTTTGCATTTCTTACTCTCCCTTCATTTCAGACTACAAATAAGCTAAATGTACCTCATAGGTGGAGAAGATTTTTGGTTGGAGTTGCTTGATGTCAAAAGTTGGGATCACAACGTTGGTCAGTGTCTGGCTCAATCTTGCATCTCCCAACTTTTCTCTTACGAGCTTATGCAGATATTTACCATCATATTTCGGCCCTGCCATAGTTTTCATCAAACTTGCAGCAGCTGCAAATGGCGATCTGACATTACCAACGAAAAGAGTCACGTAATACATTAAATGAGAAAATACTACTTTAATTGCAATTTTGCTTCTATATAGCCTATATATGATTATTACGTCTCTTGGGGGAAAATTTTAGGACAGTGTTCAAGATAAAAGTCCTTTATATCTTTTGCAGCAAAAAGAGGACGAGTCTTCTCGTTCGGGGCAGTGATCATGGCAGTCACAAGGCCTCCGGTACTAGTCCCAGCAATGATATCAAAATAGTCAGCAAGTCTCGCCTCCTCACCATCCAGTTTCTGTAAATAACCAAACGTAAAACAAACAACTATTACAATCAACAAGTCTTATTAATAGATAAAAAGGGTCAAAAATGCATTTATATATCTACATAGCTAGCCAGCTACACTGTCTCTAGTAAAAAGAAATGGCAAATCATCAGCAGTTTCTCACTATGAAATGCATGCGTACCTACATGCAGTAATGTTCATAAATTTGCCACTTTAGAAGTTCAAATAGGAACATGGCTCATCTTATCGAAAACCAAATATGGAAGAATTAAAGCATATATTTTGTACCTGAAGTTGAGCCTCAAGAAAAGCAAGTATGGTTCCTGGTATGATCCCTCTAATCCCACCTCCATCAATGCTAAGGATGGTGATTATTTCACCGTAGGTGGGAAGTTGATGTTTCATTTAGTCAAGGAAGAAAGAGGAGCTTGTATTGTTTCTTTGATGGCCTTAACTAAGATATATATATATATATAGAGAGAGAGAGAGAGAGAGAGAGAGCAATGAGGTGATAATATGATATATGTTCTGTGTTCGTTTTCTATACTCTTTGAGGAATGCAAGAGCTGCTATTTATAGACTTGAGATCGTTGCTCAAGTTTGACATATTCCATTTTCATTGACATTTTTATGATTTTGTATTTCAGTTTATGTCAGATATAGGTAGATAGTTTCCAGAGGGGACTGTTACGGTGGCTTAGTGGCCTTGTACCCAAAAAATTTTGCGAAATTTTAATTTTTTAAAATTTTCATTATAACTTTGAATTTTTTTTTTGAATATATATTTTAATTAAGTTCTCTTAAAATTTTTAAAAAAATCTTTTTAATCTCACAAATTTTAATTAAACCTTAAATTTTAAAAAAAATCTTATTAAACTCCTAATTTTTTTAATATTTTATTAGTCTCCCAATATTTGATCTCAAGATCATAAATTTTCTCAAAAATTGATCCTTATTTCTCTTCCGGTACTTACATAAGATTAATTGACTTAATGATTATGTACCCTTTTAGGTTTAACTCCTTTTTTTAATAACTTTGTCCACCAAAAAAACAAATTAAGTTTATAGAAAAAGTTTGCGAACACACATTATATAGATAGTGGATACATATCATTGAATTAGAAGGATATGCCAAACAATAGATTTTCAAGAATAATTAGGAACTAGTACATTCCTCATGAATAAAATTGACTTTAGAAAATTGGATAAACAAAGGTAAAATAATCCAAAAGAATGTAAATTAACTAAAAAGAAAAAAAGAAGAGATGTCGTCAAAGTTTACTATAATTTTGGATATCAAACTTGCAGATATGAAATCATCATGTAATGATGTTAGGAATGTGGCTAACCTAAATTGCAAAATTCTTCTAATTATATAATTACTGGCAGGTCCGTTTTTTTGACACTTTCAAGATCTTAGGCATAATAATAAAATGGGGTTTTAAGTTTTTTAAAAGTTGAAGAAAATTTTTTTGAAGTCCCTTAAAAGTTGGTAAAAAAATTTTTGGGTCCTTAAAAGCTAAAACAATAAAATTTGAGACTCTTTAAAAACTAAAAAACTAACATTTTACACCCCTTTCAACCTTGAAACTTGAGTGGCCGCACCTCCAGATGATCCAAGGGCTAAGCTTGATTATTGGCTCATGTTATCTTTTCAAAATAAGAGATTAGTTTATTTTCTTTAGTACAACCAACTTTGCCACCCTCTCTTATAGTATTTTATTACAACAATCTTAGTAAAACTAATTTTTATGTTTTATTTTTTTACTTTTTATACTATTTACTAAATTATTTTTTATAAGAATCTTTTGTATAAAATCTATTCTTAAGTGAAATAAAAATTATAAAATTTAAGTAAAATATAATTTCAATTACATAAAAAATTATGAATGAAAATAATATTAATAAATATAATTACATGTAAATTATATTAAATATATTATTTAAATCTAAAAAATTAATATATTATAATTATTTAATTTAAAAATTAAAAGAAAGACAAATATGTGTATAACAAATATCTTAGCGGAAAACTAGATTATTATAGACGGGTCAAGGTTGATTGTTATCCAAAGTATAAAAAAACATATTTCATAAATGTTGTTATTTGAGTTTGAGTTTATTGTTAGCCTTAGCTATAATGTTCTAACGTAGAAAAAAGTTTGGTCGAAGCCAAAATTTGATAAATTATTTTCCGGCAGATAATGGATATATATAATTAATTATATATTGTTGAAAGTTTATTTCTCTTCTGGAGACTTTTGCCTGAAGGACGTCTTATAAAAGGTTCGTGCACTATACAGAATAAATTAATCAAATAAGTTTAGAAAAAAAAAGTTAGGCAGAAAAGAAAGGGCAATTGACCCATAAATACCCAAAAATAAAAAAATTTACGGAAAAGGGCCGGAATTGGGAAAATTACGGAAAGGGCGAATCCCCAAAAACGCGCCACGTAAGCGCGTTTTTGGGAAGGGACAAGCGGCGCCTGCTGGAAGCGTTTTTGTCCACGTCATCAAAAACGCTCCCACGTGGACGCGCTTGCCGACGTGGACAAAAACGCCCAAAAGGCGCTTTTGGTCCCAACGATCATTTTTTTGACCGTTGGCTCCCCCAACGGTCAGAAAAAAAAAAAACTATAAAACCCCACCCTTTATTCTTCACATTTCAATCCTTTCTCAATATTCTCTCAATTTTCTCTCAATTTTCTCTCAATTTTCTCTCAAGGTCCTTGAAATTAACGCTCAAATTTCAAAATAGTCCTTTACTATTTACGAAAAAGCCCTTAATTTTTTTTTAAGATATTTTTATCGGAAAATTTTAAAGCCGATTACAATGGCCGGGGAATTACTTCGCCTAGGCGAGAAGCACATTGCCGTCGAGCAAATAAAAATGGTAAGTTTTAATTTTAATTTTGAAATATTATTTAATTTTTTATCCAATTATGTAATTTTAATTAATTTTGAATTTTATGATTTTTTAAACAGTCTGTAGATCGGGTGTTGGAATGTTATATTCGCAACATGCATGATCCCCCATCGCCGTTGATCGAGAATTACCTGCGTGAAGCGGGTTTTGGCATGTGGCCACGATAGGCCGAGGGTTCAAGTTGGAGCCGCCTTTGATCAGCGCGTTGATTGAGAGGTGGAGACCGGAGACGCACACTTTCCATTTGCCATGCGGAGAGTGTACCATCACCTTAGAAGATGTGCAGTTACAGTTGGGATTACCGGTGGACGGGGCGGTAGTCACCGGGTCCGTAACATCTCTCGATTGGATGGCCGTATGCTACGAGCTTAGGTGCCATTCGGATAGAATTCGAGGAGCTCGGATCGATATGGCGTGGTTACGAGACACATTCCCGCAGCCAACGAGGATTCGATGAAGTAGAAAGAATACGGTATGCTCGAGCATACATTCTTCAAATAATTGGAGGCTATCTCGATGCCGGACCTCTCTAGAAACCTCGTCCACCCGAGATGGCTCTCGAAATTTGTTGACTTCAGAGCGCCGGTGAATTGAGTTGGGGTCCGCCGTGCTATCGAGGTTATACCGAGAGATGTGCGGCGCATTGCCGAGTAAACAAAAAATCGGAGGTTGCCTATCACTACTGCGATCATGGGCATGGTTTCGATTTCCATTTTTACGTCCTCGACTCGACCCGACCATATTCATTCCCAATCGATAACGAGGTAAATTTAATATTATATTTTACAATTATGTCGTATATTTATAGTATAATTGTATGCTAAAAGTTTATTTAATTAGGTGGAACCATCCGCGAATCATGTTGGAATCAAATCGCTTGAGGATATACGGCTCTGTTGGACCAAAGGTCGGAATCGTAAGTAAGTTTCAAATTTGTTATTATAATTTAGTATTTCGTATGTAGTGTCTAATATGAGGTATATGTCTAAAATTTTCGTAATGTGAATATAGTTTGAATGGACACCGCATTTGACGACCAGTAAATTGCGATAATTCCGGAGGAGTTCCTCCAAAATCCGAGCGGTTGGCACGTAAAGGTCCCATTGATCACCTACTCGACCGTGGAGATGCACGAGTGCAGATCGGGTTATGCGGCAATTTTGATTTCGCAACGGATTCCGTACACACCGGAGGTGCTCGATGATGAGCACAAAGTAGACTTACGGCAAACACATACGAATTGGGCAAGATTTTGGTCGAACATATCGAGGCGTGGGAGAACCGATATGACTATATACCCGACCGAGAACCGATAGTCGTTCGGAGTTAGCATGCGTCTTGGAGTACATGCCATGGTTTAGGATCCATGGCAAGCCATATCTATTGTCGGAAGAAGAGAGGCGACGACAACCGAGAGCGGCGGAGGCGCCGAGGCCCTTTACACCCAAGGAGAAGGGGTGATGGCGGGGCAATCATCACCGACGACACGATCCACCGGGCCAACAACAGCGCCTACACGATCCCGGGCCCATCGGTTCAACCGACAACACCGGGCCCATCACAAAGATCTACCGTTCATGCCGGTGCGTACCCTTCCCCTTATATGTATCCTCCTAACCCATATATGTTTTGATTTCCTATTCCTAGCCCAGTTGGAGTGCATGGCGGGTTCGAGCTCATTATCGACTACTCACTGGCCATCCGATGGTGAGGCCGACGCCGCATGTGGGTTCAGAGGAGGCGCATCGGGAAGCACTTATTTACGCCAGCTCTCGCCGTTCGGGATCTGATCACCCCGCAGTGGTTTATGCAAACACCTCCGCGTCAATATTTTATTATCGAGTGGGTCACCATCGCAACATCCGAACTGGACCCACTCACGAGGAATCGATTCCCGCCCGAGGTTCCACAACCCCGCGGAAGCCGGAAGAAGGAGGAATCCGGTAGCAGAATCGTCGACCGCCCTCGTGTGGCATTGGTTCCCACCCCGGCATCATCACTAGAATTTTTAATTAAGTTTTTTTTTGTAATTAATGTTTAATATATTTAGTAAAATTTGAGTTTAACTTGTTGCCTTGTCATTTAATTTTTATATTTGTTTTACTTATTTTAATAAAATTTGAGTTCAAATTGTTGCCTTGTAATTTAATTTTTTAATTTGTTTTACTTATTTTAATAAAATTTGACAAAATAGAATTTTTTTTTGTAATTAATGTTTAATATATTTAATAAAATTTGAGTTTAACTTGTTGCCTTGTCATTTAATTTTTATATTTGTTTTACTTATTTTAATAAAATTTGAGTTCAAATTGTTGCCTTGTAATTTAATTTTTTTAATTTGTTTTACTTATTTTAATAAAATTTGACAAAATAGAATTGATTTTTTTTGTAATTAATGTTTAATATATTTAATAAAATTTGAGTTTAACTTGTTGCCTTGTCATTTAATTTTTATATTTGTTTTACTTATTTTAATAAAATTTGAGTTCAAATTGTTGCCTTGTAATTTAATTTTTTTAATTTGTTTTACTTATTTTAATAAAACTTGACAAAATAGAATTGATTTTTTTTTTGTAATTAATGTTTAATATATTTAATAAAATTTGAGTTTAACTTGTTGCCTTGTCATTTAATTTTTATATTTGTTTTACTTATTTTAATAAAATTTGAGTTCAAATTGTTGCCTTGTAATTTAATTTTTTTAATTTGTTTTACTTATTTTAATAAAATTTGACAAAATAGAATTGATTTTTTTTTGTAATTAATTTTTAATATATTTAATAAAATAAAAGTTATTGTACAAAAGTTAACCGTTTTCCTCCGAAAAAATAGATATTACATAGCTTCCATGAGACAAAACACCTAAGAACACGGTCAACTATTCCGACTTGGACACGAGCGAGATGTATGCCCCGGGTTCCTACACCATCCGCACAACCGACTTTGGTTGCTTGTTTCTCGGATATCCATATTATTGCGTATTCTAGACGAGCGAGGTCGACCTTTTGGTTTGCGCCTCAATTGTCTATCCGGTAATAGCTTATACGGTGCAAGCGATACCAAGGGCCACTTACGTTCATCTGGGACTGGTGGGAATACGTGTCCCCACACGTTGTACATGTTTTGTAATTTATACACTTCGTGCGACATATCTCATTGGATCAAGACGGAGATTCCGACAAGCCGCAAGTACATGGGCGCATGGGTAACGAAGTGCATCAAATTTCCACGATCGCGAGTCCTATTTGTCAAGTGTACACGATAATGGCCGCCAACAATACCTTGGTTTGATCTGTCAAACTCCGTGACACGAAACCATAGGTTGTCGCGATCGTGACACACCTTGTGTGCATGGTGTTCGCCCGTGCCTTCCCACGGTTGATTTCTTGCAAGACCTTCGGGCTCCATACATGGCCTCCTTCCATCGCCCTCTATAAATCGCCGCTCTCTTCGGAAATAGTGCCGCTTAACCGAAAATATGTCTCTCGCACGATCGATGTAATGGGCGGATGACGGGTTCCTTTCGAAGCGAGTTTATGCATTCGGCAAGGTTTGTGGTCATATGCCCATATCGTAGGGCGCCGTCATATGCTTGTGTCCCTTTGTTCCAAAGGAATGTTGCCACAGTATCTTGCGCCGGCGTTATCTCGAGCGCAAAGCGGCAAAGCATCTCCAAAAAGCGGTCTTTATTGATCTCATACCACGCCAATATACGTTGATAGCTAATATTACATACCACTCTTCAATTGCAAATAAATTGAATTTTTCAAAAGAAATTGTATTAATAGATATTTCATACCCATATCGATCACTTGTTGTCTCTGTCTTTTAGATCGATGTTTGCGTAGTAGTTGGATGCGACATGCCTCGTGCAATATCGATGGTGTGTGCGATGCCATACGCACTGGCGTTCTATTGCCGCAAGTATTCCAGGCCCCGATCCGATATAACGCATATGTCGAGTTCGGGGCAAACATGCCTCCTTAACCTACTTAGGAAGAAGTCCCAATCATCACGGTGACTCTCCGGTGTTATTGCGAATGCAATCGGAAGGATTCTCCCACATCCGTCTTGTGCCACGACTAGCAATAGCCGATGGGTATATCTACCATACATAAAGGTACCGCGTCAATTTGTACCAATGGCTTACGTATTTAAAGGCATCTCGGCATTGCTTAAATGTCCGAAGCAGACGCTTGAACACCGCGCATCCACGGAGCGACGATCGTTGTAGTCACGCGAGTTCCGTTTCAAGGTCCGTCATCTTTCGCTCGGGACATATCTATCCAAAGACGACACCACCGCCACACTTCATTATATGAAGTGTCCCACCCACCGTGTAACTTTTCTAACGCCTTACCGCTTGGCTATCCAAGCCTTTCGTAAGAGGCGTGTACCCCAATTGGCTACGAATCGCCAATTAAGGTCGGCACCGTAGTATTTGGATCGGCCTTCAACATCGGGATTATCATGTCACCAACATCTACGAATCCATCCTCGGATGATCTTGTGTTACACACATCAACGGCACGTTAAACAATGCAATATTACATATTATTATCGTTATTCGAAATCACCGAACACATAGTGATATGCATCAAGCAAGACATGTATGTCGACCTTTGTACTTTTTAATCTCCCACAACCTGTCTTTTTCTTCAACGACGCCATGATTTTCCATTGACATGTGCCATCTTGCTGCGCGCACACTTCGCTCGAACTTATCGAGCTTCGATTTAACCACCGTGTAGTTAACCCCGTTCTTAATGTCAGATTGTTTCAACGCAACAAGAAAATTATTCTTGTTCGCAAGCTGGTTACCAACTTCTAATTCGTCGGAATCAAACGATGTATCTGCATTGCGCCACGGCGTCCGGTGTGTTAGTTCAGAAACTCCAATGCATCATCATGAGATAGATCGACATTATGCATGTGAAATTCGGAGGCGCAGTACGCGCCGAATAGCGGATCTTCTTCTTCTTCGCCCGAACCGCCTCAACGTCTTGGTACAATTGAGCGGGCTCCGGTTCGAGAAAATAATCCAACTTCGCGCACCGTCGGGCCCCGCCTCTCGAGGTGGATCCACATCGGATTCATCGTCCGACCCTCCATAACTCGCGCAACAAACGAGGGCCCTCGCCGGTGGATGTCGTCGGGAGTTCATCATCCCTCCTTAAACATCTTTCGCATGCAGATTCCAATCGTATGTGGATTGCCAACCACTAGAACTTGCCGACGCCCCCGAAGACGTATTTCTATCATCGGACGTCGATCGACGGATATGCATGTCCCATCCACCAACCGAGTGTCGTGCGCAGGGTTATGTTTTCCATACTACGACCGCGACACGGGCACTTCGTGTTTGGCCTCCCACTTACAGAGTGTCGGCTTGGGGTCGTGTATTCCTCGAACGGCGAGTACATGTCGAGGTCGCAGCAAGATCACTTAGAGATGAAAATTCTACATATACCTCCATATAGGGTGATCCATCGCAATATGAGTCTCCACCATTGCCTCAAAGCCCCGAGCACCTTTGATGTCGAACGACTCATATCTCACCGGATCAACCAAGCGCAAAACCTATACTTAATACATCGAACTTTCATTGGCGTTGTTCCAAATATTTTACGCCTAATTCTTTTTTGAAGTTCAACCAAATCGATGTTCGATTAAAACTCGATCACATTGTGTTCTCCGATAAGAAAACAACGCCATTCGGTGTCACGAACTTCACCAAGTCGTAGTAAATAACAAAGATTAATACGTTCACTCATTTTCAATTTTTTCCCTTTGCCTCAATTTCCCTTTCGCCAGCGAGAATGAATTTTCACCGATTTATAGCCTAATTTTGCCGAGGCTTTGAGCAAAGCGCGTCCACGTGGGAGCGTTTTTCATTACGCATGCCGACAATGCGCCTGCCTGGAAGCGTTTTGGCCATCGTTTATTGTAAACGCCCTCAAAATTATTTCTCCGTGAGATCATCAGAGCAAAAACGCGCCCACGTAAGCGTTTTCCGTAACGCATCTTTGTTTTTGGCGGTGTTTGTTCGTAAACGTCCCTCAAAATTATTTCTCCGTGAGATCATCAGAGCAAAACGCGCGTCCACGCTGGCGTTTTCGTAACGCATCTTTGTTTTTGGCGGTGTTTGTTCGTAAACGTCTCCTCAAAATTATTTTGCCGGAGACTATTGGGCCAAAAACTTCAACACGGGTAGTAAGGACCAAAACGCCGCCTGGGCTGAAGCGTTTTTGTCCACGCCGCAAAGCGCGCGTCCACGTGGGAGCGTTTTTGGATGGCGTGGACAAAAACGCTTCAAAGAGCGCGTTTTGGTCCCCTCCCCCAAAGCGCGCTTACGTGGCGCGTTTTTGGGGATTCGCCCTTTTCCGTAATTTTTCCCAATTCCGGCCCTTTTCCGTAAATTTTTTTATTTTTTGGTATTTATGGGTCAATTGCCCGAAAAGAAAAGGTATATATATATATATATATATTTTGGAACCTAATCTTGATTTATTGTATCAAATTAGTCATTAACTTTTTTTTGTTAAATTAGGTACTCAAACTTGGGTTTAAGATTTAATTTGGTACTTAAATTTTTTTCTATCCTATTAAGTACCCGAACTTGACATTTTAGTTCAAATTGGTA
Source organism: Gossypium sturtianum (assembly GCA_025698515.1). Lineage (NCBI taxonomy): Eukaryota > Viridiplantae > Streptophyta > Magnoliopsida > Malvales > Malvaceae > Gossypium > Gossypium sturtianum. The sequence continues at coordinate 149,309,184 of CM046955.1, read as the reverse complement.
CATGAACTTGACTCTTTAATTTAAATTGGTTTAAACAAGTCATTTATCGTAAATATTACTTCGGATAAAAAAATAAGTTCAGATATCAATTTGAATCAATAAGCCAAATATATATAGATATCTAATTGGACGAAGAAAATGACGTATTAATTAAACTTTAAAGCCAAGTTGAAGTATTTAATCCAACAAAAATAATTAAATACCAAAAAAATATATTTATAAAAGAAGAATATGAAGATAAAACAAAATATTGGTCAATTAGATATGTTTCACAAATCAAACAAGCTTCAATATTGGTCAATTCTTTTTGGGTCAATTTTTACTTATATATTTTTGTGTTAATATATAAACTTCCAAGAAAATGAGTCTTCGTTTTGAATTGTTTTTATAAAAGAATATATTTAGCAAACCTTTGTGTACTATGAAGTCATCTTCAAAATTCAATAGGAACAAATTTTATTGTTTTTTTTTTGTGAAATAATAGAAGAAAGAAAATCATGTGTTGATAGTTATGGTTAGGCAGGGTGGCTGTGATTAAGTTCGGTCGAGCCGAACATTAAAAACAAATAAGCCCATTAAGCACAGACTATATATTTATACATTTAAGTTCATTGGACCATCAAATATTTCCAGACCAGATATCTTGTCTTAGGCCCTTTAAGTTATGTAGACCGGACTGGCCGAAATATATATCAAGCCTTCACATCCCACCAAGGTTTCATTTGTCTTGCTACCAAAGAAAAGTTTTCTGAAAACTCCGATCGACAATGTCAGGATTGGACCGTTTGCAAAGGATGTTCGCCGGTGCTGGCGGCGCTTTGGGTCATCCGCCGCCGGATTCCCCGACCCTTGATTCTTCGGAGCAGGTCTATATCTCCTCTCTCGCCCTCCTCAAAATGCTTAAGCATGGTATTTTTCCCTCACCCTCTCATTTGCTTATATGAAGTTTTTTATCTTTTATTATTTTTATTTTCATTTACTTCACTACTAGGGTTTCGCCTTTGTTTAAAAAATCACACTGCTTTGATTTTGCGGTTTAGGGTTTTCTTTATTAAATCATAAATGCTATTTTTCTGATTCATCTACTTATCTATGAGAACCGCGAGCTATTTCGCTCTATTTTAGGGCTAAAGAGTTTAACTTTTGCAGTGGAATGCTGTAATTGTGTTTCTTTGTTTGGTTGATTTGAACATTTTATAGGAAGAGCTGGAGTTCCCATGGAAGTTATGGGTTTGATGTTGGGAGAGTTTGTTGATGAGTACACTGTGCGTGTCGTGGATGTCTTTGCAATGCCACAGAGTGGTACCGGTGTTAGTGTCGAAGCTGTGGATCATGTTTTCCAAACGAATATGCTTGACATGCTCAAACAAACTGGAAGGTTTTATCTACTCTAGTATCTAGTTTTATTCATATCAACTTATAATAGTTTTGGGCCAGTATTAACTTTGCAAGGTTGCTATGTACTCCTTTATCACTTATTTCTCTTGATTGACTGCTGATCTTTATGCTTGTTGTTGCAGGCCAGAGATGGTTGTGGGTTGGTACCATTCACATCCAGGATTCGGCTGCTGGCTTTCTGGTGTCGACATAAACACACAGCAGGTCGTAATTAACCTTTTTTGCATAGTGCTCCACCATACACATGTTTGTTGACTAGCTATAGTGTAGAAGATTTTCTTGTCTGTCATCGGCTTTAATGTCTCCAGTTAGTGTTAATACTTAGTATACAATTCTGTTCTTAATGTATCATTTCGGACACTGCATTTTATTTACTGCAATTCATGGCTTTGTAACCCCCCTCTCTGTCACCCCCTTCCCAGAAATATATGTAAAATGTGTCAAAGATATTTTGAGTATATAAGAGTTGATAAATATTGTAATGGCTCGAATCAATGTAGGTTATTAAATATTATACTAGTGCATATTCAAGGCCAAATGAGTTTTGGTACTTGCTTTTTTCTTATCCTATGTCATTTGGCTTATTTTTTCCGTTTCAATCTTTTCAAGTGAAGACCATTTCAATGGTTTTATTATTTTTTTGTTACTGTTGTGTCAATGAAAGGTGGCCTATCTGTTTCTAACATCTGCCACCGCTTGCAGAGTTTTGAAGCTTTGAATCAAAGGGCTGTAGCAGTGGTGGTGGACCCAATTCAGAGTGTTAAGGGGAAGGTGGTGATTGATGCATTCCGTTTGATCAATCCACAAACCATGATGCTTGGCCAAGAACCACGTCAGACAACTTCCAATCTAGGGCATCTTAATAAGCCATCTATCCAAGTCAGTGCTGAAAGAATACTGTGTGAGTTTTCCTAATGGCTGCTTTGTTATGGGAGCTGATCTCATCTTATTGTGTTTCACTGCCAGGCCTTGATCCATGGACTAAATAGACACTACTACTCTATAGCCATTAACTACAGAAAGAATGAACTTGAGGAAAAGATGCTATTGAATCTTCATAAAAAGAAGTGGACAGATGGACTGACACTTCGGTGTTTTGATACCCATTCGAAAACCAATGAACAGACTGTTCAGGTGAGTGAAGGCTTTTTGCAGACGTTATCACCTTAGTATATGATGTTGAACCGTTGGTTGCATAATTGTAAGATAATATATGAATTTATGTTGTCCCTCATTGATATGAGGTACTTAAAGGTCATTGACTTGGAAGGGAAGGAAAAACCCTTAATAAGTGTGTTGAAATTCCCTTGCAAATTGCAATGAGTTCTCCATATTAAAGAAGTTTCATTTAGAATGTTTGCTCAAAAGTTCAAATGTGATCTCCAAATAATGATTTTCTTGTTATAATGAAAATAGTCTTCCATAATGATGGTGGCTTGTTTTGACTCGTGCAGGAAATGCTGAATTTAGCTATAAAATACAACAAGGCTGTGCAGGAGGAAGATGAATTACCCCCTGAGAAGCTAGCAATAGCAAATGTTGGGAGACAAGATGCCAAGAAGCACTTAGAGGAACACGTCTCAAACTTGATGTCCTCAAACATAGTTCAGACTTTGGGAACTATGCTTGACACTGTCGTGTTCTAGACTCTTTGCATTTGTATTAACTTCTTTTTAAGTTAATGAATTGCATCTATATTGATATCATATATTGTTGGTAAAGTGCACTGTTCATGCATTGTTGTGAAGATTCAAAGCGACTATCATGTTGATTCATTAAATTTTTTATGCTTTCTTCTCTCTCACCCTCCCTCACTCTGTGTATGTGTTGAGATTTCATTAGCATTTTAGCCTATGTTTAATGTGTTTATGCCTATATTCAGTGTTTTGTGTTGAGACACATTATTTTGAAGGCCCATATGTAAAAAGGTATATCATAAAAGAACCTTAAAAAAAAAAAAAAAAAAAAAAAAGTGGAGAAAAAGAAACTGAAGGGCAATCTTAACAAGTGCCTATTTCCCGAATAGCAATCGAATTATGGTCGTGAACTCATCATCACGACGGGGTTGCGCAGCAATGGCCACTATCAATGGTCCAGGATCCTTAATGCCAATTAAATAAAATTCTACAAAAATCTTCAGAAAAGCGCATCAATTAATACCAAAAGAAAAAACAGGGTAAAGAGGTCCACATGATGGGCATAGTAGGTAGATGTCAATCAAATTTTTTAACTTGGTTTTTCTACAAAGCACATGGCTTTCACATTTTAAAGAAAGAAGCCAAACGTTGGATCAAGCTCTTGGCCTTGGCACAATCAGGATGAAGAATATGGAACACATGATCCTCGCCTTCTGTCTCCATAAACTCTGCCTGTCCCTTCCACCCAGATTTCACCAATTTATCATAATACAACCTCCCTCTGTCCTTTAGTATATCCTTCTCTGCAACAATAACAAGGATTCTATCACATGCCAAGTTTGCAAGATCAGAGGATCCATCCACAAACGGATTGATTAGCGGATCATCGCACCCTTTATCAGAGGGACAAACATACAACCACCACTTATCCACCAATTCTTTCCTGAACTGATCAGTAACCTCCGATCCAATCGGGTTGGTTCCCCAAAAGTAAGGATGGATCATACCAATACCAACGATCTTCAGCTTGTAACTCAAATTCGATTCCTTAATTCGTAAAGCCAAATGATGTGCAATATTGGCACCAGAACTATCACCAGTCAAAAACACCTCGTCTAACTCAACATAATCCTTGATCCAAGCCTCATGGTTGCCATTTTCCTCCTTGTGGGAAGCCACCCACTGGAGTGCAGCCCATGAATCTTCATATGCAGTCGGAAGAGGATGCTCCGGGACTAACCTGTAGTCAACTGAAAGAGCTATGATGTTAGACTCAGCTACGAGCTTGTTGAGGCTGGTATGGTACTCCAGAGAAGCAGGCGATGCTGCACAAAAGGCTCCGCCATGAAAATAAACTACAAGGGGCAGCTTTTGAGGTTCAGTAACCAAGTTGGGGCGGTAAATCCTAGCTGAGACGCCCGTTTTGGGTAGGATGAGGATGTCCTTTGATAAAACGTTGGTTTCAGGGTCAAGTCCAGGGGGAACTACTTCGACTCCGGCGAGTCTCTTGAGGGTTCCATCTTTGTATACTTTAAGGAAGGGAAACAAATCAAGTGCAACTTCTGAAGTGATAGAACTCATGTCTTTTGTGTGTCGGACAGGGAGAGATTGAGAGAGGGGGACACAGTAAAGAGAAAAACTAAGTAAGCAGTGTGTGAGATCTTACGCAGACCAAAATTGCTTAAATAGAGGAAATGTTTTAAATAGAACAGAGGCGGGCAGGCGGCTATGACTTTTTAACAATGACGTAAAAAATTTGCTTAATACACAAATTGATATCTAAATTATACCTTTTTTTCTATTTTGGTACCTACTAAATTTTTTTTTGTCACAAATTGTACCTAAACTATTTTTTCTCAAGTTAGTATATCCGTTAGTCAAACTTTAAGTCTATTTCAAAAAATGCTTACACACAATTTGGTATATAAATTATGTTTTTTTTTAGTACCTAAACATATTTTTTTTTTTGTTACAAGTGATACTTAAACTATTCTTCTATTACCTATTTTACACCAAAATATTATATATATTAAAAGAGTTCCGGTCAATAATATTCTACCACATCATAAAAACTTAAAAAATATATTTTAAATTCTTTTATTCCCTTTTTTTCTTTTGCATTATTTCTTTCTTTATTTTTTTTCTTCTAATTTTTCATTTTTTTTCATTTTTTCCTTCGTTATTAATGTCTAGTAATCACAGTAGTGCTTGAAACTCGCCCTCCTAAGGTCAAGACATTGGTGATTAAATTTGTTTTCAAACTTCACCGCCTACTTGCTTGACCTGATGGGATAAAAAAAAGTTATTTCATCAATTAAAATCAATATTTCCAGAACCAGATCGAATTAGTTGGTTGGAATAGGAATCAATCAAGGTAGCAATTTGGAGATAGGGGTTGAATCGATACAGACTGATTGAACCAATTTTCTCTATTTTTAAATATTTTTTTTATAATTTTTAATAATTGATTTGATCAAATTGAACGAATTAGTCAAACCGAGAACTAGTGATTTGACTGAATCAATTATCGATTCGATTTTAAAGAAAGAGGAAAATAAAAAGAATATATATGTAAAATCAAATAATATTTTTGACTTTTTTTTGTCGCATGTCAATTTTTAATTTTTTACATTTTTTTAAATAAACTTAATTGTTTAGTTGACTATTGAACGGACAAAAGTACCAATTTAGAGAAAAAAATAGTTTAGATATCGCTTGTGATAAAAAAAATGTTTGGGTATCAAAATGAAAAAGAAAAAACATAGTTAAGTTACCAATTAAGCTTTTAAATAGACTTAACAGCTTAAACGAAGGTACCAACTTGAAAAAAAATAAATTAAGTACGACTTTTAGCAAAATAAAAATTTAATTTTCAAAATAGAAAAAAAAAAGTAATTTAAATAGCAACATACGAGTTAAACCTAAAAAAATTTGACTTACTACCCCGTTCAAAGGGGGATTGCAGATGTTACACGCCATTTCATTTTTTACCATTAATAAAAGGATTAATTATTTAATTCCACCCTAAGTCTCAAACAATACCCTACATTTTAAATTCAAATTCAATCCCTAAAAGTATTAATCCATCAATTTATCTATTAATTTGGGTGCGAGCTTAGTCATTAGCTTGAAGGCTAAGTGTCAATTAAAACCGAACACGTAGCATATTTAACTTTTAAAACATGTAGATTAAATTAGAAATACTATTGTATGAATAATTCAGATTTGACTCCAAATATTCGCGGATTAAGTTAATTTTGTGTTTAGGTCGGGTCCATACATAATATCAATATCATACATAATTATTGTCGAAACCATTTTAAAATTTGATTTTAAAAAAAGGGGAATCGACTTTCAAAAACGAAAATGGAGTCGCCACCAATCTTTTTTACTTAGGTGTGATTGGATCACTTTGAAAATTGTTTATTTTAAAATACTTATTTTGGCCCACCAAAAACAAGAAAAATAGGTTCGGGAGTCGGTTACGTATAAGGAAGGGTTAGCACCCTCATAACGCCCAAAATTGGTACCCAATCGATAACATCATGTCCTAATATTGAAATTTTGAAAAATTTAGAAAAATAGTCCTTTTTAGTTGAAAAGAAAAACCCAGACTTACCTATCTTCAAAGAAATAAAACACCATACCCAGTAAGTTAGGATATAACATCTTATGACCTTGAAACTAAGTACGTCTTTATTTTAGAAAATTCCTACCTCGAGAAGCAAAACGTCGAACCCAATAAGTTAAGGCACAACGATCCGAATTCCCAAGAATAGTTTTTTTTTTTTTTTCATTTGAAATTGGTAAATCTCATTTGTTTAAGGAAAAAGGGATAAGTAATACCTAAAGTTTCACGAGAAAAATCGAACCCAATAAGTTAGGGCAAAATTCTTCTCGAAATCCTTCAAATATCACATATCACCTTATTTTGAAAACTATTTGAAATAAATATTTTAATTTGAAAGGTATTTTTATAAAACAATGGTTTGAGTATACAAATAACAATTTTACAAAAGTACAAATTATACTAACAATAAATAATTAAAGGATAATATAACATGAATATACAATAGAATATGCTAAACAATAATAAACAATCTAAAGAATATAAATAAACATATAATATAGCAATAATTGACATCTTCACGAAATAACAAAATTAAATGAAAAAAAGAATAACATATTTAAACATCGAGAAAAAAAAAAGAATATGATGATTTTTAAAATGATTTAATGTATATACATAATAACAAAAAATAAAATAAAAGAGTATTTATGATAAATAAATATAAGTTAATAATTTAATACATATATATATAAATAATAATTAGTAAACGATATATAATACTTCTATATAAAACATATATATAATTCAATAGTCATAAAAATTACATATGTAATAAAATAGGTTATAAAACATAAATAAATTTTATAAAACAAAGATTCCAAAAATAATATATGATATAATGTACTGTTATATAATATACAAATTAAAAAACATAATATAGTACTTAATATATAAATCATAAAAATAATATTAAGCTAAATAAAATAATAAATAATAATATATATAAGGATATTACATATAAAAATATATATAAATTTTAATAAATTATAATAAAGACAACAATATAAACTATTTAATAAAATAATTTAAAATAATGTAAAATAATAAAATAAAGTAAAAGAATAAAATTAAAATTAAAACAAAGAAAACAGGGGTTGAATAGCAATTAAAACAAATAAAATGATTAAATTAAAACACGCGTTAAATCACAGGGGTTAAAATGACAATTAAAATAAATTTAAAATAATTAAAATAAATGAATAAATAATGATTAAGCAATTAAATGGATAAATAATAAAAAAAAAAACACATAAGTCAACCTAACTCCCGCAATATGAGGATTCGACGAAATTCCTCCACCAAAAACTAACTCGAACAGAAACAACTCAAAAAGAAACGAAGATGAGCAAAGAACAAAATAAGAACAAGCCACAGAAAATAAGAACGCAAAAGAGAGAGAAATTTGAGTGAATGTTCTCAAGAATTTTTATTGCTCAAAACTCAAATCCCATTCCAGTGTCATTCAAGTGTGTTTACAATGAAGGGAGAGGCCTCTATTTATAGTTGAGCCTCCCCAAATCCAACGGTACAGATCAATTACATCAACGGCTAAGATTAAAAGGTATCTACAAATTAAATCTCTAAGATTACAAAATCATATATTTTAATATTACATACCATATCTTCTAAGATTGCATATCATATCTAAGATTGCATACCATAACTTTTAGGATTGCATATCATATCTAAGATTTGCATATCATATCTAAGATTGCATATCCTTGAAGATTGTACTTCCATATATGTCAAGCTTGTAGATAGACCTTCAATCTTTTTAAGTAATGGGCCATTCCGATCGGGCCAAATGATATATTTTGTATTGGACTTGGACTTTATTTTATTATTGTGGGTTTATTATTTTTTGTATGGGCCCGGGCTAAATTGGCCTATTACAATTATATAAATTTAATTTGGCTTGAAATGGATCTCAAATTTTAATTAAATTGACCTATATTTATAAATAGTTAACCCAATTATACTTTAGGTGTACATATATATATTTTTATTACATAGTTATTATATAAATATTTTATTATCATGGTATACTTTTCCTTTTATTAAATTTTTTAACATAAACAACTTAACAACATATTTTTAAATATTTAAATTATAATAAATATATTTAATTTTCATAGACTTATCGTCATAACCAATGAACAGGCCGTTGAGGTGCTTCAAGGCCATTGGCTTGGAAGGGAGCAATGAATTCTCCTGTTAAAACAAGTGGCATTTAAAATGTTTGCTCTACAAGTTCAAATGTGAAACTCCAAATAACAAAGTTCTTGATACAATGTAAATTGCCTTCCATAAGGCAAATTAATGATGGCTGATAGTGCAGGGAATGCTGATTTCAGCTATAAAAATACAAGGCAGTAGAGGAGGAAGATGAATTACTCCCTGAGAAGCTGGCAATTTCACCTAGAGGAACTATCAACTTGCATATTTAAAACTTTTCTGACTTCTTCTCTCCTTCCTCTGTGCTTGTTTAAGTTTGTTGGAACTTGCATTTTGGCTTTTTTTAGTGCATTTTAGCTTGTTTTATTTGTTTATCTAGAAAAATTCTTTCCTTAGAAAACAAGGAAAGACAAAAGTGTAACCATGGCCATGGCCCATATAGGAGGAAACGACACGTTCAGAAAAGTGCATCAATTAAGACAAATTGTATAATGGAAAGGAAATACAAACAGATGCAGGGCATGTTGACAATAGGTTATATCTCAATCTCACCCTTCTTTTTTTAGTTTACTTACTAACCAAGCACCTCGCTTTCACATTTTCATTGGAAAGGAAGCTTCCCTTGGTTAAAGAAAGAAGCCAAACGTTTGATCAAGCGGTTGGCGTTGTTGCAATCAGGATTAAAGATATGGAACACATGATCCTCACCTTCCGTCTCCATAATCTCTGCCTTACCTTTCCACCCTGATTTCACCAATTTATCATAATACAACCACCCTCTACCCTTTAGTATATCCTTCTCTGCAACAATTATAAGGATTCTATCACATGCCAAGCCTCCAAGATCAGCACTCTCACCATCCACAAACGGATTGATAAGCGGATCATCGCACCCTTTGTCGGTGGGACAAACGTATAACCACCACTTATCCACTAATTCTTTCCTGGACAGATCATTAAGCTCCGGTCCAATCGGGCTCGTTCCCCAAAAGTAAGGATGGATCATACCGATACCAAGAACCTTCAGCTTTTGACCCAAATTCGATTCCTTGATTCGTAAAGCCAAGTGATGTGCAATATTGCCCCCAGCACTATCACCAGCCAAAAACACCTGTTCGAACCCAACATAGTCCTTGATCCAAGCTTCATGGTTGCCATCTTCATCCTTGTGAGAAGCAATCCACTGAAGTGCAGCCCATGAATCTTCATATGCAGTAGGAAGAGGATGCTCCGGGACCAACCTGTAGTCAACTGAAAGAGCAATGATGTTAGCCTCAGCAACGAGCTTGTTGAGGCTGGTATGGTAGGGCGGAAAAGCTGGCGATGCTACACAGAAGGCTCCACCATGAAAATAAACTACAAGGGGAAGCTTTTGATCTTCACTAATCAAGTTGGGGATGTAAATCCTAGCTGAGACGCTGGTTTCGGGGATGATGACGATGTCTTTTGATAAGACGTTGGTTTCAGGGTCAAGACCCGGGGGAACTACTTCGACTCCGGCGATTCTCTCGAGCGTTCCATTTTTGTATACTTTAAGGTAGGGAAACAAATCAAGAGCAACCTCCGAGGCGTTAGATTCCATGTCTTTTGTGTGTAGGAGAGATTGAGAAAGGGGGTAAACTGTGAAGAGAAAAACTAAGCAAACTGTGTAATCTTACACAGACAAAGGAAGAAAATGGCTTAAAATGAAGACATGCTCTGAAAAAAAACCGAGCGACAGATTTTCAGCATTTAAAAGAGAGCTATTGACTTTTTGACAAAGACAAAAAATACGTGGCTTATTATTCTGTTCAAAGACAGATTACGGATGTTGCCCACCATTTAATTTTATAACATTTTAAAAAAACCACCAGCAGCCAGCCAACCACTAGCAAGTCTAATTACAAAGGGTGGCATTGTCTTCAAGACTTGTATAAAAATATATAATTTTTTTGGTAAATATAAATTACACCATAAATAGAAAACATAATTTTGAATATATCAATATATATAATATTTAAAGATTATATCAACAGTTAATATAATAACGTAGGTTGTGAGCTAAACTACACATTACGTTATTATATTTTGACTTATATGTGAAAAAGGATTTTAAGAAAGAATCAATTAATTATCGCACTAAATTCACCACCTGAGATTTTATCGTTAAGCTAAAAAAAGCCATTAGACCTTTACATCTTTGATTACGTTAACCATAAAAAGCAATAGATGGATAATTTTGATAACGACGTGATAGTTTTTAGTTTAATTTTATATTTTTTCATAAAAATAGAATAAAAATTATTAATATAAATTTATAAATGTTATTTTTTAAAGATCATGATACTTATAAATATTATAAAAATTTATGAGAATTCTAATAAATTATATTTTTTATAAAATTAATGAAACATATTTAAAATTTTATAAAAACTTATAAAATTCATAAATAATATAATAAATTCTAATAAATTATAATAATAAAAAAGTCATTTAAACTCCTAAAATTATAATGAATACATGACATCAGACCAATTATTAAATAATAAAAATAGTCGTCAGATCGTTAGGGTCATTTTCATATTGGATAAAATATTCTTGATCTTCCACAAATAAAATGATAATTGTGGAACCCTCTCCTCTTTGTTGATAAATTACTATTTTTTTTAATTTTATCTCAAATTTTTTAAGTATAGTACAGTAGTAGTCTGGACATTGAAAAGTTAAACTTAGTTTCCTAAGTATTGTATGATATGAAACATTTTTGGTATGGTTAGAAACTATCAAACCAAAAGTTCATTATCTAACAGTTGTCAATATTAGAATATGTCAGCATGAAATGTTCTGACCAAAGTTTCCAAAACCAGATCAATGGTCAAATTGGTTAAGTCACTAGTTCAACTTGTTCGTCCAATTTAACTAAATAAATTATTAAAAATAAAAAAAAAATCCAATTCAACCACTTCATACAATTGGTCAATATCAGTTCCTAGATCAATCAATCTAATGATTTTCTCTGAATCGATACCCTTGTCGATTCTTGGTCCAACTGGTTTGGTTTAATTAAAACTACATTGATTCTAATGATTATTCTCATTATCCAATGGTTGGTCTAATGTCATGTGTTATTTTTATTTTTGGGATTTAATTTTCAAAATAAGGAACCAATAAATGAATTTTTATATATTTTATTAAAAATTATATTTTTAATAATTTATTAGAACTTATTATGATTTTTTATAAGTTTTATAATTATTGATAATTTTATATTTTTATATTTTATTTGAATTTTTTATATGTTTTTATAATATTTATTATTTTTATAATATTTACAAATTTTATAAGTTCATAGAAAGTTTTAAATATTTTTAACATGTTTTATTTTTTATTTTTATAATTAATTAGAAATTTTATAATATTTATAAGTTTTTATGAATTTTTATTAGTTTTATAAATTTTTATAATATTATAAGTTTATATAAATTTGTAATATTTTATTTTTTATGATTCTAATGATTTTTATGGGAAAAATATAATATTAAATTAAAAGTCATCACGTGTTGTTATTTGATTAATTCATTAATTAATTTTAACGATTAACATGATTAAAGATAAAAATAATTAAAAATTAATTGATTTTTTAATAGCATGCTCAATTGAGATCAAAATTAATGCAAAAACTCAATTTTTTCGTATTCTTTTAAGACCTATAGATATGTGTGTTCAAATTTCGATTAAAACCGAATTAATCGACCGAACTGAACTAATTTTGTTAATCGGTCGGTTAAAAAATCTAATTCAGTCGGAGGTCGGTTAATAATTTTTTGAAAAATTAGTTATCGGTTAATTCAGTTCAAAATTGAGTAATTAACTGAATTAACAGAACTTTCAAAAAATCAATATTATATATTACCAATTCAGTTAATTTGGTTTAATTCAGTTAATTTTAATTTGGTTAATTCAGTTAAATGAACATTAACAATTTATTTTTTTGATATGTTTTATACTTGTTTTAACAAAAAATTAAAAACATAAAAATTTTAATTAATTCGGTTAACCGACCGAATTAACCGAAATAATTCGGTTCGGTTAATTTATTTTGAAAAAAATTTCAATTCGATTAATAATTTAAAAAATTTAATTAATTCAATTAACGCTAATTCAATTCAATTAATCAATCGATTAACCGATTCACCCTTCAAATAAACCTTAATTTCTTTTATATTGGCGTTCTAGATTCCACTATCTACTTCTCACATCTCGGGGGGATTTTATTACTTTCACAAATAAATCATGTGCCACTAATATTTCGTGGCGAGCTAATGTATTCACCGTTAGTTCTTGCAACTTGTTAACGAGCCACCCAAAACCTGTGGCACGTAATTCATAATGGTCTGACCACTAATATTTGGTCTTACTAAAATAATCATGAAAATTTAATAATTTCATTATAATTACAATTTTTTTATAAACTACAAGTTTAAATTCATGTATTCATTTCTTATCACACAAATAAATTTATAGATAAAATTTAACTTTTTTATATAAATTAACTCACTTCAATTAATTACTTTATTGCTTGAGTTGAATTACAAATTTTAGCTTAAATGAAATGATGTTATTATTTCAGACTTTTATAAAAATAATACAAAAAAAAATTAGATATAAAAATGATATGAGAAACATATTAATTATAAAAATGGGTTAAAAGCTACCAAATTTGTCTGATTAATTGGTGGTACTATCTTCACTTTTTGCAAATTATCAGTAACATGGATTTTAAAAAATATTTTTTTTAGTGGTGTCGCTTGGTACATTAGCGGCTCTGGTATAAATTCTCAAAAAATACTTTTATTTTCTGCTATACACGGAACAAAAAGTTATGAAAAAAATATATTTTAATAGTGTCGCCTGACACATTGGTGGCAACAGTAAATTTTTTGAAAAAAATAGGGCTGACAAAAAAAAAGGTTGCGGAAACAAAAAAAAAAAGTGATGTAAGATGATGCCGTCGAGTAATCAGGCGATACCAAATTAAAATTTAAAAAAAAATGACCATCGTGAGAAAAAAAATATTTTTTAGTGAGTGCTTCCTGTCGGCGACATCAATATCCAATATATAATCCTCCCCCACCCAAAGAACAAATTTTGAATGTTTATGGTTTGAAACAAACAAAACGATAGAGGAAAAAAATGGGTGTTAGAAATTAGAATTGAATATCAACAATATTTGTTTCTCATTTGAGAAATCAAGGTTTGTTTTTTAACCTTAAAAATCAAATTGATAAGGTTAGTTTGTAGTTATTTTTATATTTTTAATTTATCTTACTATTATATATGATTATGCGAGTATATATTGATAATTAATAGTATGAGATGCAAGTTATATTGTTTGATAAAAACTTTTTTTTGTTGATTTAAAATGGTATGAATTGTTTTAATAAGAACTAATATTTTTTTTATTTTTAATTTAATTTACAGATTTAGTATCAAAAATGAATAACCAATTTTTCGTATACTTTCATTTTGATGGGATAATTTTACAAACAACAATTGGTTATATGTTTGAAATGTGCCATCAAATAAGAATGATGTTCAACAAAAGTGTAAAACTCAGTGCAATGAAACAAAAGATTAGTGCGAAAGTTGCTTGACGTTGTGGGAAGAGGATTTCCGGATTATTTTACAAATTTCTAATTTCGTCAAATTCGTGCAAATATAAGGAGATGGAACTTGTAGAGGATGATGATGTGGAGATTATGATCGCACTGGATTGCTCGCCTGAGAACGTTAAACTTGTTGAGTTGTTCATGGAGTTAGTGGATGTTAAGCCCGTTCAAAATGTCACTCCATTAAATCAACAATATGAAGTTGAAGACCCATATACAAAGGTTCCGAAAGCCTCTGTTGATAGGTGGTTTTTTGTACATAGGTTTGACTTTGATATGAATGTTGGGTGGGTAGAACTGTGTGATTATGGAGTGACATCAACATGGGGCGGCAATCCACACAATGCTCTGATTGTGTATAACAACCTTAATCTAGGTCCCCATTTACAAATACATTCATTGGTGATTGGTACTGATGCAGACGACGAGGAAGGACTTGATAATGATGGTGGTTTTAATCACCAAGGTGAAGATTTTAGTGACCCTGATATTGATGAGGTCCCGGATGATATAGACGAGGAAGGCACATGCGATGATGATATTGTATATGCCTTTTCGCTCGAGAACCCAACTCAAAGCATTGTTATACGAAATGATCCTTCAATCTACTTGTTGAGCGTAGATCTTGATGCTGCACATGCATTTGAGTTCCTTAAATATCCAGATATAATACCTTCTCACAGGTTGGTGCTGGATTCCGAATCAGAAGAGTTGACTATAGGTTAACAATTCGCAAACAAGGAGGAATGTGTATTTATCATCAATAAGTATAGCATGAAAGTGTCGGTGGACTACAAAGTCGTTGTTCTAAACCAACATTATATATTGGGGAGTGTTGGAGGTCTACAGAAGGTTGCAAATGGAGGGTACGAGATGCATTGATGCAGAGGTTGCAACTGTGAGAGATTCAAAAATATGTCAGGCCTCATACATACACTGTTGCACGAATGACACAAGACCGTTAAAAACTTGATGCGAAAACAATTTGTAACTGCATCATGCCACTAGTGAAAGACATGTCCACCATTCATATATCAACATTGTTTGCCGACATGCAATCCTAGTTTCAGTACAGAGTATCATATAGGAAAGCATAGTGAGCTAAACATATGGCAATGGAACAGTTGTATGGAGATTGAGATGCGTCGTACAATGAACTACAGGGTGGTTAGCCGCTAATGTGTCAGGCGATATCATTATTATTATTATTATTAGTATTTTTTTTGTCTCGTGTATAGTAGAAAATATGAGTACTTTTTTAGAAATTTATACAGGTGCCGCCAATGTGTCAGGTGACACCACTATTTTTTTTTTTTAAAATCTATGATTGGCTGATGGTTTGCAAAAAGTGAGGGTAATGCCGCCAACTAGTTAGGCGACATCAACGTATTTTGTAGCTTTCAACCTATTTTTATAATTAATTTGTTTCCCATACCATTTTTGTACTTAAGTGTAACGGCCTAATTTTCAGTGGTGTCGAAAACGGTGATTTGGGATCACTAAATCCGACAAGTAAGATTGAACAAGATTGTAATTTAATATATACGAGTCAAGTAAGAATTTAGAAGAATTTGTGAATTGGTGAATTTATTAGGTCAAATAGGTCAAAAAATGAGGTATCGAGACCTCAAAATTGAAAACCGAGCCATAAATATTTTTATAAATATTTATGGAGTGTCATTAAGTTAGTATTAAAGTTTGGTTGAGAAATTTAAACGTTTGGGTAGTCAATTAAATAAAAAGGACTAAATTGTAACAAATGCAAAATTTGCTAAAAGGATTAAATAGCTCAATTGTTAAAATAAAGAGGATTTAAAAGGGAAATTAAGCCTAAAAGTGAATAGGTTGGACGGTAAGGGCAAGAAAATCATCAGAAAAATAAGGGAAATAAGGGCAAAATTAGAAATTTTACAATTTTAACATATAAAATAAGGACAAAATTGAAAAATCTAGAGATATCTTCATATTTTCTCATCCAAAACGCCATAGGAGGTCTGGAGAAATCTGTTTTTTTTTTTATATTTTTACATCATGTGAGTTTAATTCTTGTTTTTTTCTTGATAATTTTTATGTTTTTATGACTTTTACAATTAGGTCCACTTATAGAATTCATTAGTTTTTGATTTGGTGGGTGAAATTGGAAGTTAAACTGGCTGAGTAAGGGAATTTTATGATGAATTATTATGAAATTTAAATTCTAATTTCATATTAATGTGGTTTTATTAAGTGATGTTGATAGAAAATGGTATTTAGGACTTAATTGTGAAAAAGTTGTAATTAGAGGTTGGTGTTGAAATTAAGAATATAAAAGGTTGTGAAATAGTTTATAATGATAAAATAAAGTGTTAATTGAGAAAAATTAGTTCAATTGATGGGTGAATTGAGCAGGGACTAAATTGTAAAAACTATAAATTTTGGGGTAAAATTGCAATTTTGAAAATTGAAGAGCATAAATTATGAAGTGAAATAGAAATGAAATAAATGCTAATGAGTGAAAATATTTTACATTATAGATCAAGAATCTAAAGAAGAACGAGGAAAAGAAAAAGTTGTGAAATAGTCCCTAAATTTTAATATCTTCTACAAATCAGCCGGGTAAGTTCATATGGTTGAATTTACATGTTTATTTGTGAATGATTGAGTGATATAATGTGTTATTAAATATGTATTTGCTGTGGGTTTGTGAAAATTATGATAAATGAAAGAATAAAGGTGGTAATTCAAATTAGGAAAAAAACGCAAGATTGAGTACGTTCGTATCGTGACATGTGATGAATTGACAGATAAGACCATGGTTGATCCATGGAAAAGTGTGAAACGTAGGTATGGTATTAACCATAGTGAGTTGTGAAATGTAGGTTTGGTATCATCCATAGTGAGTTGTGAAACGTAGATATGGTATCATCCATACTGACTTGTGAAACGTAGGTATGGTATTAACCATACTGAGTTAAGAAACGTAGGTATGGCATTTCCCATACCGAGTTGTGAAATGTAGGTATGGTATTTCAATGAGGAAAACCATACTGAGTTGTGAAACATGGCACTGAGCAACGACGTACTCAAATTTGTAAGACATTTCCTAATTTGATAATAAGTAATACAAGAGGAGTGAAACAAATGAAAGAGATTGAGTAGTTGTTAATGTTGAGCTCAACTATGTGAAGTATTATAACAGTGGTTGTGAATGACAGGGAACTTTAGTAAATGTTTTGTTATTGTTTGGAAATATTATGTTTGGTAAGCATTACTTTTGAACCTATGAACTTACTAAGCTTCAATAAGCTTACTTGTGTGTGTTTGATATTTTTATGTAGATTGAATTAAAGGGAAGTTGGTAGATCGGATCATCACAACAAAGCTCACTATCCAGATCAATTCTGGTAGCTTTTGTTTTATGTTTAAATATTTATATGGCATGTATAGTGTTTAAATGAAATGAAGTAAAGATGTTATAAACTAGTTAACAATATTTTGTACTAAAACAGTTTTTGGTTAGTAGCAGTAGTTCGACTTTGAAAATTCACCATAAATTATGAAAATCGAATTAGAGGTTGAATAAGATATGAAATTAAATCCTATTGAATCTAGTTTCACATAGAAGAAACTGTATAAGCAAAAGACTTTCATATTAGGAGATATTTGAATTTTTGTGAGATAAGATCAGAGTGATTTCGAGCTCCCCTTTTCTGACTTTGGAAAATAATTAAAAATTGTAAAAAAATAATTATGGGTTATAATTTATATACTTAAAATCCTTAATGAATCTAGTTTCAAAAGAAATAAACGAGAACATCACCCGAATTCCGTACTATGAGATAATTAATTTTTAGTAAAGAAAGGTTGAAACTGTCAAACAACAGAATAGGGGTAACTTTGAAGAATAAAATGTACTTTTTGGCTAATTCATAAATTCTGGAAATTTTATGGTAGAAAGATATATGAGTCTAGTTTCAAATTCTTTTTACGGATCTTAATTTAGAATTCTGTAGCGTAATATATAAATAATTTAGTGAATATGACTCGAGTGGACAGCTTTGATGTAAATATAAGTAAATAATGGAATTTATGTGTAATTTTTCTGTAAACTTCGGTAACATCTTGTAACCCTGTTCCGGCGACGGATATGGGTTAGGGGTGTTACATTAAGTATTTTTATAAAAAAACTATTATTTTAGAGATACTAAATGATGCTATTATTTCACCTTTTATAACTTCTATTTATTGTTATATCATTAATTTTGTAGGTATAGGAGGATTGACCCGCTCCTCTAAACTCTAAAATAGATTAATTTTTAAAGTCAATAACAATTATTACGGTGTATTTACAACTTATGTGGATTTAATAATGATAATATGAACCTCGTGTGTTGGTTTGATGGGTACTGCATCAAGTGTAGCCTGAGTTCGAGTCACACTAGTCGCGTTATTTTTAGAGCTTTGCCCTCTTCTTGTAATTAAAAAAAAAAAGAGAAAAAATAATGGACACCAATTCTCGCTTTCGTACTATTTAATTTAATGGTTGAATCTCAGTTGGTAGAGAAGCAAAGAAATATGTAAATGTGGTATAATTACAAACAAACCAAGTGCGCATAGAGGTGAGCATGGGCCGGGCTGGGCCAGACTCAACTAAAAATTTAGGTCCGTTTACTAGGCCCAGGCCCGGCCCAGACCGAAAAATGGGCCTAAAATTTTGCCCAAGGCCGCCCCGGATATAAAAGTTAAAACCCGGGCCCGACCCGGCCCGCCCATATTAATTTTTATATAATTTTAAAAATATATAATACATCAAAAATACTAAAAACATCAAAATAAATATTTCCCAACAAATTGAAAATAAATTTTAAAAAATATATATACTTAAATAACACTAAGATAGATGCAATTTAACAAGCAAATGTCTCTAAAATAATAACAAAATTAACAAATGTCTTTAAAATAATAACAAAATTAACAATAAAATAAGTTTTATACAATATCCAAACAATAACAACAAAATAGTAGCAACATAATAGTAAAATGGTAGCAGAATAGGGAGAAAACAACAAAAAATAATATTAAAAAAAGCAAATTTTTTTGTCCTTTAGTGGATTCGGGCCGGGCCGAGCTCAGGGCTAAAAATGCCTTACCCAAAGCACGACCCATTTTTTAAACGGGCCTTATTTTTTTGTCCAAACCCATTTTTTAGGCCTATATTTTTGCTAAAATCCTTCCACATTTCGGGCCGGGTGGCCCGGCCCATGATCAGGTCTACTTGTGCATATATATATAGAGAGAGAGAAAATAATAAGAGTATGAAAATGCCTTATTTCGTCACAATTATTGTTTTGTAGAAAAGATGAATGTAAAAATGAAGTTGTTGAGAGCCTTTTACTTTCATTTTATTGTTAATTAGTATATCCAAAACATGATAACTTATGTAATTAACCTGAAAACCAAAATCAAAATTCTCATCCATTTATTTTTTTAACTTATAATTTAATCCATGATAAATGGAGTGATGGTAGAAAGCGACAACTTCTTTATAAATTACCACTTAATTAACCTTTCAAGTCTTAGAAACCTAATTTAATTAACGCATTTTGAGTAAACTTGGATTGGAACGCACGTCGCCTTTGACTAATCAAAATTTGTAGCCTTGTAAGATATTGGCGAAAATGAAGAAATCAACTAAAACGTGGATTTGACTTTCCCTTGCTTAGAAGATTGGCGTCGATCTCCTGATAAAAAAATTATTAGAACTAATTAAGGTCACCGACGCCCCCACTCACGAGATACCAAATCTGTGTTTATCTTTTCCTAATTTAAATAAATAGCAACGGCACCGTTTGGCACTAAGAAATATAAACTAGGGGAAAGTTTTACTAGTGTTAGACTTGGAGATATGTTTCCGACACGTCAATTCTCAAGCCACAACTTTGCATTATGCATCTATTTGGATCGATGTGGACTTAAACGTAAAGCAACAAAATAATCCAAAAATTGGTGAGAGAAAATCAACGACAGAATAAGAAACAATTTTTCTTTTTGAAAAAGGGAAAAATTAGAGTCGTTCTCCTACGCTCGGCCGCATCACATTTGTGTGCGTCTCAACTGACCAAGACTTGACTTTTGAAAAACAGAAATAAACATGTATCCAATTATTAACTGACACGAGGGAATCGATGTGGTATTATTGTCATCTTAAAATGTAGAGAAGCAACTCGATTAGTGGAAGCTGACGATTACAGGAATTGGATGATAAGAACGATCGCAGTAAATCCGATATATTTTCGTTCATGCTTCATAGCTCCCCTTGGTTGTCCATCCCCTATAAAATGCTGAAAATAAGAATAAATAAATAAATAAAAATCAAACTTGCATTATTGATTTATTCCATTTTTCGTCCATGGATTGAATCATTTCTCTGCAATCTCTCTCTCTCTCTCTCTCTCTTTTTTTGAAGCGTACGGACTAAAAATAAAGCTCAATTGTTGTTTGGAAATTCGATAGAGCAAGGGAGAATGTGGGGATTTGGGGGGAGATATTATTGGGGGAGAAAGGAAAGGGTGGAAAGAAGGAGAGGGGGAGGAGGAGGGATAATTGTAGTATTTGCTTGGATGTCGAGTCAAGAGAAGCACTTGAAGAACTATGTTCAGCTTTACGCTTCTTTGGGTTGGGATTCATTGGTTTGTCATTCAGAGTTCCTAAACATGTATGGGTCTTCAGCTAAATTCGGCTTTGGATTCCCTTTTTTATTTAACTATTAATGGTTGCTCGATGCTTTTGACTTGCTGTACCACTTGATTTCCAGTGCTGTGAAATTGTTCTTTCTTGATGGTGGGGAATTAGAATCATTGACCCTTACTTTTAAATGCTTCATCTTGAATTTCTTTGATTGTTTTACATTTCTGATTATAAAGGAATATGTTATGCAAATGTTAAATGAAGTTAAGTCTTTGATTGTTACTTTTGGACTGAAATTCGATGTGCACCTGCTCAAGGCTGACTGAATTTGGAGTTGGATTTTGATGTTTGTAATCTGTGTAGGTTCTTCCCCGAGAAGGCTGCAGCTCTAGCACATGATCTTCTTAAGGAACTTGTTGAGGTAATTCAATTCATTCAATCAGTGTCTTACAAAGGGAAAGCTTCATTTCATATGGTTTCCTCTGAAGTCTGAACACAATCTGTCTAAAGTGTTTCAAGATGGAAAGATTAGTTTCCTGCCAATGCTTTCAATCTTCACTTTTTCAGTAACCCTGTATTCTGAAATTTTATGCTTTAGTGCATTGAGTGGGTTTTTCTCTTTTTGGTTGCATGCAGGAGCTAAAGATTAGGCCATGCCCTGTGGTCTTTTCATCTTTTTCTGGTGGCCCTAAGGCCTGCATGTACAAGGTTCTTCAGGTCATACTTTGAAAACTCCATTTGTTTTTAACCTTATATGTGAAAATACTTGTTTCCATTTGTTTCTGTGGTGATATAGCTTTATGATTTCTTTGCTGCAGATGATTGAGGGATCCTGTGAAGTGGAAGTAAATCCAGTATGTTATCTTTCGACAACTTTTAAATCATGCTATTTTCATTCTTTCCCATTTTCTTTTGATTACTGAATAGATAAAAATTGGTTTTGTTGTTAAGAGAAATATTACCACATCAATCCTGAAAATCATTGTCTCTCTTTTCCATATGACATAAAAATAAACTAATTGTTGGTATAATGGCATTTTTGGAAAAGATGCTTTCCTAGAGTAATAATCAATATGGTTTATGAACATTGCTATTGACATTTAAGTTCTACTGGTCTAGTAAATCTTCTTTTACTTCTGATGAAGGATGACCTCCAACTGGTGAAGGAGTGCTTTTCAGGCCATATTTTTGATTCCAGTCCAGTGGATTTTACCAGTGATTTGGGTGCTCGATTTGTTGTTCACCCAACGGTTCTCAGAATGTCTCATCCTCCAAGAATAGCATCATGGATAGCAAATGGCATTGCTTCTGGACTTGATGCTCTCTTCCTCAGCAGGTTTGAATCCCATCGTGCTGAGTATTGGCAGACTCTATATGCTTCTATTGTAAGTGTACTATAAATTTTATTAGTCAACTTATTACTTCCATTTTTCTTATATTTATTGTTTACTCATTACCATTCTTTTGCAGAGGATGGGAGCCCCATATCTCATATTATGCTCGGAAACTGACGATCTTGCTCCTTATCAAATCATCCACAATTTTGCTCAAAGAATACAACAACTTGGGGGTGACGTAAAACTTGTTAAGTTTAATGGTTCTCCTCATGTAGGTCTGTTTCTAAACTTATGAGAAACTGCTTATATTAGAACATGATCATACTATATATAAAGTGTTAATCAGGGTTCGGCAACACAGTAGTAACATATTGGGACTGTGTGTGTGTGTTGGGGGGGGGGGGGGACTTATAATTGATAGTCATTCATTCATCTTCAAGCATCCATCACATGGGTCCGGACCCATGTTGTTTGCATGCATAAGAATAGGTTTGTAAATTTATTTCTTAAACATAAGCATAGCTGATGCATCAGTGGAGAAAAATGAAAGAAGAAGGAGATCAAAAAGAGAAGGAGAAGATGTACAGAATAGAGAAATTTCTTGTAACTGTTTCTAGTTGGTCAAAGCTTCTTGATTTGAAATAACTAGGTAGTTGGTGGTGAAATGATCATAGATCACTTATATAACTTTAACAAATCTAGATATATAATATGTGGTGGAGTCCATCAAATATATAGAATTGATAAAATGAATTCCTAAAATATAATGATTTCATTTGCAGCAGTAGCTTTAGCTTCTTGTATTTGAATACAATCTGAAAGCTTATTCAGGTAATAGCATTGGCATTCAACTTGTGTCAATTAATGGTCTTTACAGGTCATTATCGGGATTATCCAGTTGATTACAGGGCTGCTGTGACTGAGCTTCTTGGAAAGGCATCTTCCTTATATTTTGGAAGAATTCAACAACTTGAGGGTGAACATGTGGGATCAGCTGAGGCACATGATGAGATCTCTGAGCCAATCTCCAATATCGGCAAAACATCCTTAAGCCCAAACCTGAGTTTTCAGGGAACTCCTCTGATGCAAAGTGATCATTTCCTCTTGCCTAGTTCAATAGAATACTATGAAGGTAGAGATTTTGGGTCTGTGCAAGATGAACAAAAGGAAAGCCTAATCCGTTTGCCTCAACCCTCAAGCATTGATGTCAATGGGGTTCTTGGTCAAATACTTTTTGATGTCTGTGTCCCCAAGGATGTCGAAGGTTGGGATATGAAGTCATCAGATTCCTTGAACCGACGCCCTTATACTTCTTCTCCGTGGCGGAATTCCCATTTCAATCCAATCAAATGCATTCGTCGGTCCAGACTATAGCACACCTTACTGACTAATTTCAGCAGAGGCTTGTTCCTGAATTTGCGGAACCCGTAATCTTACCGGCATGAAAATTAAATGGAGCCCAACCCATAGCAAAATGGGACCGCCAAAGGTACAAGAAGGGGCAATGTGAATGGATGGCGAGATGTGATCTCTAATTCTGTTTCGTAGGCCACTAATGATTACTTGCCATGATTTGAGCTGATAAGACCTCTGTTCCAACATAAACAATAAACAGTCACTTTACTATTCATGCTCTAAATTTGATGTGGAGTTTTTTAGAATCACCATCCTAATGAAAATAAAACGTTATTGCGCTAATACTTGACTTCTAAATTGCAAGATCATGAACCTAGATTACCAGGGTAGAAATTCTCTGTTTCACGTGAAAAAGGAAAAAGCTTATTTGTATAGCATAGATATTTAGTTTCCCATTTCATATTATTTGTATTTATCATTTCTTAACCCTCCAAAGAGATCTATATCAGTAGTTGATATCGTAGATTTGGAGTCTGTATATTTCTCGATATTCATGTATTTTTCCGTTATATAGATTTTCACATTTATGAATTTATATTATAATTGTGTTTATTTATATCATACTTCAGTTATTCGAAATGTTTGGCATCATAATTTGTGCCGTAGGCGAAATGAATTCTTGAGTACAAGCATCGTATTAAATGTGATATGGGAAATCATCGAGATACGAGTAAAGGTGATTCAAGGACTAATTTATTAAGGAAAGTAAATTAGCGTGTAATGTAAGGGAGAAAAGAAGTGAATTAAATAGGATTTATGAAGGACCAAGTAAAATTTCCATGGCATTAGAAAGCTGGTGGAGATGGGACTAATGAAGGCCATAGATTAGCATTATGTTGAGTCAACCGTGGGAGATCAATCTTTAGTGTAGAGACTTCATTAAATTAAAACTCCAACCATTCTCTCTCTCCTATCGGCCTTAGAATATGAACAAAAAGAGAATACTCGTCTTCTTCCTCACGGCTTAAGCCAAGAAAAAGAGAGAATTTCTATGGTTTTCACCATATAGCCATGAGTATTATCTTCGAAGTGGAGAAAGTCTTAAAACTTTTTAGTTAAATTGAGAGCATAGGAACAAAGTAGAGAGTGAGCCCATTCCTTGGTGAAGGAAAGGTGAAGCTTGTGAGTGAAGGGCCACGCACTAAAGGCAAGACCAAAGTGCTGGATGAGTGAAGCTTACGCAAGATTAGAAAGCTATGGCAATTTCGGTTTGTGCTCTACAAGCTTGAATTTATATTATGTTAGGCTTAATTGTTTAGGAGATTTGGTTGTTATAATTTATACTCATAGATGTTAATCTAATTGAAAGAGGTGAAGCATGTCAATGGTAGATTAATAAGCTTCAAATGTTTAAAGAGTTTGGATACAAAGATAGCAATATTGTTTGATTTATTATCTTTGTAAAAATACTTCTTGTTCGAGAATAATTATGTTTGTAATATTTATATTTAGAACAATTCTCATTTAGTGTAGTTGAGAACAACTAAAGGTTGGAACAACTCTTATTTAGAATAATGACATTTTAAGAACACTTATATTTAAAACAATCATTGCTTGGAACAATTTTTATTTAAATCGGTTTCTTCTTCCAGACGAGTCATTATTCAAAACAAGTTCTTCTAATAAAAATATCACTATAAAATAACTATTATTCAGAACAACCTTTATATTGAGAACAATTAATTGAGAGCAACTCGTATTTGGAATAAATCAGAATATTTTTTATTCAAGAACAACCATCTGTCTTGTGTTTCAAGAGATTTTCGCAAAAGATGTTTCACATCTGAAGTAAAGAATTGGAACTAACCCTGAAATATGACAGAATCATTGAGTTATCTTCACTCTTGATATATACAGAAGAGCTTGGTTTGGTGGATCAAATATGAATGTAAATGAAAGGTTTTCTTCACTATTCAGTATTACCATCACCAACAAAACTCTTCATAATGCTAATTATATATATATATATATATATATTATAATCTACCAAAAAATTAGTTACACATTTAGGGTTTAAGTTTACATATCACTAATATAAAAATATACATTATAATAAAATAGTTATATATGAGGTTACATATTATTAATAATCTACCTTAATTATATAATGTTAATTGTATGTATTATAATCTACCTTTAAATAGTTATATGTTTAAGATTTATGTTGCAAATCATTAATGAAAGAATGCACATTATAATATTATAATTGTATTAAAATATTATGTATTCATAATTTACTTATATATAACAATTGATATATTATATGTTATTAAACATGTATGTATATTATTTTTATAATATAGTATGTACTAAATAAAATTATGTCACGTTATAAAATAAATTCATATTATAATATTATTTTAATTATATAAACATTAATTAATTTTTTGGTTTAAAGTAATTTAGCCGAGTTGATCAAATATAAAGGGGATAAACACGAATTTAGAAATTCTAAAGATCCAGGTTTATGAATACATATGATTTAAGATAAGCTATATGAGATTTTAGAGAATAAGATATCAAATAATATATATTGTTTATTAATTTGTGAAAATTATAATCAATATTTAAAGCATAACTTTATATATAAGAGTCTTGACTTCAAACCTTGTTGGAAGTAAATATTTGGATTCAGATAATGGATATTGAAGGGTGCATGCCTATCTGCAATATTTGAATCTGCACAATTTAGATAAAATATATACAAATATCCAAATTTGGCAATCGGTAGGGATACGACAACTCCCTGTCCTTCCCCAAGTGATCGACACCACTCTGAATTTTGTGAAATTGAGTTTGATTGTGGTGATTTTGGAAAAAAACCATACATAAACCCAAATTGCTACCAACAACACCGATGCCTTCTCCAAATAACCTACACCACTCTAATTTATGCGAAATCAGGTTTGACGGTAGTGATTTGGGCACTAAACACCATACATTGGCCCAAATCACTATCAATAGCACCGATTTGATGGTAATCACGTAACAGTGCCTTCATTTCACTATAATATTATTTAATTAAATAATTTGGATTTCATATTTTTCCTTTAGCTAGTCCATTTTCACTTTCTTATTATTTAAGTAAAATAATATTATTTTTATATCATCTTGTTGAAAATGTCAAATTCTAGTATTTTAAAGGTTAAAAGATTTTTTTAGTCTCTTTCAATTTTAAAATTAAGCAAAGTGGTTCCTCTCAGAAAAATTAGAGTAATTTAATCCCTGTTAAGATTAAATTTGTCCTTAATTGCTCACTTTCAAAATTGATAGGATTAAATTGCTATAATTTTTTTAAGAAGGACCACTCTTCTTAATATCAAAATTAAGAGGGACCGGAGAGATTATTTCACCTATTTTAAAAGCTTATAAAAAGGGTTATATCAGAAAAGAATCATAGTTGACATTTGACTTGAAAACCAGAAAAGAATATGAAGATACTGCTAACTGGCGCATCGGGTTATCTAGGTGGAAGGCTGTGCCACGCTCTGGTAAACCGCGACTACACCGTCCGAGCCTTGGTCCGGCGCACCAGCGACCTCTCTGGCCTTCCTTCATCTTCACCCACCAATGGAGCTTCTCTGGAACTCGCGTACGGCGACGTCACCGACTACCCATCCCTCCTGGATGCCTGCTCCGACTGCGACATCATCTTCCACACCGCTGCCCTCGTCGAACCCTGGCTTCCAGATCACTCTAGATTCTTCTCCGTAAGCTCAATCGAATTTCACTTCCCACTTAATAACTCCTTTTTAACTTATGTACTGACATCTCGTCATCAAATTGTTCAATGAAAGGTCAACGTTGGTGGTCTGAAGAACCTGTTGCAAGCAGCTAAGGAGACGAAGACGATTAATAAGATCATTTACACGTCTTCGTTCTTCGCTGTTGGTCCT
Source organism: Gossypium sturtianum (assembly GCA_025698515.1). Taxonomy (NCBI): domain Eukaryota; kingdom Viridiplantae; phylum Streptophyta; class Magnoliopsida; order Malvales; family Malvaceae; genus Gossypium; species Gossypium sturtianum. The sequence goes on along the minus strand of CM046955.1, from coordinate 149,281,380 downwards.
ACCGATGGATATATCGCCGATGAGAATCAAGTAAAAAAGAAGCAGTTAATCACCCAGATTAAAAGATTCAATAAGGGAAAGACATTTTGTTACTGATTTTGTAAATACTGATTGGCAGATTCACCCGGAGAAAGTTTTCTGCACGGAGTACGAGAAATCAAAGGCCGCCGCCGATAAGGTTGCTTTGCAAGCTATAGCTGAGGGGATGCCAATTGTTCCGGTTTATCCAGGTGTAATTTATGGCCCTGGCAAGCTTACCACAGGCAATGTTGTTGCTCAGTTAGTAAGAATTTCTTTCAATTTCTGTATATTTTGTTTTACAGCTTGTGTTAATTCTAAGATTGAATTGTACTTTTTTTTTTCTAGTTAATTGAGCGGTTTAATTGGCGATTACCTGGTTACATAGGCCGTGGAAATGATAAGTTTTCTTTTAGTCATGTTGATGATGTAGTAGAGGGCCATATTGCAGCCATGGAGAAGGGTCGAATAGGGGAAAGATATTTACTTACGGGAGAAAATGCATCATTCAGGCATGTTTTTGATATAGCTGCCATTATCACTGGAACTGCTAGGCCTAAATTCAACATCCCTTTAGGCTTGATTGAAGTTTATGGATGGATTTCTGTTCTTTTTGCCCGAATTACAGGAAAGCTTCCTCTCATTAGTCCCCCGGTATGATCTGCTCTATGGCTTCCATCCATCAATACACTTGCATTTAAACCTGTTCAAATCTGTAATGTTTCCTACAATCTTCTTAATATTTCACAAGAACCCTTTATTCCATTTTTGAGCAGACTGTGCATGTCTTAAGACATCAATGGGCTTATACTTGTGACAAGGCTAAAGTGGAGTTGGATTATAGACCTAGAAGCTTGAAAGACGGGCTTGAAGAAATGCTCCCCTGGTTGAAGAGCTTGGGCGTGATAAAATACTAATTACTAATATGAATTATGAAGATGTACTAAACTTGATCTCGTTCTTTAGGCCATTGAGAAGTATTCGATTAAATGCTGAGAGGAACCTATGTTGTTTCTTCTGTTTCATGCTTGTTCAACTCCTGTTTGTAGCTTTAGCTGGTGATGGCAGTAATAAGAAACTGGTTGGCTTGTTTCTTTGTGTTCAATGTTGATGAATAAGGATAACTGTTGTACAATGATTATGATTCAGGAATTCATAATGAAATACTTGAAGCTCATTTGTGTCAAACACCAATTCAGTTTTGAAAATGAGTTTTCCAGTTCAACTCAGTGTTTATATTGTGTATTTATGCCACTATTTGATGGTTCTCAAATATGTTTAATCCAGTGAAACCAGATTATCATTTCAAGCTTGGGAATATAGTTTGGTGAAATAGTTTTTCATCACTTCGCCCTTCTGCCAGACAAAAGTTATCGTACGGGGAATGCTGCCGAAAACAAGAAAAGAATGGAAGCTGTCGATCTACCGCAGCTTTCTCAAGCTCTTCTTCTCTTCGATCTCTCTGCATTTTCTTCACCAATTTTACACTTTGTACTAAGCTGAAGCTTACTGGTGAAGAACAATTGTTTAGGAGGTTGGGTCGTGTCGCTAACAAACCACCCCTGTTTACAATTAAGTGGGTGATTTTGTTGCTTCTGTTTAATGGTTCTAATTGAAGTTAAAAAATGCTTTCAGCAAATGTAGGATATCTAAGCATAAGAATTTGTCAAATGAAGTTGACTCTTCAATCTCATGTTACTGGTGGATTTTGGCTGGTTTGTTATCAATTTAATCCATGTTGTTTTTGTTGTTTATTTCCTCTATAAGTGATAACTAGATAGCAGGACCATAGATTTATAATGGTTCATGACTTCCTTGTAAATGCTTGTTTTTAGAAAAAAGTTTGGACTTTAAGCCCTCCTCTACTTGCAACTACTTGTGAACAAAATTGGATTTTGAAAACAGTAAGGGCCTTTTCTTTTTCTTGTCTAAAGAAGGCTGCAGGTTGGATGTTTGAAGCTTGAACTCTAGATTGCTAGATGTTAGTCTATCAACTCTTAATTATATGAATTAAGACAGACAAGTCCAGGTTATGTAAACAAGTTTCGTTAACTTGTTTAGTTACTTATATGAAGAAGAAAAGAGAGTACAAATAGTAATCTCAGTATTGCTAGAAAACAGAACAGAACAAAACTAAACAAAACAGCTTAGAGGACGTACATAGCCTAGAGGTATCAAGAATTGGTAGATTGTATTTGTCTGCTATTTTTCTCTTTCTCTTTTGTGAAGTACTTCCATGTCCAATGCTAGAATGGCGACATCCATTTTTGTGTAAAATTTTTCATTGAGTTATCAATTATGGCTTATATAGTGTAAATTTCAATAATCTCATTGCTGATCCATTGTTTAAAACTGATCTCCTGCAAAGAATGTAATAAAAATCTTCTGTTAGTCCAGGAAATCATGCAGTATTGGTTGGAAACTAGGAATGTAAGGGTAGCAGTCAGCTGATTAGGTTTGTGAAAACCACATAGGATTTGACATTGATCATTGCTGCTGTTGATAATATCTGCACGTTTTCACCAGGGAAAAAATGTCTAGTTGGTTTTATAATTAGAATGATCAAGAGTTGAACTTCTCACATATGATTTAGGTTTCATATAAAGCTCCTCAAATGGTCTTAAAGAAAGAAACAAGAAAGGACAGTGAAAAAGGAAGAGTAAAATATGGTTAATTTGTTTAACAATTTGCATTTATAGTAATAAACTATCCCTTTCTGTTACCCCATAACATATCTATTTTTCTCTCTCAACTCTCTTACACCCTACCTTGTAATCCTCCAAATATATAACAAACTTTAAAAAAATAATATATTCATATAAAATATATATTTATATCAATCATTCATTTTCAAATCTAAATAATATAACCCACAACATAAACAAGGACAGTTTTTGTTCTATATTTGTAAGCCCGCCTTCTGACTACGTGCTGCATGAGCTTCTCTATGGAATTATTGCAGTGAGAAAAATCGAATATTAATATGCATGCATTGAAGTTTTTCAAGGAGTTATGCTCTTTTTTCTTTTGAAGTTTAGGTTTACATTATAGGTGTTACAAATATCCCGAACAAAGTGGCAAGCTGTAAGCTTAGGGAGCCATACGAGCAAAAGTCAGTTTAGGTAATCATTTTGGATATATACCAATCCTGCTAAAGTTAGATAATCATTGATATTTCTTATTCTCTTCAACTTTTATTAATTCTATGCCTAGGTAATCAAGAAAAATTCAACAATTGTTATCAAAATAGCGTATATATGTGCAATAGAATATTGTCTTGATAAAGACAACCCATTTTGGAATCCATATCTTTTTTTTTTCCTTGTAACTTGCAGAACGTGCAATTTGTTGTTTACTTTATTAATCTTGAGGCAATTGGGACCTACAATGAGACATTCATTCACCTTGTCCATCACTCTATTGACATTTCAAGTATAGCACATGGCTGCGTACTAATAATTCTAATTGACGACACCCAAAAACTCTTATCAAGCTATATTTATCATTTTCATGCGCCTTAAACTGGCCTATTTCAAACTTTCCATTTTAGACTTCCACTAATTAAGCTTGTTTAGCAAGAGATATACACAGTAGGTCATGTATGGATAAGTCTTGACAGACAAGTGATAGCTGGAGCTAGAGTGTCTGAGGTAGACTCCTCTCTTGTTTTTACATTGACTTCACTTCCCTCGCAAATTGATAACGTTACCAACACTTGTATACCGGTTGAACTTCCATACATAAAATATATAGGATTTGAAATTCTTCTTTAAGACCATGTCCTCACATCGATGAGTCCTCGGTGACACATCCTTAGTACCTTTCTAATTCACCTTGATACCAATAAATATTTATATATACTAGTGCCAGCAACAATCCTATTATTATTTCCTTTTAGCTAATTAACATTGGATTCATTTGTTGAGTTTGACTTACTGTTATTTGATCACCCTTTTCTGCTATTGTTTTATAATTTCCAATTTGCAGGTAAACAGGTTGAAAGGAGCTGTCATAATTTTGGGTTTAAAGGTTTGTCAAAGCATACCATGTGGTCGAGAAAATGCTGGACTTACTTAAACCTCAAGACCTGCAAAAGATGTATAGAAGCGCTATTGGTGCGGCCCCCTCTTCAGATGTCACGTCAGTCCTGGGCCTTCTGTTCCAGCTTGCTATGTAAATAAATAAAACATGCCATTGCTCTGTTTGTCTTAATCTTAGCCTACCCACGACTGCAACTGCCAATCCAAGACGTCGTTGTTGATGTCACATTAGGTTGAGTTGAAGTTAGTGACTGACACAAGAGCTATTTTAAATAAATTGAGTTGGATCTATTTAACATAAGAAAAAAAATTATACATGTAAAAGGGATGGGGACAAGGTTTGTCTAGGAAATAAATCGGAACTAACATGAACAGAAAAGTTGAATCAACAAAATAATAGGATTCCTAACATTTTTTTTAATCCTTTTGACCTTAATTTTTTTAAAATTTGATTTTGGATTTTTATGTATTTTTTTTTAACTTACGAAGTTCACATTAACAGACAGGTTGCTATGTTAGTATCGTTAAAATTTTAACAAATTAATCAATTTTTTTCCAAAAAAATAATTTAAATTGATTTTAAATGATAAAAATTAAAAAAATAATAAAAAGTAATTAAATCAAAGTGACAAAAAAATAAACAAATTAGAAAAAGAAAAAAGAAAATGTAAGAGTGCATGTAGAGTTTGTTAGTGTTTTATATTTAGAAATTCTAACATAATTGATCTCTTTTAGATAGGTTTTTATAAAAATCGCATCATTGATATCAATCTATTAATATATGACTCTAATTTCTTTTATACATGGGTACTAAATCAATGAGGTTTTATAAAAATAGTATAGATATTTCTTTCCTTCTGCATGCTCCACCCGTTTCGCCGTTTTGTAAGGAGCTGCAAAATTGACATATTGACTTCGTCCCTTCGTGAAATCTACCTTAATACACCTACGCAGCTACGCTACGCGTCGTTTTGTTTAACCGTCTGCCAACCCTCTCTAGCTCGGCGGCTTCATTTAAAAAGAGGAAAAAAAAAAAAAAAAAAAAAAGGGAATAGGTAAACGTGTGGCCCACGAATATATCTCGTTGTGGGCCAAAGTCCAGAAAAATTATATTTTCTTATATATATCTTTTGATTCTTATCCGACGGTTCAAAAATACCCCGCAGCCCGTGGCTAGGAGCATAAATTTAACACGACACAAAGCCTTAAAAACGGCTCCGTTTCCGCCACGTCAGATATTAGAAAAAATGAAAAAAAAGGGAAAATCAAGAAAGAAAGCCTCTTCAATTCCGCATCGTTAAAGGGAGCGTTGTTCATTTTTTTTTCCTGCTGTTTTCATCTCTCTCTCGCTCGCTCGCTCCAAAGAGTTGGTTTTTTTTCCAATCGAGAAAGAATGGAAAATTTGAAGGACGCCGGGATCCGTGTTTCTCGATCGCAGCGACCAATGCAATTCGCTACGTCTTCTTCATATTCTCTTCGCGCCTAATCTCCCCCCGTCCTCTGCTATCCACGGATTTCTCTTCATCTTCATTCCCTTCTCTTTACACTGTAATTTTATTTTTCCCTTTTATATTTATTTTCCATCTTCTTATCTGCATTTCTCTTTTACGAATCGAGATTCCTTCTCTTTTTTTCTTTTGCGGTTAACAGATTTATAGAATCTTTTTATAATGTGTTTTTTTTGTCTACATTGACTCTCTCTCTCTCTCTCTCTCTCTCTCTCTCTCGTTTTTGATGTAAAATCTGATCGTTCAAATTTTATGTTAATTATTTTTTCTGTTGTTTTGTTGAAGATCTCGATTTTTATCCCAGTCATTGCCGTGTGTATATGTAAAAGATGATCATTGATCGATTCATTTTTCTTTTATTCCTTTGTGATGAGATTTGATCATTGAAGCCTTCGTTGTGTGCCTTTCAGGCTTTTATAATGGAATTCATGGAGAATTAGAGGCATTGTATTAGGAGGACGACTTTTAGCTACTGGTGTGGTTTTTGGATTTGGAAATATTTTAACAATGTCCTCGAAAGGTGAACATCAAACAGTGCCGCTGTCGGTTTTACTAAAACGAGAATCGGAAAGCGAAAAGATCGAAAATCCGGAGATTTTACACGGACAAGCGAGCCAGAGCAAGAAAGGTGAAGACTTTACGTTGCTTAAAACTGAATGCCAAAGAGCAATGGGAGATGGCGTCGCCACATTCTCAGTTTTCGGGGTATGAATTTTCCGTCTCTTATACTAGCTATTTAAACGGTAACCACATTCTAAATGCTCGAGCAAAATCGCCAAACTTTACCATAAAACCTTTTTATTTGCGTCACTAGCATATAAATCTTTAAAAGTTTTGGTCTGTTAGGTATTTTGGTGTTATAATCTGTACAATTTGTTTTGTTCTGCGAAATCTTTTTGCTTTAGGAAATCCTTGGGAAGAAGCTTTTTAAAGTGATGCAGCCTCGATCTTCTTTATTTTTCTACTTTTTTCTCTTTATATAGGTTGGCTTGCTAAATCATTTCTTTTCTTATAGCTCTTTGATGGACACAACGGGTCTGCTGCTGCTATTTACACTAAAGAGAATCTCCTTAATAATGTCCTAAGTGCTATTCCTGCGGATCTTAATAGAGATGAATGGGTTGCTGCGCTGCCGAGGGCTCTGGTTGCAGGCTTTGTCAAAACAGATAAAGATTTTCAAGCGAAAGGTATGAGTTGTTTTCTTTGCGTAAACATATCCGAGTATATGTTTTATGGGATAACCTTTGGACAAAAAGGGAGTAGTTTGCCAGACAAAATTTTAATTTTATTAGATTTGCACACTTACTTCAGGAGTGGTTGATACTATCACGCAAATTATATCCTATTTCACTACTAACAATTTAATTTTCTCCCTATCATTTTATTATTATTTTTGGTGCTACTTTATCATTAAGATTCTCCATGGAGAAGACTGTGTTTATATAGAGGAAGAGTTGCAGTTTGGAAGTTTTACTGATTACTTAGGATGTAACTGGGGCGACTGTTTGGTTATGTGTGCTATATTATGTATGCTTTCTCTTGTATGAAAAAAAATGCGGAAAACAGATTTGTAGATGTTTATTTATAGATCAGCTTGTCCCATATTTGTATGATCTTATTACAGTAGATCTTTAATTTATGACTATTTCCCCTCTACTTAGTTAAGATGATTTTACTTAAGCATATAAATTTATGTACTTAAGTATGTAATTTCTTTCACCCATTGAGTGGGAGAAGAGAAACATGTTATCAAATAGTTTTTTTTTCCTTTTAATTTTTAAAATTTGGGTGATAGCTTCTTGTGTTTTCTCTTGCATGTTTAGTAATTTATATGCATGTAATGTTTTTTTTTCCAGCAAAAACATCGGGAACTACTGTGACCTTTGTGATAATAGATGGATGGGTTGTAACAGTTGCATCTGTTGGTGATTCCCGTTGTATATTTGAATCGGGTGAAGGTGGAATATATTACTTGTCAGCTGATCATAGGCTTGAATGCAATGAAGAGGAGTAAGTTATCAACATAGTGTTTACCGGATTTTAGAAGTTTCCCCTACATACCGATATCATAGTTTCTGTTTTCATCTTATTAGGAGGGAGCGGATCACTTCAAGTGGTGGTGAGGTTGGTCGGTTAAATACTGGTGGTGGTACACAGGTATCTCCTCTTCCATTACAATTATGCATCTTGATGTTTTTGAGTGTTGTAACAACAATCTTGCTAGATTCTTATCCATTTATTTCCATCAGTGAAACTTAACACCCTCAATATATAAATTCGGGTGAATGATTGTGCTAACAAATACTTGGAAATACAATGTAGAAGCTAGTTTCAGACTTCAGTTGGCTTCATGGATAAATTGTACCAAAAGAACTTATATGATAATTGATGTGAATTAGAGGATTCCTCAGTAAAACTAGCTAATTGTAGCTGTAACAAATGTAATTGGCAACATTTTTTTCCCATATCTGTCTCGTTTTGATGCAGGCTTAAAAACATGATATTGATATGCTGATAAATTGGTTCTTCGTAGAGTATTTCAGTATCTGCAGTCAAGTACAAAACCTTATTTGATTAATTGTATGGATCGAAGTGGGCAACTTAATGGTAACATTGTTTTGTAGATTGGTCCTTTGAGATGTTGGCCCGGAGGCTTGTGTCTGTCACGTTCTATTGGTGATATGGATGTTGGGGAGTACATTGTTCCTGTTCCATATGTAAAACAAGTAAAGGTTTGTATTTCATATTCTAACTGTATCGTTTGATATCTGTAATTAGCCTGTCTGCAACTTTTATTTAACTTCTGTGCTCAAATAGAGTTTTCTGTACATTTCCTTTCAGAACACCTTGTTAAATTAACTATTCCTTATGGATAAGGACCTTGTTATATACTTGGCTATAAATGGACATCATTGAACTTAGGACAAATATCTTCTCTGAACTCATGATACCTTAAGCCTGAAGGACGTAGTTGAGCCATTAATTTCATATCGCCATGTGTTATATACTCGCACATTGAAGTGCTTTGGCCTTCACTTTTTTTTTTTTACTTTTCATTCAAAAGTAGTTTATTGTTATTGTTATTAGTAGTTTATTTTTACCCATCTCCTCAATTAGAAAATCTTCTCAATTGTTATTGTTATTAGTAGTTTATTTTTACCTACTTGTTTATTTTCTGCAGTTGTCTACAGCTGGTGGTCGGTTAATCATCTCTAGTGATGGTGTTTGGGATGTGTTATCAGCTGAAGTAGCTCTTGATTGCTGTCGAGGGATGTCACCAGATGCTGCAGCTGCACAGATTGTGAAAGTATGCTTCTCAATTACTTTTGTCTAAAAATTTGACTTGTCCAAGGGCTAAGCTTCCCATGCACCTTGGTAAACCTGACCTGATTTGGATTGGGCCTTTTTAAAGCTTGGACAAGGTTCTTTTTAAAGCTTGGGCTTGGCCTGGGATTTTTTATTAATAAAATATTTTAAAATAATTTTAATTATAAATTTATTTTAAAAATGATAAACCAAAATCTTACTTGGGGCTTGATGGGTTGGGCTGGTCCTTGTGCAAGGATTTTAGATGTCCATACGAGTCCAACCCATGCACACATCTAGTCTACATTATGCTCTTCAAATGTTGCTAACGGGAGCACTATTTCCACCTTTTTTTTCTTTTGGCCAATTCGCTATGCCCTTCTGGCTTTGCGATATGTTAGTGTCCGCTGCCTTTCTTCATTGCTTCTGACTCCTTGGTCTGACAAACAGGAAGCTGTACATACAAAGGGTCTTCGAGATGATACAACCTGCATTGTTGTTGATATCTTACCACTAGAGAAGCCATCTGCTCCTTTGCCACCACCAAAGAAGGCTGTAAAAGGTAAGTTGAAGGCCATGTTTCGCAAGAAGCATTCTGAGGCATCTTCTCAGTCTGATAAAGAATACATGGAGCCAGATGTGGTGGAAGAACTATTTGAGGAGGGATCTGCTATGCTTTCAGAAAGGTTTGTGCTTTTGATAATAATTTATTCATTTAAACATGAAGTTTTTACTTCAAGTGTCAGATTAACATCAGGCTTGCACATACTTCTATTCTTTCTATCAGCTGTGTGGGGCATAGCTTGCTATGAATGAGGAGACGAAAAAGTAGTTTGTAGTTTTATCTTATTAGGAACCGTTCTGTTGAATGCAGGTTTGCTACAAAATATCCACTGTGCAACATGTTTAAGCTGTTCACATGTGCAGTCTGTCAATTAGAGATGAAACCTGGAGAGGGTATTTCAATTCATGCTGGGACATCTAATTCAGTAAAGTTGCGTCCATGGGATGGTCCTTTCCTTTGCTCTACTTGCCAGGAGAAGAAAGAAGCCATGGAAGGGAAAAGACCATCAGGAAGTAATAACAGAACTCTCCTATATCTTCTCCCCCCTTTGCAAATTTATGGTACTAAAAGATCCTTGAATATCCTTTTCTTGTTTTCTCTGTTTTCAGGTAGACATGGTAGTGACAGCGATTAGCTAGACCCCCCAAATTACTGCAGCATTTTATGGGCACTAACAATTGTTTCAGAGGTGGTCGTAAATGGGAAAGATATCACAATCATATACTATAGTAATTTCCTTCAATTTCTTATTGGGGGGTCATGGAGCATTCTGGTCCACTTTCAACTGAGGGTTCATTTCCATCTATACTCACAAGCCAGAAGAACAAAGTTCAGATATGTGTTTAGATTTTTGTTTTCTGGGTTCCAAGGAAGAAGACTTGTGTTTAAGTCGAGTGAAAATGGAAAAAGAAAAAAAAAATTAAAAAAAGAGAGAAGATATGCTTCATAGGTAATTCCATCTTTCCATCGATGTCCATCCCATTGTATACCAGTCGCTCCAATTCATAAAACTAACATTAAATGATAGTGGACTTGAAGTGTAATGCTTATAATATATAGGGAATTTGTCAGAAGTTAGGAAAAGCTTTGCATGATTAGTTTGCTGAATGAAATTTGTTCATGTTGTTATTTGTTCCTTCCTTCGACAAGTGGGAAGTTAAATCTTTGGAATGGAAAATTTATCAATTCTATTATTTCTTAAGAAATGTAATGTAATGTAATGCAATGCATTGTATTATTTATTTATTTCAATATTGTTTTCTACTGTTTTGATAAATTCATTTTAATCAGCTCTGCCTGTGGTTGGTTGATCTTTTAGCCGTAAATACACGTATGCTTAGTCTGTGTATATGGCTTTGATCTTTTATGATAACGATACCTAATAGCTGGATCCTGCCTTGTCTGAGGGTAGATATGTTGAAAACTGGAATTGTTCGTGTATCCCAGTTGGGGCCAGCTTTGCTGTAGGGGCGAGTAGAAGAAAATGCTTGGCTGGAGGGTGTTTGGCTTTAGTCAACATACATGTGAAACTCGCTTTCAAGTTCCTTAGATGGGCAAGTTTCCTACATCTTCCCTCATTATTCACGGTATTAGAGATCAAAAACTAAATATAAGCAATGGAATTTTCTAACATGAGATATATAACATTTCTTAGAAGGTAGAGAGTGGGGGATTGTTGGGTTTTCTTGTCCTTAGTTAACTATTAGAGAAAGTGTGGAAGGTATTGAGTGGACAGAGGCAAAAGCAGAAAAAGAACCGACCCAAGGAATAAAGATAAAGGATCTTAATTATATGGGTTTTGAACGTGAAATATTTGTTTTATGCCCTGTTTTGTTCACACCCTTCCCTTCTTATCTTTTTAGAAATCGAATAAGATTATTATTTTTTTGAGTGGCTCAAGTGGCAAAGATGAGTCTGTCAGTCCAAAATAATGCCTCCATGATTAAGATGTTGACCTTAACTAAATGAACAAAAATTCCCTCATGGGCTACTGATCTTGGAAGGACCATCTTTGTACACGTGCGTCTGGGTCTACAACCATCTCACCTAACTGTGGAAGTCTCTGCGTGTAATCGGACGCTTCAAACTAGCTGTCACGAGACCAAGCGCAGGCATATCTGCACATGGTTTTCCTTCTTAAATTGACTGATGAATGAAAACTTTTGCCCCCAACAATGCCTGCTTTGCTTTTCAATTAAGCCTCAAGTCTTTCACCGTAGACTTAGTGATTATCTAACATTTAATGGTGGGGTAGTCATCTCTGCACCTACAATTTAAACCATTTGCATTTATACGGATCTAGGCCGTACTCTCTTTCTAAATTCTTAAAACAAATTAATTTAATTTTCAACTGCACAACATGTTTATTATGATGGATCACGACGCTATTCTCATCTCTTTTCCAGTAAACCCAAAATAATAATGATCAAAATCAGCTTACAACTATTGAAAGTGGCACGTCAAATCGTGTCCTTTCAAAGAGAAATTTTGTATAAATGCATATGAATCTTATTAAGAAAGGGAGGACAGAAGAATGTGCATGTAGAGGTTGAACCATGCAAGTATTAAATATGAACCCTCAGCTCAGACCTCTTGATGACATCATTTCCAAGTCAAGGTGACAGATGAGCGTTGTTGAAACCTCGTTTTACACGCACAAAAAAAAAAAAAAACAATATAGTAGAAAGAAATCTTAAGAAACATACTACTCCTTTTTTTTTCTCCCCACGGTTAACTTGCGTGCAAAAAGAGAGGATAGGTTATTCCCGGTAAAAATGAAAGGATGATAGTGTCTGGTTATTATATTCAAATCTCAACTTTCTAAGATTCCTCTTGGAATGAATGCACATCTTTCTGTGTGTACTGTGTAGTCTCAAGATGATCCACTTTAAACATTTTTTCTTTTTGCCCTCGCCATTCTTATTGGCAGAACAACTCACATATAAAGAATAAAGTTTTTTAAGTTATTTTCTTTTTTGCTTTGCCATACCATCTGCCTGTTGTGGGCAAATTTGGATGTTTGTGATCTAAATTTCTTTGTATCAGTTGTTGGATTTGACAAGGACCCACCAACCTTTTTTGATTCATAATCTGCTAATTGTATCATCTCATCTCCATAGTGCACCAATGGCCACCGCACCACCACCCTTTCTATCTATTGAAAGAATAATACATAAAGTAACCAAATATATGTCCCATTTATACACCTCTCTCTCTCTCCCCTCCCCCCATTGCCTCCTAATCTCCTTATCCCCCACTCTCTCTCTCTCTCTCTCACACACACACACACAAACAAACCATCCCAAGGGAGAAATAGTTCATTTCATTTCAGATACTGAACCAGATATCGTAAAGGTAGCTTAATTACAACAATGAATGGTTACCAGCAGCAAAAAACCACGGAGCAAGTCGTAGATAGAAAGCATGGAGAAGGCAAGTTAAAACAAGAACCAAAAGAAGGGTCAGCAGATAAGCAATCTCCTCCTGCTTCACCTCCTTCAGCAGCTTCCTCTCCTTCCCATGAATTCTCCTTCACAGTTGTCTCTCTCCACTCTTCGTCTAACAGTGTCCCTGGTAAAACCAAAACCCCACCTTCAATGGCCATCGATTTGTCTCCTGCGGATGACATTTTCTTTCATGGTCATTTGCTCCCTCTCCACCTCCTTTCCCACCTCCCAGTCTCTCCACGTTGCTCTACAAATTCATTGGATGGCTTCAACGGTCCCGTAACAGATGAACCAAAACCTGATAAACCCAACACCGGTTGCAAAAGCAAAAGCGACAGCAATATCAGAAGCAGCAACAAGAACCATGGCAATGTCGGGAATCGTCCTCAAAGCTACAACATCGAAGCCAACGGAAGGCCAAAGTCCAAGTCTTTCACGTTATTCGGGTTACCAAGGTGGCACCACAAAGGGCGTGGCGTTAGAGAAACAGAAGAGAAAGAGAAGCACAAGACAAAGATGAGATTCGACTTGAGACATGTTTTGAAGAGGTACGTGAGGATGGTTCGGCCATTGTTGTTCTTCAGAGGAAGGAGAGATAACTGGAATCTCCAGAGGCAATCTCACTCGTTTTCAGGAAATTTAAGTTGGAAGAACAAAGAGAAAGAGTTGAGAGCAAGGAAAGGAAGAGGAGAGTATTATTCAGCTCCGGCTTCAATGAGGACATCGCCTACAAACAGTGGTCTTCTTGTTGCAACCACAGGTTTCCCTTCTTCAACCAGTGACAGCACCATGGAAGAGTTGCAGGCTGCAATTCAAGCTGCAATTGCTCATTGCAAGAATTCCATTCAAGGGGAAGACAAATTTAAATGCTAGGCATAATTTTGATTTTCTTCTGTTCATATGTTTATTCAACTTCTGTCAATTTATATATATAGTTATATATTATCCTGTGTATAAAATGGTACAATATAAAGGAGTATGAGACGATTGCTTTAATGAATTTCTCCATCTTAAAATGAAAAACTGGTTCTTTCATTGCCTTTTACCTTGCAGAGTATGTCACAGTTTGATGAACAATTAACACAATTTCAACATCAAAAGATTTGAGGATTAAGAAATCAGTTCACATGATTCATTAGTTGCAGTAAATTAATACTTAAAGCTGTTAAATTCCAGTATGTTAAATATGAGATGCCATTTATAACGTATTTTATTTTCTTACTATTGTTTGTTTAGTAGAGCTTTGTTTTAATAATCCCTTGATGAACTCAAACAGTGTGATTAACCTCAGCACAGATCAAAGGTCACAAAATTTTCAGTAAAAAGATTAACAAATCATCATCAAGCCTACCCCCTTTTTTTTTTTTTTTTCATCTGGTCATTTTGCTTGAAAATTTTCTTTCTTTAGCATTTTCCCATGATTCAAACACTATAAGAGCCCACAGGAAAAAAGCAGAGTTAGAATCTACTGCAAGTAGGAGGGAAGTAAAGCTAAACAGAAGAGCACAGTAGCTTTTTCAAAATCTTCAGTCCCTACAAGAAAAAAGGCAATCAAAAGGGAACAAAAAACCATTTATGGTCGTAGATACCCTAAAAGATCAAGTGGTATCAATGGTGGGTCTCAAAAAAGAGCTTGGGACGCTCATGATGACTTGACAGCTTCAGAATTTCTCCAAAAGTACCAAGCACAACTAATTGCATATGCCTTCATCAGTGTTGGAAGCTAATTCATATCAAAGACATTGATTCATTTTGAGTGCCACAGATCTTAAGATCAAAAACCCATGATCATAACAATGAGGATGATGATAGGTTGTAATGATGGCATCACTTGTGTGAGTTTCCCCTTTTATCTTTAAGTGTATAAACTGCATATCATCACGACAAAGCTACACAGTCTATAAAGGCAACAAGATCTGCCATGCTCTAGATACTCATTTTTCTCAAGTATGTGTGCATGAGTTATACACATGCATGCATTGCTAAAATAAGATAAATAAAAACTAGTATTATTTTATTGGCTGGGATTTTAGATATGGGATGATTATATATCTGAAATCATGGAATTGACCACCTGGGAATTCCCTTTTATCAAACAGCAAGAAAAACAAAGAAGCCCCACAAAAAGGTGATGCCTGCAGGGCTCAAGAAATAAATAAATAAACCCCCCATGATTGGAATTCTAAACAATCATGATGTGAAACAGCCAGCATGTAAAAGTAATGTGCCCTTTTCTGGTCCATGGAATGTGTTAGTTTATTTTTCACTGTACACAAAAACAACAGAATCAGATTGTTTTGCAATGCTTCCTGGATATGGATTGTTTCATATTTAAACTTTTCCAGAAGAAAGTTACTGAAACAAACAATGAACATAAAGCATTTAACTTGAGAATAAAAAAATAGTGGCAGAGGGATGCAAAATTCAATGAACATGAAAGATGAATAAAATAAGAGCAAAGAAGCAACTGATTGAAGGGTACACTTTCCCCATCAATTATAAGGGAAGGGAAAGAGACATTGAGAGGTTGTCGTGGTCATATGATGTCTCTATTTCATTGGACTAACAAGAAAATCCCATGTCTTAGTGAAAATTTTCATGGAAGATTTTCTTTTGACCAAGGAATTATTATTTTTCTTTTCTTTTTCCCCCTTCTTTAACTTGAATATTTCTAAATATCAGAACCAGTTTTTGTCATTGTGTCTGTGTTTTCTCTTGAAGTTTTTCAGAAAGAGAGAAACACATTAGAAGGAATAGACAGCTTTCTAACATATAGCAGTTGGAATAGAGTTCCAAAAAACAACAAGGTTAGGGGAATTCAATCATTTGATTAAACATCTATTAATATAATTGCAAGCCCTGTTCATCAGATAATAACAACTAGCTGACAAACCACTGATTTGAAAAAACTGATCAGTTGAAACATCTGATACCAAAAAAACAGAAAACCCATAAGCTCACAACAATCCAAAGTTCAATCTGAGTTTCACCATGTTGACATCAAAGTAAAGATCTAGACTACTTACCCATCTTATAAGTTTATCATATAATCTATTGAGTTAAGCTGTCTTGGAATTTATTTCTGTCACCAACCATTCACCAAGAGTGAAAGTTGCATACATTTCTAGGTTATTTCTTTATATTATTGATTGGGCTTTTTAGATTGAATGATGTAGTTGTTTAGACTTCAGGGGACCCAACTGCCTATGGTTGGGTTGACCCAAATAAATACATGCCTTCCGTTTTTTTTTTTATAAATTAAATATAGGGCAAATTCTGTTATTAGATAAATTGTGAATTTAGTATTTCTACTTTAATTTGATCAATTTTAGTCTCTGTACTTTTTAAAATTTAAAATTTTAATCCTGTTAAATCTATTTGATTAAATTATGTTATTAGTCTTGTATTATGTGTAAAGTTATAAAATTAGTCCACATTCACCAATTGAATTATTCTTAGTAGTTATATTTTTTGAATTTCAAAATTTTAGTATTAATGCAAACGATCATCTATGTGAAAATAACAAACAGACATAGGATTACACATGCAATAATATGTTTGACACATCAAATTTTAAAAATAATATAACTTAATGAATTTAATAATTAGAACTAAAATTTTTAATTTCTAAAAATACAAATAACCAAATAAAAGTAAAGATAGTAAATCAACAAGTTAGAGAATCTAATAGAGAATTTGACATGGCTTTGTTTTTGCTGCAAAATGTGACTGTGACATCTTCCTAAATATTCATACACGTAGTAACAGAGCGTTTGTTCATGATAAGTACAATGTAATTTTCACACTTGTAGCGTCCAAAATCTCCATATTTACATCATAAACGAAACAGCCAAGATTGGGATGAGTTGACTTGTTAATCCATCATAAAAATTTTAATCTACCGATTTAAATTAAAATGTAACTCAATTGATTTGTAAGAGTAAAATCTAACAAATCTTAAAAAAAAAAAATTGATAAATTTAAAATGTGAATCTTAATATCAACCTTTCTTTTAGATAAGAAAAATATGAATAGTAATACTGAAGTTCAATATTGTTTGTACTGATCCTAAACTAAGGGATTGGCTTAAGTTCATTAGAGTTTAGTCAATGGTTGTAGTTGGGTTCTGTTATATGGTTATTCATCCTATCTTCATTCATGCATAGATATGTTTTACGTTTGATGTTTTGTGTTTATTGATGTCTGGTCCTTGGAGAAAGACAGAACCAATTACATTACACCTAACTTAAATGCTCTTCTTGGAGACATGTCATAGATTTCTTCTCAACTCTCTCTTTCTCGACATTTCCCGAGTTAGAGAACAGTAAATCACCAAAACAAAAGATCTTCCTCTCTCACTCTTGGCCTTTCTTTCAAGCTTGAAGCTTTCTCTTTCTATTTTTCCCCGGTGTTTTCCTTTTCTATGCTTTTGTTAGTTTTTTGAGAGCCGTAGATTCTCTTTTTATTTAGTTAGTTGTTGCAAGTGGGGATTTTAATTACACTATATCTTCCAGATACGAATATGCTTTAATTAACGTCAACTGTCTGCCTGCCCTTCCTCTTTCTGGCGGTTGGTTTTTTATTTAGTTTGGCTTGGCTGGTCACGTCACGTCTCTTTTTTTTTTTTTTTTTTTTTAGCGTTGAATTTAGAACTGAGAAACACGCTATCGAACATTATAGAAAGTGAGTGTTCCTTTTTTTCTCCTGTTTTTATCTTCTTTGGTAGTGTTATTAATGCTTTTCTTGTTTGTTTCTTCCAGCTAGTTTGCATTGACCAATTCCCAAATTTATACATTTTGTTTTCTCTCTTTCTAAGTAGTGCCTTATTTTGTCTTCAGCTAAAAAACCATATGATCGATTGGAGCTTTTTAATTATGTACTCAAATTTGAGTGTTTATAATCTGGGTTTTTTGCAGAATTTACAGCTCTACACTTTTATTCAGTAGATTATGGTTGAAATTTTAAGTATTTGAGATTTGGGTGATCCTAGAAATTCATAGAAAGGAGGATGTATGCGGTGGGCAGGCTAGGTAGCTATATCTCCCGCGGTGTGTTTACTTTTTCTGGTCCCTTTCATCCTTTTGGCGGTGCAGTGGATATAATTGTAGTAGAACAACCCGATGGGAGCTTCAAATCATCGCCTTGGTATGTTAAGTTCGGTAAATTTCAAGGGGTTTTAAAGTCAAGGGTAAGGACGGTAAGCATCGCTGTTGATGGCATTGAAGCGAATTTCCACATGTTTCTTGATCATACAGGGGAAGCATATTTTCTCAGGGAGATTGATGTTGAAGAAAGTAAATCTGATGGTGTATCATTTCCTTTTTCTTCCGGGGATGAGCCGTTGTCTGGTAATAGAAAGCCAATGAAGTCCGAGAGTTGCAGCTATGATAATGATAACTCAAACTCAGTGGCTCAGGTTGATCTGGGTAATGGGAAGCTTGTGGGTCGGACTAGTTCCCGGCGGTCACGGATATTTGGGCGTGTTTTTGGAGAAAGGTCTACAAAGGAGGATAGTTACCAGGACGGTGCTGGTGGTACTGGTGTAATGAGATCAGAGTCATTGGAGCGTGCCGAGTTTGCTGCTGAGCTGCTGGAGGTGAAGTGGTCTACCAATCTCACCTCTATCAGATCAAACAATAATGCTTTACGATTTTCTTCTTCAAATGACGCATTGGCCGATAAAGGTTTCAAAGAGGAGATACAGAATGATGCAGAAAACCTGTCTCAGGCTTATGTACATGATAAGGAGGACAAGAGTATTGATCGCCAGACCGTACTGGACAAAACTGATTACTGCAACGAGCAAAATGTCAGCTGTTCTCATACTGGCTTTGAGAACCTAGAATGTTCTGTTGAGGAAGCTAATGTACAAGTGTCTTGTGTAAGCACTGAGCAGCAAATTGTTGAAACCTCCTTGTTAGGTGAAGGTTTTATGGAAGATAAATGCAAAGTAATTGCCAATGTATTAGGAGCTATGGATGACCGTAGTGTCAGGAATTTTGATCATGCTGACAACGAGACCGTTGCTGTCTCAGGGATGAGTGTTCCTCATCTGCAAAGTGAATATAAGTTTGAATCGTGTATTGACAAGCGGTTTGATGAAGAAGTGGCTGATAATGAAAGCAATGTTGTTTTACCAGGCTGTGGGATTTCCAATAAGGAGAATGTTTCAGATGGTCCTCAAGCTTTTGTTTACTGCAAAACATCAGAGAGCTCAGTAATAACATTGGATTGTTCCAGTCAGCAAACTCATCAAACACTGTGCCTTTCTGACATAGAAAATGGTAGAGCACATGTTCATGCTGAACCACTGCTTAGTGCGACTGAGCTATTTCCAGAGGTGAGATCTCATCGAAAATGTTCTGTTTAATTGCAAGAGACTTTTTAAACAAAATAAGATTTTAAGGATATGCTTAGTTTTGCAACTTATCTAGTAATGCATTACTCTTTTAAAGGCAACAAAACTGCTTTGAACTACATTAGAAATGATATTGAACCTAGGTTTTCTCTTTGAATAGCATTCTCGTGATAGTTGAAAGTCTTGCTGAACTGAAGTATTACTTCAGGTTACAGTTTTCAAGAAAACTGAGGACAAGGAGTTAGATTCTGAAGGGGTATTAACCATGTCAGTTGAAATGGTCGGTGTTGATCCTGTAATTGGCTTGGAGGAAACGAAGTCTCATAGCATTCACATTACTTCCACCATCAGTGATTTAGGTGATGATGTTGAAAATGCGAGAACTATCAAGGATGTTCTCCATCCTTCTTTGGGGTCTGTTGATGATTCTCAGAACTTTTATGGTGATAGTGACCCAAAGAGAAGTGTTCCACCATCAGCGACTTCAGAGGATGAGCAATTCCTTTTCAGTGACCTTGATGAATTCAAACTCCATGAGCCAGATTGTGTAAATAAAGATCTTCATTCCTCAATTTGTACTGAAACTGAAGAAGTAAATGGTTTATGTAATGTGAATAATGAGCCATGTTTGAATCCTCACAATTTTGTTCAGGAGAGTCCATCAACTGATCTGGATTTTTCTGTTGAAAAGGCAGGGATAGTCTCTAATCCTATTAGTATTTCTAGAAATCATAAGGTAGCTGGTGAGAAGAATGGGTGGCAGATTGAATCACTTCCTACTACGTGGCCTATTGTGGCCAAGTTTGATGCAAACAACAATCTTCCTCTAAGCCATTCTCTGGATTCTAGTTGTGAAACCCTGAAGTGGATATCAATCAAGGAAGATGATGAACGGCCATTAGCACATGGAAAGTCAAGTTGTGAAGAGAGTGAGACTTCAAGGAAGCTGGAAAATACTCTTTACAATCCTTGCATTGGTAAGAGAACTTGGTTATCTTTTTCTTTTCGTTTCATTTTTTTTTCTTTGTTTGACAGAGTGGTAAAATCCATTGAAGGGGATCCATCAAAAGCCGTAGTCTCCCGTAGCGGAAGCTGGAGGCTTTGGCCTTTTTCTATGAAAAGATCAATATCTAGGAAAGATGTGCTGCCGGCTCCAGCTGATAACAGAGGTTTGGATGCTAAGAATGCTGTAGACGGTGCTGTTGCTAGTGATGATGATAAAAATGTGCTTAAAACCAAGCAGGTGAAGAAGATGATCAGGGCAATCACTCCAACCTCTGAACAGCTGGCATCGTTGAATTTAAAGGATGGGATTAATCATATAACCTTCACATTTTCCACCTCTATGCTAGGGAAGCAGCAGGTCCTTTTTGCTAATTTCTTGAAGTTAAATGTTCCTTCTGAATTCTTATTTAATTTTTGGTTGTTAAGGTCAATTCTGATTTGGCAGTTGTAGCCTGGATGTGCTCACTCAAAATCATGTACGGAACAGGTTGATGCGAGAATCTATTTGTGGAAATGGAACACTCGTATAGTAATCTCAGATGTTGATGGGACAATTACAAGGTAAGGATGTTTCTGAGATTTGCTGATCCAGAACATCATGTTATGCTACTTCATGTTTTAGATTGCGTACTGGTTATTGGTTAAAGTTCATTTGTAAGTCGTTAAGTTCACTTTCTGGTAATTAAATGTCAGTTTTATATGAAAGCCACATGTCACAAATGATATTCAGTACATGCCTCACATTACATTCGATATAAGTTTATTTTGGTAATTATATTTTACTGGCGTTGTGAGCTTTGGTACTAAAGCTTGTTTGCAGTTGAGTTAGGAGGGGAATCTCCATCCAAATTGAGTCATACCACCAATGGGCTGAGTTTTAGGTTACTTGCCTGAGAAACACACTCATAGTCTCATACAAAAGAAAGAAGAAAGCATTGATATGGATGCTAGTCTGTTGGTTAGGGTGAAACAACAGAGAACTACTATTTGATCATCTGACTACTATTTGATCATCTGGTTGTAAGATATACCAGGAAAAAAAAATCATATTGCTATCTTTTGATAGCCCCAAGAAAGTGGCCATGATTAGTGTCATTTCAGTCACTAGAAATGTACTTGTTAGGAGTTCCATGAGCTTTATTGGTGGCATTTTTCTTTAGTTCTTTGTTTCAGTCGATCCTTTTTATTTGTTATAATATGCAGCATTAGCATCAACTTTTCGATAACCTAAGTATATTTTGTTTTGTCTTCAAATCTTAATCTTGGCTCAAAATTCATGGATGTCCTTTTCCGAAAATGAGTTCTGCTTGTTTTCGTAGTTCTACTCTTGCGGCCCACCATTATATTGGAGACGGCTAGCATCACATTACGTTAAGTTGCTCTTTGAAATTTTTAATAGGCTTCTCTTTTACCATGGTTATTTCTTATTTTCTGAACTGCTGCTGACTGAGGTTTCTTTTTCGGTCATTTCTGGCATTTATGTTGTTTATACAGATCAGATGTTCTAGGTCAGTTCATGCCTATGGTTGGGATAGATTGGTTACAAACAGGTGTTGCACATTTATTTTCAGCTATCAAGGTTGGTTAGTTTTCATCTTAAATTTTCAGCTCATGATACTTTTATTCCTTCTTGTGCGCACAACCAGAAAAAAGCCTTTGGTTTGTAAACCATGTACATTTTATCAAAGGCCCTAGTATACTATCATGGTATTATTTTGGATGGTAGAAAGAAAAAGCCTTTCCAGAGTTTGCATATGCGTGAATATGAATAACACTGTTAGCATTCTTCAATGCATCAAAATTCTTCTTCCACATTGCAGGAAAATGGGTACGAGTTGCTTTTTCTGAGTGCACGGGCGATATCCCAGGCATATATCACTAGACAATTTTTAGTCAACCTCAAACAGGTGAACTGTGCTAGTTTAATGCTTTTCTTATATTGTGCAGTAACATAAGATTCAAGAAGTAAAAAAAAAAAAGAGCATGTTTTCTTTGTCCTTTTTCTTTGTTTGGCTTACCACCATTGCTCATAAAAATGGGAAACTGTTTACCAAACATATCTTATTGTTTGTAGGATGGTAAGGGTTTACCAGATGGTCCAATTGTTATTTCCCCAGATGGGCTTTTTCCGTCGCTATATAGAGAAGGTAACTGTTTGCATTTCCGGGATTTAATGAAACAGTTTTCTGGTGGTGCTTTTCATGTGTGAGATATGTGACCCTTGTTTTGGGATTGCTGTTTATATGCTACATATACCATTTTAATTCCCTTCTATTATCTTTTGGGTTTTGTTGCATGAATTATGCATTTAGTAGTCTAGGATATCAGTTATGTTATTCTAAATTACCATTTTAATTTCATAGTCTAATTAGTACATGAAATTGAAAGATTTTGTGGCATACGACCATCTAAATTGCCAATCCAATGTAGGATAAGGCAAATAACTCCTTTTATATTCACTTTTATGAAATCCATGAGATATGGTGCATTAGTGATATTTATGACATTTCTTCAATAACTAAGATGAGCAGCCATAGTTTTACCTTTGGAAATAGATGCATGAGACATGCAATTAAAACGTAAAAGTCAAAGTTAAGTTATGTGACACTTTGAGCTACAATAAATATGAAAGCTTGTGTTCCTCTAATGTGCCTTTGCATAGGAAGTTAAAAGCTTCCTATGCATGACTGCTTTGTAACCCAAATTAAAGGTTAAGTAGTTAAATGATAATGTTTCTGATTTGGTGCATATGCTTTTGACCCTTCAATCATATTGAGTTTTCCATACATCTTTTCTTGTTCGTCTCATTGTCTCCTGCCCCAAAAAATACCCTAAATCACGTTATTTGGACTGACACATCCTATATATTTCTCAGTTATCAGAAGAGCTCCTCATGAATTCAAGATTGCGTGCTTAGAGGTTAGTTCTCTGCTCTTACAAGGTTCTGATTATGGTATCTGATAATGTTATTTTCACTGTTGAATAAATTAATATTATTATTTCCTGCATTTTCAAGTTTTTATACATCTCCCATTGGGTTGCGAGTCAAATCAGTTGGATGGGTTGCATACAGGTCTGAGAGGAATTTACAGTGTTTCAAGGGATGTCTTATTTTATTGGACTTCTTCGCAAAATGAGATTTTAAATTGGTTTAGTTATAAATTTTTTTTATATTATTACAACTCTTGAATTAGTTTTTACCTCAACACTTCATTCCTTGTGATCTCAATCTGTCTTAATGTTGTGTCTGAACTTTTAGCTTTAACTTCTTTATGGCTAAAATTAATAAAATTTTAATGCCTTCTCTTCATTTCTCTTGACTCGTAGGATATCAAAGCATTGTTTCCTTTGGATTGCAATCCATTCTATGCTGGCTTTGGGAACAGAGACACTGATGAAATGAGCTATCTTAAGGTCGGAATCCCAAAAGGGAAAATCTTCACTATTAATCCAAAGGTAATCTAAGATTTTCATGCTTAAAGAAAGATGACCAAATGCTTCTAATGTTACTGCACCAAACTTCTCTTCTAACAGTTGCAAGTTTGCAGGGTGAGGTTGTTACAAACCATCATGTTGCCACGAAATCTTACAGTTCCCTTCATGATCTTGTTCATCGCGTGTTTCCACCAATGGCCTCTGAGCAGGTTTTTTTACCTGTTCTTTTCCATTTATAACTCACAATATGGAGTGGGTTTTTCTCCCCCAATTGGAGCCTTTCCATTTGTAAAGATGGTTGAAAATGAGTATTGTTGTCCTTTTTTCTTGATAAGAAACCCAATTATTCCTTGCTTTCTAGATTTTCCATCTTTCACCTAGGTGACAACTATAACCTCTGTCTCGCCTTTTTCTGATGATATATTGTTTAAAATCTCTAGTTTTCTTTAATTATTTTTATGGGTTTTCATTTTTTTTACCCTTTATTTCTTTTGATTGCAGGAAGAATTTAACTCATGGAATTTCTGGAAACTGCCGCCACCTCTGATTAATATATGAAGAAGTCAGCTAGAATTATGTTGCTTGAGCAATCGGATACTGAGATAGACAATGATGTCTACCACGATTTTGGAGTTGTCGAGGTACATTTTGATGTCTGTTTTGCCTTTTTTGTTATTAACTCCAGATAGATTGTTAGCTAGTTATCTGAAATGAATCGTGTCAATAACATTCTAGGATGTGCTTGGAAATTGAGTTGCAGTTTATATAACTCCATAGAGCAGTCAATATTAGACATGTTGTAGTTGAGGCCGACACCTTCCCACTCTTAGCCTGCACTTTCCGGGATCTAACTAGGTATCGTCATTAAAGCCTGTATATCTTTCAGAATTGTCACAAGCTTGTGTGGGGAAATTATGGATTATATGTGCGATCCATTGCTGTTGGCAAGAACTTCATGGTCTTGAAAAATATAGGACTGGCCGACTCTCGTTGTCCAAAGTGAATTAATTTGCACAAAAGAAAAGGTTGATTCATCTCAGTTGTATTTGGCGTCGCAGTTTTCTGATATATATTTCTGTATAGTGAATCCATGCGATTCGACATAGTTAGAAAGTGTAAGAACACATTCCTCAAAAACTCTCGAGGGAGAAAGGGTAGTCTTAAATCTTTGTTTTTAAAAAATATATATATATATATTTTTATTGTCGATACAGAATATATTTTCATCATTAGTTCAGATAAGATTATCTGTATCCAATTTACAGAATTTAGTGGAGTATATACATCAGAAAACTAATACAAGATGAATGTGTATAATTAATTGAAAATTCTTTTCATTCTGTAGATGTGAGAATTTTTTTTTTTAACTTTTTTAATTTTTTTTATTCTCAGGATGTAGATAATAGCATTCAACTTGAAGACCAGTCGATTTGGATTATTAACTTGTTCAACTCAACATATAGATAGATAAACATATCAAAGAAGAAGGAATGGAAGGAATAAAGGGATGTGGACTCGAATCAAAACACTTTAGAAGAAGAAACAAAATCTCTCATTGTCATGAATAAAGCCATTGCCATTGACATCACTTCCATGCTTGCTCTTCTCCCAGCAAACCATCCTCTTGGTGTTGGCAAGCTCGTATTTGCTTATCCTTCAATCTTTGTCTTCATTAAATCTCTTTAACCATCCATTGAACTCGTCAACATTCATTTCTCGCTTACCATCAACAAAGTAGCTACTAGTTTTAATCGCAATTTCCGATAATCAAAACCTGGTTGTCTGTCCCTTGCACAATGTTTTGGCTTCCCGATGTAGAAGTGATTCAAGGCTTCTCATATTTATACCATATCCATAAATAAAACATGCAGACGCATATTCGAGCCTTTAACTAACATAAAAGAGATCAGAGTCAATTTATAATGTTTGATGCTTTGTACAAATCCAAGGAACCAGTCAAGGACGACAACTGGGGATTCATATATAAAATTCTGTTCATTTTAGCTGTCGCACTGAGCTAGGCAAAAAAGTCGAGGCCGCTTGGTCTAAAAAAACATGAGGTAATACCACACATGGCTTATATACTAAATAATTAAGGTTATTAAATATACCAACTAGAGTGATAAGGAATTCAATGTCTGTTAGAAGAAGTGTAGTATTGAAGTAATAATACGAGAAGAGTTTTGTCCCTAATTTAAAACTTCGACCTCACAAAAATATAATCTCAAATAAATAAATAAAAAAAGAACATATAGTAAATACAATAGGCAATAGCTTATTCACCTAGTATGCAGGATTTCAAGCATTCCGGATGTTTGGTGTATCATCATTTTACTTTAAGGAGCAAGGTTCGAACTGTTCTTTTTATTCAAATAAATTTATATTATATCCCAAATCCAAATCTATTGTAATAATGAAGAAGTTGACATTTACTTCCAAACTTTGATAGTTCACCTTTCATTTTGGCTTTGGTCGTCTAGTTTCTAATAATTTCGGATGAGTTCTGATAAATATTGATTGCTAACCTAAATTTTGAGCCGATTACTTCACCTATACTATAGTGATTTTGTTAAATAAAATAAAGCACTTTATATTTAATTATTGATATTATAAAAATCAAATTTTTAAAATTGAAATGATTTGGCAGTTCGATTAAATAAATTATTAAAAACTATAAAATAAAAAATATTTAACTTAGTCATTCAGCTCAGTTAGTCCATATTAGTTCCCCCATCATTTAAATGTTTTTCTCCGAACCAAGACTAATACTCATAGTCAGTTCCTAATCCAGTTGATGTAATCTAATTCAAACAACCATGATAAAAATTAAAATATTTTAATTTATGATAAGCAATTTAATTTTAATTAATTCAAAATGAATAAATATATACGCATAAAATACAACCTTAAATTGAAAAAAAAAAAAAGTGACCAACTGTAAAAAAGAAGCAGATATTGGTAGAACGGAGCAATTTTTTTTCTAAGGGCTAAAAGTGACATTTCAGAGCATGTAGGAAGTTGACAGGGCAACCAAATAGTTGTTGGAGGGCCTGCTAAAATTATTACTCATCTAAATATTTCATGAAAATTGTCTCTTACCCTTTTATCCCTTGTATTTGGCTTTATTTATTCTCATAATTTTTATATGCTCCATTAAAACCTATTTGTACCTAAAAAGAGTCAACAAATGATGTACCAAAATAAAGTTGACAAATTAAGAGGTCCGAAAAAAGTAGGGAAGCGGTTGCCGCTACCTTTTAATTTTATCATTATTGGTAGGATGGATTTTCCGAATGATTTTATGCTTTCATTTGGAAAGGAAATATTTGAGGCAATGAATTTGATAAGCTTATAAGTACACATGCATATGATAAGTAATATTTAAATAAAAATGAATTAAACTCTTCTTCTTCTTCTTCTTCTTTTTTCTGAAAACATGAAATTTTAAAGTGAAAAAAAAAATGGGTATTTAAAGTTCCATTGGAACTGGTGTACTAGTTTACCGTACAAATTTGTAGTTTAGTGTGTTGAGGAGGGGTATGTTGGGAAGACAGGGGAAATTGTTTCCAACAGCATGGGATTAAGACTGGGATGGTAGTAAATTACAAGCTTTATTAACAAGGAAAACCAATACGAAGGAAACGACAGGTGGAGGTTTTTAAATGGTTCGATTTCTTTTGCATTTTACTCTAAAATTTTCGTATTCTAATTTATTGAACTATAAAAGAGGTAGTTATAATTATTATAATTATGCATATAGAATATACACCTATATATATTGAGGTCGCATTGAGGTAGCACACCTTAGCTTAAAGAATGGGTGAGTTGGGACTAGGTCTTCAAAAGATTATCAAGGCAGCTCCTTCAAAAGCTTTGGTTATTAGAATCAACCTGCTTTTTCTTGCTTTCTTTCTGGTTATCTATGCATCCCTTCTTTTGCGCCCATCGTCTTCAGCTTATTTCCAGAATGCGGCATCGCTTGTTAGGTGCTCTTTGCGTGAGTGCCATCACAAGGTAAGGTGAGCTGACTCAAATTCCATTTTTGTTTTGATTTGCATGTATGTATGATTATGATATGTTTATATATCATATTATCTGTTTGTCTTATTTCATACGATTGTTGTAGGTGGAGAAAGGGGTGAAGATGGAGGCAGTCCTGGAAGAAACTGAAGCCATGAAACCAAAGAGAGAGAGAAATTTGACAATGCTGGAAGTGCCAAGTTTCATAGATGAGATTGGAGGTGGAGTTAAGATTGGGATGTTGAACTTTGAAGATGAGGATTACAGTGAATGGGAGAAACATGGAGAGACAATCCCAATCCATTTCCAGCGAGTGTCGGAGCTTTTCGTATGGAAAGATTTGTTTCCGGAATGGATTGACGAAGAGGAAGAAATCGATGGGCCAATGTGCCCTGAGATACCGATGCCGGATTTCAGCAAATACGATGACTTGGACTTGATAGTGGCGAAACTGCCGTGTGAGTACCCAGTAGACGGATGGGCTAGGGACGTGTTTAGGCTCCAAGTTCACCTGATAGTGGCAAATCTGGCAGTTAAAAATGGGAAGAGGGATTGGAATTGGAGGACGAAAGTGGTGTTCCTGAGCAAGTGCAGGCCAATGTTGGAGGTATTTCGATGCAACGATTTGGTAAAACAGGAAGGTGAGTGGTGGTACTATGAACCCGAAATAACAAGATTAGAAGAAAAGGTTTCTTTGCCTATTGGTTCTTGCAATCTGGCTTTGCCATTATGGGGACAAGGTATGCTTCATCTAAAATTCCTACTTCTGTTTCTTCTTTCCCTCATGTATGAATGCTTGCATTGCTTGAGGAATGGAAGACATAGACAGCTCTAAAAAGAAAATAAAAATTAAGAGCTAAACAAACGCGCCAGATAGGGGTCGAACCTATGACTTTCTGCTTAGGAAACAGACGCTCTATCCACTGAGCTACAGGCGCTAGATGTTTAGGCATGTTATTTTAGTCTGCTTCTAATTACTTGTCTTTTCAACTTTTCAACTTTCATCATCAATTAACTGAACTTTCTGCAAGTAGTTGAAGATCACAAGTAGGGACATGAAAACGAAAGAATGAAAAAATAGTATGAAATAAAGGAGAAGAACTATTATAAACAATTGATGTTGACACCATCACCAACTTCCAAGTAAATTGATTTTGCTTGCTGACAAAGTCTAAGTTATAGTTGTTATGCTTTTGTTGTCTTTGGCTCCACTGCTTTTTTCCATAATTATTAATTAAAAAAATGAATTATATGTTCTGCTAATTGTTTTCATTAGTTATGACTAAGGAATCAATTTAGTCAACTAAAAGTCGAAGGGGGACCTCTCCCTCTTCATTTCTATATATCTTTGATTCCCACTATGGATACCAACTCCAATCTTTCATCATTGTAAATGCAACAAATTTTCGTCACATGCATTAGCTCTTTTAGTTCAACATTCGCAATCAAAGCTCGATAGCATATTTGTACATCTAACGTTAACTCAATATATCA
Organism: Gossypium sturtianum; assembly: GCA_025698515.1. NCBI lineage: Eukaryota > Viridiplantae > Streptophyta > Magnoliopsida > Malvales > Malvaceae > Gossypium > Gossypium sturtianum. Next base: position 149,252,185 of record CM046955.1, on the reverse strand, counting down.
TCATATTTTCCTTTATTTGCAAGCAATGCGTCATTCCATTACTCATCTTTACTTGCAGCAGTAAATTTGATTAGCACTAATTAGTCCAGTTTGGTGATGACTAAGCACCCAAAATTGATTGAAATTCCATGAATTATACATTAATGGTGAGAAAACGAATGAACATTTTCAGGAAACGACGAAGTATTTGATGTTTCCAAGATCCAACAGGCAACAAGTGCCGCCAAGCGTGAAGCCTATGTCACAGTCCTCCATTCATCTGAATCCTACGTTTGTGGGGCCATAACCCTTGCCCAAAGTCTCCTAAAAACCGGCACCAACCGTGACCTGATCCTTCTCCTAGACCGGTCCATCACGGAGCCAAAACGCGACGCCCTCAAGGCGGCCGGGTGGCAACTACGCTTCATCAAAAGAATTCGAAACCCTCGAGCCGAAAAAGGCACCTACAATGAATACAACTACAGCAAGTTCAGGCTATGGCAGATGACGGATTATGACAAGGTCATATTCATTGATGCAGACATCCTTGTCTTAAAGAACATTGATATCCTTTTCCATTTCCCTCAAATGACGGCTACAGGCAACGATATTTGGATTTTCAATTCGGGTATTATGGTGATCGAGCCATCAAACTGCACCTTTAAGCTTTTAATGAACAAACGTAAGGAAATATTCTCGTACAATGGAGGAGACCAAGGTTTTCTGAATGAAGTGTTCGTTTGGTGGCATCGTTTGCCGAGGAGAGTGAACTTTCTCAAGAACTTCTGGGCCAACAGCACCGTTGAAACTGGTTTAAAGAGCCAGCTTTTTGCAGCCGACCCACCCAAAGTTTACTCCATTCATTACTTGGGGTTGAAGCCTTGGCATTGTTACAGGGATTACGATTGTAACTGGGACATTGGGGACCAACGTGTTTACGCCAGCGATGTGGCACATCAAAGATGGTGGAAGTTTTATGACGCCATGGATGAGAAGTTGCAGCAGCAGTGTGGGTTGACAGAGCGAAGAAAGATTGAATTGGACTGGGATAGGAAAATGGCTGAAAAGGAAGGGTTCCAAGATGAGCATTGGAAGATAAATATTACAGACCCAAGGCGAAAATTTTTGATCAATTAGAATTTGTGATTGTTTCTTTTTTTTTCTTTCTTTCTTTTCTGATGAATATTTTTGTTAATTTGGTTTTGTAGGAACATTATTGAGATGTTTTCCTTATAATTTATGCCTTCATAGCTTTACCATATTATTTGTATGAGCAGACATTGATTACAGCGTTTAAGTTCTTTGTATAATACATGCAGCATAGAATTTACTTGATTCTTCTTATTCCTCTGGGAATTCGCATTCGCTCGAATTAAATTAGAACTTGACCCCAAGTTAGAAATAGTAAATTATAATAATTGACATGATCTCGTCATGAACAGAGTGAAGATTATGTACTCTATGCGAAATTGACATATAATGTAGTTGTAAATGATGGATTTTATGGAGATAAAATTTGTAAAGTGTTGTTTGTTTGAAGTAATTTAGTATTATATTCTTGAAATGTCTCTTGTCTCTCAACTCAAGTATTTGCTCAAATGGTATGATGCTCCTCTATTAATGGCTTATATGTTATAGGTAAAGAGTTTGAGTCTTTTCATATTTAACTCTTTAGTTTATTATGACGCTCCCGTTTTATAAATCTATTGTCTATTTAAACACTTGGGACTTTTTGTATAATCGGAAGATAAAATCTCAAAACTAAAATAGAATACACCCTAAGAACACAATGCCAAACTTGATGTAAGGTGGTCCGTCTACTACTGACCAACAATGCTTTAAAAATATATTTATTATGTTACTATGAAGTTTAACTTTTGGTAAAGTAATCCCAATCTTGTACCTATATGCTAAAGATCCTCTAGAAGTGGTTTAAAAATTAAATATCTACCCCATTTAACACTTACCTGGAAACCAGTTTATATACATTTATCTAGAGGCAAAAAAACTTGCCATCTGATGTTGACTTAGGGTAATCAGGATTGAACATATTTAGGAATAAATAATGGGATTGTTTTGGGATGCAAGTTTGAGGCATTTAACGGAAGACTTCAATGGACAACAATGGATATTAATTAAAGGCTAGAATTTGCTGCAAACACAAGTTTAAATTAATGAGTTCCCATTCCGTAACGGACTGCAGCGGCCTTTGGTTTAATAATTCTCTTTTTGTTTGATTGCTAGTCTCAACCACCATGACAGACTGACCTGAGGGAAGCACTGTCACAAGAAACTTGATTATTTGTGTGCAAGGCAAGAATTAGATCAAATGATGGTGATTAATGAACCAAAATGTGCTATTTGGTTGAGCAGATTTATGTAGGTACACCTAACCAAACCTTGTATATATATGGAATCTTATTTAGAGAGCATGCATGTATACTTGCATTAAATATTGTATGAATAGATATCAGATATTGTAGAGTGCATATAAAATTATGCATATTCCACTATTGTCAGGTTTGAAAATCAAAATCAAGTATTTGTTGTCAGTCTCGGATTTATTATTCAAAACAACATCCATAAACACAATACGTGAAGATGATTTTATAGCAAAACAATGTTTACAATATTACATTTTTGAGAAACCAAATAATCGTAAAAAATACAAATAAAGAGACAAATGCAATCCAAACTTGCAATATTTTTACCCTCTTTTATTATCTCTTTTGTTGTATTGAAAAGAATTTAGTTTATTTAAGATTTAATTATTAATATGATTGAAATGTTTTTATTAAATTCTTTTATGTGGCATTTTGAAATAAAAATAATATTTATTTTATAGTCATATAATCAAAAAAATGAATATAAATTTTGTTAAATAATTTTAATGGGTTAATAATTAAATTGAAATTTTTAAATTCAAAAATTAAGCAAAATAATACTCATTTGATATAACCCAATCACACTTTCTTACTTTTTCTATTGCCACTTACAGAAAAAAATTCTCTTCCACGCATCAACTGACACTATTATCTCCAAACTCTCACACAAATCTCGATCCCTCCAATTACTTAGACAACCTAGAGAAAACCTTGTTTCCAAGGATGCATTTAATAATTAATTAATTTTTTAAGCTAAAGGATGTAATAAATCATTCAACTTTTTCAAAAAAAAAAAAAAATTAATTAAATCTTCAAATATTAAAATTCATCAATTATGCCATTTGACTATTGACTTAGTGGTCATTAACTACTAATTCAATACAATACTGATAAACTATGAAACAGTTAATCAAAAAGCTTAATTAATAAATTTTTAATGTTTGTGTTTTATTGAGTGCATCTTAGGCAGAGATGCTTAATATGTTTAATACGTATATTAATCTTTTTTAAGATAATTATATTAATTTTTTAGTTAATATAAAATTTTCAAAGAAAATAAATAACTATTTATCCCTTAATTCAAATTTGTTTATTTTATTTTATTTTAAAAATATATATTTCAAATAAATTACCTTTCTTAGAAAAACTATTCAGATTTCCATATTTAATTTTTCTCAAATTATCTAAAATAACATAAAATATTATCTTAATAAGTTTAAAATTAAGAAATAAATCATTTTTAAAAATCAAGATTTACTTTTATCCAATAATATAATAAGATTCAATATTTAATTTTGACTAATTTATCAAATAATTTTACAATATAAATTCAAGACTAAAAAGTATAATAATTAATTTTAAAATTCAAATTTTCAGTTTAATAAATAATATCTAAGTCTTAATCTCGAACTGTTTTTGTTGGGAATAAACCCGGTTAAGCAACAAACAAATAAAATAACGAATAAATTGAAAAGATAAACATAAAAATTTTACGTGGAAAATTTCCTCCGAATATGATAAAAAATCACGAGCAAAAATAATTTCACTAAAACAACAAAAACGAAGAGTACAAAAGATGAACATAAAATTGAACCTCGAAACCTGAAATAAGAATCCTCAAAACGTAAATACAAAATTCTCTTAAAGCTTGTAAAAACTAATACCTAAATGTGTGTTTTTCTTAGGTGAAAAAAAGGAGCTATTTATAAGCTAAATTCATAAGTAAAATAATATTAAAATAACATATACTAATCAGAGTTTAAGTGAGAAACTTATATTAAAATAACTTACACTAATTAGAGTTTAAGTGGGAAACTAAAAACATAATTTAATTGGGAAAAGAAAATCCAGAAAATATGACGCATAACTCCACAAATCTCCACCCTAACTCGTATTTCCACAACGCCTTCTTTGCCAAAGCCCGCCACGAGCTTTTCTCAAACTATGCAAGATATTAACCGAGTCAAAGTTGTGCTTAAAAGCTGGAAGACTTCTAGTCTTCGATTTGTGCACTTCCAAATCAAAATTGACTCGGGTTTGATTTCCATTAACGTAGTGTCCTATCTTTTCAAAACTTGCACCCAAAAGAGAATCTCTCTTATACGAAACAGTCATACTTTTTTCCCTCATATGACTAAGTTGTCTCTGCTTCAAATGAGTCGACTTCAACTCCTTAACAGGCGAAGGACGTCCTGTTTCACCAGTCACCGTTGATCCTTCCAAAACATAAAGACTGTCAATCTTTTTACCTTGCATCAAAACGAGAGCCCCACGAGATAGCTTAATGCCGCTTGACCTGATGTTAATTCTACAACTCTACGAGTCCAAAATTCCCAATGAGATGAGATTTTTCTTTAAGTTAGACACATGCCTGACATCTGACAGTGTCCTAATTATCATGCCGTGCATCCTGATCTAAACAATACCAATATCGGTTACCTTACTAGGTGAATCATTCCCCATGAGCACAACTCCACCTTCAACTGAACTGTATGTGGAGAACTAGTCCCTGTTGGGACACATGTGGAAAGAACACCCCAAATCTAGGATCCACTCGAATGTAAGCTCGAAGCTTTCACTTGCTAACACCAACAATAAACTATCACCCTTGTTGTTGGCCAAATTAGCACTAGCTAAATCTTCCTTGTTGCTCTCAGCAGCCTTTTTATTTCACTGTTTGTATCAATCTACCTTGACATGACCTAACTTTTTACAATAACGACATCTTGTCTCGCTTCCTTGATGCTACCAAAATTGAGGCTTGCTTGTCTGAATTTCTATCCGAACCAAACTCATTGTCAAGTCTATCTTTGTTCAACAGACGACTCTTCACATCCTCAAATGAAAGATTATCTCTACCATAAATTGAGGTCTCCCTCAAAGACTTGTATGAAGGGGGTAAAGAGCAAAATAATAGCATAGCCCGATATTCATCGTCAATCTGAACCTCAACGTTCTTTAAATCATTTAAAAGAGTAATAAATTGACTGATTTTGTAACACCCCTAACCCGTATCCGTCGCCAAAACAGGGTTACGAAGCATTACCGGAGATTTCAGAACAATCACAGATAATTGTGATATTTACTGTTCATAACAAAACTGTCCACTTGAGTCATAGTCACTAAATTATTTATATCTTGAGCTACAGAATTCTAAATTAAGATCCGCTTGATTTTTCTGAAACTAGACTCAAATATATTCCTACCATAAAATTTTTAGAATTTATGGTTTAGCCAATAAGTACAGTTAATTCTTCAAATTCATCCATGTTCTGCTGTTTGACAGTTTCGACCTTTCTTCACTAAAAATTAATTATATCTTAGTACGGGATTCGGATGATGTTCCTGTTTATTTCTCTTGGAATTAGACTCATTAAGAAATTAAAAATATAAATTTAAACCCCCAAGTATTTTTATACAATTTTTAATGATTTTCCAAAGTCAGAATAGGGGAACCCAAAATCATTCTGACCTTGTCTCACAAAAATTCAAATACCTCATAAAATAAAATTCTTTTTCTTACACCGTTTCTTCTATGTAAAACTAGACTTAAAAGGATTTAATTTCATATTTTATTCAACCTCTAATTTTATTTCCACAATTTTTGGTGATTTTTCAAAGTTATACTACTGCTGTCTTCCAAAACTGTTTTAATGCTAATTTTACTCTTTCATGATTTCTTTGTATTACATTTCATTTAGGCATACATAACACCAAAGCATATCCATAACTAGCCATTCCAATAGCTAGTCATTATCAAATATTTACATGCCATTCATTGGCCAATTTAACCTATACATCAACAATAAAGACTTAAATATATCATTTCCTTACCTTCATATACATGCTCATAACATCATACTTTATCAAGTCCACACATACCCAATCACATTCAACATAACAACTTCCCACATGTATCATCTAGTCTAATTTAATTAACATACCATTATAAACCACATCACACAATGACATTGGCATAGGCATATGAGTAATTAATATGCTTGCAACCCATTAGCCAATATAAGCCAATTTATATGGCTACATACCAAATCAAATCCTTAATCATTACAAGCCAATACACTTGGCTATATCATAATGACACATACACAAAATGACTAAGTCCCTATACATGCAATAGACTCAAAGGTTTGCGTTCATTTACCCAACATGATAGCTTGATAGTGTGATAGCATCTCCGGCGATCTCCAACCCGAGCTAGTTTGGTGACACTATGAGGCATAGGAAAGGAAGGGGAGTAAGCTATATATCTTAGTAAGTTCACATGCAAATAAATAGCAACATAATCATGAATATCATAAAATTAACATAACATAATTTACATATATGTCATCATAGTTTCATAGGCATAACTTACTCATTTTCAATCTTACCAAAAGTTCATCACATACCGAGCTCATTCATATGAATTTTTCGTACATACCTGTACCAACTCGTAACATATCATACTCTTTCTCATCTTTGGAAAAATCTTTAAATTACCCGTTAAACCACTTGGAATACTAAAGGATACTCGGGAATCTCATACACAATGTACCATACCAACGCCATATCCCAGACATGGTCTTACATGAAAATCTCATATCGATGCCAATAGCCCAGCTATGGTCTTACACGAAGTCTTATATCGACGTCATATCCTAGATATGGTCCTATACGAAATCTCATAACGATGTCATATCCCAGATATGGTCTTATACGTAATCTCAGTGACCCTAATGTCATGACATTTGTATCCTATTTATTCCTAAGGTTCAAACGGGATTTTCTCATTTGTCATATCATCGTCGATTGTATCCACATTGTCATTTATACAATTCATATATTAATAAAACATTTAAAATACAATTGTAACATTGCATTATTTACACATAAACTTACCTCGACACAAGAATGACGAAATGAGCCTAATCGTCACCTACTTTGTTTTTCCCCCGTTCTTGGTCCGAACCTCGATTTTATTGATCTATAATATCACATTTGACTTATTTAATCATTATACTGTTCAATTTAGCCCAAAATCACATTTTGGCAAAATTTACATTTTTTGCCCTTAAACTTTGTCATATTTACATTTTAGTCCCTAGGCTCGTAAAATGATTTTCATTCAATTTCTTTGTACTTTAAGCCTAGCCGAACCATTTTCATGCTTATAGCAACCCATATTTTCCATTAAAACAGATTTTTACAACACTTTTTATACTATTTTACAAATAGGTCCTTTTTATGCATTTTCATCAAAAATCACTTAGCAAAAATTGTTTATCTAACATTAAACATGCATAATCTGTAACACCCCTAACCTGTATCCGTCGCCGAATTAGGGTTACAAGGTATTACCAGTCAAAAACACAAATTAAAACGATTACATACACGTACATGAATTTCAATAGTCAATTACGAAGCATTACCGGAAAATATTCAACTTTCATACATTCAAATAAATCACTCATATCGCATTCGAAGGCAAACATTCATCTAACATTATAAAATATCTAAGCCAAATATAAACATGCTAATATCACTTTTGTTGCAATGTAACATTTATTCAACTTAAATACTTGTATTTATAACCTAAATGACCATTCCATAATTAATGACTCATTAAACATTTTTATCAATTCAATTAACCATATGTCAATAACAAATCAATAAACAATTATCACATTACACATAATAATCTAATTTAATCTCATTTGCCAAATTCACTAATTCTTGATACTAAGTATATCTCATGCATATCATAAATATTTAATAACTGAATTACAAATGCAAATCATACAATTATTGCAATTCAAAATTTAGATCACATTAATAATTATAACTTAATCAAATATCAAACGGATTTATAATACCATGCACAGATACCTATCAACCATATTATAAGCCCATATATTTATACATATGGTCGAAACTAATAGCATTTTCGCAACCATCATGTATTTAATTACTCTTTCATTATAGGCTCAATCCAAGACCGAATACACATATATATATAGCATAATCGATTCCTTTATACCACATCCAAAATCAACAACCAACCTCAAAATATAATCACATAACATAACTGTAATCAACCATGGCATACCACATGATCAAGCCATTTCCATACATATAGCATTTATCACATAGACCATTCATGCAAAATATATATAGCATTATAAGCAAAAATGAGCTCAAACCATAACCAAAGTATAACCGAAATTATCATGGAAATTAAGCCATTTTCGCATGGCTCAAGTTATACAAATTCAAGAACGAACAAAATACATATCAGCCTATACATGCCATAAGTTCGAAAATAGACTTTTAAAAGTACCGAAGGTTGACGATAGTGTGGATGGCTTCGATGACAATCCCCGAGCTCGTAACTTACAACCAAAATCTATAAAACAGAGTAACAAAAACACACAGAGTAAGCTAACTTAGCTTAGTAAGCCTTAAGCAAATTAAACAACTCAATTGAATAATCAAAACATTTCAAACAAGTCGAATTGTATCATTATTATTATACTTTAACACAATTAAGTTACCTTGGCCGAATGATAATATTTCTCATTTAGCATAATATTATTCAACTTTTTATTCCCAAAATAACACTATCTCAATTATGTTTACATTCAAACATATATACTCATGAATTAAACTCAACTTAAATAATAAAAAAAAAAACAACATCATTCATTTGGCCGATTATAGAAAATAAAATATAATATCACATATATACACACCTATTTGGCCGAATAATCAAGATCCAATATATCATCTTATAATTACTTACTTGTATGGCCAAATACACATGGTTCATTATATCATTACATATGGCCGAATATACAAGTACAATATATCATCATATATGACCGAACATACAAGTTCAATAAAACATCACATGTACTCAAATATTCAAGTTTAATATAACATCACATGTGGCCAAATATACAAGTTCAATACATCATCACATATGCACATGCCTATGTGGCCGAATATACAAGGTCATTTAGATTAACTTACTTGCTCAATTTCCACATATATGAGAGGTCTTATAGACATAGACTTGAAAATAAATCACCGGTATAAAACCTGCTAGGCATAAGCCTGAATCACACACCGGCACTAGGCCTGCTAGACCCGAGGTCTGATATTTATTCACCGGTAATAAGCCTACTAGGCACAAAGCCCGATCAAATTCACCAGCACAAGGCTTGCTAAGCTCAAAGCCCAAATATCGCTATTATAAAGTCATTCCATAAACAGTCCATACAAACTTTCAGAGGTTTTAACTCAGTCGAATAAAACTCAACCACATTAATTAAATGTTAAATCACATTCGGCTACCCTACTATACAACTATAAAATTTGAATCATCATAGTAAACCATTTTATATTCGAAATAGATGATGTTTAATTGCTTAAAGACTTACCTCGGATATCGACGGACGTTATAAATCGGCTATTCGACTATTTTTGCTTTTCCCCGATCCAAGTCCGATTTCTTTTGTTCTTGATCTATATAATTTCAAATTAACCTCATTTAAACACAATTTCATTCAATTTAATCCAACAACACATAAATGGGCAAATCACCATTTTACCCCTGATATTTCATACTTTTACAAATTAGTCCTAATTGCACAAAATACAAAATACACAAAATCTCACCACATCATAGTTAGGCCGAATCTTCCTTATGCTCATACTAATTCATATATTTAATTTATTTTGCCTTTTAGCCCTTAAATTTATTATTTTTTCAATTTAGTCCTAATAATTCAAAATCATCAAAAACTCCAATACAAAACATATTAATCCAAAACATATCTTTCATAATTTATCATCAAACATCACAAAACACAAATATTCATCAATGGCATAACTCAAAATATTCACCAAAATAAAAAATTCAAGCATGGGTCGGGTAGTACTCAAAGCAACGATCTCAAAAATGTAAAAATTATCAAAAACCGAGTAAACTCCATACCTTAATCAAGCCTCAAAGTTGCCGAATACCTAAGCTTTCTTCCTTCCTTTTCTTTTTTTAAGGTTTCAGTCACCAAGTATGAACAAATGCATGGCTTTATTATTTTTATTTTATGTTATAATATATCATATATACCATTTATTACTTTACATTTTTAACCTTAAAAATTTAATTATAAAACCATATAAACATGCCTTCAACCGTCCACTCATATAGCCAATGGTCTAATTACAACATAAGTACTCCATATTAAAAAGCCACTAACACTACAGTCCTTATGCTTTAAACTATTAAGTTTTCATTTTACGCGATTAAGCCCTTTTATTTAATTAAGCACACAAACAATCAAATTTTCATACGAAACTTTCACACATGCTAATTCACATATAATTAACAGGGAAAATAATATTTAAATATTTTTCTGACTCAGATTCGTGGTCCCGAAACCACCGTTCCGATTAGGGTCTAAATCGGACTGTTACATAATCTACCATTAAACATCAAAATACACAAATTTCTAACATGGGTCAAACCCTATACCTTCATCATATCTCAAATTAATGGTAGAAATAGATAGATCATATTACAAGGATTTCAAAAACATGAAAATCATTAAAAATGGGGCTAGAATGGACTTACAATCGAGCTTGAAAGCTTGAAAAACCCTAGCCATGGTTTCCTCTTGCAAATTTCGGCCAAGGAGGAAGATGGAAAATTTTTTGGGTTTTTATTTTGTTTATTAAATCATTTAATTACTAAATGAAGAAAATGCCCCTAACTTAAAAATATTCTATTTCACCTATTTCATGTCTATTTTTGTCCAACAAATTATCCAATGGTCTAATTACCTTTTAAGGACCTCCAATTTAAAATTTCATAGCAATTAGACACCTCTAGCTTCTAGAACTCAAGTTTTGCACTTTTTACGATTTAGTCCTTTTGACTAAATTGAGTGCCTAAACGTCAAAATTTTCGAACGAAATTTTTACGAAATCATTCCGTAAAACTTTAGATCATAAAAATATAAAAATATTAAATTTTTCCTCGTCGGATTTGTGGCCCCGAAACCACTGTTCCGACTAGACCCAAAATCGAGCTGTTACAGATGTAATCTCTAAGGTGCTCACATTTGTTCATGTAGAATGTGTATAACCGTTATTCCAGCACTAATCGGTTAGCTAGAGACTTAGTTGCGTAGAGGGTTCTAACCTTTTCCATAAGGTGAATGTTGTTTTCTTCATCAAAACCTCTTGCAACACATTATTTGTTAGACATAATTGAATAGTAGATAGAGCTTTTTTATCTAACCTATCCCATTTTGATTTATCCATGTCTACAGGCTTCTTCTCTGTAAGGATTTTCTCAAGATCGCCCTAAATTAGAATTGTCGTCATCCAAACTTGCCATGGATTGAAATTTGTGATGTTACCGAACTTATCAATATCAAACATTATTGCTGCCATCTTTGAATAGGTTGATTGAGAAAAGCGAACTATATCTGATACTAGTTTGTTGGGAATAAACCCGATTAAGCAACAAACAAGTAAAATAATAAAGAAATTGAAAAGATCGAACACAAATATTTTACGTGAAAAACCCCCCTTGAAGAGGATAAAAAACCACATGTAAAGATAATTTCACTAAAACGATAAAAACGAAGAGTACAAAAGATGGAGATAAAACTAAACTTTAAAATCCTAAATAAAAACTCTCAAAATGTAGACAAAAAATTCTCTGAAAGTTTGTAAAAATTAATATTCTAAGGTGGAAAAAAGGCCTATTTATAGGCTAAATTCGTAGGTCAAATAATATTAAAATAACCTACACTAATCAAAATTTAAGTAAAAAAATAATATTAAAATAACCTACACTAATTAAAGTTTAAATGAGAAATTAAAAACATAACTTAATTAAAAAAAGTCGAAAAATACAAGACATAACTCTACAATTTTATTTTGATATAACATTCATGATTTGATTTTCGATTTCCGCATTAGAGGCTCTTCGGTCATTGAGCGTTCTCCTATCCTCGTCATTGTTTCAAAAAAAAAAAAAAAATCCAAACCTTTTCCCTTCTTATTTTTGGGAAAGCCAACTGATTTGCGGTTTGAGCTAAGCTGAAATGTGGTTAAAATTTTAAAATCACCTTTTTTTTTTTGAAAAATAAAACAACTTATCATGTGAGATTCCTTTGGCCGAACACAATTATGCTCCTTCAAAGCCAACTCCTTTAGTTTAAAAACAGAGTTTCGACTTCAAAATTTAAAATAATACTAATAGATTATACAACTACTAATTAAAAATATATATCTACGAAGAGAGGAACTGAACTGTTAAAAGAAAAAGAGAGACGAGAAATAGATAGGCACGCGTGATCCCTCTGGCCTTTTTTCTATTTCTTTCATTTTCTTAATTTTAGCCGTAAATTTTCCTCACCCCTTCTCTATTTATTAAGGAGTTGTTTCTCTTTGATTTTCTGAACCTCAAATATCATTCGCTTACTTTTCACTCTTTGTCAATCATTTGGTGTTTGGGAAATACGGGTAAATTCCTTTTTCTTTTTTCTGGAATGACATTTATTAATTAGCTTTGTCGAAACTTTTTTTTTTTGAAAAAACGGGGTCGACTTTGTGTTGAAAAAATGAAAAAATGGGAGTTGTCACTAATCTTTTTTGGATTAGGTGTGATCGGGTCACCTCGTAAAATGGTTATTTTTAATAAACGGTTCGATTTATTAAAACAACGATTTTGGCCTACGAAATTCAAAAAAAAGGGTTCGGGAGTCGGTTACGCACGAGAAAGAATTAGCAGCCTCGTAACGCCTAAAATTGGTACCTAGTTGATTAATTAATGTCTTAGTGTCGAAAATTGAAAATTTGAATAAATTTAAAAATACGGTCCCTCTTTCTGATAATATTTTTTACTTAAAAATCGTCCGGATAAATTAAAACGTATGTCAAAGACTTTCTCATCTCAAGGTAACAAAACGTCACATCCAGTAAGTTAGGAACAACACCTCAACCCTTGAGGATAAGCTTGCCTTTTATTTTTATTTAAAACTCATGTATTTTAGTTTTAAAAGGATATTCGGTTATTTAGGTTAAACGAGAAAAAAATCAAAACCCAGTAAGTTAGGGCACGATTTCTCGAATTTCCAAATACAGAATATTGCCTTTATTTAAAAAATAATCCCTTTTTTATGTGTCGGGTAAAAATTAATGTAACACGAATTGATAGTAAAATGGGCAATGAATTATGGTGCTGATATGCATAATAGAATAAAAATGAATGTGATAATATAAATAATAAGTGCAAAAATATAAAATATGAATAAAATAAATGAATAAAACAAGACAAGCCAAAAAGGAATAATAATAAATGAATGAATAAATGAATATTAATAAGAGTTTAATTTAAAAAAAAAATATGAGAGTAAGCCTATGAATAAAGAATAAAGAAGTATTAAGTAAAATGGTTTAAGAAAATAATGATAATAATAATAATAATAACAATATAGAAGATAATAATAATACATTAATAATAATAACATGTTAATAATAATAATAATAATAATAATAATAATAATCCATTAATAAGAATAATAATATGTTAATAATAATAATAACAATAATAATATTAAATTAATTAATTTAAAAAAATGGCCAAAATAACCAAAAAAGGACTAATTTGAACTTAAAACAGAAATTTAGGGCAAATCTGAGGTAAATAAAAAGGGGAAAGGACCACATTGCAATGCGCGAATGAAGTGGAGAGACTAGATGAGAAATTATTCCTTCCCCTCAAAATGACGTCGCTCTTTAGAGGGCCAAAATATTACAAAATTATGGGTCAAAATTCAAAGGGAAAGAAAAGAGAAAGGACCAAATCGAGACAAATCATAAAGGCAAAAGGGCTAAGGGCGCAAATAGACCCTTAGCCCAAAAACATGCGGATCCCGGGCTACCTTGGGTTGGGTCCTCGGGTCAGAGGCCAAAACGACGTCGTTTTGGCCTCTGAAAATAGTCTTCAAAACGGCGTCGTTTAATGACCTCTATTTAAACCCAATTTTTTTTTTTAAAAAAAAAAACATTTTAGCCCTCACCCTTAAAAAAAATTTGAAAGCCTCTCAGGCTCTCTCCCACTCTCCAGTATCCAGCCAAGGTCCAATCACCGGTCCGTCGTTACTGTCCATCGCGCGCGGCCACTGGCCATCACCGGCAAAGACCGTCTTGGTGGCGAAAAACACTAAAAACCCCCCGTTTTACAAATTTGACCCTCCTAAAACTAAATCCGGGCCCAAAACTTCCAAAATCCTCACGAAAAAGACCCAAAAGTCAGAAAACCCCTCGCCGCCACTTTTCATCGAAAAAGCTACTCTGGCCGTTCGTGACGAGCACGAAGGTTTGTTTTCTTTAACCCTTCTTTTTGTTGTTTTTGCGTTTTCTATTTAAAAAATAAAACTATTCAAAAATGAAACAAAAGAAAGAAAAAAAAAAGAGAGTCACCTTTCGTATTTCAAAAATCTCTGTTTTTTTTTTGTTTTTTTTGTGTCTTCCAATCCCCCTTTTACATTGATGTTTTCACGGCCTTTATAGCCGAACAAATACATTATTTTTATGTATTTCTACCACTGTTTGCTTACTATTTTGTTACTGTTTCTTGCTTCTGCTTTGCGTGTTTGCTTCATTTTTGCAGGGTGATTGAGTCAACGATGGCAGAGTTGGTGGCAGAAGAGGGTAGCAAAGGGTGCAGCGCTGGAGGCTGTTAGGGATTAGGGTTTCAATTTTTACTGAAACTAAGTTTAGATTTTTGGGCCACTGGACTTGAATATTGGGCCATTGGTTTTTAGTTGGGGTTGTTGATTTGGGCTTCGGGTTTGTTTGTAAAATGGACTTTTTGTACTGGATTGTTTAATTGTATTGGGCCTGGGAAAAATTTGGGTTTCACAGCTGCCCCTATTTGCTCGTTATCGTGTAACGAGAACAGAGCAAATACTTTTAAGAAAGACCAATTTCGCCCGGTCTCACCGAGTCTCGACTTCTTTGGTGCTTCTCTTCTTCAAGTAGCTTCGTTCCAGTCCACTGCATCTTGTTGCTTTGATCCACTCCACCGCAACTTCAGAGAAATAAGACTTGTAGTTTCAATCTACTCTGCTGCAAATTTAGGGATATGAGATTTATAACTTGTAGCTTCAATCTGCTCCACTGCAACTTCAGGAAGATAAGATTAGTTGCTTCAATCTGCTCCACTGTAATTTCAGGGAGATAAGACTCGCTATCTTCTATCTGCTCCACTACAACTTCAAGAAGATAAGATCTGCTATTTTTAACTTGTTCCACTGTAACTTCAGAGAGATAAGGTTAGTGGCTTCAATCTGCTGCACTGCAACTTTAGGGAGATAAGCCTCGCTATCTTCGATCTGCTCCACCGCAACTTCAAGGAGATAAGATCTGCTGTTTTTAACCTGCTCCACCGTAACTTCAGGAAGATAAGATCCGCTATAATTCGTAGCTTCAATCTGTTCCACTCCAACTTTAGGGAAATAAGATTCGCTATCTTCAGTCTTCTCCTACTGCAACTTCAGGGAGATAAGGTTGGTGGCTTCAATCTGCTCCACTGCAACATCAGGAAGATAAGATCCGCCATAATTTGTAGCTTTAATCTGTTCCACTGCAACGATAGAGAAATAAGATTCGCTGTCTTCAGTCTGCTCCACTGCAATTCCAGGGAGATAAGGCTTGTGGCTTCAATCTGCTCCACTGCAACTTCAGGAAGATAATATCCGCCATAATTTGTAGCTTTAATCGTTTCTCATCGCAACGCTGTGGAAATAAGATTCATCGTCTTTAGTCCGCTCCATCGCAACTTCGGGGAGATAAGGGTGGTGGTTTCAATCGCTTCCATTTGCAACTTTAGGAAGATAAGATCTCGCCATAATTTGTAGCTTTAATGCATCCCATCGCAATGTCGGGAAATAAGATTCGCTTTCTTTTCGCTCCTGCAACTTCAGGAGATAAGGTGGTGGCTTCAATCGCTCCATCTTGCAACTTTAGGAAGATAAGATCCGCCATAATTTGTAGCTTTAATCTGTTCCACTGCAACGTTAGGGAAATAAGATTCACTATCTTTGATCTGCTCCATTGTAACTTCAAGGAGGTAAGATCTACAACTTCAATCTACTCCACTGCTACTTCAGGGAGATGAGATTTGTGGATTCACCAATCTTGCTACACCGTCCTCTGGGGGATATGACCTGTAGAATCGACTTCATGGGCCTACGCTTATGCCAAATGGCTAGGATGTCATGATCAGAATGAATCAAATGCTCCTAACTAGATGTGTATGAATGATATTTGCATGAATGCAAAATGTCATGAGAATGATCCCTTTTTAATGTTTGGGTTGTCATTGCTCGTTGTTCATCAATGTTCTATCACTGACGCAATATCCTGTCTTTTTGTTCAGCGATATCTTTTATAGAAAACCTGAAGAAATAGCCATAATTTAGACTACTTTTCTCAAATGTTTCCAACCCTTAGGTTTGGTGAGTTCTAAATAATAATCCTGTTTCAGGTCCTTGTACTATTTAGAAGCTTCCAGAGTAATATGCAAAACTCCTTTTATGAAAGTATTATTAGTCCATTAATCGTTATTTCAATGCAAAATGCTTGAAAAAGATCATAATGATGGAAAAACTGAAATTTATTAGGAACAAAATATGAAAAAAATGGATTAATCAAAGAAAGCAAACATTGCTGGAATACAAAATAGGTGAGAGGAAAAATAGGTACCCCAGATATCGCAGCCTGAGCTTCTCTGTACGAACTTCTTGAGGACCATTTTGAGCTCAACATGTGTTTAGGAGATCTAGAGTACTTTGTCGATGCCCCAAGATGTAGCATACATTCTCCTTGTTAATTCAGGTATAGCAAGACTACCGCATGCCTCACATTTGATCAAAATTTGAATTGCCCCTTCACAGGTTTTCAATTCAAAACCCATTTGGTCTCAAGGTGCCCTTTGCGGGTTTTCGCATTGGCCTCTCTTTTTTCTTTTCCTTTTTTTTTTCTTTTTCATTTTTCATTTTTTTCTTTTCTCTTTTCTTTTCTTTTCTTGTGTGTTTTTTTTCAAGTGAAGTACTTCTTGACTCAATCTGAATTCACAGGATTAGGCAGGCTCTTGCCGTCCATTTTGGTCAATATCAATGCTCCTCCAGAAAAGACCTTCTTTACCACATAAGGTCCTTCCCAGTTTGGCATCCACTTTCCTCTGAAGTCCTTTTGTATGGGAAGGATCTTCTTCAATACCAACTCCCCCTCATGAAACTTTCTGGGGGCGAACCTTTTGTTGTAAGCTCGCATCATTCATTTATGGTACATTTGACCATGACGGATAGCTTTCAACCTATTCTCTTCAATCAAATTTAACTGATCATATCGAGATTAGATCCATTCTGCCTCATCTAATTTCAGCTCTGACAAGACTCGAAGGGAGGGAATCTCAACTTCGATGGGTAAAATCGCCTCTATTTAGTAAACCAAAGAGAAAGGAGTTGCCTCGGTAGAGGTCCTGACCGATGTTCGATAAGCATAGAGAGTAAATGGTAATTTCTCATGCCAGTCTTTATAGGTCTCAGTCATTTTTCCCATAATCTTCTTGATATTCTTATTAGCCGCCTTAACTACACCATTTATTTTTGGGTGATATGGTGACGAGTTGTGGTGTTTAATTTCTACCATTGTGCTGTTGTTCAAGTTCAATGCATTGTCCGATATGGTCCTTTCTGGCATTCCATACTGGCATATGATCTCCTTCTTTAAGAACTTGCTGACTGCCGACTTGGTGACATTAGCATGTGAAGCAGCCTCTACCCACTTGGTGAAGTAATCGATGACCACAAAGATGAATCGATGCCCGTTAGAGGCTTTTGGCGAGATTGGCCCAATTACATCCATGCCCCACATAGAGAAAGGCCATGGAGAAGTCATAACATGAAAAGGTGAATGAGGCACATGAATCTTGTCCCCATAAATTTGGCACTTATGACACTTTTTGGCATAATTGATGCAATCCCCTTCCATGGTGGACCAATAATACCCGAATCTCATGATTTGCCTGGCCGTTGTAAAACCATTAGCATGTGTTCCGCAGACACCCTCATGGACTTCTTCCAAGATTTTCTTAGCCTCAATAGGATCCACACATTTTAATAGCACCTGATCATTTCTTCTTTTATATAGGATCTCCCCATCTAAGACGTAGTCACTAGCCAGTCTTCTCAAAGTCCTTTTATCATTTTCAGTTACTTGGTCAGGGTATTTACGATCCTGCATATGTCACAGTATATCGTGATACCAAGGGTGATCGTCTCTTTCTTCTTCTTCTTCAATGTTGTGGCAATGAGCTGGAGCCTCGTAAATACTCATCTGAATAGGCTTTACATCTTCCTGTTTGTTTACTTTGACCATGAAAGCCAAAGTAGCCAGGGTATCGGCCATCTAATTTTCTTCTCGCAGAAGGTAACAGAAAGTGATATCATCGAATTCCTTGACCAACTCCAAGACCAGTCTTCTATACTCAATCAACTTGGGGTCTAGAGTCTCCCATTCTCCTTTGAGTTGATAAATCACTAGTTCAGAATCTCCATACACCTCCAATACTTTGATCTTGCATTCTATGGCTGCACAAATTCCCATGATACATACTTCGTATTCGGCCATATTGTTTGTGCAATCAAAATCTAATTTACTAGTGAAGGGATAATGATCTCCATTTGGGAATACCAAGACTACCCCGATTCCGTTACCCACAGCGTTTGAGGCTCCGTCAAAGTTTAGTTTCCAAGTATGACTTTCTTGAGTGTCTTTTTCAGTGGTTGCCAAATACATTAGATCTTCGTTTGGGAAATCAAAGTTCAAAGGCTCGTAATCTTCTAGAGCTCTACTGGCTAAGAAATCTGCTATTGCACTCCCTTTTACTGCTTTCTGGTTTACATAAACTATTTCAAATTCAGAAAGCAGAATCTGCCACCTGGCCATTCCTCCATTCAAAGTAGTCGACTCCATCATGTACTTTAGAGGGTCTAGTTTCGAGATAAGCCAAGTCGTATGGTACAACATGTACTGTCTCAGTCTCCGAGTTGTCCAGATCAAGGCGCAACATAACTTCTCAATTGGCGAGTATCTCACTCAGTGAATTTCTTACTGAGGTAGTATATCGCCCTTTCTTTCTTTCCTGACTCATCGTGTTGGTCAAGCGCACATCCCATAGAATCATCAAATACTGTCAAATACAGTATCAATGGCTTATCTGGGCTAGGTGGCGTCAGTACTAGGGCATTGGATAGGTATTGTGTGACACCCCTAACCCGTATCCGTCGCCGGACTAGGGATTACAGGCATCACTAAACCAAATACCGAGTCAGTACACTTCATTCGAATTTATCATGTGCTAATTTCATACCATTTCATATTATCACAAATACACCTATATATTTCATCTAATCTCAATACATTTACAAGCATACTACTCTTCACATGGTCATTTTTAAGCAATAGCCGAATAGGTATTCACATGGTACTCAAACATTCATTACATACATTTACAGTTATAAATGCCTTCATAATTACCCTTGAACAAAATATTACAACAATAATATTGCCATTTATATCATATGGCCAAACCTACTATATCACTCAAGGAAAAATTTTAAACTCTAAACCAAAACTAGTTATGGCCGAATATCTACAAATAAGTACCCATAAATTTGTTCATTAATATACTTCTATGATAATAGCATACTCAAATGTGATCTATTTCATCCATATCTACGCATATTGATACATTCGAATAATTGCACCAAAAACCATATCTTTATCAACCCATATTATAATGTATACCATATTCAACCAATTCCATAAGTTTAAAACTCACATATAACAAATCATGAAATAGCCTCCACTTTAGACTTATAAAACATATAACTATATAAACAATATGATCAAATAAAGTTCCGTATTTAAATATGATTAAACCAACTCAATCATAGAGACTTAGCCATTTTCGCATGGCATATACTTTTATATACATATCATCCAAAATACAATCCCAAGGAATATTGCCTATACATGCCATATGTTTTCAAAAGAGTACAACTTATAAAGTACCGAAGTTAGGTGATAGTGCAAAAGACTTTGACGAAGATTCCCGAACACGAGCAAGCCTTCGAGATCTATACAACAGTCACACAAACACACGTATGGTAAGCTAATTTAGCTTAGTAAGTTATAAGCAAAAGGGAACATAGATAGAATGAATCATTATACAAATTTAATTAATTCAACTTAATCACTTACAAGTCCGTAACAACATTTCATATAGCTTAATACCCTATAGCAATATCATATTCATTAGATCTCCAAATATGAATATACAAATACTCAATATTCTTTCCAATCAAGCTCAATAAATTAATGAATACATCACATCTCTATAAAATTAAGATATAAAAACCACTTACCTCTTTAGCATCAAGTTATTAAATTCTCATGCTTAACATACTTACATGTCTCTTATGAGTATTTCCATTCATCGATTCATGTCTTTGAGAAATCCGAACATACGCACACACAGTGCATAGCATGTAACGTATCGCACACTTAGTGCCGTTACTTGATAATTAGCACATGTAATTCCATCTTCCGGTAATGTATCGCACACATAGTGCCATCTTCCGGTAATGTATCGCACACATAGTGCCATTACCCGTTTCTCGCACACATAGTGCCATCTTCCGGTAATGTATCGCACACATAGTGCCATTACCCGTTTATCGCACACATAGTGCCATCTTCCAGTAATGTATCACACACATAGTGCCATTACCCGTTTCTCGCACACATAGTTCCATCTTCCAGTAATGTATCGCACACATAGTGCCATTACCCGTTTCTCGCACACATAGTGCTAACTTCAATCCAAATTATCACCTCATTCTCATAGACATAAACTATCACATTTTAAAAGAAGATATACAACACTCATGGATATACATATTCGAATCCAACTATCCCTCCTATGAAATGCTACCATATTCGGCCATAGAAGGCAAACATGTACACTAATCAATTCAGTACCATAATCATACATTACCAATCCACAATTAACCATAGCTCAACCATGCTTTATCATTTAACTCAATTTATTCAAAGCTTATAAAAAAAAATATACTAAGCTCATATTCGGCTAACACATGTATTTTTACCATGTCACATTCGGCAATTCACAAATTAATATACTTACCTTTACCTAACAATTTCACTTACATGTAATCTAATTTCAATTTAACCCAATTGCTTAAAAACTTACCTCGGAAATTGACGAATTACGCTTCCCGGCTATTCGTTTAACTTAGCTTTTCCTCGATCCAATCCCGGTTCCTTTTGTTCTTGATCTAAATAATTCCAATTAAACTAATTTAAATACATTTCCATTCAATTTAATCCATAATCACTTAATAATAATATTTACCATTTTACTCCCCCAACATTTACAATGTTTACAACCTAGTCCTTATGGCTCAAAAATACAAAATAGTAAGGATTTGACCTCACCCATTAAGGGCCGAATGTTTATAGCCCCTCTAACAACTCATTTCTTCCATTTATCATGCTATTTAATCCCTTAAAAAATTTTATTTTTATAAATTCCTCCTTATACTAAGTTCTAATAAAAATCCAAAGAAAAATCTTGTTAATCTAGCATGCTAATATTCTATTCTATCATTAACTATCCAAACATCAAATTTTTATCCATGACAACATTCAATTTATACAACCAATTCAAAATTTCAGTTATGGCTAGATAGATTTCATGGCAACAACCTCAAAAATGCTAAGATTAACAAAAACCAAGTGCAATTACTCACCTTATGTGAACATGAAATGGCCGAATATTTGAGAGCTCAAACCCCTCTCTTCTTCTTTTTGTTTCGGTGATGAGAGAAGAAGATGATGATAATTCCCTTTTTTTTTTTCGGTCATTAGAGAGAAAGATGAACACACTTTCTTTTCTTTTATTAATAATTCATTTTATCACCTATTTTATTACCTAATGACATGTAATATAATAATAAACAATTATGTTACTATTACATGCAAATGATGGCCGGCCACTAGGCTTAATCTTTTGGCTAATTTACACTTTTAATACCTCAATTTAAAAAGCCACCTCCAATTTAGTACTTACACATTCTACCACTAAATTTTTATTTTATGCAATTAAACCCCTTTTTTACAATTAAGCACTAAAACGATCAAATTTTTATACGAAAAATTTCGCACACACTAATTCACATATAATAAGCATTTAAAATAATATAAAATTATTATTCCGATTCGGATTCGTGGTCCCAAAACTACCGTTCCGATTAGGGCTAAATTCAGGCTGTTACAACTCTCCCCCCTTAAGGGATTTTCGTCCCCGAAAATCTTACCAATGAATAAGTGTGGATAGCGTTCTTTCATTAATTCCTCGGTTTCCCAGGTTGCTTCCTCTACCCCGTGTTTATGCCACATAACTTTAACCAGCGAGATTTTCTTGTTTCGCAACTCTTTCATTTCACGAGCTAAAATGCGAATCGGTTCTTCCTCATAGGTTAAATCAGGTTGAATCTCAATCTCTATCGGACTAATCACATGAGAAGGATCGGATCGGTATCGACGAAGCATTGATACATGAAAAACGTTGTGAATCTTGTCTAGCTTAGATGGCAACATAAGTCTATACGCAACCGGTCCAATACGCTCAATAACTTCATACGGCCCAATGAATCGCGGACTCAGTTTTCCTTTACGGCCAAATCTCAGTATCTTTTTCCACGGTGAGACTTTCAAAAATACTCTGTCACCCACTTGGAATTCTATACCTTTCCATTTTAAGTCCGCATACGACTTCTGATGATCTGAGGCGGCTTTCAAACTTTCTCGAATTACTTTAACATTCTGTTCGGTCTCTCTGATCAAATCAACCCCTTGTATCTTACCTTCACCTAGCTCGGTCCAATATAAGGGTGTACGACATTTTTGACCGTATAATGCTTCATAGGGTGCCATTTTAATACTTGATTGAAAACTGTTGTTGTATGCAAATTCAATCAAAGGTAGGTATCGTTCCCATGTACCTTCAAACTCAAGAACGCAACATCTCAACATGTCCTCGAGTATTTGGATAACACGCTCGGACTGACCATCCGACTGAGGGTGAAAAGCTGTACTAAAATGTAACTTAGTACCTAAAGCATCCTGTAGTTTCCTCCAAAACTTGTAACACCCCTTACCCGAGACCGTTGCCGGAGTCGAGCATGAGGCATTACTAGACTTAACTACTAATTCGGGGCATAAAAATTGAAACTGTCCATCTGCGTCATATTGTCTAAATTGACTATAACTCGAGTTACAAAACTTGAAATTTGGATCCGTAAATTTTCCTTGAAACTAGACTCATATATCTTCTTACTGTAATTTTTCCAGAATTTTCCATGTGGCCAATTAGTACAGTTTATTCATTAAAATTTTCTCTATTTCACTGTTCAATGGTTCTGACCTATCCTTACAAAAACTCAGTTATCACATTGTAAAGAATTAAATTAATGTTCTAGTTTATTCCAATCAAAAATAGACTCATTGAGGGTTCTAAGCATATAAACTATGCTCCATATTTATTTTTTTACAATTTTTAATAATTTTTCCAAGACAGAACAGGGGATCACGAAGTCATTCAGAACCAGTCTCACTAAAATTTAAATATCTCATAATAAAAAATTCCTTTGCCTACTCTATTTCTTTCATATAAAAATAGACACAATAAGCTTTAATTCTATATCCTATTCACTTTCTAATCCCATTTCTCCTATTTTTTTGTGATTTTTCAAAATCACATCACTGCTGCTAACCAAAAACTGTTTCATTGCAAAATCATATAACCACATTACAAACATATTTACCATGAATCATACTTCCAAATTAAACTTAAGACAAGACCGAATATGCAACCATTAACATCATAATCAAGCCATTTTCGCATGGCTATATATATATAATTTCAAAACCAACCATATCATAACTAGTCTACACATGCCACGTAACCAAATCTTCAAGCATTTATTTACCGAAGCGAAAACTAGATAGTGTGATGAGATCTCCTTCGACTTCCAACCCGAACAAGTCTCTGAAACTCTATAATCATAAGAAAAATACACAAAGTAATCTTCGAAAGCTTAGTAAGTTATAAGCAATTTCACAACAATAATGCATTATAACACTACACTAGCAAAGTCAGAATAATATACTCACAACCAAGGTTTATAACCATGACTTTAGTTCATATCACCTTTCAAATCTTTCTCGCTTCATATCCCAAAGGCCGAACTTCCAAACCTTCGATAATAGGTTTCACATGCATATATATATTTTACTTACCGAACTTATACTTGCACTTCAAACCCATATAAATCACATATTCAAAATTTAAAACTAATCAAATGAATTCTTTATACAAACTTCCACATGGCCGAATACAATATATAAAATTCATGAATAAATCAATGAGATTTTGTAAGCATTACTCCATGTCAACTCATATCAATTGAACTATAAAATTAATTGATACATTCCATCCAAACTAATTTATCACTCTTATTTGATTTCAATTAATATCATCTCATAATATCCACTTACCCAAAATTAAATCCAAGATATAATAATTAATCGCACACTTAGTGCTCCTTGTCCGATTTCGCACACTTAGTGCATAACGACCGATTTCGCACACTTAGTGCTCAGTATTTTAAAATTCACACACTTAGACTTCAAGATCTATACAATAGTCAAATAAATACACGTACAGTAAGCTAATATAGCTTAGTAAGTTATAAGCAAAAGGAAATATATACAACAAATCATTATACAATTTTAATCAATTCAACTTGATCATTAACCGGTTTGTATCAGCATTACATATAGCATTTTACTATACAACAATATCATATTCATTAGATCTCCAAAACCGAATAATCACAAGCCCTATATCCATTTCAAACAAGCTCAAAGGTTAATGAATTTATCATATTTCCATAATTTAGTATACAAAAGCAACTTACCTCATTAGCACCACGTTATTCAATTTCCATGTATCACTTACCTACCTGTCTCTTTTGATTATATCCATTCATTGGTTCATGTCCTTGAGAGGTTCGATAATCCGCACACACAGTGCAACTCATGTAACGTATCGCACACTTAGTGCCGTTACTTAATAATTCGCACACATAGTGCCATCTTCCAGTAATGTATCGCACACATAGTGCCATTACTCGTTTCTCGCACACATAGTGCCATCTTCTGGTAATGTATCGCACACATAGTGCCATTACTCGTTTTTCGCACACATAGTGCCATTCAACCGATTTCGCACACACTGTGCTCGGTGTTTAAGCTCGCACACATAGTGCCTCTTATCCGAACCTTTCTTTATTTATGCAAACACTTAAAATTTCATTCTCATACATACATACACAAATATTCAAATATCCAACAACTCAATTTCATTATGTCATACCATTTCATTCGGCACAATTAATATACATATATATATTTACATCCATCTATTCAAAAACCAAACATCTCTCTCATTTCATATTCACATTTAGCTACCTTTTTACTCATTCATATACTCACATTACTCCATGAACCAACACTTATACATTTATATATACACAAACTTTACATTCGGCTAATTTATAAATATTTGATCCCATTCCATTTCACATTCGGTAAATGTATTTTAATATGCTTAATTCAATTATTCATACACACATTAAATATATATTCAAATTTCATTTAATCCAATTGCTTAAAACTTACCTCGGAAATTGTGGTTTAGGTTTCAGGCTATTCGCTCAACTTAGCTTTTCCCGATCCAATCCCGTTTCTTTTTGTTCTTGATCTAATCATTTCAAAAATGGATTCATTCAACATTTTTCTCATTCAATTTAATCCAACAACACATAATTGGGTAAATTACAATTTTACCCCTGACATTTACAATTTTTACAATTTAGTCCCTATTGCATAAAACAAAAAATATACAAAATTTGAGTTCACTCCCTAAGGGCCGAATGTTCACCATGCTTGTATAAGTTCATACAAGCCATTTATTTAGCATTTTAATCGTTCAACTATTTAATTTTTGTAATTTAATCCTTAATACTCAATTTAATCAAAATCTCCAATTCAAATCATATTGATTTAAAACATAATCATAATATTCTATCATCAACATTTCAAAGCATGAACATTCATCAATGGCCGAATCATCAACATGCCTCAAACTCAAAAATTTCAACATGGATTAAGTAGTACTCGAAGCAACGAACTCAAAAACGTAAAAATTTTCAAAAACCGAGCTCAATTACTAACCTTAGTTTAACATGCAATGGCCGAATGGATGAAGGCTATGTTCTTCTTCTTTCTTTGAGTTTCGGCAATGAAGAACCAAAAATGAAGGATGGACATCCACTTATTCTTTTATGTTTTCTTTATTTTAATCATATTATAATATATTAATATAATATCACTTACTAAAACAAATAATAAAATACATTATGCAATCATCATGCCGTCCACTCACTTAGTTTTTGGGTAATTTACAATGCAAGTCCACCCATAAAAGAAAACAAGTCAATTAAACCACACAATTTAAATAAAGGCTACTTTTACCACTTAAGCAATTTAATCTTTTTTCTTAAATTGAACACCCAAAAAGACAAATTTACCCACAATATTTTAACACATGTTCAAACATATATCATAGATATTAAATAAAATATAAAAATAATTTTTCTAACTCGGATTCGTGGTCCCGAAACCACTGTTCCGATTAAGGTCAAAATCGAGCTGTTACAAAACCGCGATGTGAACCTCGGATCTCTATCCGAAATAATAGAAACAGGTACTCCATGTAATCGTACGATTTGCGATATGTACAACTCAGCTAACTTATCAAGTGAGAAATCCGTACGTACCGGAATAAAATGGGCCGATTTAGTCAATCTATCAACAATAACCCAGATTGAATCTTTCTTACTCGATGTCAACGGCAAACCCGATACGAAATCCATCGTGACTCGATCCCATTTCCACTCAGGTACCATAATCGGTTGGAGTAGTCTTGATGGCACCTGATGCTCGGCTTTCACTTGTTGACATACTAAACACTTCGATACATAGTCCGAGATGTCTCGTTTCATTCCATGCCACCAATATTGCTGTTTCAGGTCGTTATACATTTTTGTACTACCCGAGTGAATCGACAATCTACTATTATGAGCTTCATTCGAATCAATTCAGGGTTCTTAGGCACACATATCCGATTCTTGAACCGTAGACATCCTTCAACATCTATCTGAAAATCTGAATTCGCGCACGAGCTACAAAGACTCCTTTTTGCTTTTAAATCATCATCAACCTCTTGAGCTTCTCGAATTTATTGTACAAACAATGGTCTCCCTTTCAACTCTGCAATGATTACACCATCATCGGTCATAGCTATATCCACATTCATTGCGCGTAGAGCAAATAGTGACTTTTGGCTAAGTGCATCAGCAACTACATTAGCATTCCCCGGGTGATAACCAATCACAAGCTCATAGTCTTTCAACAGTTCTAACCATCGTCGCTGTCTCCAACTCAGATCCTTTTGAGTCATTAAATACTTTAGACTATTATGATTCGAATAGACGTGACATTTCTCACCGAATAGATAGTGACGCCATATTTTCAAAGCAAAGACTATAGCAGCCAATTCAAGATCATGCGTCGGATAATTCCTCTCGTGCGGTTTCAACTGCGTTAAAGCGTAGGCTACAACTTTACCCTCTTGCATCAAAACACAACCTAGCCCTTTTAAAGATGCATCACTGAAAATAACGAACTCCTTACCCGACTCTGGCTGAACGAGCACTGGAGCTTCCGTTAGTAAGGTCTTCAGATGATCAAAACTCTTTTGACACCTTTCTGACCACTCATATTTTACGTCTTTCTGTAATAGCTTTGTCATCGAGGCTGCTATCATAGAAAATCCTTTCACAAGGCGTCTATAATATCCAGCGAGTCCCAGAAAGCTTCGTACCTTAGAAACATTCCGTGGAGGTTTCCAATCCAGTATAGCCGAGATTTTACTCGGGTCAACTCGAATACCCGATGATGAAATAACATGCCCCAGGAAGCTAACTTCATTCAACCAAAACTCACATTTACTGAAGTTCGCGAACAATTGCTTATCACGCAAAATCTGCAATACCATCCTCAAATGCTCAGCATGCTCGGTTTCGTCTCGTGAATAGATCAGTATGTCATCTATGAATACAACTACAAACCGATCTAGATATGGTCTGAATACCCGATTCATTAGATCCATGAAAACCGCAGGGGCATTAGTGAGCCCAAACGGCATCACCAAGAACTCGTAATGACCATATCTCGTCCGAAAAGTAGTTTTTGGTATGTTCGATTCCCTAACTCGTAGCTGATAATATCCTGACCTCAGATCAATTTTCGAGAACACCGAGGCTCCCTTAAGCTGATCAAATAAATCGTCGATACGTGGTAACGGGTATTTGTTCTTTACGGTCACCTTATTGAGCTGTCGATAATCAATGCACATTCTCAAAGTTTCGTCCTTCTTTTTCACAAATAGAACGGGCGCACCCCAGAGAGAGAAACTCGGTCGAACGAAACCTCTATCTGTCAATTCTTGCAACTAAGCCTTCAATTCTTTTAATTCAGTCGGTTCCGTTCTATACGGAGCTATCGAAATCGGAGTGGTCCTTGGCACTAGCTCAATACCAAATTCTACCTCACGAACGGGTGGCAATCTCAGTAATTCCTCTGGAAACACATCCGGATACTCACAAACAACCGATATAAATTCAATCTTCTTTTCTGTTATTTTACTATCAATCACATATGCAAGATAAGCTTCACAACCCTTTCTAAAATACTGTAGAGCCAACATTGAAGATATCACGGACGGCAGCCCATTCAAATTCTCAGATTCAATTTGAATTATCTCATTATTCTGGCACCTCAAATCAATAGTCTTTCGTCTGTAATTCACTACCGCGTCGTGTATTGTTAACCAATCCATTCTGAGGATAATATCGAACTCGTCAAATGGTAATAATATCAGATCAGCCGGGAAACATAAGTCTCGAACCATCAAAGGACAATTCTTGCATACTTTATCAACTAGTACACATCGACCTAGGGGGTTCGAAACCCGAATCAAAAACTCAGTAGACTCAACAGGTAGAGTCTTACTGGATACTAATGTTTCACACACATATGAATGAGTTGAGCCGGGATCAATCAAAGCAGTTACACTAGTATCAAGGAGAGTGAAAATACCGATAATGACGTCTGGAGATGAAGCCTCCTCCCTGGCACGGATAGCATAAGCTCTAGTCGATGCACGAGCCTCTGATCGAATAGCCGCATCTGAAACCCCCCTCTGAGTACCACTTTTACATCCCACATTACGAGATGGTCTACCTCTAGCTGCAGTGTTGCTCGGTCTCGCACTCTGAACACTACCCTTATACGCGGTCTCCGGGTAATCCCGAACAAAATGATCCTGCGAACCACACTTGTAACAAGTGTGATTATTAGATTTACCCCAACACTCGCCAAAATGCCGTCTACCACACTGTTGACACTCAGGCCTATTCGGTTGGGTATTACCAACACTAGCAAATGATGTAGCCCGAGAACTCACTGGTGGTCGTTCTTGTATAGAGATCCCTGTGTTAGGTTTGGACCGACTACCTTCATTCTTGAACTTCTTTGTTGACATTTGAGAAAATTTTCCCGCAAATCTCTTTCGGAAGTCTCTAGCTTCTGTCTCGGCCTTTCGCTTTTCTTTCCCTAGCTCCTCGGCTTTACAAGCTCGCTCAACCAGTACTACGAACTCGTTTATTTCAAGTATGCCAACCAGAAGCTTTATATCTTCGTTTAGACCATCTTTGAATCTCTGGCACATGGCAGCCTCAGAAGAAACATATTCACGAGCGTAGCGACTAAGTCTCACAAACTTGCGCTCGTATTCAAATACAGTCATATGACCCTGCTTGAGTTCGAGAAATTCTTTACGTTTAGAGTCTATGAAGCGCTGACTTATATATTTTTTATGGAATTCCGTCTGAAAGAAATCCCAGGTAACCCTCTCCTTCGTAACAACTGATACAAGAGTATTCCACCAATAGTAGGCAGAATCCCGCAATAAGGATATGGCACACTTCAGGCACTCATCGGGTGTACAAGATAGCTCTTGGAAAACACGAATAGTATTATCGAGCCAAAGTTCAGCTTGTTCTACGTCATCATCATCTTCGGCTCTAAATTCTTGAGCTCCGTGTTTTCTAATGCGATCAACCAGAGGCTTGCTTACTCTCTCGAGATTTACAATCGGGGGTACCACTGGTACTACAGGGGGAATATTCGGATTCAGGGGTGACTGAACAGCTGGATTGGTTCGTATGTACTGACTGAACAAATCATTCATCATGCTATAGAAGGCTTGTTTAGCCCCCTCTTCAGGATTACTCGCAGCATGTCGAGATTCCTCCGGCGCGGTCCTTTGCACGGGAGCAGGCGCCACGCTCTCAACATCATCTACTATCGCTCGCTCGGGATCAGGATCCATTACTATATGAAAAAAATATACACATTTCACTGTCAGAAGTCATCACACTATCACATTCCAAAATATGGCATGTATAGCTAGACTCATACGCGCTACGTTAGTCCGAGAACCGACTAAATCGTAGCTCTGATACCAATTAAATGTGACACCCCTAACCCGTATCCGTCGTCGAACTAGGGATTACAAGCATCACTAAACCGAATACCGAGTCAATACACTTCATTCGAATTTATCATGTGCTAATTTCATACCATTTCATATTATCACAAATACACCTATATATTTCATCTAATCTCAATACATTTAAAAGCATACTACTGTTCACATGGTCATTTTTAAGCAATAGCCAAATCGGTATTCACATGGTACTCAAACATTCATTACATACATTTACAGTTATAAATGCCTTCATAATTACCCTTGAACAAAATATTACAACAATAATATTACCATTTATATCATATGGCCGAACCTACTATATCACTCAAGGAAAAATTTTAAACTCTAAACCAAAACTAGTTATGGCCGAATATCTACAAATAAGTACCCATAAATTTGTTCATTAATATACTTCTATGATAATAGCATACTCAAATGTGATCTATTTCATCCATATCTAAGCATATTGATACATTCGAATAATTGCACCAAAAACCATATCTTTATCAACCCATATTATAATGTATACCATATTCAACCAATTCCATAAGTTTAAAACTCACATATAACAAATCATGAAATAGCCTCCATATTAGACTTATAAAACATATAACTATATAAACAATATGATCAAATAAAGTTCCGTATTTAAATATGATTAAACCAACTCAATCATAGAGACTTAGCCATTTTCGCATGGCATATACTTTTATATACATATCATCCAAAATACAATCCCAAGGAATATTGCCTATACATGCCATATGTTTTCAAAAGAGTACAACTTATAGAGTACCGGAGTTAGGTGATAGTGCAAAAGACTTTGATGAAGATTCCCGAACACGAGCAAGCCTTCGAGATCTATACAACAGTCACACAAACACACGTATGGTAAGCTAATTTAGCTTAGTAAGTTATAAGCAAAAGGGAACATAGATAGAATGAATCATTATACAAATTTAATTAATTCAACTTAATCACTTACAAGTCCGTAACAACATTTCATATAGCTTAATACCCTATAGCAATATCATATTCATTAGGTCTCCAAATATGAATATACAAATACTCTATATTCTTTCCAATCAAGCTCAATAAATTAATGAATACATCACATATCTATAAAATTAAGATATAAAAACCACTTACCTCTTTAGCATCAAGTTATTAAATTCTCATGCTTAACATACTTACATGTCTCTTATGAGTATTTCCATTCATCGATTCATGTCTTTGAGAAATCCGAACATACGCACACACAGTGCATAGCATGTAACGTATCGCACACTTAGTGCCGTGATAAACCGAAATAGTAACATATTTTAATCCCATATTTAGTATGCTTTTGGATGAATTATCCCTTATATTATGTAATTTGGTGCTCTTAATATTTTATTTTCATGATATATACTCAGGAAAGCACCAGGGGATTTAAAGAACGCAAAACGGGATTAAAAGGGGACAAATGGGCCAAAGCATAAAATCGACACGGCCTGGACTAAAGCCTACACAGCCGTGCCTCCTCAATACATTCGAACACGGCCTGATATCGATCTACACGGACGTGTCCTCATTAGAATTCTGAACACGGCCTGGCCACGATTCACACGGGCGTGTGCCATGGTCGTGCCTCTGCCGTGGAGAAGAGCAATTTCATTCGGGAAAGGATACTTAGGGGCAAAGAAACCTATTTCAAAAGCCTATAAATACACCCTAAGTATGACCTAAAAAGAGGGGCCCAAAGCCATCCTTTAGGGGCGTCTTGCTAGACCAGAGAAGGTAGATTTTTGGGGATTCACTCAGGGATAGCCAGTTGATCCATCTCTAGAAGTCGAAATTCTACTCAAGACGGAGGATTTCTTCTTCAATTCCTTCAGGGAGTTTTAGGGATTTCTTATGTTTTGTTTTATCTTTTCTTCTGAGATGTTTTTCTTTACTATTATGAACTAAACCCTTCAGATACCTGAGGGGGATGAAACTTAGATGAATCTTGTTATTGTTTTTTGAACTATATGATAAATACTTGATTTGTTCTTAATTATGTGTGCTTAATTCTTGTGTTGATATTTCGCAGATATTAATTCAAGTCGAATGTGCTTAGGTGGTGGAGCAAAAGTCCCTGCTTAAGAGTAGATCTAGCATAATTAAGCGGAGTTTATCGCGCTCCTAGAGATAGTGTGACGCGATTTTGCCGAATTAGGGTGAAACCTAATATGGGATGTCCATAGATCGATTTACTGCTATTCTAGGGGGTTATTAATGGGAAAGAGATTTCAATTAATTAACCTAGGATTAGACGTTATTCGCCTCGAGAGAGGGTTTAATATACGTTAGGGAGTCCTACAGATCAAGTCAAGTGAATACATCGTCTGGTTCAGAGCTAGATAACAAGTGAAGTCTAGGTGGATTCTTCCTTGGGTGTCGTCTTAATCAACTGAGTTTTTCCCAAGTTATTCTCCCAATTTCATTTTTCTTTGTCTTAGAATTTTTAGTTTAATAGTTAATTAATTTAGACTAGATAAACAACTTCACTTATTCTTAGGCTAAATAATAAAAAGAAGGTTAGTATTAGTACTTTTAGTTCCTTTGGGTTCGACAATCCGGTCTTGCCTAAACTATACTACTGTTCGATAGGTGCACTTGCCTCAACCGTTGTCATAGTTAGTTTCGTGTTTGATCATTCTCTTTATAAATTTTAAAACTCGACTTCACAATGATCAAGTTTTTGGCGGCGCAGTTGTTTGGGAACTAAAATATTAAGAACACTCTATTTTTATTACTTTAGCCATTTTTATTTTTTTTCAATTTAATTTTATTTCTTATTTTATTTGCTAATTTTTCTTCTTTTATTAATTCTTCCTTCCAGGTACCTCTAGTTTATGACTAGAAGGAACCCGAGAGGATCACTAGTATAGAACAGTGATATTGAAGCTACCGCTCGAAGAAATCGTAGAGAAATTAGGCGAGCCCTAAACTACACGGAAGGAGAGCGAGAAGACAGATCCAATCCTACTGAAGGGATGGACGAGAATAATCCACCACCACAAGATGTGGCAGAAAATAATGCTCCGCGTACTATGTTTGATTATGCTAAACCTCATTTAACAGGAGCCGAATCTAGTATTGTTAGGCCTGCTATAGCTGCTAATAATTTTGAATTAAAGCCTAACACTATACAAATGATTCAACAATTTGTTCAATTTGATGGTTTGCAGGACGAAGACCCAAATACTCATATAGCTAATTTATCAGAGTTCTGTGATACCTTCAAAATAAATGGCGTTTCTGATGATGCCATACGTCTTCGGTTATTTCCCTTTCATTAAGGAATAAAGCCAAACAGTGGTTAAACTCGTTACCACGAGGGCCAATCACTATATGGGATCAAATGACCGAAAAATTCTTATTAAAATATTTCCCACCGGCCAAAACGGCCAAATTACGCAATGATATCTCTTCTTTTGTGCATATGGATTTAGAGACATTATACGACGCATGGGAGAGATACAAGGATCTCTTGAGAAGGTGTCCGCACCATGGTTTACCCTTGTGGCTCCAAGTCCAAACTTTCTATGACGGTGTAAACCCCTCAACGAGGCAACTAATTGATTCAAACACGGTGGAACCTCGAACAATAGAACTCCCGAAGCGACTTACGAGTTTATTGAAGAGATGTCACTGAATAACTATCAGTGGCAAAGGTTACAAGGACCAAACCAACAAAATCAGCCGGAGTTTTCAACATCGATGCAGTAACCATGCTATCAACACAGGTAGAGATGATGAATAAAAAGCTTGATAGTTTGTGTTCTTCGCGCAGCACATCCAAAGAATGCAAAGTGCGACGTAAGTGGAACCGTGGCGAATCCTGAGTACCCACCCTACCAACCTAGCACAGAGAGCAAACAGATGAACTATATAGGTAATAATTTTAGATCTAATAATAACCCATATAGTAATAATTATAATCCAAGTTGGAGGAACCACCCAAATTTTTCGTGGGGCGGTCAAGGAAATCAAGGAAATCAAAGACAACAACCTCCTCAAAATTTCCAAAATCAGCCCTATCCACAGGAGAAGAAGCCGAACTTTGAAGAGATGCTGACAAGATTCATGGCATCCACAGAAAACCGTCTCCAAGACACTGAAACCACCCTTAAGACCCAACAAGCATCGATCAAAGGGATCGAGAGCCAAGTTAGGAAAGTCACTAAGTCAGTTGAGGAAGTTTCTAAGATAGTGGGACAACTTACTAACACAGTTGGACAGCTTGCAAAGCTAATTTTTGAATGACAGCAGGGGCGTCTACCAAGCAACACTGAGATTAATCCAAAGGAGCAAATCCAAGCCATAACAGCTCAAGAAAGTGAAGGATTAAGTGAAGGATTAGACGAACCCAATCCAATACAAAGAAATGAGGTAGAATAAGGTAAAGTTGAGGTAACGCAAGAGAAACCGAAACCGGTAATCAAGGAGTACCAACCTCGCATACCATATCCTGAAGCATTAACGAGAGACGACACAGAGGAACAGTTCGGTAAGTTTCTTAAACTTTTAAAGAAATTACATATTAACTTACCATTACTTGAAGCTCTTTCACAGATGCCAGATTCTAGAAAAATTTTAAGATAACTTTTGACGAACAAGCGAAGGATAGACGAGGCATCACACGTGGAACTAAATGCAATGTGCTCAACAATCTTGCAAAATAAACTACCACGAAAATTAAAAGATCTAGAGAGTTTTACAATTCCATACTTAATTGGTAGTTTATCTATTGATAATGCGTTAGCTGATCTAGGGGCAAGCATAAATGTCATGCCTTATAAATTGTTTAAACAACTAGGTCTAGGAAAACCCAAACAAACTAGGATGAGCATTCAATTAGCTGATAAAACTGTTAGAATTCCTAGGGGTATCATCGAAGATGTTCTTGTAAAAATTGACAAATTCGTTTTCCCAGTAGATTTTGTTGTCTTAGACATGGATGAGGATAATTCGATTCCCTTAATTTTAGAAAGGCCCTTTTTAGCAACTGCCAGGACTAAAATTGATATTGATGCAGGAGAACTCATACTTCGTATAGGTAACGAGACAGTCACCCTCAAGGCTCTTGACTCGGCTAGAACATCGAGTAATCAAGGTGAGAACGTAAATTCTACTAATAACCATTCGGTTAACCCTTCTTTTCAGGAAGCACCCCAAAAGAATACAACTGAATCGAATCCTAAACCCAGTGTTAACAAAGAATTAGCTCACGAAGAACAAGGGATTAAGATCGCTGAGCTAGATGAGTGGAAGATGCACTTCAAGGAAAAATTAGGGTTACACGACGAAGAACCGGAACCACACAAGGTAAAACCGAAGGAGCCCCCAGAAGAGCTCATAGGAACAACAAACCACTTCAAAATAGGAGATCAGGTATTGTTAGATAAGGTAGATCCTCGAATATCTCCTCCGGACCCTAACACAAACAAAGAAATACCTTTTAGGGTAACCATTGTTTTCCCATATGGAACAGTCGAGGTAAGTAATCCTATTTTTGGTACTTTTACTGTAAACGAATCTCGACTTAAACTCTTTCACGAGGATAAAACTGATAGCATGAGGAAGGACTTCCAACTCCTCAAACCACCCTGATGATGCAAACGAGAGGAAAGTCTAGCTTAAGACTAT
The DNA here is from genome assembly GCA_025698515.1 of Gossypium sturtianum. NCBI lineage: Eukaryota > Viridiplantae > Streptophyta > Magnoliopsida > Malvales > Malvaceae > Gossypium > Gossypium sturtianum. The sequence continues at coordinate 149,215,234 of CM046955.1, read as the reverse complement.
AAACGAGCGCTTCTTGGGAGGCAACTCGAGCACTAACCTCATTAACTTTTACATTTTTATTTTTCTTATTTATTCTATTTTACCCTTTCTTTATAGTATCTAGCTTTAAACTAACCAAAAAGTGCAGATTTCCAGGCCACACGGCCTAGCACACGGCCGTGTGGATGTGCCGGATCGCCGTACTGACATGGAAGGGGTGGTACAAGTCAGAGAGAATCAAATCTTCGAAGTCACAGACTTCAACCACTGCCCCACAGGCACCGACAGAATGCCACGGCCGTGCGACGTAGCCGTGGACGACACTGACTTATCACCAACGGGTGTGGCAATCTGTAAAACGAGTGTGGGTGAACCAACACGCCTAGACACATGGCCGTGCGAGGCGGCCGTGTGAATCGACACGCCTAAGGAGCACGGGCGTGGGATGGTACCAGGCTTGAAAATCTATTTAACCCCCCTCCCTACCCTCTTCCCCTACTAACTTTCAACCTTCATCTTTTCATTTTTCCTACTCCTTTTCTCTACCCTTGAGCTACACCAAAACGATGCCAAAGAAGCAGAAGAAGTCAGCAAAGTCTCCTCAACGGAGACTGATCTATATAAGTTCATGCCGGCCGCTTCAATCACTCGCCAAGCCAAGGGTCTTTGAGACCAATTATCTGTTCTTTTATTTTTATCTTCTCCATTATTTTCATTCTCTTTAACACTCTTATGCTTAATTTAGTTTATTTTATCTTAGTTTCTTAATTTTAGGTTCTAAAGGCTGCTAGGGAATCACGCCAATTCCACGACCACCACCATATCCTCAGCCTTAGAAATCACACCCAACAATAAGGACTCTACAGTCCATCCATATTTTCTTTTAATTTTAGTTTCATCATTATTTTTATTCACTTTAGCATACTTTTCTTTAATTTTACTAGTATAGTTTTAATTATTGTGTCTTAATAATCCCTGGCTACCCAATTTCTTCATCTAGCGCAGGATCGTCATCCAGAGCGCCCCTCCAACTTATCTTTCACCACGACCACTGCCAACTCAAGGATTTCATCCATAATTCAGGGAGTTTTTACTTATCCCCATATCTTCTGATCTGAACATTACATTTATATTATCTATCTTTGTACATTGAGGGCAATGTACATCTTAAGTGTGGGGGGTGAATCTTAGACGTGCCAAACTTTTTGCATTATTCTCAAAATCCTGAATTTAGTCTTGTTTTTAAGTAAATTCCTCATATTACTAATTAGGATGAAATTTCTAATGATTTATGATTTTTATCGATATGTTTTAGATTAAGCCATTGATAATTGTGCATTGATAATTAAATTCTAAGAATACTAGAGAATTAAGCATGATAAGTCTATTTTTCAGAATTAAAAATTTTCTAGGTTGTCTACCTGAATTTAAATACTACTTTGAAATTTGAAATTTACGAGGTTGACATCAAAATACCCATAATTTTTATGAGATTTTGAGCCTTATAGAGCATAAATTCGTTTTCTTGCTCACTTTATTGATTATGAGTATGTCAGCACTGATTTGTTATTCTAGAACTTGCATCGATTATACATATCGAGACCACACTTTTTGATTTGATACACAGAGATGATAAAGGCACCTAGGATCTAACCCACTTACTCCATTAAAAATCCTACCTTCATAATTAGCCCCTAGTGAACCCCGTTTAATCCTAACAACCCTTTTTATTGACATAACCGCTAATATTAACCCAAAACCTTTTGTTTTTATTATCACCATTCTTTTTTGACTTCCCATATATCGAGATTTGATTTGATTAATAGCCTAACTATGTTTTTATTTCAGTAAGTTATCCTTTGTTATGTATTTATGGTTTGTGTTCTTAAATATATATATATATTCATTATTAGCTTTGTGATTAAATGAGCTTACACATTTAAATTCCAAATATTGAAGAAAAAGCTCGTAGTATTAGAATTATTAATTTTCAATTAATGTAATTACTTATTATTCAGTTCATTGTTTCTGGTTAGGTAATTTGTCAATTCGGTCTCGATTTTAACCTCTAATTGACCTTATTCCACACCTTTAACCCAAGCCCGTTACAACCCTTTCAAAGACCTTTTGATTTGTATTTCATCTCATATTTTAGTGGTGGAGATTTGATTCTCATGCAAGCCTATGGGATTAACTCTTCATGTTTGACTTTTGAGTGCCTAATTTTGAACCTTAAACACTTTGAGTGATTTGAGTGAATCCTTAAGTGAGGATGTCAGTCCTTGTCGATTTTAAATTAGAGGTAATTGTTTAGATGAAGGGAAACACCTATGTTTTGTGCTACAAATGTATGACTTAGACTGTTTAAATTTTTAGGACTCTTTGAGTTGAATTATCCATGTATGAATTATCTCTGAATTATGATGAAACATTATCAATGACTACTATGAATTATAGAAAGTTCGTTTTAATTGTAAGTTGAGAATTTTGCTTGAGGACAAGCAAAAGCTTAAGTGTGGGGGTATTTGATAAACCGAAATAGTAACATATTTTAATCCCACATTTAGTATGCTTTTGGATTAATTATCCCTTATATTATGTAATTTGGTGCTCTTAATCCTTTCTTTTCATGATATATACTCAGAAAAGCACTAGGGGATGAAAAGAACGCAAAATGGGCTTAAAACGGGACAAATGGGCCAAAGCATGAAATCGACACGGCCTGGACTAAAGCCCACACGGCCGTGCCTCCTCAATACATTCGAACACGGCCTGATATCGATCTACACGGACGTGTCCTCATTAGAAGTCCGAACACGGCCTGACCACGATTCACACGGGCGTGTGCCATGGCCGTGCCTCTGCCGTGGAGAAGAGCAATTTCATTCGGGAAATGATACTTAGGGGCAAAGAAACCTATTTCAAAAGCCTATAAATACACCCTAAGTATGACCTACAAAGAGGGGCCCAAAGCCATCGTTTATGGGCGTCTTGCTAGGCCAGAGAAGGCAGATTTGTGGGGATTCACTCAAGGATAGCTAGTTGATCCATCTCTAGAAGCCGGAATTCTACTCAAGACGGAGGATTTCTTCTTCAATTCTTTCAAGGAGTTTTAGGGATTTCTTATGTTTTGTTTTATCTTTTCTTCTGAGATATTTTTCTTTACTATTATGAACTAAACCCTTCAGATACCTGAGGAGGATGAAACCTAGATGAATCTTGTTATTGTTTTCTGAACTATATGATAAATACTTGATTTGTTCTTAATTATGTGTGATTAATTCTTGTGTTGATATTTCGCGGATATTAATTCAAGTCGAATGTGCTTAGGTGGTGGAGCAAAAGTCCCTGCTTAAGAGTAGATCTAGCATAATTAAGCAGAGTTGATCGTGCGCCTAGAGATAGCATGATGAGATTTTGCCGGATTAGGGTGAAACCTAATATGGGATGTCCATAGATCGATTTACTGCTATTCTAGGGGGTTATTAATGGGAAAGAGATTTTAATTAATTAACCTAGGATTAGACGTTATTCGCCTCGAGAGAGGGTTTAATATACGTTAGGGAGTCCTACGAATCAAGTCAAGTGAATACATCTTCTGGTTCAGAGTTAGATAACAAGTAAAGTCTAGGTGGATTCTTCCTTGGGTGTCGTCTTAATCAACTGAGTTTTTCCCAAGTTATTCTCCCAATTTCATTCTTCTTTGTCTTAGAATTTTTAGTTTAATAGTTAATTAATTTAGACTAGATAAACAACTTCACTTATTCTTAGGCTAAATAATAAAAAGAATGTTAGTATTAGTACTTTTAGTTCCTTTGGGTTCGACAATCCGGTCTTGCCTAAACTATACTACTGTTCGATAGGTGCACTTGCCTCAATCGTTGTCATAGTTAGTTTCCAGGTTTGATCATTCTCTTTATAAATTTTAAAACTCTGACTTCACAGCGATCATGCTGTTACTTGATAATTAGCACATGTAATTCCATCTTCCGGTAATGTATCGCACACATAGTGCCATTACCCGTTTCTCGTGCACATAGTGCCATCTTCCGGTAATGTATCGTGCACATAGTGCCATTACCCGTTTCTCGCACACATAGTGCCATCTTCCGGTAATGTATCGCACACATAGTGCCATTACCCGTTTCTCGCACGCATAGTGCCATCTTCCGGTAATGTATCGCACACATAGTGCCATTACCCGTTTCTTGCACACATAGTGCTAACTTCAATCCAAATTATCACCTCGTTCTCATAGATATAAACTATCACATTTTAAAAGAAGATATATGATCGCTGTGAATCAGAGCTTTAAAATTTATAAAAAGAATGATCGAACCTGGAAACCAACTCTGACAACGATTAAAGGCAAGTGCACCTATTGAACAATAGTATAGTTTAGGCAAGACCGGATTGTCGAACCCAAAGGAACTAAAAGTACTAATACTCACCGTCTTTTTATTATTTAGCCTTAATATAAAGTGATGGTTGTTTAAACTAAAACTAATCTACTTACTAAGCTAAGACGCAAAGACAAAAAGAATGAATTCGGGAAATAACTTTTGGGAAAACTCAGTTGACTCAAGCGATACCCTTAGGAAAAATCCACCTAGACTTCACTTGTTATTTAACCTTGAACCATTTGATTTATTTACTTAGTTTGATCCGTGAGACTCCCTAACGTATATTAAACCCTCTCTCGAGGCGAATAACGTCTAACCCTAGGTTAATTAGTGGAACTCTCGTTCACTTATAATAACCCCCTAGAATAGCAAGAAATCGATCTGTGGACTCCCATATTAGGTTTCACCCTAATCCGGCAAAATCTCGTCACCCTATCTCTAGGCGTGCGATCAACTCCGCTTAATTATGTTGGATCTACTCTTAGGCAGGGTCTATTCCTCCTCTACCTAAGCACATTAGATTTGGATTAAGTTCACACAATTAAGAACAAACTAAGTTATTATCATATAATTCAAAAAATCAAATAACAAGATTCCTCATAGGTTTCATCTCTTCTGTATCCAAGGTTTAGTTCATAATAATAAAAGACAACATCTCAAGAGAAAAGATAAAACAAAACATAAGAAATCCCTAAAACCCCTGAAGGAATTGAAGAGGAGATCCTTCGTCTTGAGTAGAATTTCGCTTCTTGAGATGGATCAACTGGCTATCTTCGAGTGATTCCCACAAATCGACCTTTTCGGCTTGGCTTGGCTTGGCCTAGCTCGCGCCCCTTTTTCGGTGGTACTTAGGGTGTATTTATAGGCTTTTGAAACACGTTTCTTTCTCCTAAGTATCCTTTCCGAATGAAATTGCTCTTCTCCATGGCGCAGGCAACACGGCCATGGCACACGCCGTGTAAATCGTGGCCAGGCCGTGTTCGACACTGTTGAATGAGGCACGGTCGTGTAAGTCGGGGTTAGACCGTGTTCTAGATGATCAGTGAGGCACGGCCGTGTGATCTTTGGTCCAGGCCGTGTCGATTTCATGCTTTGGCCCATTTGTCCCGTTTTAAGCCCGTTTTGCGTTCTTTTCATCCCCTGGTGCTTTCCTGAGCATATATCATGAAAAGAAAGGATTAAGAGCACCAAATTACATAAATCGGGGCTTAAATCATCCAAAAGCATACTAAATGTGGGCTTAGAATATGTTACTATTTCGGTTTATCAATATACAACACTCATGGATATACATATTCGAATCCAACTATCCCTCCTATGAAATGCTACCATATTCGGCCATAGAAGGCAAACATGTACACTCATCAATTCAGTACCATAATCATACATTACCAATCCACAATTAACCATAGCTCAACCATGCTTTATCATTTAACTCAATTTATTCAAAGCTTATATATAAAAAAATATACTAAGCTCATATTCGGCTAACACATGTATTTTTACCATGTCACATTCGGCAATTCACAAATTAATATACTTACCTTTACCTAACAATTTCACTTACATGTAATCTAATTTCAATTTAACCCAATTGCTTAAAAACTTACCTCGGAAATTGATTTAATTACGCTCCCGGCTATTCGCTTAACTTAGCTTTTCCTCGATCCAATCCCTTGTTCCTTTTGTTCTTGATCTAAATAATTCCAATTAAACTAATTTAAATAAATTTCCATTCAATTTAATCCATAATCACTTAATAATAATATTTACCATTTTATTCCCCCAACATTTACAATGTTTACAACCTAGTCCTTATGGCTCAAAAATACAAAATAGCAAGGATTTGACCTCACCCATTAAGGGTCGAATGTTCATATCCCCTCTAACAACTCATTTCTTCCATTTATCATGCTATTTAATCCCTTCAAAAAATTTCTTTTTATAAATTCCTCCATATACTAAGTTCTAATAAAAATCCAAGGAAAAATCTTGTTAATCTAGCATGCTAATATTCTATTCTATCATTAACTATCCAAACATCAAATTTTTATCCATGACAATATTCAATTTATACAACCAATTCAAAATTTCGGTTATGGCTAGATAGATTTCATGGCAACAACCTCAAAAATGCTAAGATTAACAAAAACCAAGTGCAATTACTCACCTTATGTGAACATGAAATGGCCGAATATTTGAGAGCTCAAACCCCTCTCTTCTTCTTTTTGTTTCGGTGATGAGAGAAGAAGATGATGATAATTCCCTTTTTTTTTTTCGGTCATTAGAGAGAAAGATGAACACACTTTCTTTTCTTTTATTAATAATTCATTTTATCACCTATTTTATTACCTAATGACATGTAATATAATAATAAACAATTATGTTACTATTACATGCAAATGATGGCCGGCCACTAGGCTTAACCTTTTGGCTAATTTACACTTTTAATACCTCAATTTAAAAAGCCACCTCCAATTTAGTACTTACACATTCTACCACCAAATTTTCATTTTATGCAATTAAACCCCTTTTTTACAATTAAGCACTAAAACGATCAAATTTTTATACGAAAAATTTTGCACACACTAATTCACATATAATAAGCATTTAAAATAATATAAAATTATTATTCCGATTCGGATTAGTGGTCCCGAAATCACCGTTCCGATTAAGGCTAAATTCAGGCTGTTACATATTGTTTTACCTTGTCAAAAGTTTTTTGGCATTCGTCATCTCATACACCTGGATTGTGTTTCTTAAGGAGACAGAATATGGGGTCACATTTCTTAATTAGTTGTGAAATGAACCGGGCAATATAGTTTAGTCTTCCTAGGATATCTCGAACTTCTTTTTGAGTGCGCAGCGGAGGCAATTCTTGTATAGCCTTGAATTTGTCTGGGTCAATCTCAATCCCATTTTCACTGACTACGAAATCTAGCAGTTTTCCTGTAACACCCCCTACCTGTATCCGTTGCCGGAATAGGGTACGAGGCATTACCGGAGTTTACTGAACATTTTCGAATAATTTCGAGTCATTTATTATTCATATTATGAAAATAATCATAACGTCCCTCTATTGGGCCCTCAAAGCCCAAAACATACATTAGGAACCAACCGGAATTAAATCGGGATTATAGGGAATTTTTCGCAAAATCCTAAAATTTTCCTACATTGGTTAACGTACTTTAATATTAACAAACTTATTTTCTCGACATGTCTCACTTGAATTTATTACTTGTCCTAATATACATAATTTTCCATGTATCAACGTATCAAAGATAGTCTTATATTTACATGTCATGATACATATCATTCTCTTGCTGTTTCTTCATAAATATAAATTATTCAATTTATTATGACAATATTTCATGTACCATCATTTTCATAAGTTTAGTGTATATTTATTCCAGTAGCAATTCATAATCTTGAATATGCATAATTATCAGGCAAATTTCACATACATGTATTTTCCATATCTTATTTCAATATATCAAATAATTATCATTTCTATGTATTTCAAGTTTAATTTCATGATTTCAAGTACTTGCCATTTTCTATATTTATCCCGTTGAATTTCTCGAAATTTCGATGGATTTTCCAATAGTACACTTATAGTGTACAATTCTGGGTCCGTCAATTCGTACACATATGGGTATACCATTTTTCCAGAGAGCACACTCTCGCTGAACCTCATCCTTCTAATGGATTTACCCAGCAAGCTAAATCGTAAGAGAGCACACTCGCGAACCTCATTTCTTATAGCGGGATTACCAGTCCGAGCTAAATCCCTCAGTAACATATGCTCAAAGGGTATTGTCGGGATTACAATCGAGCTAAATCCCCGCAACGACAACTACTCTAATGAGCTTGGATCGAATTACAGTCCCAGCTAAATCAGACCTAATTCGATTACCCGTCCAAGCTAAATCCATTTTCCACATATTCTTCGGGAGGGCTATATTAGGATCACCCATCCGGGCTAGATCCTTTACACACATATTCTTCGGGAGGGCTATATCAGGATAGGATCACCCGTCCGGGCTAGATCCTTTTTTTACCGTCAATTCCTTTTTAGAGATCCATCGAATTTTCCTTTCATTCAACCGGGATTTATTTTCCATTTTCATCAAGAATATCAATACTTCATCAATTATCATACAATAAACATCCAAATCATATTCACATCAATAAAAATATATTTCAAGTATTTAAGAATATAATTCAAGTTACACGAACTTACCTCGTTGCTTGTTCATGTTTATAGTTTCACTAATCCGATGTCTTTTCTTTTCCACGTTCAAGTCTCGTATTTAAGTTATCCGGATCTTTATAAATAAATTTGATCATCGTTTTCATTCATTTCATATTCTGAGACATTCAATTAATGCTCTAGGCAAAATTACCATTTTACCTCTAAGCTTTTAATTAATGACGATTTCATCCTTAGGTTCAGAAAAATAAAATTCTTGCAATTTAATCCTTGCTTCAAGCCTAATTATTCTCATATATATTGATAACAGGCCATGAATTCTATGAAATATCAAAATTTTCTATAATTTCAACGTTTTTCAATTTAATCCCTAAAACATATTTTCACCCAATCTTGATCTAAATTAATAAATTTCATTCAATTTTATAATTTAAATAATAAAATAATTCATTTCATGCAATTTGGTCATTTCTGACATATTTTACAAAATTACCCATAAAGTTTTACTTTTATTCAATTTAGTCCCTGAGCCTAGAACATGCAAATTAGCCATGCTAGCTGAATATTCATATATATTTTTCCTCCTCCTCCTCTCCATTCCACATCCATAATTTATATTACATGCTTATAAGTAATATTATCTATGATTTCACTATTTACTTATAAATTTATTCAAAGCTGTCCATTTGAGTCATAGTCACTAAATTGTTTATATCTTGAGTTACAGAATTCAAATTTAAGATCCGATAATTTTCCCTGAAACTAGACTCACTTATCTTTTTACCATAAAATCTTCAGAATTTTTGGTTTAGCCAATAAGTACAGTTTATTCTTTAAAGTCACCCATGTTCTTCTGTTTGACAGTTCTGACCTTTCTTCACTAAGAATTAGTTATCTCCTCATACGGGATTCGGATGATGTTCCCATTTGTTTGTATTGAAAATAGACTCATTCAATATTTTAAACATATAAATTTAAGTCCCTAATTATTTTTCTCTAATTTTTGATGATTTTCCAAAGTCAGAACAGGAGAACCCAAAATCATTCTGACCTTTTCTCAAAAACCTATTATATCTCGTGATTTACAATTCCATTACTTACACCGTTTATTTTATAAGAAACTAGACTTAATAAGATTTAATTTCATATTTTATTCATCCTCTAATTCGATTTCTACAATTTTTGGTGATTTTTCAAATTTATACTACTGCTGCTGTCTAAAACTATTTTAGTGCAAAATGTTAATTACCAAGTTTATAACACCTTTATTTCCTTTCTCTACAATATTTCTCATCACTTTCTCTTATTTTCCTTTACTAACATATCAAGAACATAAAACCTTATATAAGAAAATTCTACATTAACATCATTTCCATGCATTTTCCACAATATCAAACTTAAAAATATATTGAAAACTTGATGTTCTTATCTCGTTTTATTGATTTCAATCTTTAACTTGATTTTCTCTCTCCTCCAGCTTCTATTTCTTGAATCTAACTTGATATTATTGCTCCCCATAGTCTCCTTGTCATCTTTCTCTCTTGATGGCTATGAAAATTCTTTTGAATTCTAAGTGAAAATAGTGAATTTTCGGTGAAAGGACCAATTTGTAAAGAAAAGAAAACTTCTTTTCTTTCTCTTCTTCTCACGTTGGTTTGCATGGGAAAGAGATGATGAAAATTCATCATCTTTCCTTCCTTATATACTAAATAAATAATAATAAAATAATGATAAAATAATAAAATATCTCATCAAAATAATATATATCTAATTAAATAATTATAAAATATCTTCAACATCATCATTACTTTCTAGATTTCTCTCTCTTCTAATTGACCATTTTGCCCTTTGTGATCTTTTAAAATTCCATCCTTGAATCATCACATAATTTGGTAAAATTATGATTTAGTCCCTCATAATTCTTTACCTATAAAATTTGGTCCTAATTCATCCATTTTCCTTAGTTTTTAGATCATTCCACCCTTAAAATATTTTCACTATTGGTCCTTTAACTTTTTCATATTTACACTTTAACCCCTCAAGTTTTGAATATTTACTCTTAGGCAACAAAACTTTTCTCACTTTTACCATTTAGTCCTTTCTTGAATTAATATATCATAATATACTTCTCAATGTTGTCATAACTCCAAAATTTCCCTTTTTGTCGCTTTATTTCCTTATTTTACTATATCAAAGATAATATCTTACTGTAAAAATTTTTGGGGTATTACATTCCCTGACTTAGCCCCGAAGGTGCATTTTACCGGATTGAGCTTTAGTTGAAGTTTTCTCAATCTTAAGAGCAATTTCCTTAGGACTTGTACATGCTCCTTTTTTGTTTGGGATTTGGAAATCATATCGTCAACGTAAACCTCGATTTTCTTGTGCATCATGTCATGGAACATGGTTACCATGGCTCTCTGATATGTCGCTCCCGTATTTTTCAGTCCAAATGGCATCACCTTATAGCAAAACGTTCCCCACATGGTTACAAATGTGGTCTTATCCATGTCCTTAGGATGCATCTTTATCTGGTTGTATCTTGAGAAGCCATCCATGAAGGAGAATAATGAGTAACCTGTCGCGTTATCTATTAAGGTGTCGATATGAGGTAATGGGAAATTATCCTTCGGGCTGGCTTTGTTCAGGCCCCTGTAATCTACGCACATTCGTACTTTCCCATCTTTTTTAAGGACGGGGACGATATTGACTACCCATTCTAAGTATTTAACCACTTGTAAGAAACTAGCATCGAATTGCTTCTTGACCTTTTCTTTTATTTTCAACAAAATATCGGGCCTCATCCTTCGAAGTTTCTATTGGACTGGGTTACACTCTTCTTTTATGGGTAGCCGGTGTACTACGGTATCAGTATTTAGACCGGGCATATCTTGGTACGACCATGCAAAAATATCTTTGAATTCTTGAAGTAACTCAATGAGGTCTCACTTTGTTTCTTCGGCGATGCAAGCTCCAATCTTCGTTTCTTTCTTTTCTTGACTGTCTCCTAAGTTCACAATTTCTACTGATTCTTTGTGAGGCAGGATCTGTTTCTCTTCTTGTTCTACCATCCTTAACAAATCCGGAGACAAGTTACAATCTCTGTCATCTTCAAAGTCCTGAGATCCCTCTAGACACATATCTTGCTCAAAAGGAGATTCTAGGTCAGTAGTAGCGTCGCTCATGCCGTTGATATCTGGAGACCTATTGTAGGCACAAAGGAATATTCCAAAGAATAAATGAATCTAAGAACAGTTATTTATGTGGTATGAATATGAATAAAATGAATGAATAAAAGAATATTTGCTCAAAGTGAGACATAAAAATGCATTTTTCATTGAAATAAAGATGTTGGACATAAGCCTATTTCACAAAAAGATTCTTATTGCTTCTAGGCTTAAAGCAACAAGAGTGTTTTGAACATTACTCTGAATCAGCTCTAAAAACTACAGGAATCTCTTCCGCAGTCCAATTGTTCAGAACACTTCCAGGCTCATAAGGGCAAATGCCTGATAAATTTTCTCTTTCAATTCCTTCTTCGGATATAGCATTGATGCTCCAATTTCCAAACATTCCTTCCGGGCCTTCAGTATATTCAAAGAATTCTAGTTCCTTATTTTCCATCAGGCCTTGCACCAAGGCTCTGAATTTACTGCACTTTTGAATCTCGCGACCCTCTTCATCATGGAACTCATAGTAATTTCTTGCTTCTCCAGGTTTCTCCCCTAAATCCTTTATGATTAATCCTTCTTCTACCATTTTCTTCCAAATTCCTCTCAGTGGGGTTTTCACTTCTACTATATTCATCTTGATTCTCTTCCCCGCATTCTCGATTATCATGTTTACCCTTTTGTCAAAATGGTTGGGTAACAAATTTTCTGCGCCAAATGGATCATCGAATTTTACAATACCCATTTTGATGAGTCTTTCAATTATCTTTTTGAAAGCGGTGCAGTTCTCGATCAAGCGTCCCGTGATTCCCGCGTGGTACTCACATTGGGCGTTCGCGTCGTACCATTTAGGGTATAGGGGCTGCATAGGTTTTAGGTAGAAAGAGGATACTACATGTGCATCAAACAAACTTGGGTACAACTCCCTATACGTGATTGGGATGGGCGTGAACCGGAGTTTTTCTGAGTTCAGTCTTGGATTGGGTTCTTGCCTTGGGGGATCTGATGGCTAGTAGTTTCCATCCTTGGCTGGTTTACTGTAATCGGCTTTAAATAGCCCTTGTTATACATACTCACATTATTCACCTCATTTTCCCTCTTCCTCGGGGCCTTTAAAGTATTGATTTAGGAGCTCCTCTCTCGCCTTTTCCATTTGTAACGATCTTCAAATTGTTTCGGGGGCTTCACTCTCGCCTTTTTTATTTCACTAGATCATCCAGATCAAGGACAACAGGATTGATTGGATTATCCTCTGGACTAGAACCTGAACCTGTCGGGAAGTTCACCGGTGTCGAGGTACCGGTCTGGTATTAGGGTTTGATGTTAACGGACACCTTTTATGGATACGCGTTTGGTTGTGCTTAGGTGTTTGTTGGGGTAAAGCCTGGAGGATAAGCAGGGTCCTCGTTATCGTCCCCGAAATTGACCATAAGGCTCTTTCCTTTTTCTAATCCAGCTAGCAACTGGGTTAACTGGCTCATCATATTTCTTTGGAATTATAGCATCTGATCCCTCATATCTTGTTGAATTTTGGCCAATTGCTCTTCAATCTGTATTTGCATTTGCTCTAATCTCTCCAACCTTTGGTCTATTGATTTAGTTTTTCCTCGTGTACCGTAATGATATTCCAAGGTAACTACCATGATTCTAATTAATTAGGGTCCTTTTGTGAAATTTAATGCATATGATGCAGATGCATGAATGCAAAAAAGATGCGTTGATTCTGATTCAATTCTATTAGAACAACTTTACTAGAAAACAAATTTCTTTACATAAAACGGATACATATACGACCTTGCCCTCATACTCCAGGCGAAGACATCGATCATTTTTTTCATATTCGTATGTTAAGATCAAATCTCGTGAACTCTTCCAAGAGATGCCTCCTTTTTGCTTCTTTTTGCTCGATCCAGGTTGCGACCCATTGCTTACTCATCCTCGTGATACTTGTTAGCTTCTTTAAGAAAGTTAAGACGTTAACGGCTCTCGAATAAGCTTTGTCGGCTTGAATCTTCGAACAACGAAGCAAAGATGTGTATTTCTCCGTCAGATCACCAATCCTCTCTCGTTGCGTTTTCTCAGACCATATTCGGACGGCCGCATTGTCTTTCACTTTATCAAGAAATCCATTTTTTACGACAAGCTCTCTAATTAGTAACTGAACGTGAATCAACACCTCTTTTCCATGATGAAAATGCAATGCAGTCATAACCAAAAACGAAACAGGTTAGTACAAAGCAAAAACAAGCAAGAAAAAATAAAAAGAGCACCTATTCGGGTGACCACTAGGGTTTGGAGTGGTTCTACCTAGGGTGGGCTCTTAAGGCTCGCTATATGGGGTTCGGTTCTAAAGTAAAGGTACTCGAACCGACAGATTCCTCGATCCTCACCCATTATAGGCTCATATGGACCGAGTTCAGTTTAGGGGAATACATTTCTCAATGGCTGCACGGAGATGAAAATCTCACGAAGACATAGGTACGAATGTATCCCGAAAGCGATCCACTATCCTATGCGGAGGTGAAAACCTCACGAAGGAATAGTTTCTTACTCCCACTTAAAAGGATAAGATCGACCGATCATGCGATGCAATGTGCAGAAAGATACCAAAACTCAAACCAACACAGCAATTATAAACCACAATGATGAAGATCGTAACAAAGACGGATGAAATGCAACGAAAGGATCGTACATTTAAACCAAGTTTTCAGTTTTCGGCAAAAAGACAAAAAGTAATCAACTCGTGGCTTGACTCTCTTAAGTCCTCAGCGGAGTCGCCAAGCTGTCGAAACCATTTTTTTTGAAAAAACGGGGTCGACTTTGTGTTGAAAAAATGAAAAAATGGGAGTCGCCACCAATCTTTTTTTGATGGGGTGTGATCGGGTCACCTCGTAAAATGGTTGTTTTTAATAAACGGTTCGATTTATTAAAACAATGATTTTGGCCTACGAAATTCAAAAAACCGGGTTCGGGAGTCGGGTTCGCACGAGGAAGGATTAGCACCCTCGTAACGCCCAAAATTGGTACCTAGTTGATTAATTAATGTCTTAGTGTCGAAAATTAAAAATTTGAAGAAATTTTAAAATACGGTCCCTCTTTGTGATAATATTTTTTACTTAAAAATCGTCTGGATAAATTAAAACGTATGTCAAAGACTTTCTCATCTCAAGGTAACAAAACGTCACATCCAGTAAGTTAGGACACAACACCTCGACCCTTGAGGATAAGCTTGCCTTTTATTTTTATTTAAAACTCATGTATTTTAGTTTTAAAAGGATATTCGGTTATTTAGGTTAAACGAGAAAAAAATCGAAACCCAGTAAGTTAGGGCACGATTTCTCGAATTTTCAAATACAAAATATTTTCTTTATTTAAAAAAAAATCCCTTTTTTATGTGTCGGGTAAAAATTAATGTAACACAAATTGGTAGTAAAATGGGCAATGAATTATGGTGCTGATATGCATAATAGAATAAAAATGAATGTGATAATATAAATAATAATAAGTGCAAAAATATAAAATATGAATAAAATAAATGAATAAAACAAGACAAGCCAAAAATGAATAATAATAAATGAATGAATAAATGAATATTAATAAGAGTTTAATTTAAAAAAAATTGAGAGTAAGGCGATGAATAAAGAATAAAGAAGTATTAAGTAAAATGGTTTAAGAAATTAATGATAATAATAATAATAATAACAACGACATAGAAGATAATAATAATAATACATTAATAATAATAATAATAGTAATAATAATACATTAATAAGAATAATAATATGTTAATAATAATAATAATAATAATAATAACAATAATAATATTAAATTAATTAATTTAAAAAAAAGGCCAAAATAACCAAAAAGGGACTAATTTAAACTTAAAACAGAAATTTGGGGCAAATCTGAGGTAAATAAAAAAGGGAAAGGACCACATTACAATGCCCGAATGAAGTGGAGGGACTAGATGAGAAATTATCCCTTCCCCTCAAAACGATGTCGCTCTTCAGAGGGCCAAAATAGAATAAAAACAAAATTATGGGTCAAAATTTAAAGGGAAAGAAAAGAGAAAGGACCAAATCGAGACAGATCATAAAGGCAGAAGGGCTAAGGGCGCAAATAGACCCTTAGCCCAAAAACTTGCGGATCCTAGGCTACCTTGGGTTGGGTCTTCGGGTCAGAGGCCAAAACGACGTCGTTTTGGCCTTTGAAAATAGTATTCAAAACGGCGCCGTTTAATGACCTCTATTTAAACCCAAAATTTTTTAAAAACACATTTTAGCCCTCACCCTTAAAAAAAATTGAAAGCCTCTCAAGCTCTCTCCCACTCTCCAGTATCTGGCCAAGGTCCGATCACCGGTCCGCCCATCGGCCGTCGCTCCAGCCACCGGTCACCGGCAGCGGCAGTGCCGTCCTCGGTGGCCGAAAAACACTAAAAACCTCCGTTTTACAAATTTGACCCTCCTAAAACTAAATCTGGGCCCGAAACTTCCAAAACCCTCACGAAAAAGACCCAAAAGTTAGAAAACCCCTCGGTTTCCAGCCACTTTTCATCGGAAGTGGCTACTTCGGCCGTTCCCGGCGACGGAGCACGAAGGTTTGTTTTCTTTAACCCTTCTTTTTGTTGTTTTTGCGTTTTCTATTTACAAAATAAAACTATTCGAAAATGAAACAAAAGAAAGAAAAAAAAGAGTCACCTTTCGTATTTCAAAAATCTCTATTTTTTTTGTGTCTTCCAATCCCCCTTTTACATTGATGTTTTCACGGCCTTTATAGCCGAACAAATACATTATTTTTATGTATTTACGCCATCGTTTGCTTATCTTGTTTAGATTATCGTTTCTTGCTTCTGCTTTGCGTGTTTGCTTCATTTTTACAGGGTGATTGAGTCAACGGTGGCAGAGTTGGTGGCAGAGGAAGGCAGCAAAGGGTGCGGCGTTGGAGGCTGTTAGGGATTAGGGTTTCAGTTTTTATTGAAACTAGGTTTAGATTTTTGGGCCACTGGGCTTGAATATTGGGCCATTGTTTTTTAGTTCGGGCTTGTTGATTTGGGCTTCGGGTTTGTTTGTAAAATGAACTTTTTGTACTGGACAGTTTAATTGTATTGGGCCCGAGCAAAATTTGAGTTTCACAAGCTTTTCATTCATCTCTGACAAATCGATGCTTTAATTATGAATTAAATAGCGTCTTTTTTTTCTGTGAGAATGAAGCTCTTAGAATTTTTTAAATTACTAGTGTTTGAGTCAGTTAAATTTATTATCATGACGTTGGCTTAAGTAATCAAGCTTATTTTATTTATGTATTTTCCATCTTTTTGGCTGACGGAAACAATCGAGACTTCAAATAATTTATGGCTTCTTAATTAACATTTTAGCTTCTTTTACTTCCTTTACACATTTATTCCCCAACTTTTAGCAATAGAATTCAAGATTACAGATGAAAGTTGTGGGGTTGAATGGCGTTTTGTTTTTGAGAATTGAGAAGAAAGTTGGAGTGTCTTTTTACATTTAAGTGAAAGGGGCTTTTGCATGAAATTCTTTAATTAAACATCTGTGCCTAATAAAAGATGGCATCTATATGGTGCATGTGCTAACATGGATAGAGGAAAACAAGTACAAGATGACAAATTGTTCTACCTTTCCAGAAGGGGTGTTCATATACTTCAGGATGGCTCAGTTGGGCCGGCCCATTTTGGGTCAGGCTTTGGTTTAACCTGTTTTACTATTCAAAAATAAAAAACATAATTTTATATTAATATATTTTTATAATTAAATTTAAATATTTTTTTAATTTTTAAATAGTGAAATATACTCTTTGGATGAGTAGGGCCGGGCTTGATCCTGGAAATTGTTTTAAAACCAGGCTTAGACCCAGCTGAACCTATAAAAAACCTCTATTCCATTTAATTTTTAATGCTTTTTTTTTCTAACTTTTGCTCCTGATTTCTTTGGTCAAAACTTGTTAACTTAAATTGAGGATCTACACTAGATGAATGCAGTTGTAGACACTAATTCATTTTTCTAAAATTTACTCTTTATGTTAAACATATAATTGCTGATTTTCAACTCTGCTCCTTTTGTTCGTGGAATTAGATCTTGATTAAGCTGTGAATTTTTGTTTCTTTTCCACGTCCCCTGAATGGTGTCTGTTTTCTTGGTTTCAGACACCTTATCATCTTCAAAGATGGGGAATGTAAAAGCAGAAGAGATGCCTCGTTCAGAACCTGTTTCATTACTTGTAGACATGGACCATAATTCTGGTGAAGGTCCAGCAAGTAACGAAACAAAACAACCTGAAAGTCATTTGTCGGTAATTAAAGGACAAGAAGACAGTAGAACAGAATGTGCAGATTCAACTTCGTCAGTTGAAATTGAGACAGATCATCAGGGTAGACTGATGAATGACTCGAGGACTGGGGGAACTCATGACAATTCTGATGAAGAACCCTCTCAAAGTACTGGTTCCAATCCAATGGTTGGAGATTCTAAAAATGACCATTTAGAACCAGCTAGGCTTTCTGATGGTCAACAATCTCAAGAAGCCAATTCTGTTGTTAATTCGCTTATTAATAACGACAATGGCAAGCTTTTGCCTTCTATTTCCGCCCATCAATTGAAAACGAGTGGGCTTACCTTGCCCCTTTTTGATGCTGGGTCCTCTCTTGATGGTTCTCCTGTTACGCTTGATGGCGTCATTTCGTCTTCTTCCAAGGTCAATGACTCTAATACAGGAGATGCTAAAAATGAGGATCATGTATCCCAAATCACTGATCTCACTCCGCATCATCGAAAGGTGATCAGATCTGCTAAATCTTTTAGCCCTTCACAGAAAAAGCAAGTAGATTTAAAAAGAGATCTTTTAGCCCCATTTGAATCAGTTAAAGAAGCTGTTTCCAAGTTTGGAGGAATCGTTGATTGGAAAGCTCATAGAAATCGAACTTTGGAGGTATTTTAGATATGTTAATATAATCTGCAATGCTGCAATATATTTTTGTTATGTCTAATGAATGTCGTTTTATCTTTAATTTTGTTAAGCTTTTTATCACTATTATTTGATCATCATAAATTCTTCTCTTCTCTCTGCCTTCTTTGTTTTTCTTCTTTTCTCTCTGCCTACTTTGTTCATTTCCACTGAAACTTAAAATTTATTTTTGTGTTATAGAGAAGCAAGCTTGTGGAACAAATGTTTGTGAGAGTACAGAAAGAGAAGCCTGAATATAAGAAACGACCAGAGGATGCTGAAGAGGAAAAAATGAATGTATTAAAGGAGCTGGACAGCACAAAGAGACAAACAGAAAAGCTCAAGCTACACTTGGAGAGAGCACAAACTGAAGAGAATCAGGCAAAGCAAGACTACGAACTAGCCAAGTTTAGAGTGGATGAGATGGAACATGGGATTGGAGATGAGGCTAGTGTTGCAGCAAGGGCACAGCTTGAGGTTGCTAAATCCAGGCATGCAGCTGCAGTTTCGGAACTGAAATTCGTTAAAGAAAAGTTAGAAACATTAAATAAGGAATATGCTTTTTTGATGAATGAAAGAGATACCGCGGTTAAGAAAGCTGAAGAGGTTGTTTCTGCTTCAAAGGAGGTTGAGAAAATGGTGGAAGAATTGACTATTGAGTTGATTGCCACAAGGGAGATCTTAGAGTCTGCACATGCTGCCCATGTGGAAGCAGAAGAGAAAAGGATTAGAGTAACCCTGGCCCGAGACCAAGATACTAAGCATTGGGAGAAGGAACTAGAACAGGTTGAGGAGGAGCTTCAGAGACTCAATCAACAAATTTATTCAGCAAAGGATCTGAAATCAAAGATGGACTTTGCTTCAGCCCTGCTCCTTGATTTAAAAGCTGAGTTAGCTTCTTGTAAGTCACAGACATCAAAGACGACAACTCACATTGATGTACACGCTTTCGTTGCTTCATTACAGAAGGAACTTGAAGACGCCAAGGTCAATATAGAAAAAGCAAGTGCAGAAGTGGATTGTTTGAAGGTGGCTACCATTTCATTAAAATTAGAGCTTGACAGGGATAAGTCCGAGCTTGCCAACATTAAGCAGAGAGAACACATGGCTTCGAGTGCAGTTGCTCTTTCGGAGGCTGAGCTGGCAACAGTAACACGAGTGGCTGATGAGGCTAAGTCACTTGCTGAAATGGCCCGTGAAGATCTGCACAAAGCAGAAGAAGGAGCAGCGCAAGTAAAGGCGGGAGCAAGTGCTATGGAGAGTCGATTACTTGCAGCTGAAAAAGAGATAGAGGCCGCCAAGGCTTCGGAAAAGTTAGCTTTAGCTGCAATCGAAGCATTTGAAAAGAGCGAATCAACTAAAAGCATTGATAATATGGATTCACCACCTAGTGTAACACTTTCCACGGAGGAGTACTACAACCTCGGTAAACGTGCAAATGAGGCAAAGGAAGAAGCCAAGTTGAGGGTGGAAGCTGTTGTATCTCAAGTTGAGGTAGCTAAGCAATCTGAGTCAATAAGCTTGGAAAGGTTGGAAGAAGTAAACCGAGAGATGGCTGAAAGAAAGGAAGCACTAAAAGTTGCTATGGTGAAAGCAGAGAAGGCCAGGGAAAGGAAGTTTGGTATTGAGCAAGAATGGAGAAATTGGAGGGGTGAACCAAAGGCTACTGAATTGAGTCAAGGGGAAAACCCTCCAAGGCCAAGTTCTGAAGGAAAGAAAGAAACCAAAAACTTTAAACCCAGTACTTCAGCAAGCTCCAAGACATATAAGCAGGGGAACAACGCAGAAACCGAATCACTCCCCAAACCCAAGCTTGAAAAGAAAAAGAAGAAGTCATTATTGCCCAAGTTCTATATTGTACGATGCCAGTCAGTCCGTCTTCTCGGGTGACGGGCTCATTTCCGAGTCAGTCAATGAAGATGAGCTTCATGCCGCTTGAACGAAAGAGGAAGCAGCGATAGCAACTCGCCCTGAGGGAGATCAACCAGCAACTAGATTGACTGGCACGGAGCCTGATTCACTCGCCCCCGGAATGTCTTCTTTTCGCCCATTTAGTCTTCCCCCGGTTCTAGGAGCAGCGATTGACTATCTTGATGCGGAGGGGTCGCTTCTTCATGAACCAAAAGTTATATCCTAAACCAACAGATCCTCTTTCTCACAGCATTTTCGGAGCAGGCTCAGTGCTTTCTTTAGCCTTGGGAGAAATCGATTCGATAGTGAGAATCGATTGAGACTTAATCATACCGCCACAACTCCCCTTGCACTGCAGCATTCAGAACCCCTTTCGTGGTGAAATCGAATGCTTTGACAACCCCACCAGCAGCTTCAACCCAATCTTTGAGAGCTCCACGGTGTGCATCTTGACTATCCTGCCGCAAGGAAAGATCTTCCCATTTCTCCCCAACAGCAAAATCTGGTGAAGTTCGTTCCATATAGATTTTGGTGATGCTTGGGGCATACCCTCTCACGAAATCAAACCTCCATCCATCAAAACCAATTTCGGTCTTTAACCAATTCATCCATTCAGACAACTCTTTTTGAACCCTTGGGTTGAGATGGTCAATGTCGGGAGCTGGTGGATAATCCAGTCCAGTGTCGGGATTGCCTGTCCCATCTGAATACTCCTTATCGTTCCCACAAATGAAAGATGGTCCCCAATCTAATCGATCGTCTGGAGTTCCTCCTTCAAAAATGCAGTAGATTCCTCTCCCATCTTTCCTCTCTGCTGTTCTATGGTTTATTACTATGTCAGCTAAACATTTTATTCCCTTCTGATGGAAAGCTTCTATTAGTGACTTCAATTCAGCCTGAGATCCATACTTCGATGCATCAAGATCATATAGCCTTCCTGGCAGATATCCTGGAGCACACATGGAAAAATATTTGTTACGTGCTTCCTTAACAGCAATTCGAAGTAATACAATAAAAGAGAAGGGGAAACAGGACAGAAAGTAAACAGAGATTATGTATATGCATGTCCGATTTTTTATTATTTGAAATTCACTCTTGTTTAGTAGTCACATTGAGTCTGATCAAATATGAAATCAAGCCGGGCTTCTAAACAGGAGGTAAAGCTCTCCAAACATTATCTTTTCCATCAATAAAGCTCAAAGCCAAAACCTTGATTAAGTAGCATCGAGCTCTTTATCCCTCCTCAACAAACATGGGTATGAGAATCTTTCACTTTCATGTTTATTTTGGTCAAACTGTAACATCTCTTTCATGGGAAGAAGCAGCAGTCCGAGAATAGGAAAGGAGTTATAGATGTTGAGATTAAATTTCGAAATTTGTAACATGTCATTTTTTATGGATGATTGCATGAATTAATTGAAAGGTGTATTTTTACTCATTAATTTTCCTTAGATCTTTCAGTGTTAAGGGTAATTAACATAATCTTAATTGGCATCAGCTCAGGAGCACAATCAATAATAGGCACTCGAAACATGAAGTACCTTGGGGTCCAACTGATTGAGAGGGTGGAGGAAGCCAGACATGAGTAACACCAGCATTAGCGATATCAGGGATGGAGTTCTTGAGAGAGTTATACCATCCTCCAGCCTTATTACACGACTCCCAGTTGAAACCCTACATGTCATCATCAATTAGTCGCAGAATTGCAGATAAATCGTGAGGGTAGATGAAATAACAAGTGCAAGCTATACCTGGAATAGCAAGCTTGGAGATGTCAAAGATGGAAAGATGTAGAGGAAAAGAGAGAGGAAGCAAAGTGAAGTTACACAACTCATTCTCTGTATTTTTATATATACGTTTCGTTCTCTTAGCCTCATGAGACGAGCTTGGTGAATGGTGATATGCTTCTGGCTTTATATAGGCACCAATTCCTGTTTCAAGATGACACAATGCACATATGGTTCATTGTGAACACTGAAACCGAGGAAATGTTTCTTTGCTTCAATCTTGATTCGCAAATAAGTCATCTGTATTAATTATTGCCATATACATATTCTTATCCTCTTTATTTGGTTCCTGGATAAAACAGCCAAAGATGTTGGACATAGCTGAGAATAATCAGGAGGAAGGTGTTTACACTAAAACACTTTATTTTGCAGACATTCGAGCAGTGGAGGAACATTGTGGTGCATGGGTAGCGAGTAGCGACTTCATCAGTTAAAGCCAAAAACGCTTTTCGATTCTTCGTTTCCCACGACACTCCAAAGGGGAATGCTCGATGAGGTCCCCGCAAGTAGGGTTTCTGGTGGGTCATTTCATACATGGAGATAAGCTCTTTTCTCACACGAAATTCTCATCATCTACTTTACGTAACAAGTATTTATCTTGCCTACACACAAATCACGTTGTAACTTGCAAGTTGTGAAAATTGCAAAAACAAAAAAAGTGCTTCTTCTTTTTTTTTTGTCAAAGCAAAATTCCCTTGTAAAATAGTGCATGTATAGGCCAATAACGTCGCCATCCTACAGGAAATAACAGATCCTGAAAACCTATGAAAAGGTTCTGGTTTGAGATTAATGGAAAGAGACATAATAATATCGAAAAGCTAGGAATGTATAATATATAAGTAGTAATTGCGGCCAACCTTCATTCACACGAGAAAAACAATACATGCAATGCTGCATTTCCCCCTATCTAGACATATGTTTTTTTTATATGGCTATATTCAATTTTTAAGGTTTTTTTTTTTCTATATATTTGAAAAACCATTACACCATATATTCAAATATATTTTGTACAAGTGCTGAATAACTTCCATCTATCTAGATCAGCAGATAAAAAATATTTAGTATATGGAAATCCTTAGAAAATTTTCTTCTGTTCATTTCTGACTTATCTAAGTATAATGTAATCAAAGGCTATTATTTTTGGCTAAACAAATCCTCTTTAACTGGCATTTATCAAAAGAAAAAGAAAAAACCTCTTCGATTGGCATCTTATTCCGACACTTTCAGTCTCGATTGAAAAATTCCCTTCATCTTTGCTATCATTGAGCAACCTTATCCAATGTTTGACTTAGAGTACTTAATGCAATCATTTTATTAAAATGGCCATAGTGGATCCAACAAAGCATATAGTTGTATTTATTAAAAAACCAAGGAACATATTGAAGTTGTTCAATATAATGGATTGGGGAACCTTGTAGTCCAAATCCTTATGGATTAGTCGCCTTACGATCTGGTAATCTAATATATAAAGCAATGACAAAAGTCAAGTGTACTATCAAAGAGGTTGACAGAATCACAGAGACACGGACAGCTTCCATTTATAATTTTCCCACTTGGGGCAACATACGAAAGAACTAACACATAATACATTAGCATCTCTGCTCACATCTTTGCAGGCTTTGGGAAAATGTCAGGAGTGAACTTCTGAGCTGCGCTCAAGCTCCCCTTAATCTTCATCGCACCCCTGCATCATCGATATCACTGTATTAACAAGGGAAATCCTCGACATTGCAAACCCCCATCCCCCGAGGCAAAAGAAATCACTAACATTAGAGGGAAAATAAATGGAAATTATAGAGTTGTACCTCATAAAAGCAATCTGTGGATTCATCTTTCCAGTGGCAACCTTCATAAAATCATCATCCTTGAACGAAAATATAGCATCAGGCTTTCCCCCTTCATATTTACCTGCATTTCAGAGTGATAGGATAATGAACATCTTTATATTGAAAGGCGAAACAATAAGGGGGACTTGATTGTATATGTCTATGATTTGACAAAATCATACTTGAATCTCCAGGAGAAAGTAACCGAAATAAACACTAAACAGTTACAAACAGAAAAAAGTCAAGATTACCAATTTCATATGGCAAAGAGACAGAAAATTTAATCTTTAACATAAAAGCACCATATCTTCAAGTGCTAGTTGGGCCAAAAAATCAGTGGACTTAGCCATTGAACAACTAATAAGAGGTAGCAGTCCAAGCTGACATAAAATTATTATATTTTTATTACCATGGCAAAAAGATGGGGAAGCTATGGAATTAGTGAAATGGGGTCAGCTGTGCTACCATTATCGCAGAGACAGAGAGGTTAATAAACAAATAAACATGATTGAAAAAATATAAAAATGACAAAAAGATAAAAATCCTGGCTACAAAATGTATATTATAGTTAGCAGCAAAGGAGCAGCGGTCTAGAGGCCAGATACTTGCAAGCAAGCAAGCAAGCAAGCAAGCAATTTAATTTCCAATAGAAAGATTAACTTTTGTTGCAAAAACTTCAGCAGATTATACAATGCAAAAGATACAAACTTCAAACTCTATTCCATCATTGCAATTTACAAGCTACGATCTAATCAAGAGGCAGAGCATATAAACAAACCCAACCAAGACAAAGAAAAGATTGAATTAACAAAAATGGAATATCTCTTAAATAATTAAAGGGGCTAACCTTTGGTAACCTCTCCTTTCTTGAGGTCAACAATGTAAGAAACCTCATCAAATCCAATTTTCTACACGTCATAAATAAAACCCAGAAATTAAAGCAAGCTTTTAAATAAAAATTGAAATTTTGGAAAAAGGTTAAAATTTGAATAAAGGATGGACCTTGGGGGCAATATTGATTTGGTAAACGAGGCCGATCTTCTTGGTGAGCTCTTTACCAGCATCACTAGCCAAGTGAGCCTTCATCATCTCAAACAAATTATCGGATTTCAACTCGGTGTTCGCCATTATTAAACCAAAATTACAGAAACTGAAGAAGAAGAAGAAGAGACTGGAAATTAGCTTGGGCTTACGATTGAAATTTGTTTTCTTCGCCCATACGACGCTGTTTCCCAGGCGATATAATCAAACCTGACACGCTTTCCAATAAAAACTTTTTTATTGGATGAAAGTTCTAGTATGGGATTTGTTAATAGTTGCTTGCAATTTTTCTCTTGAATATGATGTCTTTTGGGCCTTTAGGATTTGGGTTTTGATATTTTATGATAGATGGGCTAACCCAAAATTTATTTTCTCATTAAAAGACTTTAGTAAAACTAATTAGATTTTTAGTTGTGTTTTGCTAACTAATTCCAAGAATAATCATGTCATTCAAAGATTAATTTAAGTAGGAAGGATGAAAAGACGGTTTCAATTTAATTAGTAGCAGCTGATTCACCTTTACATGCAAATTTGATTTTGGTTTTGTTAGTATAATAACATTTGGGACAAAAGACGTTCCACTTAGACAAATAATTAAGGAAGAGGCGACTAAAGGGATATATGGATAAAGTATGAAACTTGAAACGCGGATATGGTAGTGGCGTGTCCGCTTCTCATTCGAAGCTTCTTCAGTTATCGGCATAAGCTCAACTCTCGACTGCCCGCAGGTAAGCTGCTAGCTTTTCATTACGTTCTTCAATTTCTCTCCTATGCAGAAAACTCGTAGTTTTAATACTCAGTTTCTTAACTTTTAGCTTGCTGTTCTTGTCGAAACTTGGTTCCCTGTAGTTTATGTTTTTCGCAAATATGTGAGGACCGACGAGTATTTATGAGCTATAAACTGATCTTATCAGTGGATCGATAAGTTTTATGATGCTTTTGCTTAGCAGAAAGAAAACATAACTTCAATAATAACTGTGGGTTTCATAGAGAAAATGGCCTAGTGTGAAGTAAAGTAAAAACAAAAAGGAAGATCAGAAAATTGGGGTGTAAATGGAACGTGGATATTGCTTTATTTAGTTCAAGATTGTAGAGTTTGGATATAGATATGAAAACACTGTCATTTATTCCACTTCTGATAACTTGGGAATATGAAATCCTATATCATACCTTCTATTTTTGTTTGTCATTCAGTTTTGGACTTATCATGAATCCATGGAGGGTTATTTATGTTAGAAATAGAGCACAGCTTTTAATCTTGGAGAAAATTCTGATGGTTTGTATGTTTTTGTTGGTATATATGTATATAGTGAACTTACTGATGGCAGTCTGATTGATTAGCATTCAAGGAACAAGTGATATATGCTTGAAAGATGATCTGAAGTTCATCCTCTAAATTCATAAATTTTGGGTGGTTTCATTTATATTTCTGTGGTGGAGGGATTGCTGTAGGCAGTGATGCAACAGCAGAATATTCTGTACAGTAATGCCTCTTTCATTTTCAGAAAAAATCTTTATGGACAATTCAATCATAGAATTGCCTGTACCTTCCCCAACTTACATCATCATCAAAGTCATGTTAGTCTTTTGATGGCCAAAATACCATCTATAACTATAAGTTCCCACTTGGATGCTTTGGAAATTAGCCACGCATTACAACACGGGTGCATCAAAGGTGTGGCTGATGAAAATCAAGGGGAATTATCTGATGAAGACGACGATCTGTGCCCTGTGGACTGTGTTAGAGAATTTAAGACTGATGAAGAATTCTTAAAAATTCTTGAAAAGGCCAAAGAAACTAATTCTTTAGTTGTGGTAGATTTTTATCGGACTTCTTGTGGAAGCTGTAAGTACATCGAGCAAGGGTTCTCAAAGTTATGCAAGGGTGCTGGCGATGAAGATGCTGGAGTAATTTTCTTGAAACATAATGTGAGTGTCTTTTTCACGACCCGAACTTTGAAATTTTTTGTTGATTGCTTATAATTCATGCATCTATCCTATATTCTAATTTATGGCTTCTGTTAAAGAATAGAAGAGCTTAAGATAGAATTTTCATGGTTGATAGGAGGGGATTTTGAGCCACAAAAACATGAGCTCTTATTATATTTTTTCTTCCGCAGGTAATCGATGAATATGATGAACAGTCTGAAGTTGCTGAAAGACTTAGAATCAGGGTAATCTCTATTTGAACATTTAATCCCATTCCTCCAAATACTGACTAATTTGCAAATCTGTTACAATTATTAGCCATTTAGGATGATTCATTTATGATGAATATGGGAACTTGTGCGTAACCAATGTTTGCTGTCTTTTCTGTTGGATGATTCTATCATAGCTGAAACAGACTAGAAATCTTAATTTGTGGAGAAAACAATTTTGGCTACTTGTGAACGTTTGTTTTTAAATCAAACTGCTAATAAAGAAATCAGTATGAAAGGTAA
The DNA here is from genome assembly GCA_025698515.1 of Gossypium sturtianum. Lineage (NCBI taxonomy): Eukaryota > Viridiplantae > Streptophyta > Magnoliopsida > Malvales > Malvaceae > Gossypium > Gossypium sturtianum. Next base: position 149,187,503 of record CM046955.1, on the reverse strand, counting down.
AATTTTACATCTATTACAAAAATCAGGATGGAAGTTTTAGATGTATCCTAATATGCAAAGATGATTGTCACGTGTCACTGTATATTAAGATGAATCTGAATTATTGCAGGCAGTGCCTCTTTTTCACTTCTATAAGAATGGAGTTCTCTTGGAAGCATTTCCAACCAGAGACAAGGAGAGAATTGTTGAAGCCATTATGAAATATACATCTACTACTCAAGATGCTTAAGCAAAGGTTCCCTTATTTTCAAACTTTGCTTTTGCAATAAAATAGTCAATAAGATGCTTGGAATGGATGGACCAGATTAATTGGTATACAACATATTACTACTGTAATCATTATTTACGGGTGTACTTCAATAGTGAAACTGTTTTCTTTTTGCCCCATTGTTTTGCTCTTTATTATCAATGGCATTGTTTGCTTGTTCATTTTCAGCTGTGTGTTGAGTTATAATATGCTTGGAATTTATCTGATGAAGATGAAGAAGCCTTTTAGTTTTAGATATGGCTTTTGTAAAAATTAGTGAACCTCTCTAGTCAAGCTCTAGATATGGCATATCTAGAAATTAGATGATCAGGAATATGACACGATTCAAACGAGGGGAAAACCATATATACAAATCATATATTGCCTGGCCACTCACTGCATGATAAGGTTCTATGTCATGTCTCGGAGACAGATTTTCCAATGAAACAAATTGAAAAGAGTGGTTAAGTAGGATTTAATCAATACATACAACAATCGGAAGGATGAAGATAACTCTTGTTCATCTTCTTATGCCAGATTTGAAGTATGTGAAGAAAAGAAAACAAGCAAGCAGGCCATTATGAACTCGATTGAATCAGCAGGGTTAAACTAAATGCGTTCCCCACATCAGTAAAGGATGCATAAAAATATCATGGCCAGCCAAAGCTGGTGCTGGCTGGTAATGATTAAAATGGGAATTGAATCGAGGCTATCAAGCTCTGGTATCCACATCTAGTTAGTAGGGTCCATAAGGGCAAGACAGCACAAACTGTGGTCAGCAAGCTTGGGTGTGCTTCAAAGGGTGCACACCTGTCGGAGACAACATCCATTGCAACTTATCCAATGGTAGTTTGACACATGTATCCTTTGCAGCCCCTGGCAGAGAGCTCCAAGGGTACATCATAAGTGTGGTCATGATTTGTGGAAAACGGCAAGCTACGAATACAAAAGCATTATGTTTACTCCTTTGTGAAAACGATTTGCAGATATAAATGTAAAATTTGGAATAGTACTTGTTTGTTAACTGAAACCTTTCGATTATCATAAATATCAAATTTGGAGCTACAACTTGCTTGCCGCTAAAAGATGGAGTAAAAAAGGCATTTAATGACAATGAGAATGAACTAAAACTGAGATGGATGGGAAACAAGTTGGTATCCCCAGAAGAGCTTGGAAGGGGATTTGCTATAAATCAGGTGGTAAAAATGGAAACTGCTCAGTTGAAAGTTTTGTTGTAGAGACAAAGGGAGTGAAATGGGAGCGGAGCATTGCGTTGCTGTTATTGTAATCCACCCACCATCCGTGCTTGCCTTTCTAAGTTGTAGATTCTTTCCAAAATCTGGTGCGGAGTCCTTGCTGAGGGACTGGAAATGGGCCATACTGAATTCCACTTTCGGATCCTACCACTTCCCACCTGCAAAACCCAACAAAAATGTTACTGTCAGCAGTTATTTACGAAGAAACAAGTCCCCTTCCAACACCAAGGGTCTATAATTCGATTTCTTGGTGTCTCTTTCCATCATTTTAATGAATTTAGTCACCTTACTTCAAATAGCCACTCGCATGAACAGGAATATCATTGAAGGATAGTCTCAAAACATCATATAGTAGAACATTCCCTTAAAACTTGATTAAGAATGTTTTTTTGCAGTGAGAATAAGAAAATCTCAGTGAAGGGGACCGTTAGGAGAATATGGTCCAACACTCAAGTTACTGTTAAAAGCAGTGTGCTGTGTTTGGATGATAGGAGCATTGCATATTATTTGCACTTTAATTTCCAAACAACATACCTGAACTTGGAAACCAAGTGGTGGGTCACTATAAGCATCTCCAATTTTGCAAGCTCATTTCCAGGACAGGCGTGCACTCCACTGCCAAATGGCATGAAAGTATTGGGTTTTGGGGCAACCTACTCAAAAAAAAAAAAAAAAAAGGAACCCAGTGAGATAAACTCATCTTATGTACTACAACCAGAGAAACGCCTTTAATCATAAACCATAAACGTTTATGCCAAAACCATAAATGAAAATATCCAAACACATTGTATACATCGATAACACTTACATACCTCAAACCGTGAAGGATCAAATTTCTGCGGATCAGTAAAAAAATGGGGATTGTGATGAATGTTTCTGAACAGAGGCATTACTTTCCAACCTTTCGGAATGAGGTAACCTGTTGGCAAATTTAGAGTCGACAAGGCTAAGTACTTCAGCAGCAAAACCTAAAGGGATCATCATTCATGTCTATAGATTTTACATGGATGTTTGTTCCATATTTAGGCAAAGTTGCACTTTTATGACAATGTAGTCTACACCCAAATAAATCTAACTTGCGGGGTTCATGTATTACATAAATCGATTGATCCTCACCTTTGTATTCCACATCAGCAACTGCTTCTCTAAAAGTGAAGGATATGATGCTTGCCATTCTTAAAGTCTCTAATATAACCTGACCAAGTCAAAATGCTTTCCACTGTTAGCCAGATTTAGTGGGTAGCCAAATCCAAGTTAGGGAATCAAGGAAGGAACAAATTTCACTATGCAAGTCATTGTAATTGACGGTTCTCAGTCACCTTGTAAGTAATTGGCATATTCCTAGTGTGTGACCAACTCAGCGGCTGATTGCTTTCTTCAGTTAATATTTTAATTGCCTTTTGTTCAGCCTACAAAAACAGGCTCACCATATTAGTTTTATTAAGTTTATGCTGTAGTAGTACTGATCTTGCCTGGACATAAAAATTTCAACAACAAAGACAATCAATAAATGAGGGCATAGTGATCATACAGAAAGAGAGACTGTTCTAGACCCCGGCAAAAAAAAGGGAAAAAATGGTTAATTTGGCTTGTTCTAGGCCCTACCTTAACTGCCTCTAGAAGTTTCGGGTTGTCATGAAGGTACTTGACGATCCATGTCATGACACTGGCCGTTGTGTCCTGAGCAGCGAAAAGAGTTCCGATGATGTTATCGGCGATTTTATCGTCGGTTAGGACTTGGCCTTTTTCATCCTTGGAATTCAATAGGCAACCCAAAAGATCCTTTTCCAGCAACTTCTTCTCCTTCCTTTCACTTATGATATCACTCAATATCTTACTTAACCTCTTCCTTGCCTGCAGGGAATCCGTTTTAGTCACCGGAAAAAGGGAAGAAGACGGTTAATTTTAGGAGTGAACTAACAGGAATAGAATTTGCTTATTACCTGCAATGCCTTTCTATAAGGAGTTCCAGGGATGTTTGTAGGGAAGGAGTTGTAGCCTTTGTCAACTATGAAGTAGTTCTTCTTAAGCTCCTCTCTATATCGAGCCTCGAGGCGACCAAAAATCATTAGTATGCCAACTTCGAAAGAGAACTGCAATCATTTGGAGACAAATTGTTAAGCAGAGAGATCCAAAGACAGTATGAAACAAAACTTTTCAAAACTAATATATTTTAATAGGAAAAACTGTTTTGTCTCAGTACTTGTTAAAGTGGGAAAAGAATTATAAAAAAAAACTATTTGACCCAATCATTTGTTTGACGACGACATTGAACCGAACAATAACCTTTTTCATTTCATGAAAGGCGTTAACGACATGCCCCCCATGCCAAGAATCTACGGTAGAGGCTGCTAGGGCATCGATATCGGGCACCAAGTTCCGAATAGCCTCAATAGACAATGAGGCTTGAACCAGCTTCCTGAGACGAGTGTGGTAGTCTCCTTGGTGAAAAAACAACGCCGCTGGACCAACGAGACGCTCCTTGCTGTGGGGGTACGTGGGCTTAAACAAGTGAGCTTGAGTTACTAACACGAAGCGAGCTGCCTCGGGACTAGCCAACATAACAGAAGGGCAGCCTAATATGTGCGTTTTGAAAATCTCTCCATACCTGAACCACCATGTACTGAAGTTCAGTGAAAAAAGCACAAAAAAAAAAAAAAAAAAAGTAAAAGAGAAAAAAGAAGCCAAAGAGAATCAAAGGCAGCAGAAGGGCAAAGCGAGGAGGGTTTCGAAAACCTTTTCTGTTTGGAAGCGAAAAATACATTTGGGTCTCGAGAATAGAGTTGGAGAGTTTCTCCTATATAAGGCCACCCCATTGATCCAGGAGGAAGCTGGGTCTCACTTTTCCCTTGGGATCCTTTCTTTTGTCTTCTTAACAATCTACACCAGACTAGAGTCATAAGTAAGATGGTGGCATATACAAGAATTCCAGCCATTTTTGTGTCGACCACAATGATCCCCCTTTGGAGAGCTGTTAGCTTAATTAGGTTAACCCTTACTCGTTCTACGATAAAATGCAAGATTTTCTAGGTTTGGCTATATGGTCACTCGTGGAAGGAGAAGGCATTCGCTTATATAGAAAAATTGAAAGAAAGATACAGACAAGAAGGACGTATGTATGTATGTATGTATGTATGTCATTCAATGTTTTGTCACATATATGGTAAGATAAAAGATATTCATGGAAATCCACCAAAAACCATTGGACGTTATTTTACAGACAATTTTCACCAGGTATAAGCTCATGTACCAAATTCAAACCTATCCTTATCTTTATTACCATTTATTTTTGTTGGTATTAAGGAAGTGTTCACTGAGATAAGGCAACGAATCATACATGTTAATATTTAAATATCCATTTATTCACTATTATTTTTTAAAAGGTTAGAATTACAAATAACATATTTTTATATTATATTACCAGGTTTTAAGTTTTCATATGATTGTTAACAGCCTAATTTTTTTTGCCATATGTCATAACCACGTGTGGCAACATAATTTTTTATATATAATTTCTATTTTTTATTTTTAAATTAATAAAAACAATTGTTTAAAATTACAATCTTTTTAAAGTGAATAATAAAATCTAAAAAAATAATCTTTAAAAGTTTTGTTCTAAAAAAAACTTTAAACCTTTTTTTGGTTTTAATCTGTTTCAATTTAAGATTTTAAATTCAATTTAAGTGATATAACATTTTTCTAAAAAAAAAATCATAGAAGATTATAATTCTTTTAAATTTAAATAATGGCATATTAATTAAAATATATACCTAATAAATATTAATTTAATTTTAAATTTTGAACTTAAATAATTAGGCAAACTACACAACAGGTCACCCAACTATTGCATCTTTTCTTTTTTGGTCATCCAACTATCATTTTATTTAATTTGGTCACCCAACTAATCGAAATTATTTTTTGGCCTATTTCTGTTAAGTGTCGTTACATCTCTAATGTGCGAGTAAAGTGACAATTAAAAAATCAATATAATAAAAAATTAGCCTTTAACTTTTACATATTATATCGATTTGATCATAATTTTTAAAAAATTAACCTTCAAAATTTATAAATAATCTCAATTCTCAAAATTTACTTTTTCTCTTCCACTTCCCCGTTGCCATTACCATTGTTGGTTCCACCCCCACCTTTATCCAAAAACTTCCCTTTTTTCTCCACTTGTTTTCTTTCTTCTGAGTTCACAAAACAACACCAAATTAAATTTATACAAACAAAACAAGAAATCCAATGAACAAATATCAAGAAATAACATAATATATGTGAACGTAAAGATTTAAACTTTCAGAACATAAAAATTGAAATGTTTCACAGCAACTAGAAAAATATGTGTTTTTTTTTTTTTTTTTCAAAAACCATTACGGCTAAGTAATTCAGACGTGAAAACCAAAAACAAAAACAGCATAAAGAAAGACCAAAAGTTTCATGTTTTTTTTTCAAAATCTCAGATCGAAAAAAGCTTTAAAAAGAGAAGTGAAGAGAGTAACAACCTTTAGAGATGGCGTTTTGGATTTTAGCACATTTAAGAACAACATTATGGTCATTGAGACCATTTTCTTCTTCAATGAGGTCATCGGTATAGCCATTTTGCCAGCGACATCTTTGTTGCCGAGGGCACAGTCGATAAAAAGAAGAAGTTTTCTTTGGAGAAAGCTGGAGGAGGAGGAGAGGATGGAGGTAATGATGGTAGTGGCGATGGGAGAAGCGAAAGAGAAAGGTAAATTTTGAAGATCAAATTGAGATTGCCGAAACCATTTTTTGAAAGATTGACTTTTATTTTAAAAAAAGGAAAATCGGGAGTCGTCACCTCGTGATTTGATCGTGATTTGATCGTTTTAATAAGAAGTTTGATTTATTAAAACAATATTTTTCGGTCTATGAAAATCTAAAAAATGGGTTCAGGAGTCGGTTACGCACGAGAAAGGGTTAACACCCTTGTTACGCCCAAAATTGGTACCTAATCGATTATTTGATGTCCTTATGTCGAAAGTTGAAAACTCGGAAAGAATTTAAACTACGATCCCTTTTTGTATTATGTTATTTTTACTTAAAATTTGCTTAAATAAGTCGAAAAATCTTGAAGACCTTCTTATCTCGAGGCAACTAAACGTCACACCCCGTAAATTAGGACATGACACTTAGAATCTTTGATGATAATTTGGCCTTTGATTTTTATTTGAAATCTCATGTGTTTTAATTTTTGAAAGGATATTCGATCATTCGAATTCAATGAAAAAAATTGAAACCCCGTAAGTTAGGGCACGAATTTATTGAATCTTTCAAATGTGGAACATTGCCTTTTTTTTTTTTTTTGAAAATTTTGTTGACGTATTTGGATAAAAAATTAATGACATACAAATAAAATATTATGTTTGTTGAATGACGAAATAAAACGACGATATACGAAAAAATATAATAATAATAATACCATACTAGAAAATGACGACGATATAATTGTAATAATAATAATAAAACACCAAATAATAATGGCAATAATTATGATTACTAATACTAATTAAATAATAATATAAAAAATAAATAATAACAATAATATTAATGAGGATAACAAAAATAACAAGATGTGCAAAAATAAAAATATAAAGAACAATGTAATAAAAATATACAGAACAATGTAAATTTTAAATGCAAAAAGAATAAATAAATAAATACACAAATAAATATGATTTTTCATAAAAAAATTGAATTAAGTGGGATAATGACTAAATTATAATAAAAATGAAATTTATGGTAAAGATTGCGACAAAATAGGTAAATAATGACTAAAATATAAAGTGCGAAAGTAGGGAAGGACTAAATGGGGAATTATCCCTCGTCCCTAAAACGCGCCATTTCAGGAAGGACCAGGATGAAAAGAAAACGAAATTATGCAGGTAAATTAAAAAAAATAAAGCGAATAGAACTATATTAAAAAAAATAAAACGCGGAAGGATCAACTGCGCAATTATTCCATTTAAACAGAAACACGCGGATCTTTTGGCGGGTCGAGTTTGGCCCGAAACGACGCCTTTTCAGGTGTCCGTCTCTTCAAATGGTCTGAGGACCAAACTGAAACAGAAGCGAAAGTTTTGTGGCTGAAATTGAAAATAAAAAAATATAGGACCACATTGAGACGCGTCGCAAAAACGGAGGGACCTACTGCACAAATAGACCCTTAATAGAAAACGCGCGGATCCCCTGGAGTGGGTCGGGTCGCGCGCGGGTCAGGGCTAAACGGCGTCGTTTTGGCATATGGGGTTAAGGCCTAAAACGGCACCGTTTTTATTGTTTATAAAAGCTAAATTTTTTTAAAAATTTTCATTTGTAGCCTTCCCTTAAAAAAAAACTTTTGAGAGCTTACCCTTTTGCTCTCTCATCCCTCGAGTTAATACCAGGTCGCGAACTCGATCATTGGGCCATCGTCGTCCACCGTCATCCGGCGATTGGGCATTTATCGCTCATGGTGGCGTAAAAAAATAGAAACTCCTATTTTGTTGTTTCAACCTCCCTAAACCTAAATCCGGCCCCAAAATTTCCAAAATCCGCATAGAAACGACCCGAAAGTCAAAAGACTTTTCGATTTTCGGGCACTTTTCATCGGAAGTGGCTACCTCGGCCGTTCATGGCGGTGGGACTCACGGGTTCGTCTTCTTCAAACCTCTCTTTTTATTTTGTATTATTTTTTTTATGAAATAATTCCCGAAAGAAAAAAGAAAAAAATAATACCTTTTTGATTTTTTTTGTTTGATTCACTGTCTTTTTTTTGATTAATCGTCCGTAGAAAAAAATACAAATTGGATTTCGGCCTTTTTTATAACCATTTACATAGTCCTTTTTACTATTTATTTCTACTGTTCATTTCCTATTTCTGCTCTTGTTTCTTTTTCTTGTTGCAGGCGTTGACAGATGCGAGAACTTCAGCTTTTTGCCATTTTGGTGCAACGGTGGTAGAGGGCGCGCCAAGGGGTGAGCCAAGTCTCGGGACGAGGCGCGGGTGCGGCGATCGAGGGAGGCTGCGGCGCCAGAAACCCTAGGGTTTCTGGCTTTTCTGAATTTTTTTTAAAGTTTTGGGCTAGTTGGGACTTGAAATTTTGGGCTAATTTTGGGCTTGTAATCTGGACTGTTTAACTTTATTTATTTTGGACCTTTTTATATATTATTATATTGGTTTGGGCCCGGGCTAGTTGGGCCTATTACAGCTGCCCCTCTTTGCTCATTGTCGTGTAACGAGGATGGAACAAAAACCTTTAAGAAGGACCAAATTTGCCCGGTTTCTGAATCTCAACTTCTTTAGTGCTTCAATCTATCCCACTGTAACTTCAGGGGTATAAGATTTGCTATTTTCAATCTGCTCCACAGCAACTTTAGGGAGATAAGATTTGAAGCTTCACTCCACTGCAACTTCAGGGAGACAAGGTTTGTAACTTGTTGCTTTAGTCTATTCCACTGCAACTTTAGGGAGATAAGACTTGCTATCGTAAATCTAATCTGACCCACTGTAACTTCAGAGGTATAGGACTATTCGCTTCGATCTGCTCCACTGCAACTTCAGAGAGATAAGATTTTTTTTAGGTGAAGTACTTCTTGACTGAGTCTAAATTCACAGGATTGGGTAAGCTTTTGCCATCCATCTCAGTCAGAATCAATGCTCCTCCAGAAAAGGCCTTCTTTACCACATAATATCATTCCCAATTTGGCATCCATTTCCCTCTGAAATCTTTTTGTATGGGCAAGATCGTTTTCAATACTAGGTCCCCTTCATGGAATTCTCTGGGACGAACCTTTTTGTTGTAAGCTCGCATCATTCGCTTCTAGTACATCTGACCATGACGGATGGCTTTCAACCTTTTCTTTTTAATCAAGTTTAGCTAATTATATCGGGATTTGATCCATTCTGCTTCATCCAACTTCCATTCTGCCAAAACTCGGAGAGAATGAATCTCGACTTCGATGGGTAAAACTGCCTCCATTCCATAAACCAAAGAGAAAGGCGTTGTCCCGGTTGAGGTTCTGACAGATGTTCGATAAGCATAGAGGGCAAATGGTAGGTTCTCATGCCAATCTTTATAAGTCTCAGTCATTTTCCCCACGATTTTCTTAATGTTCCTATTGGCTGCCTCCACTGCACCATTCATTTTTGGGCGATATGGTGATTAGTTGTGTTGTTTGATCTTGAACTGACTGCAGACTTCTAATATCGTGCTGTTATTCAAATTTAGTACATTGTCAGATATGATCCTTTCTGGTATTCCATATCGACATATGATCTCCTTCTTTAAGAACTTGCTGACTGCCGACTTTGTGACATTGGCATATGAAGCGGCTTCTACCCACTTTGTAAAGTAATTGATGACCACAAAGATGAATCGATGCTTGTTAGAAGCTTTGGGTGAAATTGGCCCAATGACATCCATGCCCCACATAGAGAAAGGCCACGGAGAAGACATAACATGAAGATGTGAGGGAGGTACCTGAATTTTATCTTCGTAAATTTGACAGTTGTGGCATTTCTTGGTGTAATTGATGCGATCTCCTTCCATGGTGGACCAATAATACCCGAATCTTATGATTTGCCTGGCCATTGTAAAACCATTGGCATGTGTTCCGCAAACACCCTCGTGGATTTCTTTCAAGATTTGTTTAGCCTCAACAGCGTCTACACATCTTAATAGCACCTGATCCTTTCTCCTTTTATATAGGATCTCCCCATCTAAGACATAGTCATTGGCCAGCCTTCTCAACGTCATTTTATCATTCTCAGTTGCTTGGTCAGGGTATTCACAACTCTTCACATATCGCAATATATCATTGTACCAAGGGTGATCGTCATTTTCTTCTTCTTTTTCAATGTTGTAACAATGAGCCGGAGTCTCATAAATACTTATCTGGATAGGCTTTACATCCTCTTGTTTGTTCGCTTTGACCATCGAAGCTAAGGTAGCCAAGACATCAGCTATCTGATTTTCATATCGTGGGAGGTAATAGAAGGTGATGTCATCAAACTCCTCAATTAACTCAAGAACCAACTTTCGATACTTGATTAACTTGGGATCTCTTGTCTCTCATTCTCTTTTGAGTTGAAAGATTACTAGTGCAGAATCCCCGCATACCACTAGCATTTTGATCTCACGTTCTATGATGCATGCTTATATTCTTCCATATTTTTCGTGCAATCAAAATTCAATTTGCTAGTGAAGGGATAATAATCTTCGTTTAAGGATACCAGGACTGCCCTAACTCCATTACTCACAGTGTTTGAAGCTCCGTTGATGTTTAGCTTCTAAGGATGACCTTCTTGAGTAACTTCTTTAGTGGTTGCAACAAACATTAAATCTTCATTCGAGAAATCAAAGTTCAAAGGCTCGTAATCCTCTAGAGCTCTACTGGCCAGAAAATCCACTATTGCGCTTCCTTTGACTGCCTTCTAGTTCACATGGACTATGTCAAATTCGAAAAGCAGAATTTGCCATCGGGCCATTCTTTCATTTAGAGCATTCGACTCCATCATGTACTTTAAAGGGTCCAGCTTTGAGATGAGCCAAGTTGTGTGGTACAGCATGTAGTGTCTCAATCTTCGGGTTGTCCAAATCAAGGTGTAACATAACTTTTCGATTGGTGAATATCTTGTCTCACATTCAGTGAATTTCTTACTGAGATAGTATATCGCTCTTTTTTTTCTTCCCGACTCATCATGTTGACCAAGCATGCATCCCATGGAATTCCCGAATCTTGCCAAGTCTGATGCTCGTGGCTACTGTCTAGGTTAGGTGGCATCAGTACTGGGGCATTGGACAAGTAATGTTTGACCTTATCGAAAGTCTTCTGCCACTCCTTATCCCAAACGCCTGGGTTGTGTTTCTTAAGGAGACGGAATATGGGGTCGCATTTCTCAGTTAGTTGTGAAATGAACTGGGCAATGTAATTTAGTCTTCCTAGGAAACCTCGAACTTCTTTTTGAGTGCGTGGTAGAAAAAATTGCTATATAACCTTTACTTTGTATGGGTCGATCTCAATCCCCTTTTCACAAACTACAAATCCTAGCAATTTTCCCGACCTAGCCCCGAAAGTACATTTTGCTGGATTAAGCTTCAGTTGGAATTTTCCCAATCTCAAAAAAAAAATTCCTCAAGACTTGTACGTGCTCCTTCTCTGTTTGGGACTTTGCAATCATATCGTCTACATAAGCCTCGATTTCTTTGTGCATCATATCATGAAACAAAGTTACTATGGCTCTTTGGCACGTTATTCCCGCATTTTTTCAGTCCAAAAGGCATCACCTTATAGCAAAATGTTCCCCACATAGTCACGAATGTGGTCTTCTCCATGTCTTCAGGGTGCATCTTTATTTGGTTGTATCTAAATAAACCATCCATGAAGGAGAACAGTGAGTAACCTGCCGTGTTGTCCACTAAAGTGTCGATATGTGGCAATGGGAAATTGTCTTTCGGGCTGGCTTTGTTCAAGTCTCTGTAGTCTACGCACATTCGTAATTTCCCATCTTTTTTAGGGACAGGCACGATATTGGCTACCAATTCTGAGTATTTAACCACCCGTAAGAAACTAGTATCGAATTGTTTCTTGACTTCATCTTTTATTTTCAGAAAAACATCGGGCCTCATCCTTCGGAGCTTCTGTTGAACCGGCTTGCACTCTTTCTTTATGGGGAGCCGATGTACCACGATATCGCTACTTAACCCGGGCATGTCTTGATATGACCATACGAAGACATCCTTAAATTCTTAGAGTAATTCAATGAGGTCTTGCTTCGTCTCTGCGATAATGCAAGCTCCTATCTTCACTTCTTTTTCCTCTCCTAGGCTCACAATTTCCACTGACTCTTTATAAGGCAAGATTTGTTTCTCATCTTGTTCTACCATCCTCAAAAAATCAGGAGATAGGTTACAGTCTCGATCATTTTCAAAATCTTGAGAATCTTCCGTGTACATATCTTGCTCAAAAGGAGATTCTGAGTCAGTAGCAATGTTGCTCATATCATTGATATCTGGAGACCTGTTATAGGGATGAAGAAAAAATCCAAAGAACAAAAGAATCTAAGAATAATTATTTGTATGGTATGATTATGAATGAAATGAAAAGAATAAAAGAATATTTGCTCAAGATGATACGCAAAAATGCACTTTATTGAAATAATGATTTTGGACATAAACCTATTTCACAAAGGATTTCTATTGCTCTTAGGCTTAGAGCAATAAGCGTGTTTTGAACATTACTCTGTATTGGCTCTAAAAACTACAGGAATCTCTTTCGCAGTCCAGTTGTTCAAAACACTTCCAGGTACATAAGGGCAGATGTCTGATAAATTTTCTCCCCAGATTCCTTCTTTAGATATGGCGTTGATGTTCAGGTTTCCCAATATTTCTTTCGTAGTCTCTTCTCTTGGCATCTTTCTTTCTGGATGAATAGTTCCTCCAGATACGAACGTCTTGGATATATGGGGAAAGGTCATCGGTTCCCACTTGACCTCTTCCCCGCTCAATCGCGTTTTTTTTTTTTGTTTCTTCTCCATCTCCTTCTTCCTTTGCCTCGCATTTGGCTTAAATCCTAAACTAAAGTGGTCTCGTTTGTCCTTTAGCATAGGTGCCTCGACCTTTCCTTGTAGGCATTTTTCAAGTCCTCTCCCAGGCAAGGCTCTTTTACTGACTGTTAGTGGCAGGCCCATCCTTGTAGTTTTTGATATTTTAGGCATCGGGATCTTGTTCCCTTCGACGATGAAGGTTGCATTCAAAAATTCCAACGATCGGAGTGAACATTCTATCACTTCAATTTCTGTCCATAGGTATGGCGCGTCGCTGGTTTCGGATGCAATAATGTCTTCTTCTGCATTTATCGTTACCAGTCGACCCTCAATTACCAACTTTAGCTTCTGGTGTAGTGACGACGGCACTGCCCTAGCCGTGTGAATCCATGGCCTCCCAAACAAACAATTATAAGAAGGCTTAATATCCATCACCAAGAAATCTACTTTGTACGTGTTTGGACCAATCAGGAGGGGTATCTCAATCCTTCCCATCACCTTTCTATCAGTTCCATCGAATGCTCTCACTATGTTTTGACATGTCTTCATATGAGAGCTATCCAAAGGTAACATATTCAGGATGGATAGGGGTAGGACATTTAGTGCAGATCTGTTGTCAATCAACACCCCTGGTAATGTATACCCTTTGCAGCGTGTGGTGATGTGCAAAGCCTTTGTAGAACCCATGCCCCCTAGCGGTATCTCATCATCATTGAAGAAGATGAAGTTGTAGGCACTTATATTGTTGACTAGGCAGTCCGGCTTGTTCACAGAGATATCGTTAGCGACATAAGTTTCTTTTAGCACTTTCATTAACGCATCACGAAGTGTCTCCGAACTTAAGAGTAGAGATAATACTGAGATGCGAGCCGATTGCTTGTGTAGCTGCTCTACAGCGCTGTACTCGTTATGCTTTAGGAATTTTAAAAATTCTCTAGCCTCGTTCTCAGTTACTGGCTTATTAACTGGTGATTTGAGCCTGACCGTATTTTCTTTCTTTTGTTCAGCTATTAGGGTCTTTCATTTAACAGGCTCAGCTCCTGCATTTGATGGATCATAACGCCTTCCACTGTGCCTGTAGAAACCCACCTCTTGGCCTTCTACTGAAGCACTAATCTGGTTCTACTCCCCCGGGATTGTCATGTTGCAGTCATAATTCCAGGGAACCTTCTTGCTATCCTTGTAAGGAAAAGCTACAGGTTTCTGGATTATGACCCTTGGTGCAAGTTGTACTCCGGCTTCATTGCTTCTAGGTCATGAAATGATAAGCACTGGGTTGTTGACTTTATAGACCTTCTCTGTTGACCCCTCTTCTGAGGCGCACACATCTTCTTCTTTGGAGCCCATAGCATATTTAAAGAATTCTAGCTCCTTATTGTCCATCAAATTTTGCACTAAGGCCTTGAATTCAACGCACTCTTGAATCTCATGATCCTCCTTAGCATAGAACTCACAGTAGTTCCTTATCCCTTCAGGTTTCTCTTCTGAATCCTGTTTGATTAATCCACCTTCCACTATTTTCTTCCAAACCCATTTCAACGGGGTTTTTACTTTCTCTACATCCATCTTGGTTCTTTTTCGTACATTCTCGATTATCGCATTTACCCCTTTATTAGAATGACTGGGTAACGAATTTACTGCCACATTAGGTCCTGATGGGTCGTCGAACTTTACAATTTCCATCTTAATGAACCTTTCGACCAACTTTTTAAATGCGGTGCAGTTTTTGATTGAATGTCCTGTGATTCTCGCGTGGTACTCGCATTGAGCATTTACGTCATACCATTTGGGGAATGGAGGTTGCATGGGCTTCATGTATAAGGGGGATACCACATGTGCATCAAACAGGCTTTGATACAGCTCCCTATACTTCACCGGGATAGGTGTGAACTAGAGCCTTTCTGCATTTGGCCTTTGATTGGATTCTTTCTTTGGAGGGGCCTGAAGACTAGTGGTTGATGTCATTGGCAGGGCAACGGTAATTGGCTTTGAGTAACCCTTGTTGTATGTGCCCACATTATTCACCTCATTTTTTTTCTTCCTCGGGGCAGATCTTTTGGAGTTTTTCCCCGCGTCAATCTTACCACTTCTCACCGTATTTTCAATCATTTCACCGGATATCACTATATCCAAGAAACTCTTAGTAGCGCTCCCTAACATATGGTTAATGAATGGGGCTTTCAAGGTGTTGATGAAAAGCATCGTGGTTTCTTTTTCCAGAAGAGGTGGCTGGACCTGCGTTGCCACCTCTCTCCATCTTTGGGCATATTGCCTGAAGCTCTCATTCTGCTTCTTCTCCATATTCTGCAGTGTGATTCTGTCAGGTTTCATGTCCGTCATATGACTATATTGCTTCATAAAAGCTTGTGCTAAGTCTTTCCATGAATTAACTTTGGCACGACTCAGTTGGTTGTACCATTTAGCTGCTGACCCGATCAGACAGTCTTGAAAGAAGTGGTTCAACAGTTGATCATTATTGACATATCCTATCATCCTTCGACAGAACATGGTGATGTGAGCATGTATTGTCTCAATATTCGGGTTGTCCAAAACAGGGCGCAACATAACTTTTCGATTGCCGAATATCTTGTCTCACATTCAGTGAATTTCTTACTGAGATAGTATATCGCTCTTTCTTTTCTTCCTGACTCATCATGTTGACCAAGCATGCATCCCATGGAATTCCCGAATACTGCCAAGTACAGTATCAGCGGCCTATTTGGGTTAGGTGGTATCAGTACTGGACCTTATCGAAAGTCTTCTGGCACTCCTCATCCCAAACACCTGGGTTGTGTTTATTAAGGAGACGAAATATGGGGTCTCATATCTCAGTTAGTTGTGAAATGAACTGGGCAATGTAATTTAGTCTTCCTAGGAAACCTCAAACTTCTTTTTGAGTGCGTGGTGGAAACAATTACTGTATAGCCTTTACTTTGTCTGGGTCGATCTCAATCCCCTTTTCACATACTACAAATCCTAGCAATTTTCCCGACCTAGCCCCAAAAGTACATTTTGCTGGATTGAGCTTCAGTTGGAATTTTCTCAATCTCAAAAATAATTTCCTCAAGACTTGTACGTGCTCCTTCTCTGTTTGGGACTTTGCAATCATATCGTCTACATAAGCCTCGATTTCCTTATGCATCATATCATGAAACAAAGTTACTATGGCTCTTTGGTACGTTGCTCCCGCATTTTTCAGTCCAAAAGGCATCACCTTATAGCAAAATGTTCCCCACATAGTCACGAATGTGGTCTTCTCCATGTCTTCAGGGTGCATCTTTATTTGGTTGTATCTCGAGAAACCATCCATGAAGGAGAACAGTGAGTAACCTGCCGTGTTGTCCACTAAAGTGTCGATATGTGGCAATGGAAAATTGTCTTTCGGGCTGGCTTTGTTCAAGTCTCTGTAGTCTACGCGCATTCGTACTTTCCCATCTTTTTTAGGGATAGGCACGATATTGGCTACAAATTCTGAGTATTTAACCACCCGTAAGAAACTAGTATCGAATTGTTTCTTGACTTCATCTTTTATTTTCAGAAAAACATCAGGCCTCATCCTTCGGAGCTTCTATTGAACCGGCTTGCACTCTTCCTTTATGGGGAGCCGGTGTACCACGATATCACTACTTAACCCGGGCATGTTTTGAAATGACTATACGAAGACATCCTTAAATTCTTGGAGTAATTCAATAAGGTCTTGCTTCATCTCTGCGATAATGCAAGCTCCTATCTTCACTTCTTTTTCCTCTCCTAGGCTCACAATTTCCACTGACTCTTTATAAGGCAAGATTTGTTTCTCATCTTGTTCTACCATCCTCAACAAATTAGGAGATAGGTTACAGTCTCGATCATTTTCAGAATCTTAAGAATCTTTCGTGCACATATCTTGCTCAAAAGGAGATTCTGAGTCAGTAGCAATGTTGCTCATATCATTGATATCTGGAGACCTATTATAGGGATGAAGAAAAAATCCAAAGAACAAAAGAATCTAAGAATAATTATTTGTACGGTATGATTATGAATGAAATGAAAAGAATAAAAGAATATTTGCTCAAGATGATACGCAAAAATGCACTTTATTGAAATAAGGATTTTGGACATAAACCTATTTCACAAAGGATTTCTATTGCTCCTAGGCTTAGAGCAATAAGCGTGTTTTGAACATTACTCTGTATTGCTCTAAAAACTACAGGAATCTCTTCCGCAGTCCAGTTGTTCAAAACACTACCAGGTACATAGGGGCAGATGTCTGATAAATTTTCTCCCCAGATTCCTTCTTCAGATATGGCGTTGATGTTCAGGTTTCCTAATATTTCTTTCGTAGTCTCTTCTCTTGGCATCTTTCTTTCTAGATGAATAGTTCCTCCAGATACGAACGTCTTGGATATATATGGAAAGGTCATCGATTCCCACTTGACCTCTGCCCCGCTCAATCGCGCTCTTTTCTTTTTTTGTTTCTTCTCCATCTCCTTCTTCCTTTGCCTCGCATCTGGCTTAAATCCTAAACTAAAGTGGTCTCATTTGTCCTTTAGCATAGGCGCCTCGACCTTTCCTTGTAGGCATTTTCCAAGTCCTCTCCCAGGCAAGGCTCCTTTACCAACTGTCAGCTGCAGGCTCATCCTTATAATTTTGGATATTTTTGGCATCAGGATCTTGTTCCCTTCAACGATGAAGGTTGAATTCACAAATTCCAACAATCGGAATGAACATTATATCGTTTCGTCATCCATCCCTACGTATGGCGCGTCGCTGGTTACGGATGCAATAATGTCTTCTTCCATATTTATCGTTACCAGCCGACCCTCAGTTACCAACTTTAGCTTCTAGTGTAGTGACGACGGCACTGCCCTAGCCGTGTGAATCCATGGCCTCCCAAACAAACAATTATAAGAAGGCTTAATATCCATCACCAAGAAATCTACTTCGTACGTGTTTGGACCAATCAGGAGGGGTATCTCAATCCTTCCCATCACCTTTCTATCAGTTCCATCGAATGCTCTCACTATGTTTTGACATGTCTTCATATGAGAGCTATCCAAAGGTAACATATTCAGGATGGATAGGGGTAGGACATTTAGTGCAGATCTGTTGTCAATCAACACCCCTGGTAATGTATACCCTTTGCAGCGTGTGGTGATGTGCAAAGCCTTTGTAGAACCCATGCCCCCTAGCGGTATCTCATCATCATTGAAGAAGATGAAATTGTCAGCACCTATATTGTTGACTAGGCGGTCCAGCTTGTTCACAGAGATATCATTAGCGACATAAGTTTCATTTAACACTTTTATTAACGCATCACGATGTGTCTCCAAACTTAAGAGTAGAGCTAATACTGAGATTTGAGTCGATTGCTTATGTATCTGCTCTACAATGTTGTGTTCACTATGTTTTAGGAATTTCAAAAATTCCCTAGCCTCGTTCTCAGTTACTGGCTCGTTAACTGGCGAGTTGAGCCTGATCGTCTTTTCCTTCTTTTGTTCAGCCATTGGGGTCTTTCCTTTAACAGGCTCAGCTCTTACATTTGATAGATTATAACGCCTCCCACTGCGCGTGTAGAAACCCACCTCTTGGCCTTCTTCTGAAGCACTAATCGGGTTCTCCTCTTCTGGGATCGTCACGTTGCAGTCATAATTTCAGGGAACCTTCTTGCTATCCTTGTAAAGAAAAGCTACAGGTTTCTAGATTATAACCTTTAGTGCAAGTTGTACTCCGGCTTCATTGCTTCTAGGTCGTGAAATGATAAGCACTGGATGGTTGACTTTATAGACCTTCTCTGTTGACCCCTCTTCTGAGGCGCACACATATTCTTTTTCGGAGCCCATAACATATTCAAAGAATTCTAGCTCCTTATTGTCCATCAAATTTTGCAGTAAGGCCTTGAATTCAGCGCACTCTTGAATCTCATGATCCTACTTAGCATGGAACTCACAGTAGTTCCTTATCCCTTCAGGTTTCTCTTCTGAATCCTGTTTGATTAATCCTCCTTCTACCATTTTCTTCCAAACTCATTTCAACGGGGTTTTTACTTCCTCTACATCCATCTTGGTTCTTTTCCCTCTATTCTCGATTATCGCGTTTACCCCTTTATCAGAATGATTGGGTGACAGATTTGCTGCCACATTAGGTCCTGATGGGTCGCTGAACTTTATAATTCCCATCTTAATGAACCTTTCGACCAACATTTTAAATGAGGTGCAATTTTCGATTGAATGTCCTGTGATTCTCGCGTAATACTCGCATTGAGCATTTACGTCATACCATTTGGGGAATAGAGGTTGCATGGGCTTCAGGTAGAAGGAGGATACCACATGTGCATCAAAAAGGCTCTGATCCAGCTCTGTATACGTCATCGGGATAGGTGTGAACAGAGCCTTTCTGCATTTGGCCTTTGATTGGATTCTTACCTTGGAGGGGCCTGAAGATTAGTGGTTACTGTCCTTGGCGGGCCAACGGTAATTGGCTTTGAGTAACCCTTGTTGTATGTGCCCACATTATTCACCTCGTTTTCCTTCTTTCCCAGGGCCGATCTTTTGGAGTTTTCCCCTGCGCCAATCTTACCACTTCTCACCACATTTTCAATCATTTCACCGGACATCACTATGTCCTAGAAACTCTTAGTAGCGCTCCCCAACATATGGTTAATGAATGGGGCTTTCAAGGTGTTGATGAAAAGCATCGTGGTTTCTTTTTCCAGAAGAGGTGGCTGGACCTGCGTTGCCACCTCTCTCCATCTTTGTGCATATTGCCTGAAGCTCTTATTCTGCTTCTTCTCCATATTCTGCAGTGTGATTCTGTCGGGTGTCATGTCCGTCACATGACTATATTGCTTCATAAAAGCTTGTGCTAAGTCTTTCCATGAATTGACTTTGGCACGACTCAATTGGTTGTACCATTTAGCTGCTGACCCGATCTAGTGGATCAACAGTTGATCATTATTGACATATCCTGTCATCATTCGACAGAACATGGTGATGTGAGCTTCAGGACAACTAGTCCTGTTGTACTTTTCAAACTCTGGAGTTTTGAACTTGGGAGGGAGTACTAAATCTGGGACCAAACTCAGGTCATTGGCATCGACCTCCCTAAACCTAAATCCGGCCCTAAAATTTCCAAAATCCTCATAGAAACGACCCGAAAGTCAAAAGACTTTTTGGTTTCCAGCCACTTTTCATCGGAAGTGGCTACCTCGGCCGTTCATGGCGGTGGGACTCACGGGTTCGTCTTCTTCAACCCTCTCTTTTTATTTTGTATTTTTTTATGAAATGATTCCCGAAAGAAAAAAGAAAAAATGATACCTTTTTTTTTGTTTGATTCATTGTCTTTTTTTTTTATTAATCGTCCGTAGAAAAAAATACAAATCAGATTTCGGCCTTTTTTATAGCCATTTACATAGTCCTTTTTACTGTTTATTTCTATTGTTCATTTCATGTTTCTGCTCTTGTTTCTTTTTTCTTGTTGTAGGCGTTGACGGAGGCGAGAACTTCAGCTTTTTGCCGTTTTTTTTGCAATGGCGGCAGAGGGCGCGCCAGGGGGTGAGCCAGGCCTCGGGACGAGGTGCGGGTGCGGCGATCGAGGGAGGCTGCGGCGCCAGAAACCCTTTTTCGAAATTTTTTTAAAGTTTTGGGCTAGTTGTGCCTTGAAATTTTGGGCTGATTTTGGGCTTGTAATCTGGACTGTTTAACTTTATTTATTTTGGACTTTTTTATATTATTGTATTGGTTTGGGCCCGGGCTAATTGGGCCTATTACAGAGATCATTTGTAAATTTTGAGAATTATTTTTTTAAAATTATGACAAAATCGATATAAAATGTTAATGTTAAGGGCTAAATTTATTATACTAATTTTTTTCTTGCCTAGTCATTGTCCCAACAGAGATTTAATGGCACTTAATGGACATAGATCAAAAAAATAATTTCAATTAGTTGGATGACCAAAAAGAAAAGGGACAATAGATATATGACTTGTGGTGTAATTTACCCCTTAATAAATTTATAAAATTATCTCAACAAACAAAAATTAGTGAACTATTTTTTTTTATTTTTTTCATAATTTACATTATTTAAAACTTTATTTCTAAAATTAAAAAGTATTCGGTATACATGATTTCTAAAATTAAAAATTATTTTAAATTTTATTATAATAGTTTTACTTTTCAATTTT
Source organism: Gossypium sturtianum (assembly GCA_025698515.1). Classification (NCBI taxonomy): domain Eukaryota; kingdom Viridiplantae; phylum Streptophyta; class Magnoliopsida; order Malvales; family Malvaceae; genus Gossypium; species Gossypium sturtianum. The sequence continues at coordinate 149,166,291 of CM046955.1, read as the reverse complement.
TCTTCCTATATTCATAATATTAAAAATACATTATCTTGTAAAAATTTAAGTGTATTTTTTAATTTGTTTATATCTTTTAAATATTGTTTTATCAATAATTTTAATCAATATGTCATTATTTAAATAATAATAAATTTATTAAAAACACAGTACTAGGTAAAAAAGCTAATATATATATATATATATATTCAAACAATTACAATTATAATTACAAACTAAATTAATATAATACACCATAAATAAAATAGAAAATTGAAACAAAAATAGGCACATGAATTTTTGGAATTGCATAAAAACAAACCAAAAACATAATTATTCTTCTTAGTTCTTACTACTATTTGGAATTTTTACACCTCATCCCCGAAAGTAAAAATAATGGCAGTGGTCCTCCTGGAACCAAAAATCAGATTGTGTAATATGTGGGGTCTGACTCTAAAGTTGTACCAATGAAGGCGAAGCATATAAACTTATTAGGGTATTTTTATAATTTAATTAATAAATAATGTGAGAGTTCCATCCACAATTTTCCAGTCATTCAAGACACCTCAGATCAAAACTAGAGGAACATCGAAATTATTCTCTTTGCCAAATAAATTGATTTTGTAATTACTTGTTTGTGAGACCCTATACTTCAACTAATTTTAACTAATATTTTTCTTATTCGGTTAATTTGAAATCTTCCATAAAACTTTATTTTATTTGATTTTTTTTTTTAGAAAAGACTTGTTGAAAGTTAAAGGTTTATGGTACTGTAACTCCCATAATGATTCATATGCTATAGGTTGTGGGTTTAAATTCTACCAAATGCAAGACGTGTATGTCCTCCTAATAGGTGGTGTGCGTGCTAAATCAAGTGATACCATATTTCTCTTATAGTGACATGTATGCTATAGGTCAAGGGTTTGAACCCTATAGGTGCAAGATGAAAACGTTCCTCTTATAGGTGCTTATACAATCCAACGAGGCACTCTCGCTCCGTGAACCCCGCTTTAGGTTTGAGCTCTCATCAAGAGTCAATAGACAATCTTGGCTCAACCTGGGACAATATCGATCATTGTTGAAGGTTCGATCAATTATCCAACTGACTATACTTTGAATACTTTTATTAAAAGAGTTGAGTCTCTCAATAAATACTAATTTAAACTTAGTAGATGGATTGTAACCATTATTTGACCTAACACAATCATTTCTCATTTAAATTAATAAAAGGTTTAATGCTTTTTTATTATTTTAATAGTAAAGAAATAATTTTAGTTTTTATAATTATTTTAATAAAGACCATCAAGGGTGAAAATTATGTAATAAATTTATAAATAATTACATAAAAGTCAAATCAGATTTTGGTAAAAATGGGAAAGTTAAGACATTGAATATTATGATATCTTAGGTTCAAATCATATCATGTGTAAGTATTTTTCTAGATTTATATAAAATATCAAAAGACAAATACAGCCTCAAAATAATATTTGTTACTTTATAAAAATAATGATTTTTTGGTAATTTTATAATTGAGTTGGGAGTTGGTTAATGGTGACACCAACTCAATAAACAATTTTATAGATTATATATAATAACTAATTTTTTAATCGATATAACGAATGGGTTAGTTGTATGTATTAATTAAATTATTTTTAACTATTTTTAATTTTTTTTAAATTATAACATTTCATAAATAATATGATTAAGAAATTAAACACAATAATATATGTTTAATTTTAAAATCCTGATATTTGATATTAGAATGATTTTCATTCTATGATGATTTAAAATTGGGTAAACTACACTCATGGTCATTCTAAAATAAGGTTTATCCTATTTTGGTCACTCCAATTTTTTTTCTCAATTTAGTCGTTCTAAATAAGATAATTGTGCAAATTAATCATTGCCGTTACAATTTTCATTTTCTTTTAACGGATTGCTAATGTGGCACGTTAGCCCATTGAGTGACTGACATGTGACTTTTTTTTTGTTGACTTTTGACTAAAGTTTAGGAACCTCCATATAAAATTTAGGGGAGAAAAGTTTTTGACTAATCATAAGGAGCTCCCTAAACTTTAGTCAAAAGTCAACAAAATATGTCGTGTGTCAATTACTCAATGTGCTTATGTGCCACATCAGAAATTCGTTAATAGAAAACGGAAATTTTAACCACAGTGGCTAGTTCGCACAATTATTTTATTTAGAGTAACTCAATTGATAAAAAAAATTGGAGTGACCAAAATAGGACAAATCCTATTTTAGAGTGACCCTGTGTGCAGTTTGCCCTTTAAATTTTTACAGAAACAACAACAAGTAGATAAAAATAAAATGGTTTATCAAATATTGAAGGTGTGATAATAAATTTAACTCCTGACGTTCAATAATTTTTTGGGGGGTCATTTTGGTTCTCAACCTTTAAAATTTAATTAAAAATTTTCTTTTGGACTGAAAAACTGATTGAACTATTAAAATTTTAACGACATTAATGTGGTAACTAACATGGTAGACCACGTATAATTTATAAAAATTAAAATATTTAAAAAATCAATAAATTTCAAAAAAAATTATAAAAACTTTTAGAAAATTTATCCATGTTAGTAGAAAAGTATGCATAACATGTCACGTGAGCTACCACGTCAATGCTATTAAGTTTTAACAATTTAGTCAACTTTTTTGTCAAAAAATAATCAATTTAATTAAAATTTAAAAATTGAAGTCAAAATAACCCCCAAAAAAAGAATAAGGATCAAAATGATAAAATAAATACATATTAAAGGCTAAATTTATATTTATACCAATATTAAAAACGTACTACCTATAAAAATAATCAGTAACAATGATACATGGAAGAAAAATATAGCTAATGGAATTGATTCCAAAATTAAAAAGAATTTATTTCAAAATTAAAGCATATTCTAAAAATAGATGAAAATATTATTTAATGTGATAAATAGTGGTCTTAATTATTATATTTAATATTATAAAATGTTGATGTGTTAAGTAATAAAACCCATCACTTATTATATTATTAACTTCTTCACTTAAATTTCAGTTTGTGAAAAGGGAAGGAAACTTGGTTGTTGATTGACTAGCCAGAATATATTCATTTATTGATGTTAATCTACGTATTCTTAATATTCTTATATTTGAAATTACTTTTAGAAGATAAATTTGGTTCTCCTTATATAAGAATAAATTGATATAAGGTAATATGGTGCCTTCTCTTATTTATAAAAAAAAAATGGTGGCTTAAAATTACAATTTTATTTTTGATGAAAACCTGAATTGATAAGTTGTTAGAAATGGGGGATAAGTAATGAGTTTAGTGGGAAAAAAAAAATTTCCAATTAATTCAAGAGAAGTTAAAGTAAGTAGGTAGCTTGCTTTAGGCTTCTTGATCTTGCTAGAAATGAACCGGTGCTAAATATTTGGTTGCATTATGGGGCAGTCAAATCAATGGTCAAATATTTCAACAACGTGCTCCCAAATGACTACTAGAATTCTCTATTTGAGGTTAGTGAATTTTCTTAAATGCTATCACATGAAAATTATATTCGTTTCTAATCATATTAAAAGTATTTCAAGTGAATATTATTGTTGAATACTTTTTTATAAATTACAGATTCAATGTTGTTTTCGTGCGAAATATTTCGTTAGAGGTCTAAAGATTAAGAGTAGTTTGAAAATTCATATTAAAGATTATCAAAATGTGTGTGATGTTCTTTTGGACGGTAGAAAAGAGGTGGAAGATGAAGTTTACCTCACCTTTTCTTTTAATTAGGAAGTAATTAATTAAGTTTACTAACTTAATTATATCATATATTTAATCTAATTATAACACTAACTAAACTTAGTGGATAGTATTATTATCATTAAAAATGGTTTATTTACCATTTTAAATCCTTAACTAATTGCTATTTAAACCCTCCAGCCTTTGACCAATTAAAAATTTATAGTGATTGGATTTAGTTTCTAAGCCTTAATTAGTTATTAATTCGACAATTTTTTTTAACCAAACTTCAATATAATATTACCTTATCTTTGTAAATATTAATAATATTTAATATTTACGGGCTCGATTTATAAAAGAAGGGGTTCTAAAACTGCATTTTTCGGTGCCAATGAAAATCGAGCTGTTACAATGTGTATATGTATGTGTAATAATATGTGAAAATAAAGATAAAAGTGAACATGTGAATTAAGTGTTAAATGATATATGTGAATGATACAGTTCGCCTCGGGGTGAGTCGAAACGTATTTGAGTTGCCGTTCGTTTGATCCGAGCTCCATCAATTTGTAAATCGCTGGTGCCCCGGGCGTGCCCGTATCAGTGAATTAAGTGTTTATGTTATGTTTGTGAAATGAGAGAAATATTTTTATATGTAAATGTGCAAGTTAATTAGTGATAATATATGTTAAAGTTAAATTTATGAGTTATAAAGTTAATTTAAATGATTTTATGTTTTAGAAATGAATTAAAAGTTTAAGTATAACAGTGAAAGAAATTGTGTAAATAAATATTATTAAAATTAATTGAATTATATATATATAAGGTAAGATTGAATCCAATTGAATACTTACTAAGTAAGTGTGATATATATATATTGTAACAGCCCGTTTTTAGTCAAATCAGAACAGTAGTTTTGGGACCACAAATCTGAGGTTAAAATATTTATTTTATTATTATTTTAATGTCTACGGCATGAAAATATGATTGTGTGAAATTTTCGTTAAGAAATTTTATTATTTGAGTGCTTAATTTGATAAATAGGACTAAATCGCGTAAAGCGTAAAACTTGAGTTCTATTAGCTAAATGTGTCAAATAGCTATAGAACCTTAAAGTTAAGGTCCTTATATGGTAATTAGACTATTAATTAGATAGTGGATGATAATGTCTTGGCATAATTGAAATATTGAATTAGTAACAAGGTTATTTTTGGTATTTAGTAAATATAGTTAATTATAATAAAACAAACAAAAATTAAATGCTTTCATCTTCATGTTTTAATCGAAATTGAAGAAGAAAAAGAAGACATTAGGGTTCTTCATTCGACCAAGATAAATTCATGCAATTAGGTATGTGATTTGTCCCGTTTTTAATGATTTTTATGTTTTTGAAATCGTTGCAACTAGGTCTAACTTGCCCAGGGACTAATTTGCAAAAATGTTAAAGATTTTGAATGTTGCCATTGATGAATACATGAGTATTTTGATGTTTAATGATAGATTTTGAATGTTTGATGATAGTTATACAAGTTTTGTTAAGTGATTTTTAGTGAAAATGCAAATTAGGGATTAAATTGTGAAATATGGAAACTTTGTTGTTTAAATGTGAAATAAATGAAAAATATGGGCTGCTAGGGACATAATAGTAATTTGGCTAGCATGGGTTGTGGTTAAATTGCACGAATGTGTTTTTGTGAAATAAGGACTAAATTGTAAAAGATGTGAAACATTAGGGGCAATTGTGTAAAAATGCCTTAAAGTGAATTTTGGGACTAAATTGAATAGAGAGATGATTAAATAAGTTAATTTTGATTATATTTGGATCAAGAAAGGCGAAATACGGACTTAGATCGGGGAAAGAACAAAGTTACAGAATAGTTGACTCGTTTCGCCGTTTTAGCATTCGAGGTAAGTTCGTATGTGATAAATTTCATTATAAATGTATTTTTAAATGTTTTGATATTGCATAAACGGTGATTACAATACTACAGATATGTTCGACAAAGATTCGACGATGATTCGACATTTGAAATCCCGGTTGAACCTTAGGAATAGATTTGGATACTAGTGACATGTCATTAGGGGATTAATGTGATTATGTGATCCGGGTGCTGGTCCTATACGTCCTACCGGTGGCTGAGTATACTGGTATGTGTAGCAGATACTTGACAGCTCGTGGTTGCAGCACCGTGTAGCTACATCTCAACTGACAGCTTGTGTGAGCAGGCCCGTTAATAGCTCTAGTGTGAGCAGTATATGTGATATGAGATGGAGTTGGCTTCGGGCCATGATATTGGCACTTAGTGTGCGAGTTTCCCGAGTATCCGATAGTATTCCAAATGGTTCAACGGGTAAATGAAAGATGTGGATGTGTATGAGATTGATAAGAGATGGTACAGGTATGTACATGAACCGTATAAGCTTAAATCGAAGAAGTTGTGAAGTTCATATATACGATTATGATTGAAAATGTGAAAGGTTTGTTAGTTAAATGAATTACATGTTGTTATGTTCAAATTGATGATTTGTATATTCATGTAAGATTAAGTTTATTTCATACGAGCTTACTAAGCTATTTAGCTTACTTTGTTTATTTTTCCATGTTTTATAGTGACTTCAAAGATAGCTCGGACTCAAGGATCGTCAGAGAAATCATCACACTATCTAACTATCAAATTGGTACTTTTGAGATTGTGTTTTGGTCATATGGCATGTATAGGGACTCTGGTTATTTTGGTTATGTGTTGGTAGTGAATTTAGCCATTTAAGTTGGCTTGTGAATTGTTATGTTTTTGGTTTGTATATATAGCCATGAGATTTGGCTTAATTTGGTTTTTTTGGATGTATGTGTATATATGTAAGAATGGCCAATGATGTGGTTCATAATTACTTGCAAATGGTTTCTGGTAGTTTAGCATTTAAGGTAGCTAATGGTTGGAAATGGCTATTGTATGTTTGAGATTTTAGGTAAGGTAAAATGTTTGGTTGAAATAATGCATATAAGTGTTTTTGAGATAAATGTGTATAGATAATGGGAGTATTGAATGTGCATGAATTATGTTTGAATTGGTTGAACTGAAATTCCTATTGATTCTATGTATTGATGCCTTTGAGTTGATGTAGGTGAGCATAAGTTTGGGTGCCAAAATGGTTTGGTAAATAGCCTATTTTTGTCCACACGGGTGTGTGTCTCAGCCGCGTGTGACACATAGTTATGTTACACGGCCGTGTGTCCTCTGGTGTTAAAATTAAAATCAAGTCAGTATGCTCCACATGGCCTCACACACGGGCGTGTGACTTGGCCGTGTGGCATAAGTCAGTATACCCTACAGGTTTGGCACGGCCTAGCACACGGCTTGGCACACGAGCGTGTATGCCTATTTTTAGCGCACACGGGCTAGCCACACGGGCGTGTGTGTTGGCCATGTGACCCAAGTCAGATAGTTACATGGGGTCGGACAGGGGCTGGGACACGGTCATGTGCTCCCATTTCGAATGTCCACATGGGCGTGTCTATTGGCCGTGAAGGAATACATCTGAGGGGTTTAGTTCATAATCATAAAAGAATACATCTCAGAAGAAAATATAAAACAAAACATAAGAAAACCCTAAAACCCCCTGAAGGAATTGAAGGAGAGATCCTCCGTCCTGAGTATGATTTCAGCTTCTTGAGATGAATCAACTGGCTTTCTTCGAGCAAATCCCACAATTCTGACCTCTCTGGCTTGGCTCCTTGGCCTAGCTGGACGCCCTCCTTTCAAGGTTGGCCTTTTGGGTGTTTATATAGGCTTTTGGAATGTCTTTATTTGCCTCTAAGTATCGCATTCCGGATGAAATTCCTCTTTGTCACGGCAGGGACACGCCCGTGCAACACGCCCGTGCAACACGCCCGTGTGAATCGAATCCAGGCCGTGGTCGAGCCTGCTAAAGGGGCACGACCGTGTGGTGAACTCCAGGCTGTGTTGATTTCTTTCTTTGGCCCATTTTCTCCGTTTTTTGCCCGTCTCTCATTCTTTTTGACCTCTGATGCTCTCCTAAGTATAAAACATGAATTTAAAGGATTAGAAGCATCAAATTCCACAATTCAAGGGATTAAATCATCCAAAAGTACGCTAAATGTGGGATTAAAATATGTATATATTACGGTTTATCAAATACCTCCACACTTAAGCATTTGCTTGTCCTCAAGCAAAATTCTCAATTCACAATAAAAATTAACTCCCCTTAATTCATAATCTTCATCAATAATGTTTCATCATAATCCATAGGTAATTCATACATTGATAATTTAACCAGAAGGTCCTAAAGATTCAAACAGTCTAAGTCATATATTTTTGTAGCATGAAAACATAGGTGTTTCCCCTCATCTAAATAATTACCTCTAATTCAAAATCGACAAGGGTTGACATTCTCACTAAAGATTCACTCAAATCACTCGAAGTGTTTAAGGTTCAGGAAAAAACACTCGTAAGTCAAACATGAAAAGTTAATCCCATAGGCTTGCATGAAAATCAAATCTCCACCACTATAATATGAGATTATACACAAATCAAAAGGTCTTTAAAAAGGGTTGTAACGGGGCTTGGGTTAAAGGTGTGGATAAAGGCTGAATTAGAGGGTTAGAATCGAGATTGACCTGACAAATTACCTAACTAGAACAACGAACTGATAATGAATAATTACATCAATTGAAAACTTGTAATACTAATAACACGAGCTTCTTCTAAAGATGTGAATTTAACTGTTTTAAGCTCATAGAACATAGAACTAATGATGAATAGATTTTCTAACGATTTTTTTTAAGAACAAATCAAGTAATAAAAGATGGATTCAACTACTGAAATGAATAAAATAATTAGGCAACTGATCAAATCAAAACTCGATATAAGGGTGGTCAAGAGAAATGGTGATAACAAATACAAGATGGGTTTTGAGTTAATATTAGTGGATGAGTTAATAAAAGGGTTGTTAGGATCAAAGGGGTTCACTAGGAGTTAATTGTGAGGGTAGGCTTTTAGTGGAGTAAGTGGGTTAAAACCTAAGTGCATTTATCATCTCTGTATATCAAATCAAAGATGTGGTCTCGACATGTATGATCGAAGCAAGTTCTAGAATAACAAATCAATGTTGACACGCTCATAATCAATAAAGTGAGAAAGAAAAAAGAATATGCTCTGAAAGGCTCAAAATCTCACAAAAATTATGGGCTTTTGATATCAACCTTGTAAATTTCAAACTTCAAAGTAATAATTAGTTTCAGGTAGACAACCTAACAAAATTTTTGAAAATAGACTCATCATTCTTGATTCTCTAGTCTCCTAAAGTTTAAATCATCACTACACAATTATCTATGACTTAATCCAAAACATATCAATAAAAATCATAAATCAAAGGAAATTTCATTCTAATAGTAACATGAGAAACTTACTTAAAAATAAGACATAATTCAGGGATTTGAGAATAATGCAAAAAGTTAGGCACTTTTAAGATTCACCCCCCACACTTAAGATGTACATTGCCCTCAATGTATAAAGATATATATGAAATCATAAGAGATAGGGAGAAGTGAAACTTCCTAAATTTTGGATGGATCCTTGAGTCGGAAGTGTAGAAATTTGATTCAGCGGTGAAAGATAAGTTGGAGGAGGCATGGCATGTTTTCCTCAGTATAGATGGTTATTCCAGAGTTCTATTTTAGGGTTTTAAACTGCGAGACAATCATTAGGTTCTTCAGAATAAGGATTACTCATTTTTTTTGCTGAAAGATGCAAATTGGATCACATCTAATATGGAATCTAAAAATAATTGAAATAAAAATAAGATAATAAAAAAAATATAAGAATAAAATTTAAAAATAAGTCTTTTTAGGAAAATTTAAAAATAACATAAACATATGAAGAGAAAAAGACTCAGAAGTCCTCATCGTCCGATGGCTTGCGCGGTGGGGGCGGCGATGAGATGTGAATGTGCTGACATATCTGGTGGAGAGTGGCGTCGATGTGATCGAAGTGCTGCTTAAATCGTGTGAGGCTCTCAGATATCTTCGAAACAGAAGCTACCGCATGAACTGGGTAATGGCTCGGTGTTGGCTCCTCATGTGGGTGTGGAACATCATCAGTAATGTCCTCAGGGTCTTCCTCCTCGGTGGTATGGGCTAGCCGGTATTGAGGAGGACTGGTCCCACGGCGACGTTTCATCATCCGCATGTTTATCATCGTCGAGATGCCATGTAGGGACATCTGGCCTATCAAGGTGAGCGAGGCTGATTGTGTTGCGGTATTGAGGAGACTAAAGTGTCTCACGAGCCGTGTTACATAAGGCCCCATTGAAATGACCCCCTTACAATGTCACTCCGTCTGATGCTGGATGGCTAGAGTGATGAAGTAGGCAAGGTCAAAAACGTGCCCGTTCGCCATGCAACATAGGAAATAGGCGTCATGGGTGTTAACTATCCCGATGCTCTCTCGCTGTCCTGTCAATGTATGAGCTAAAATGGCATGTAAGTACCTCAAAGATGGGGCGAGGGCTGTCGCCTTTGAGCGACTAGGATCGTAAGTGGTCGAGGCGGGGGCCATATTATACCAACATCTCGCAGGAGAGTTATGGATGTGGCGATGGAGTTTCGCAAGATCATTTTCCCTCATGAACTCATCTGTGTAAAGACCCAGAGCAACTCCAAATTTGGGGACACTCATTTCGCGAACCAAACCGCCTAGGCGAAATTAGATGGTGCCTGGGTCGTCATGGTTCGTCATTACTACCTGCAAATGAAAACTGGAGCAAAGCTCTAATGTTAGTTCGAGGTAGGTGGGCTCGACAATACTGAAGAACCGCTCCCAATGGTCCGTGGTTAGTAGGGCCCGAACATCATCAGCGAGTTGTACTTGTTCCAGGGCGGCCCAGTCGATACATCTGCCTTGACTGAGAGGTCGCGCTCGTAGGATCTGAAAAAGTTCCTCTTGAGCTCCAGGAGGAAACTGTAAGAATAGGTGTCTTACTTGGCCGATCGTCTGGCTAATGACGAGCCAGTCCCTTTCATTTTTTCGAGCAGGGATCTGCGGTTTTCTTGCCTCGGGAAGACGACATTATGTTCCTGCAAGATAGATAGAATAACATCATCCCAATTTTTGCTATGAGAGGACTTATGAATCTAATATTATTGTCTCATAATATTAACACGGAAGATTTTTCCTAGGTATTCTCCTAATACTAGAGGTGCAAAAATTTAGAATAATATTATCTATAACACTTAAGTAAAAATGAATATCAAAAATAATAATCCAAAATGAATACTAGAGATTTAAAGAAATAAATCGAAGTTCTAAAAGAGACTAAACATGGATTAAATAAAAGTAGCACCAAGGTATAGAGGGGGGAAGTAACGTGAACCAATGGAGGTGAGGAGATGGCGCATGGTCGTGGAAGGATGCGCGGGCGTGGTAACGTCGCACGGGCGTGGACTGCGTATGGATGAGGAAGAGAAAGAGAGAAAATGGAGAGAAAAGAGTGAGGGGAAGTGAAGGGAGGAGAGGAAAAGAGTGCCGGTGGCCAGATTGGGAAGCGAAGTGGTGGTTTCTTGTTTAAGAGAAACGGCTAGGGTTTGGGGAGGGGAGATTTTTGGGGGAGACGGGCGTGGGCTGCTTTAAATAGGGAGTAGGGAACACGGTCCGTCGCCACGCCCGTGTTCCATTTATTTGGCCGGTGTGTTTCGAGAAATTTAAATTTAGGCGCGTTTGAGGTGTAGTCCATGCCCGTGTTCCTTGGGCGTGTTGAGACACATGGCCATATCACACGGCCATGTGCTATTTTGTTCACTTTTCCCACGCCCGTGTAGAGGGCCTACGCCCGTGGTTTTTTAATCAGTGTCGACCACGGCCTTGAGGCACGGGCGTGGCTCACACCCGTGTCGTTTTACTCAGAATCGACCATGGTTTCCTGGCATGGGCGTGTCGCACGCCCGTGTTGATTAATCAGTATTGGCCACGGTCGCAGCGCACGGGCGTGTGGATTTGTCGCAGCCCGTGGTCTTTAGGCAGTTTCGACCACGGCCTAGTCGCACGATCGTGGCGTTTAGTCGAAGCCCCTATCTTGGGGAAAGTTTTTGTCCTGTTTCTACACAATCTCTGCCACGCCGATGTACCCATTCATGGTGTCCACACGGCCATGGTCACGCCCGTGTGCAAGGCTGTGTGGTGGGGAAACCTGCGCTTTATTAAATTGGTTAGTTTGTAGTTAGGTGCTAAAAATTGAAAATATTACATTAGTGAAGTTAGTGCTCGGGTTGCCTCCCGAGAAGCGCTCGTTTAAAGTCTTAAGCTAGACTTACCCTATTTTCATTTCTAAATGAAGGTTCACAGAGTCGAAGCTCCTCTTTTATATCCCTAAAATCTTCACCATTATAGATTTTCAGTCGCTGACCATTTACCTTGAATGTGCCACGAGTTGGATGAGTTACCTCGATTGTGCCGTAGGGAAAAATAGTTTTGATTATGAATGGACATGACCATCTTAATTTCAGCTTTCCAGGAAACAATTTGAGCCTTGAATTATATAATAGGACTAAATCTCCTACTTCGAATTGCTTTGGTTGCTTTAAAAGCAAGCATCATGGCGTCGCTTTGTTGCCTCCTTATATAGTCGTGAGTTCTCATAAGCATTAGCTCGCCATTCATCTAGCTCGTTCAACTGCATCATTCTCTTCTCACCTGCAGTTTTAAGATCATAATTTAAAAATTTTATGGCCCAAAAAGCTTTGTGCTCTAACTCAAATGGTAGGTGAGAACTTTTTCCGTAGACAAGTTTGTATGGGGATGTTCCTATGGGAGTTTTAAACGCTGTTCTATAGGCCCATAAAGCATCGTCTACTTTTAATGCCCAATCTTTCCTGTTATTCAACTGCTTTCTCTAGAATACGCTTAAGTTCTCGATTTGCTGCTTCTACTTGTCCACTGGTTTGAGGGTGATAAGGGGTAGATGTTCTGTGGTGTACTCCATATTTCTTTAATACCTTGTCAAATTGAGTATTACAAAAATGAGTACCCCTATCACTAATAATTGCTCTAGGTGTTCCAAATCAAGAGAAGAGTTTCTTAAGAAGTCTCACTACCATTCTGGCATCATTAGTGGATAAAGCTTGAGCTTCCACCCATTTTGACATATAGTTCACTGCTACTAAGATGTATTTATTCCCAAATGAACTAGGGAATGGGCCCATAAAATCAATACCCCATACATAAAAAATTTTGCATGATAGCATATATGTTTGAGGCATTTCATCGCGTTTAGAGATATTACCTGTTCTCTGACATTTATCGCATGAAGCAACATACCTGTTAGCGTCTTTGAACAAGGTAGGCCAATAAAAACCTGATTCGAGCGTTTTGTGTGTTGTCCTAATCCCGCTGTAATGTCCTCTGAAGGTCCTGAATGGCAATGTTTTAAGATTTTGCTTATACGCTTTTGTAACACATCTCGAATTACTTGATGCGCACATATACGGAAAGAAAATGATCCTCCCAAAAATAGTTTTCGCATCAGCAAAGAATCGCTTCTTTTCTTTGATGTGTTAACCTGCCCACAGTAGGATATTAGCAGCTAAGTAATTTGCAATGTCTGTAACAGTCCGGTTTATACCCTAGTCGGAACAGTAGTTTTGGGACCACAAATCTGAGTCTGTATAATATTTTAATATTATTTTCTGTACCGTTGACAAGTGACTAAGCATGTGTTAAATTTTCGTAAGTTAATTTGTCCGTCTGTGTGTTTAATTGACAAATAGGATGAAATTGCATTGAATGTGAAATTTGCTTGCTATTTGCTAAAGTACTAATGTGTTGTGGCTTTGTTAAGGTGGAGTCCTTATGTTGTTATTATGCCAACTTATAGTTAGTGGATGAATGAAAGACAATCATGCCCTTATTACATGTTTGTTTTATTTGTTTAATGAAAGGCTAAATATGTAAATGAATTATTATGTATGTTATATTGGATAAAACATAACAAAATGGCCATTTTAGTTCATCTTTTGACCGAAATAAGAAAAAAGAAAGCAAGGGTTGAGTTTTACATATTCGGCCATTTGAGAGCCAAATTAGAGGTATGTTTTCGGTTGGTTTTCGATAATTTCTACGTTTTTGTAATCGTTGTTTTGAGAGCTACAAAACCCATGTATTAATTTCATGAACTGATGATGTTTGTGTAAAATGCCATTGATGCTATGTTGAGCTTTGTGATGTTTTGTGGTGTTAAATGATAGATATGTATTTGATGAACATACTTTGTTCTTGAATTTTGGATGAATTTAGTTAATTAGGGCTAAATTAAGAAAATATTATTTTGGAGGACTAAATTGTCAATTTGATGAAAAGTATGAGCTTGTATGATGTATATATATATTCGGCTAAGCTTGGTTGTGTATTGATTTTGTGAATTTGATGTTTTGATAAAAATAGACTAAATTGATAAATTATGCAAATATGAGGGCTAAATTGCAAATTACCCGAAATAAGTATTTTTGGGTTGAATTGAATGTGTTATTAAATAAAAGGGTTAAATTCTGAATATGTTTAGATCAAGAGCCGAGGAAAACGGACTTAGATCGCGAGAAAGCGAAAATAACCGAGTAGCCGTACCCATTTCGATAAACCAAATCTGAGGTAAGTCATATTGCAAATAAATGTTATTGTATTGAATTGAGTTTATTTCCATGACTATAAATGATAATGAATGCTAATGAGATGCTATGTATATGAATTTTGGGATAAGGTCGATATAGTGATAAGTTTGAGAAATCCCGTACGAACTTAGGAATACAAATGTATCTATTCTGTGTTATCGAGTAAGACCATGTCTGGGACAGTGGCGTCAATATCTGAATACGAGTAAGACCCTGTCTGGGACAGTGGCATCAATATCTGAATACGAGTAAGACCCTGTTTGGGACAGTGGCATCAATATCTGATTAAGAGTAAGACCCTGTCCGGGATAGTGGCATCGATATCTGATTACGAGTAAGACCCTGTCTGGGACAGTGGCATCGATATCTGATTACGAGTAAGACCCTGTCTAGGACAGTGGCATCAATATCTAAATACGAGTAAGACCCTGTCTGGGACAGTGGCATCAATATCTGAATACGAGTAAGACCCTGTCTAGGATAGTGGCATCAATATCTGAATACGAGTAAGACCATGTCTGAGACAGTGGCATAAATATCTGAATACGAGTAAGACACTGTCTAGGATAGTGGCATCAATATCTGAATACGAGTAAGACCCTGTTTGGGGCAGTAGCTTCAATATTTGATTACTTTTAAGACCACGTCTGGGACGTTGGCATTGTATTATTATTCTGGGCACTCTACCTATTCTATTAGATTACAAACGGTTCAATGGTCAAGTTCGAGAAGCAAGGAATATGTAAATTGCATATTTGTTTCAGGTATGTTTGATAAGTACACTATGTGTTTATAAGAAGGTAAGTAATTCCTTAAACTTACCTAGATGAATTATGTATTTGAATATGGGAATAAAAGTGTGTTATATGGGTAGAAAAGCTATGATCTAATAAAGTGTGTACTAATATACAGGTTTGAAGAATGAAAGGCCTAAGTGAATGTACTAAGAAGAATTATGATGGTGAAATTGAGCCATTAGTGAATTTAGATTGATTATATGTTTTGAGTGTTTATATGCTAAGTTTGATTGTATAATTGACTTACTAGGCTTTTGGAAAGCTTACTCTATGTGTGTTTTCTCTGTTTTATAGGTCGTCAAAGCTACTGAAAGCTCGGGACCGTCACGGATCGTCATCACACTACTAAACTTATTTTGGTACACTTTGAAAATGTACATGGCTAGATATGGCATGTATAGGCTAGTCATTGGTATGAATTATTATGCAAACTTAGCCATGTGATTTGGCTAGTTATGTTTTGGTAATATGCTGAAAGGAATGTGATATGTGAAGTTGTTTTGGTAAGATTAGTTGATATATGAAATGGTTATGATATGGTAAGTATATAGATGAATGGTGTTTGGCCATAATTGTGATTTGGTCATGCAAATTGGTATGTTTGGAATGGATATTGAATGTATTATTGTGTGATTTCCTTAGTTGTTAAATATGCATGATTTGGGATGGTTATTTGGTATATTTTGGTGGTTATATGTGAATGAAATGGGATGATATATGTTTCTTGTAGGTTTGACCCTTATGGGTGGCATTTTGGCCTTGTAAATGGCCTATAATGTTACACGGTTGTGGCACATGGGCGTGCCTAAAGACCGTGGGTGAATTGGCAGAATGTAGCTTAGTAGCACACTGCCTCGACACGGAGGTGTCAGCTAGCCGTGGTGTGCAAGTCAGTAGCTAGCTAAGAGCACACGGCCATGGCACACGGGCGTGCTTGGTGGCCGTGGTGGGGAAGTCAGTATATGGCCTAGTAGCACACGGCCATGGCACACGGGCGTGCCTAGTGACCGTGTTGATATAGTCAGTATATAGACACGGATAAACACACGGGGGTGTCTAGAAGCCGTGGAGGGCACACGGTCTCCTCCCACGGGCGTGTCTCCCCTGTATTTTAGAAAAGTTTAAATTTTTCCATGAGATTCGTGATGTGTTCGGTTTAGTCCCGGCCCTATTTCTGAGCATACTTAAGGTTTCAATGACCTACTTAAGGGACACTATGATTGTAATTGATGTATGATCTTATGAAATTGTCTGTTAAAGTTTTCGATCCTTCAAGTAATGCATTTATCCCCAGTCCGACGTCGGATACGGGTTAGGGGTGTTAGATTTGGTTGGTATCAAAGCTACAGTTTAGCCGATTCTCGGACTAACGTAGCATGTCAGGTCTAGCTATACATGCAATATTTTTGAATTGTGATAATGTGATGAATCCTGACGTATAAAATGTGATTTCTGTATAGTAATGGATCTCGAAAGAGCCGTAGCTGACAACGTAGAAAGTAATGCGCCTGCTCCCGCGCAAGAGACAGCGCCCTCTGATCCGAGACCGGTTACTAGCGCTCAGGAGCGAGAAGCTAAAAAAGCTTTCTTCCAGATGATGAGTGAATGGTTCACTCAATTCGTAAAGTATAACCCGACTGTTTCACAACCCCCGCCCCCGGTTAATCCCCCTCAAACCTCAGTTGTGCCTCCGGTGATGGGTATAAATCTGTTGAATAAGCCTTCGGTAGACAAGATGCGCAAGTATGGGGCTGAAGAGTTAGGGCTACTAATGATGATGATCTTTGAGAAAGCCGAGTTTTGGTTAGAAAACACTATCCGAGTATTTGATGAGATGTCACTGACTCTTGAAGAATGTATAAAGTGTGTTGTTTCTTTGTTACGAGATGCGGCCTATCGGTGATGGAAAACTTTGATTTCAGTTGTTCCTAAAGAAGGAAATACATCATTCAGAGATTCATTGATCAGAAACGAAAATAATTTTTGGAATTGAAACAAGGTCACATGTCTGTTACTGAGTACAAACGAGAGTTTGTAAGATTAAGTCAGTATGCTCCGGAATACGTTTCGACTGAAACGATAATGTGTAAAAGATTTGAAGATGGCCTAAATGAAGATATCCAATTGCTAGTTGGTACTTTGGAGATACAAGAGTTCGTAATGCTAGTTGACCGAGCATGCAAAGCTGAGTCTGAAGCCAGAGATATGAAAAGGAGATTTATGAGCACATCATTTCAGTCTGCCTCGAAGAAATTCTGAGATGAACATAGTAGTTCAAAGGCTAATGTGAGGCATTCGAGTAGAGATCGAGCTTGATCACAGTTAAGCTCCAAAGCTCCAACAACTTCAATGACTAGTATTGGAAATGTCAGATTCAAGTGACCTGAATGTAAACATTATGGAAAAAGGCATCCGGGAGTTTGCAAATTAAATGACCGAGCTTGTTTCAGATGTGGATCATTAGACCATTTCATCCGAGACTGCCCAGAGTCTGTTGAACAAGAGATTGTTCAGAACCCGAGATCTGAGAATGTTTCAGCGAGAGGTAGATCTCCTCAAAATGCAAGAAAGCGTCGGTGGTAGTCGAGAGAACTACTAGAATCTTTGTTGCAAGATCGGAAGCTAGGCGCTTTGCGGAGCGTATACTATCCGATCTCGGGAGGAAGCTTCATCTCCAGATGTTGTAATGGGTACTTTTACACTTTATGATACTTTTGTGATTGCTTTGATAGACCCTGGTTCTACTCATTTCTATATATGCATGAACTTAGTATTCAATAAGACTTTGCCTGTAAAGTCTACTGAGTTTGCTATAAAAGTATCGAACCCCTTAGGTAAAAGTGTTCTTGTTGACAAAGTATGCAAGAATTGTCCATTAATGTTTCGAGATATCTGTTTTCCTGCTGATTTAATGCTATTTCCATTTGAGGAGTTTGATATTATTCTGGGTATGGACTGGTTGACATTGCATGATGCGGTTGTAAATTGTAAAACAAAGACTGTTGATTTGAGATCATTGAGTGTGTCGGGCTTGTTGCATATAGATTAAGGTTGCCATCTGAATTAGAAAAGATTCACAATGTATTTCATGTTTCAATGCTCCGTAGATATCGATCCGTATTCTTGCTTGTTAAGTGAAAGAGCTAAGAAATAAGAAGATTCCATTAGTGAAAGTGTTGTGGAATCGACACGGAATTGAAGAGGCAACGTGGGAGCCCGAAGATTCAATGAGACAACAATATCCGATTCTGTTTAACGATAAGATTTTCGGGGACGAAAATCCTTAAGGGGGAGAATTGTGACAGTCCAGTTTATACCCTAGTCGGAACAGTGGTTTTGGGACCATAAATCCGAGTCTGTATAATATTTTAATATTATTTTCTGTGCCGTTGATAAGTGACTAAGCATGTGTTAAATTTCCGTAAGTTAATTTGTCCGTCTGTGTGTTTAATTGACAAATAGGATGAAATTGCATTGAATGTGAAATTTGCTTGCTATTTGCTAAAGTACTAATGTGTTGTGGCTTTGTTAAGGTGGAGTCCTTATGTTGTTATTATGCCAACTTATAGTTAGTGGATGAATGAAAGACAATCATGCCCTTATTACATGTTTGTTTTATTTGTTTAATGAAAGGCTAAATATGTAAATGAATTATTATGTATGTTATATTGGATAAAACATAACAAAATGACCATTTTTAGTTCATCTTTTGACCGAAATAAGAAAAAGAGAAAGTAAGGGTTGAGTTTTACATATTCGGCCATTTGAGAGCCAAATTAGAGGTATGTTTTCGGTTGGTTTTCGATAATTTCTACATTTTTGTAATCGTTGTTTTGAGAGCTACAAAACCCATGTATTAATTTCATGAATTGATGATGTTTGTGTAAAATGCCATTGATGCTATGTTGAGCTTTGTGATGTTTTGTGGTGTTAAATGATAGATATGTATTTGATGAACATACTTTGTTCTTGAATTTTGGATGAATTTAGTTAATTAGGGCTAAATTAAGAAAATATTATTTTGGAGGACTAAATTTTCAATTTGATGAAAAGTATGGGCTTGTATGATGTAAATATATATTCGGCTAAGCTTGGTTGTGTATTGATTTTGTGAATTTGATGTTTTGAGAAAAATAGACTAAATTGATAAATTATGTAAATATGAGGGCTAATTTGCAAATTACCCGAAATAAGTATTTTTGGGTTGAATTGAATGTGTTATTAAATAAAAGGGTTAAATTCTGAATATGTTTAGATCAAGAGCCGAGGAAAACGGACTTAGATCGCGGGAAAGCGAAAATAACTGAGTAGCCGTACCCATTCCGATAAACTGAATCCGAGGTAAGTCATATTGCAAATAAATGTTATTGTATTGAATTGAGTTTATTTCCATGACTATAAATGATAATGAATGCTTATGAGATGCTATGTATATGAATTTTGGGATAAGGTCGATATAGTGATAAGTCTGAGAAATCTCGTACGAACTTAGGAATACAAAGGTATCTATTACGTGTTATCGAGTAAGACTGCATGCGGGACGATGGCATCAATATCTCGAATACGAGTAAGACCACATGCGGGACGGTGGCATCAATATCGAATACGAGTAAGACCCATGCGGGACAAAGTGGAATCAATATCGACACGAGTAAGACCACATGCGGGACGGTGGCATCAATATTCGAATACGAGTAAGACACCATGCGGGATAGTGGCATCGATATCTCGATTATGAGTAAGACCATGCGGGACGGTGGCATCAATATCGAATACGAGTAAGACCACATGCGAGGCAAAGTGGCATCAATATCACGAATACGAGTAAGACCTGTTCAGGACGGTGGCATCAATATATTCGAATACGAGTAAGACCACATGCGGGACAATGGCATTAATATCTGAATACGAGTAAGACCCTGTCTGGGACAGTAGCTTTGATATTTGATTACTTTTAAGACCACGTCTGGGACGTTAGCATTTATTATTATTCCGAGCACTCTACCTATTCTATTAGATTACAAACGGTTCAATGGTCAAGTTCGAGAAGCAAGGAATATGTAAATTGTATATTTGTTTCAGGTATGTTTGATAAGTACACTATGTGTGTATAAGAAGGTAAGTAATTCATTAAACTTACTTAGATGAATTATGTATTTGAATATGGGAATAAAAGTGTGTTATATGGGTAGAAAAGCTATGATCTAATAAAGTGTGTACTAATATACAGGTTTGAAGAATGAAAGGCCTAAGTGAATGTACTAAGAAGAATTATAATGGTGAAATTGAGCCATTAGTGAATTTAGATTGATTATATGTTTTGAGTGTTTATATGCTAAGTTTGATTGTATAATTGACTTACTAGGCTTTTGGAAAGCTTACTCTATGTGTGTTTTCTCTGTTTTATAGGTCGTTAAAGCTACTGAAAGCTCAGGACCGTCACAGATCGTCATCACACTACTAAACTTATTTTGGTACACTTTGAAAATGTATATGGCTAGATATGGCATGTATAGGCTAGTCATTGGTATGAATTGTTATGTGAACTTAGCCATGTGATTTGGCTAGTTATGTTTTTGTAATATGCTTAAAGGAATGTGATATGTGAAGTTGTTTTGGTAAGATTAGTTGATATATGAAATTGTTATGATATATGAATAAGTATATAGATGAATGGTGTTTGGGCATAATTGTGATTTGGTCATGCAAATTGGTATGTTTGGAATGAATATTGAATGTATTATTGTGTGATTTCCTTAGTTGTCAAATATGCATGATTTGGGATGGCTATTTGGTATATTTTGGTGGTTATATGTGAATGAAATGGGATGATATATGTTGCTTGTAGGTTTGACCCTTATGGGTGGCATTTTGGCCTTGTAAATGGCCTATAATGTTACGATTGTGGCACACTGGCGTGCCTAAAGACCGTGGGTGAATTGGCGAGAATGTAGCTTAGTAGCACACGGCCTCGACGACACGGGGTGTCGGCTAGCCGTGGTGTGCAAGTCGATAGCTAGCTAAGAGCACACGGCCATGGCACACGGGCGTGCTTGGTGGCCGTGGTGGGGAAGTCGACGATATGGCCTAGTAGCACACGGCCATGGCACACAGGCGTGCCTAGTGACCGTGTTGATATAGTCAGTATATAGACACGGATGGACACACGGGGGTGTCTAAAAGCCGTGGAGGGCACACGGTCTCGCCCCGGGCGTGTCCCCCTGTATTTTAGAAAAGTTTAAAATTTTCCATGAGATTACGTATGTGTTCGGTTTAGTCCCGACCCCTATTTACGAGCATACTTAAGGTTTCAATGACCTACTTAAGGGACACTATGATTGTAATTGATGTATGATCTTATGAAATTGTCTGTTAAAGTTTTTGATCCGTCCGGTAACGCCTTTATCCCCAGTCCGACGTCGGATACGGGTTAGGGGTGTTACAATGTCTGCAAACCAGGGTACCTTGGAGTTAGATATAGTGAACAGTTGTTCTTCAAGAAATGAGTCATTTATCTCACTCTTATTTAGTTCTTCGATATGTGGATTTTCAAGCCTAGAAAGATGATCTGCTGCAAGATTTTCAGCTCCTTTCTTATCTTGAATTTCCAAATCAAATTCCTGTAAGAGCAAAATCCATCTTATGAGTCGAGGTTTTGCATCGGATTTAGTTAAAAGATAACGAAGAGTTGAATGGTCAGTGTAAACGATAACTTTAGATAATATCAAATATTGTCTAAATTTGTCAAATGCAAAAACCACAGCTAGCAATTCTTTTTATGTGGTGGTGTAGTTTTCTTGTGCGGCCGTCAACGTTTTGCTAGCATAATAAATTGGCTGAAAATGCTTATCTCTCCGCTGTCCCAAAACTGCACCTACTGCAAAATCACTCGCATCACACATTAGTTCAAAAGGTAAATTCCAATCAGGTGCAATTATAATTGGAGCATTTATTAAGTTATTTTTAAGGGTGTTAAATGCATCTAGACATTCCTGATCAAAATCGAAAGGCACATCCTTTTCTAGTAGTTTTGTTAAAGGCTTAGCTATTTTAGAAAAATCCTTAATAAATCTTCGATAAAATCCAAAGATATCTTAAAAAGCTTGAATAGCCTTAAGCTGAACTAGGAGGAGGTAATTTTCTATGGTTTCAACCTTTGCTTTATCAACCTCAATCCCCTTACTAGAAACTTTGTGTCCTAAAACAATTCCCTCTCGAACCATGAAGTGACACTTTTTCCAATTTAAAATAAGATTTGTTTCCTCACATCTCATTAAAACTCATTTTAGATTTTTAAGGCAAAGATGGAAAGAATTACCAAATACTGAAAAATCGTCCATAAATACCTCCATAATGTCTTCCACAAGTTCATCAAAGATGGCCAGCATGCAGCGCTGAAAAGTAGCAAGAGCATTACATAATCCAAAAGGCATTCTACGATAAGAGAATGTACCGTATGGACATGTAAATGTTGTCTTTTCTTGATCCTCAGGGGCTATTGGGATTTGGAAGTAGCCGGAGAGTCCGTCCAGGAAGCAGTCGTACATATGCCTAGATAATCTTTCTAACATCTGATCAATAAAAGGTAAAGGGAAGTGATCTTTTCTGGTGGCGTCGTTCAACTTTCTATAGTCAATACAGACTCTCCAACCTGTGACTGTTCTTGTAGGAATCAATTTATTCTTTTCGTTGGCTACAATGATCATGCCTCCTTTCTTTGGAACGACCGCAACGGACTTACCCAAGTTACGTCCAGAAATAGGATAAATTATTCCAACATCTAGAAGTTTAATTACCTCAGCTTTAACAACTTCTTTCACGTTTGGGTTCAATCGTCTTTGAGGTTGCACACATGGTTTATACTCATCTTCCATTAAAATTTTATGGGTGCAAAATGATGGGCTTATTCCTTTAATGTCAGAAATTCTTCAAGCTATGGCTCTTTTATGTTCCCTTAATACCTATAGCAACTCGTCTTTCTCTTCGGGTTCCAGTTCTGAAGAGATGATTACTGGTAGCGTAGAGTTATCCCCGAGGAATGCATATTCTAAGTGATTTGGAAACTATTTTAATTCTAATTTCGGTGGCTCATCAATAGAGGGTTTTTGTTTTAGTTCGTCGTTGATTTCAATGTCCTCTTTCTTCTTTTTTCTAGAGGAAGATGTATTAGAATTCAACTCATCGGTATCATCATCTACCCCATCACCTTGGGTAAGACACAGTTCCATCGTGTCGTCATGTATGATTTCCTGCAAAGAATCTTTAATAAAATGATCAATGGCATCAATAAAATAACAGGAATCATCTTGTTCTCTAGAATATCGCAAAGCGTCGTAAATTTGAAAAATAATTTCCTCGTCACCTACCCTTAACGCAAGTTTACCATCACCTACATCAATAACAGCCCTAGCAGTAGCTAAAAAATGGTGCCCTAAAATTAAAGGTACCTCAATGTCCTCATCCATGTCTAACACAACAAAATCAACAGGGAATATAAATTTATCAACTTTTACCAGAATATCTTCGATAACTCCCCTAGGATATTTAATAGATCCGTCAGCTAACTGAATACTCATCCTAGTGGGTTTTGGTTCCCAAGACCAAGTTGCTTAAATATTTTATAAGGCATTAAATTAATACTGGCACCTATATCAGCTAGTGCTTTCTCAATGTTTAAACTACCAATTAAACAGGGAATAGTAAAACTTCCTGGATATTTCAATTTGGTTGGTAGCTTGTTTTGGAGGATGGATGAACATTCTTGATTAAGTTCCACTGTTGATATCTCTTTAAACTTCCTTTTATTTGTTAGAAGCTCTTTTAGGAATTTTGCGTACGTCGGCATCTGCGAAATAGCTTCAACAAAAGGTAAGTTGATATGTAACTGTTTAAAAAGTTCAAGAAATTTACCGTATTGTGCGTCTAAGCGATCTTTCTTCAACTTTGCCGGATATGGGATCGGTGGCTTAAATTCTTCACGTACCAGTGTTACATTCTCGGTTTCCTCATTTTTCTCCTTATTAGTTTCTTTTGGCATCTTCTTTTCTGCTTCAACCAATTCCTTCCCACTCCTTAATGTTACTGCATTTACTTGCTCTTGTGGTTTAGGTTCGGTATTATTAGGTAAACGACCTGGTTGCCTTTCGGAAACTAACTTGGTCAGCTGTCTTAGTTGATTTTTAAGCTCTTGAATTAATGTTTGCTGATTATTCAACGTCGTTTCTGTATTATGAAAATGAATTTCTGACGCTGAAATGAATTTTGCTAGCATATCCTCAAGGTTCGGCTTCTTTTCCTGTTGGTAGGGCTATTGTTGGAAGTTTGGAGGGGGTTGTTGTCTCTGATTTCCTTGACCACCCCATAAGAAATTTGGGTGGTTCCTCCAACCTGGATTATAAGTATTACTATAAGGGTTATTTTGGGGTCTAGAATTGTTACCCATATAGTTCATCTGTTCGTTTTCCATGCCATGTCCGTAGGGTGGGTACTCAGGATTCGCCACACCTCCACTTGTTTCGCATTGCATTACCGGATGTACCTGCGAAGAACACAAACCATTAATCTTTTTGTTTAACATCTCTACCTAATTTGATAGCATGGTTACTGCATTGAGGTTGAAAACTCCGGCTGCTTTTTTTGGCCTTGTCCTTGTAACTTGCCACTGATAGTTATTCAGTGACATCTCCTCTATAAACTTGTAGGCCGCTTCAGGAGTTTTGTTATTCAGGGTTCCGCCGGTGGCTGAATCGATTAGTTGCCTTGTTGAAGAGTTCACACCGTTGTAGAAGGTTTGAACCTGAAGCCACAAAGGTAGCCCATGGTGAGGGCACCTTCTCAACAAATCCTTGTATCTCTCTCATGCATCATATAGTGTTTCTAGATCCATCTGCACAAAAGAAGAGATATTATTCCTCAACTTGGTCGTTTTGGCCGGTGAAAAATATTTTAACAAGAATTTTTCGGTCATTTGATCCCATGTAGTGATTGACCCTCGTGGAAGAGAATTCAACCACTGTTTGGCTTTATTCTTCAAAAAAAAGGGAAACAACCGAAAACGGATGGCATCATCAGAAACGCCATTTATTTTAAAGGTATCACAGAATTCTAGAAAATTTGCTAAGTGTGTGTTAGGATCCTCCCATCAAACTGAACAAACTATTGTATCATCTGTATAGTGTTAGGTTTTAATTCAAATTATTTGCAGCAATAGCAGGTCTAGCAATACTTGACTCAGTTCCTGTTAAATTAGGTTTAGCATAATCATACATAGTTCGAAGAGCATGATTTTCAGCCACCTCTGGAGGTAGCGGATTATTCTCAGCCATCTCTTCGGTAGTATTGGTTTCGTCTTCTTGCTCTTCTTCTATGTAATTTAAGCTTCGCCTTATTCCTCTACGATTTCTGCGAACGGTACCTTCAATATCACTGTCGTAAATTAAGGATCCTGTCGGGTTCTTTCTAGTCATAAATTAGAGGTACCTGCTAGGAACAAATAAAAGAAAGAATATTAGCAAAGTTAAAAACAAAATAAAAGTAAATTGCAGAGAATAAAAAATGGCTAAAGTAATTAAAATTGAGCTTTCTTAATATTTCATTTCCCCGGCAACGGCGCCAAAAACTTGATAGTGTGTCGAGAGTCTTAATATTTATATAATGAATGATCTAGCCTAGAAACTAACTATCACCATGATTGAGGCAAGCGCACCTATCGAACAGTAGTATAGCTTAGTGGCAAGACTAGGATGTCGAACCCAAAGGAACCAAAAGTACTAATACTGACTTTCTTTTTATTATTTAGCCTAAGGATTAAGGGATTTGTTGTTTATTCTAAAATTAACTAACTACTAAGCTAAAGACGCTAAGACACAGAGAATGAATTGGGGAAAATACTTGTGGGAAAAACCAATTGATTAAGACAATACCCAAGGAAGAATCCACCTAGACTTCATTTGTTATTTAACTCTAAACCAAACGATTTATTCACTTGACTTGATCCGTAGGATTCTCTAATTTATATTAATACCTCTCTCGAGGCTACTAACGTCTAACCCTAGGTTGATTAATTGAAATCTCTTTCTAATTAAAACCCCTAGGATTGCATTAACTCGATCTATGAACTCTCATATTAGGTTTGACCCTAATCCGGCAAATTTTCGTCATCCTATCTCTAGGGTTGCGATCAACTCCTCTTAACTATGCTAGATCTCTTGTTAAACAGGAATATTCCTCCTTTGCTAAGCACATCAATACTTGAATCAATATCCTGAAATATCAAAAAAGAATTAAGAACACATAGTTAAAACAAATCAAGTATTTATCATATAGTTCAGAAAACAATAACAAGATCCGTCTTAGGTTTCATCCCCCTCAGGTATCTGAGGGTTTAGTTCATAATCATAAAAGAATACATCTCAGAAGAAAATATAAAATAAAACATAAGAAAACCCTAAAAACCCCTGAAGGAATTGAAGGAGAGATCCTCCGTCTTGAGTATGATTTCAGCTTCTTGAGATGAATAAACCGGCTTTCTTGAGTAAATCCCACAATTTCGACCTCTCTGCGGCTTGGCTCCTTGGCCTATTTGGGACGCCTCCTTTCAAGGTTGGCCTTTAGGGTGTTTATATAGGCTTTTGGAATGTCTTTCTTTGCCTCTAAGTATCCCATTCCGAATGAAATTCCTCTTTGTCACGGTAAGGACACGCCCGTGCAACACGCCCGTGCAACACGCCCGTGTGAATCGAATCCAGGCCGTGGTCGAGCCTGCTAAAGGGGCACGGCCGTGTGGTGAACTCCAGGCCGTGTTGATTTCTTTCTTTGGCCCATTTTCTCCATTTTTTGCCCGTTTCTCGTTCTTTTCAACCTCTGATGCTCTCCTAAGTATAAAACATGAATTTAAAGGATTAGGAGCATCAGATTCCACAATTTAAGGGATTAAATCATCCAAAAGTATGCTAAATGTGGGATTAAAATATGTATATATTGCGTTTTATCACTAATCAACACGATTAGACCTAATCTGGGGTGGAATTGTTCAGCAAATTATTTCACTAAGATCTGCCATCTAGTGGGCTTTCGCATCTTTAGTTTTGATGAACTTTTGCATTGGCGAGTTCTCCCGTGCGTAAACACATCAGTGGTGAGTTCTTTTTACAGTTAAGATACTTATTCAATAGTTTAACTGGGGTAGGTAGGACATGTATCAGTTACGTGTCAAACTATTAGTAAAGAACGTGCCATTTTGCATGACACCTGTAGAGCCTTGTTAATGGTGTTTGATTGGTGGAATTGTGTCTGATTAGTGGAACTACGTGTGATTAGTGGAATTGTGTATGCATGAATAGTGATTAGGTAACCTGTTATAATGGGATTACGGGCTAAGTCCTTTATAAATAGGATGAACGCTTAATGGAGAAGGACTTTATTTTTTGTTTCTTTTTTCATCCCTGTTCTTTAAAATAGTAACCTAGTGTGTTATTGCTTTGTGAAGAAGGTACCAACCTTCAGCTTGTTTAGTAACTGACTTTCTCAAGCTAATTACTAGCAAATTCTTGAGTCCTTCTTTAGTTTAATACCAGAGAATGATAGGGTTGTAGGAACCGTTTGTCTAGGTTTCTACTGGAAGTCGAAGGGAAGGAAACTTATTTCGGGTTAATATTTGCATGTTTCCAATTCCTTTTTTTAATTAAAAGTTCAATTGTTTCTGTGCTTAATGAATATTTCATTTTATTTAGCTAAAGAAATGAGAAAAGGCCCTAGTATAAAAGCGAAAGAACCTGTAAGGTAGGGAAAGCTCATCTTGGTCATCTCTGGTGAGTTCCACTCGTGATTCTGTTAAATCTCATCTAATTTTCTGATAGTGTTGTTTTTCCAAGTAAGTATGTTATTAAAAATCAACAGTGCATGTCTGTGAGAACGAACTAAAATGATAAAGACAGTTTATGCATGAATGGTTGTGAATGGATATTTTTCTTTAGCGCACAAGCTCCGTATCCGAAATGGTGGAAGGGGGGAATGGTGGAAATTGTTGAGATGTGATGGCAGATATGTATGGAGATTATGATATAAAATGAGATTTACCTCCAGTAGAGCATGTAAATGCAAACCACAAATGGTGAATGTCCTGACCTTGCGGGGGAACACGTAAGTCTTCAAATTAATAAGGAGGATTTGCGGAGGTTCAAATAGATATATGAAATATTGGCTCATTGGAGCAATACTGTGAATAAGAAATTGTGGCTCTTTGGAGTGTTATGTGGATCAGAAGTTAACGCAAGGAAAGGGTCCATGAATAGTCCATGCAAAGCATGCAAGTGTTATGTAAGTTGCTGCATGTGAATAGTGCTTGGATGAATGGGTATCCGCACAACTTGTGCTTAACAGTGAATAGTATCCGCTTGTGAACTAACTTGGTTGTAGTATGAAATTGTTGGTGTTTTGTGATTTGGCATGACTAATATTTGCATGGAAACCTAAGTAACAGATGACTGCATTTAGAGGCGGATAGTATCCGCCAATGAACCTTAAATTGTTTAGTGTTAAGAATTCACTGACAGATCTTATACATCTACATTGGTGTATCCGTGTGTAAACTGTTGGTTTTATTTAGTGTGGTACAAGTTTAGCTAAATTCTATTTCTTGAAAATCTTGTCCGAAGGTTTATTATTTTATCCTTGTGTGAGCGGTTGGTTTATTATTTATCTTTTCATTTACAACATATCATTATTCCCAAATTCTTGGAATTAATTAATTTATTATAAGTGAAAAATTACAATCATCTAAACTTATATTATCCGTGTGTAAGATGGTTGTCATCATCTAATATTAGTATAGATCTAGTAGTTGTGTATATGGTTTTATAAACACCTCCAAATTTTAATACTAATGGAAGGACATTTTATAGATGTGAAGACCATTATTATCTGCTATTTATTAATAACCTATCAGAGTAATTTGATGATGGAAGTCATTCATGCTATACTACCAATTTTACTTTACTCATCTTGTGTTATATCTTATCGTGTCGATCCTCATCAAGTAAAAGGTGAAAATCATACACACTGTCCATTTATCATTTTTGTACATTAAGAATATAACCTAGCTAAAAGGATCCTCTTCTCAAATTGATTCACTTCATTCAAAGAATAATTCATCAATCTGGGTTTTGTCTCAAATTCGCATTAACGTCACCTTTTTAGCAAGCAGCTTTTTTTGTTGCTATTGTTGACGACGAGTTTCACATCACTTTTTTCTTGACTTGATGCTCAATTAATACAAATATGTCATCATCTTTCATTTATAAAGAGGTTAATAATAGTATATAAATTTAATTATTGGTGTCCAAGAAAAAGTACAAAAGGCGATTAATTTGAGCAAAAGGAAAGAGTGGCATCCAGCTCAACACCTGACGCAATAAGAGAATTCCTAGGATCTCCGGCTCCCACCCCAAAATCTCCAACCCGTCTCCATCTTGTTTGCACTTACTGATTCTCTGGGACCCACCTCTTGTCGGTGACACCCCAAGCCATTACAAAAATGTTTGCCCATGCCCCTTGACTATGTGGAGCTCCCACCCTGTTCCATCTCACAACACCACACCTTTGCTTTCTTACTTGTTATGCTCTTAAGACAAAACAGGATTCCGGGGCGTAATGTTGATGTCCCCAGGTGGTGCTCGTCACTGTCACACCTAGCTGGATCTTTACACATGTCCCAATCTGGGTGGACCATTTCCAGAGTCTTCCAATTCGAGAATGCCCCCCCGATTATCTCTTCTTTCCTACCATTCCCAAATTACACTGCTTCAACTCTATTCTGCTCATACATTACAATATAGTTATTCCATTAACCTTGTTTATCTATTTCTTCATTAACTATTCTTAACTTTATGACAAAAAGATGATGTCTTAACATTTATGTTTATACATGGTGATTATAAATTAAAGTTAAAACTTTAAAATATTTATAATTTTAGATGAATTCTGTTATTCTTGAATGTTGATACCTCAATTTCTTTTGATTCTTCAATATATATAAAAATCTATAGTCGAATTTCATCCCTTGGCATATTTTTTGTGATTCCACTTTATTTTATGTTTAATAGCTAAAAGGTATATAGAAAACGAAAACCAAAGGTGAGGCAACGGAGATTTTTATAGGTACTACGTGACATAGAGGTGATTGCATCTATTTTACTTACATTTAAATTCCAATGCATTTTATGATTGATTTTATTATTACCATGATGACTTTTGGAGCCACGGAAGACGATAGAAGCTTCAAGTTTGTTTTGTAGATAAAAGATTTGTTGAATGTTTTTCAGCAAAAACTAAATAGAAATGTGAATAAGGAGATGGAGACGATGGTTTTGGTGAATTTTGACAATATCCTGGGTTGGTGATCGACGCCTACAAAGGACTGTGCTGGCAGAGGCTGGTTGAAATCTGGGTTTGATGATGATTTTCCGGGAAAACTATTGAATGGTTAAAGAAGGGGTGGGGAAGAGGGAGAGACGTGAGAAACTGTTGAATTATGAGTTTATCTAAGAGCTTTTTAGTTTTTATAAAAAATAATATATTATATATGTTATTTAAAAATTTTAATAGATTTAATTGCATCAAAGATCCCCAAACGATGACCATCATTCTAAATTAATCTCCAAACTTTAAAATATTCTAATTATATCTCTAAACTATTGATGTTATGTCAATTAAGTCCTTTCATTATTGAAATTGTTACTATAAACATTAAATGACATGTAAAATTTTATGTGTCATGATTTAAAATGAAAATTTTAAAGAAAAATAAAACGTTGCCGTATAATTTTTTAAATTAAAAACTAAAAATAGATTAAAATTGAAAAAAGAGAGAGAGAGAATGATAATTTTTGTAAAAGCTTCAAAACCTCAAAATTAATATATTTGTAACATCGATTTTTACAATATTTATTTTAAGTTATGTTACATAAGATTTGGTATATAATTTAACAAATAAATTAATTATTTTAGTAACAAAAAAACTTTATCGATATAACATCGATAGTTTAAAGATGTAATTAGAATGTTTTAAAATTTGTGAACCTAATGATTTCTATTTTTTTATAATATATGTAATATTTGAAAAGAGGCATATATTTCCAAAAGTCGAATTAAATGCCGCATTAAAAATTCAACTAAAGTCTGAACAAGGAGAAATTTTTAGATATATGTACGTGTCTTGTCGATATTTTATACATTTCTTAAAGATTTTTTTTATATTTTATACGTTTGTTGATATTTTAAACATTTTGATAATTTATATATATTCTTTTCCCAAAAATTTAGATATATTTTGAAATTTATTATTTTAAAATTTTTAAAAATTTTATATATTTTTAGAATTCTTTTAGGCTTTTTAAAACTTGAGATAGTGTATAATGTTGAATGTTTATTTCAAATATAATATATTAGGTTAAATTTGTTATTATGAAATTTTTAGTATTACCACATCATCAATCCCTCACAAAGTTAACAACAGTCAACGAAATTAAAAAATATATATAAATGCAATTAGATTCGTAAGTTTTTATAGTTTGAATAATAAAAAATTTTAAACATTATTAAACATGCTGCAATATAATTTTACTACTTTTAATTTCTTGTTTGACCTTTCTCCTCTCGTTTGTATTTTCTTTTTATTATAGTCATCAAAACATTGATCAACAAAACGTTTTTCAATAATAATAATAATAATAATAAGATAAATTAGATAATAGTTTTCTATTATTCTCATATCCGTCAAATTCTTCTTAAAAATACATATTTAGATATGAATGAAATAATACGATTAGAAGAATGTACGTCAACAGATAGGGGCGAAGCCAGAACAATTTTTTAGGGGCCGAATGAAATTTTAATTTTTTATAGTCTATATCTTTATAATTTTTAAAGGATTAAATCAAATTTTTATAATTTTAGGGAGCCAAAGTGCAATTTTATCTTTACTAATTTAAAATTTTAAAATTTTTTAAAGGGGCTAAATAATATTTTTTCATTTTAGGGGAGGGGCCGGGGCTCCTGCTAGCCCCCTAACTTCGCCTCTGTCAACAGAGCTCGATTAGGGATACGTGACGAAAACAATATTTTTCAAATTGATACGAGTATATTATGTGGAGTGAAAGGAGTAATTGTGTGGGGTTGCTTACGGGCTCAAAGGCTTTTAACAGCTTCATTGACGAATGTAAGGTGGTGGATTTACCGCTTTTGGGGAAGAAATTTACTTGGTTCGGACCAAAAAATAAGATGAGTTGGTTGGATCGTTTTCTTGTTGATGAATATTGGTTGGTGCTATTCAATGATCTCATTCAACAAGGATATGGCAGACCAATTTCGGATCATATATCGATTTTGCTACATAATTCGTCAGTTGATTGGGGTCCCCATCCTTTTAAGTTCTTTAACGCTTATCTCGACAAAGAGGAATGTACTAACCTCATTAAGGACGTTTGGGAGGGTTCAATGGTGAGAACATTAAGTTGGTTGGTAAGTTAAGAAGATTGAAGATGGCAATAAAGCAATGGAATGGGAAGTCTGGTGGAAACGTAGACATGAAAATAGATGAAATTGAAAGGAAAATTTCGGAATGGGATGATATTGGTAGTAGTAGGCATCTAAATGAGGAAGAATTGGAGGAAGAGAGTCGACTGAATTTGGAATTATGGGACGCAGTGAGATTTCGAGAATCAGTATGGTGTCAGAAATCTAGGCTATTGTGGTTAAAAGAAGGTGATGCCAACTCAGCTTTTTTCATAAAGTAGTAAAAATCAGAGCAAAAAAAAAGGCGATTTATGGTCTTAGATTTGGGTCGGGTTGGTGCAATGACCCGAAGTTATTAAAGAAAAAAAAGTCTATGAGCACTTCAGAAACCACTTCAGCTGTCCTGGAAGAAATTGGGGTATGAGGTTAGACCTGAACTTTAAAAGAATCTCTGAGGATGAAGGATTGCGACTTGGACAACCTTTCACAATGGAGGAGATCAAAACAACGGTTTGGAGCTATAATGATTCTAAAGCACTAGGGCCAGATGGTTTTAATATGTGCTTCTTTAAAAAGAGTTAGCAGCTTATTAGAGGAGATTTACTAGCTATGATATGTCGGCCATGTGGCCAGGCCGTGTGAAATGCCCCAAACCGTGTGACTCTCGAAGTTGGGACACATGACCGTGTCTCCGCCTGTGTAACTCACTAACTTGAGACACACGGCCGTGTCCAGCCCGTGTGGAAACTACTCATATACTATTTTTCAATACGCCCAGGGCACACGCGTGTGTGTGACACACGCCGTGTGACAGACCGTGTCTCAGGCCGTGTGCACCTAAATATACCTTAAAACTCAAGTTTACCATTTCATGCTTACTTGGACACTAAGTAACTCAATTACTAACCATTTAACCTATTCAAAACTCAATTAAACATAATCAAAACATGCCAAAACAACTATCTTAAGTGCCTAACCAATGTACCCTCATTGGTACCACATTTTATATCATCAAATACACCAACAACACATCAACCATTTAAAGACTTTCATTCATACCAATTTTTCCATAATTGAACCAATATTTAGTTACTTAGGCTACCAAATTTTTAAGCTAAACACATACCAAAACTATAACTAGGCTAACATACCAACATAGCCTCAACCACAACCATATATACAATCAACCATCATTTCACTAACAAACCAAAATGTCAACACATTATAAACAACATCAACAAAGGACTCTCTAGGTACATGCCATTACAAAATGAAATATCACCATACATGAGCTCGGGATTGAGTTTGGATGCTGAGCCGGCTATATTTTGAAAAGTACCTAACCTGCACACGGAAAACAAAACCGCATGCTGAGTATAACTAATAATACTCTAGAATGACATATTTTTATGTATTAATTACATATTTATTTGGAGTATGATCCTACTAACTTGAGCTATTTATGGTTTTTTTGTCTTGTAGGGACTAAATTGAAGGCAAAAGGAAATTTAGGGGCTAAAAGCGTGAATTTAAAGATGAAATGGGCCAACATGCGAAGTAGGAAAGAAGTGGTGCCAGAAATGCAATGGAAGACTTGGAGGGCAAAAGTGTAAAAGAAGAGATTTTATAGCACAAGACTCTATTTAATTTTTAAATATATTAGGATAATTATTAAGGATTATTATTTAGATTTAGTTTTAGCATTTATCTTTATTTATCTTTAATTATCTTTAATTATCTTTAATTATTTGTATTCATCTTTTAGAATTTAATTAGGAATAGACTAGGTTTCTTAGTACTATAAATAGGGGATGGAGTGACACAAATTTATCTCATCTTTTCTGTAAACACTCCCTCTCCAAAAAAGTTTAGCCTTTTGTTCTTTCCATATTTCTTTTTCCCCAAAAAGCATGAGCCACTAAATCTATCTAGCCGAAGGTTGTCAAAGTTCCCCAAAAAGGGTTCATGAGGCTTAGAATCCATATTTAGCCTTCTCAACGAGTATTCATCGTTTCTCCGCATTACGGGGCTGACGCTTTCGTCCATGTCCCTTAAAAGGTGATCTTTTCAACGTGTGCAAGGAACGGCCGCTTTGTATATTTTGGGAAAGTTGCACAGTCAGTTCGTTAGCTTACTGCGTGATAAACCATAAAAGTAACACATTTTAATCCCATGCTTAGCGTGTTTTTGGATGTTTTATTATACAATTTTGTGAATTTGATGCTCCTAATCCTTTAAATTCATGTTTCTATACTTAGGAGAGCATAGGGAAGCGAAAGGAGCGAAAAACGGGCCAAAATTAGATAAAACGGGCCATCTTAAGGATCCACACGGCCAAGCCAGTACCACACGAGCTGGTCCACACGGGATAGACACACGCCCGTGTGCCAGCCCGTGTCGATCGTGAGCCATGCAAATTTACACACGGCCTGGGCATTCTCACACGGGCTGATCACACGCCCATGTCCTTGTCGCACCCTGTTTCATTTTCACGTGGAAAAAGCCAATTTTTAGGGTTTCTGAGCATTCCAAAGTCTATAAATACACACCAGAAGAAGACCTAAGAGAGCACGCAGAGTAGAACAAAGAAATTACTCGAAGGAAGCCGTTGGATTCATCTCGGAAGCAGATCCACTCCAAGATTGAAGATCTCCATCAAGTTCCTTAGCAGTTTTTGGGTTCTTTATGTCTTGTTGTTTTCTTGATTCTAAGATGTTTTCCTTTTACGTTATGAACTAAACTCCCTAAATACCTAGGGAGGATGAAACCTATGATGAATCTTATTATTTAATTATCTGAATTACATGATAAATACTTGTTCTTGTTCTTAATTATGTGTTCGTAACCCTCACTTTAATATTTTCAGGATATTAATTCAAGTTTGATGTGCTTATTCAGTGGAGCAAAAGTCTCTGTTTAAGAGAAGATCTAGCATAATTAAGTGGAGTTGTTTGCAACCCTAGAAATAGGACGACATAAATCTGCCGGATTAGAGTCAAATCTAATAAGGGAATCCATAAATCGAGTTAATGTGACGATAGGGGTTTTAATTAGAAAGAGATTTCAATTAATCAACCTAGAGTCAGTTGTTCTTAGTCTCGAAAGAGATATTAACATAATTTAGGGATTTCTACGGATCAAGGCAAGTGAATAACTCGTTTAATTTAGAGTCAGAATAATAAGTGAAGTCTAGGTGGATTCTTCCTTGGGTATTGTCTTTATTCATTAGTTTATTCGATTGCTTTCTTCACTCTCTGTCGCGTTCATAGTAAATTAGTTAGTTAAATTTTAGATTAAAACAAATCCCCTTAATTATTAGGCTAAATAATAGAAAGATAGTTATTACTAGTACTTTTAGTCCTTGTGGATACGATATTCTAGACTCACCATAGCTATACTACTGTTCGATAGGTGCGCTTGCCTTTTTCGAATTATTAGTTAGTTTCGAGGTCATCACTGCATCAGAGGTTGGCGAGCCCAAGAGACAAAATGGCGTGGCATTCGCCATTGAGAAACGATGATCTAGCACAAGATGGTCCCAGAGAAGCGATTGTTGGCTAAAGTCAGGTTCCTCTAAATCGTAAGTCTAAATTCTTGGAGCTGGTGGTCGTAGGCGTCCTCTTCCACTATAACTGGCTTATTCTGTTTGAGAAGGATCACCTAAAAGCCGAGGATTGAACCCAAGGCGGATCGAGACAACTAGAGGCTGGAATCTCTCTATAAGAAACTTTTTCTCAACTCTATTTATCTCTACTATTTTAATTTTAATTTTCGTACTTTCAATTAAATCAAAACTTTTAATTCTGTTTTTTTTTTCCAGGTACGCAGGTTTTCTTGGGCACGATTCTGTCCAGGATTTCGAGGAATAAGCAATTGTGCAAATCCGGTCCATGAGGATTTGACCCTACTTCCCTTATACTATTATTTTTATTATTTTATAGGGATAGGATATTTTTGGTGCTCTCAACGACCGCATCAATAACTCAGTGGTATTTCTATAACACGAACAATTTAAACTTAATATGAGTAGTTAAAATGCAAGTAATGTTATAAACATATATATATCAAATCGATAATACGAATTTACTCATTCTTCATTTACAGCTACTAGATTTCACATGTTCAAGTACATATCAATGGTATTTCATATATATATAGCATTTGGTAATTCAACTCATGCAATGGCATGATTCATCTTTTTTATCCATACTTGATCTCATTTTATCACTTCATATTTCATTTCTCATCTCATATTCATTTCTTAACTTTTTCATCTCAATATCAAACAAATAAAATTATTATTTAATTTTTCCTATTAACACGACTCGGAGTTGGACGGATACACGGATCCAACCTACACACCAGTTTGGCACCCAGTGCCTCATCGGATAAATCTGAAGTAATAACTGTGCCCAACACTATTTAAGTTGACACCTAGTGTCTCATTGGTTAAACCGAAGCAAGTTGGACCTAATTGACTCAAGGTCAAAGAAATCCCTGAACTCTTCCTATCCTATAGCAAGAAATCTATATCCGACTTAGCTCGGAACAATTAATAGGGTTTCATTTCACTTTTCAATACATCAATGTCACAATCTCATATATATATGTTATCACATATATTCAATTCAATATTCATATAATCAACATATTTCATAATATACAAAATCAATCCATTTCAAATCAATTATGAATTCAATTCAATCCCAAAGTACCAAAGTCCTCACCTCAAATGCTTACCATATGCAAACAATTAAATATGCAACAATCTACTATTCAATTCGGATTATAGAAAACACAAACCGTATATTCCGAGCTACTCGGCGTCGATCTTGTCTTTCCCTTTCTTACTCGAGGATTCCGAAACGGTGTTCGCTACGAAATAAAATAATTACAATAGATTAATAATACACAACTCAATTTTCATTAAATTTTAAAATTTACACCACATTTTGCTTAACCATCAATTTAGTCCCTGAATCGAAACTCATTTTAATTTTCATATTTAACTTTATATTTTTAGACTAATTTCACTTAAAGCTAAATTTAACTCCCTATTTTCCAATTCTACCCCTAAATTTCAAATTTTTCTCAATTTAGTCCATATTGCTCAAAATCAATAAATAATTTCACTATTTAGTCATTTTTCACTTCTAACTTAAAAATCTATCAATTTAACCCTTAGTATTTAAACTATTCAACAATAACAACATCTAAAATCTTAAGCAATACTAAAAATTTCAACATGGGTCGGCTAGCCCTAGGTACTGAAATTCCAAAAATATAAAAATTACAAGAAAATGGACTAAATTAACTAACATATTTAAGTTGGAAGGTTAGAAACCCCTAATGCCGTGCGTCCCTTGCTATTTCTTTCTTTCTTTTCTTTGTTTTAATTTGCATGTATTCTCTCTTTCTATTTCCACTTTCTTTCTTTTAATTTTGTTTTCATTTTATTTATTATTATATAATATACATACATTTTATACTATTTATTTATTATAACATATATATATTAAGTTAGCATATATATATCACATATCACCAATGTCATCCACTATCACTAAGTAAATGTATATTTACTGTTCTAGTCCCTTTAATTTATTTAAATCTATAATTCAACTTTTAATACCTATACGATTTGATCCCTACACCTTAACAACTTCTAATTTCATGAAAACTTACTATCCAAAATTTAATTCGCTACAAGGCTAACTTCATAAATATTTAATAAAAATATTTACGAACTCGTTTTACAGGAATGGAGTCCCGAGCTTCACTTTCCGACACCCCTGACTATCGGGTCATTGCAAATACTTTGTGGAGAAAGGTGATAAAATCAAAGTATGGTTCGCCAAAGCAAAACTGGAGATTGAAGATGACCAAGACGAAGGAAATGTTAGTAGTTTGGCGTGGTATTGTGGAAAATTCCAAAAGTGAGAAAGTGCTTAAATGGATTGGGCAGAATTCTTTTAGATGGGTGCTTGGAAATGGGAAATCAGTGTTATTTTGGGAGGATGTGTGGTGCGGGAACTGATCACTAAAAGTGGAATTTCCAAGACTCTTCAGACTAGCAACGGTTAAGAATAGTTTGGTTTGTGAAGTGGCTACGAATAATAGCTTTGAAGAGGTACATTAGGATAAAGTTTTTTCGAGAAAGTTGTTAGATAGAGAGAGTTGCATGGTGGATAGATTGAAGTCGTTGGTGGGGACTTTAGAATTGAACGCGGATGTGGAGGATCGGATATTGTGGATTCACGATAGTGGGGGGAGTTCTCAGTGAAGAAGTTGTCGTACGTGCTGTCTATTGATGGAATGGGTGTTATTCATTTTCTGTTCGATAGAATTTGAAAATTGAAGGTTCCACCAAGAGTGCATAATTTTATGTGGGTATTGGCGATTAATTGTGTACCAACGAAATATTTTTTGATTAGGAGGGAGATACAGTTGGATCTGTTATCTAGTGGTTGTGCATGGTGTGATAGAGTTACATAAAATGTTATCATTTGTTTTTTCTATGTCCTTTTATTAATAGTTTTTGGTCTCGTATTTTTAATTGGTGGAGTTTTGATTGGAAGAATGTGGCGAATTTTGATGAGTTCTTTACTTTGTGCTGGAACATGCCCCTGATAGGTCTGCAAAAAAGCTTATGGTTAGTGGCGATTACGGCGTCTTGTTGGACTGTGTGGCTATCTCGGAATGGTAAAGTGTTTGAAAGGTTGGTTACAACTCTTGACGCTTTATTCTTTCATTCTAAAATGAGAGCGTTAATGTGGGCAAGAGTTGTCCATAATGAATGTATCTTCTCGGAAAGTGATTGGTGGAGCTGGCCAGTGAAATGTTTTGTGAGGACTCGGGACTTAGTTTGGGATCCTCTCCCATGGGTAGGATAAAATTCAATTTGGCAAGGGTTGTTATGAATGAGATAGCGGCTTGTGGAGAAGTGTTGAAGGATGATAAGGGGGTGGTTTCGGCTTTATTTTCTGGTAGATATGCAGCGGGGGGCTTGGAAATGGCGGTTCTAATGGCAATTAAAGAGGATGCAGAGATGTTTATAGAGTTGATTCGGAAGGAGCAGGTCCCTTTAATTATAGAATGTGATTCAATTACTGTTTCGGATTGGTTGAAATATAGTCGTCTTTGGCCGTGGTCGTTTAGGAATTTGTTCGCGAATATTGAAGGAAGTTTAAGGCGAATGGCTGAGGTTTGGATTGAAGTCACAAATCAAGATAAGAATGGAATGGCGGAAGCCTTGGCTAAAGCAGATTTGTCGAGGAATACCTTGTTTATAGCATATTGGTAATCTACTTTGGGGTTTGCTATTTTTCTGGTTGTTTGTGCCCTGTTTTGGCATAGTTTGGCTGCTTTTGATTCCTTGTTCGAACTGGTATAGGTTGGGTGATCCCAATGCCTTTTTCTGTAATCAATTGGCTGA
This sequence comes from Gossypium sturtianum, assembly GCA_025698515.1. Taxonomy (NCBI): domain Eukaryota; kingdom Viridiplantae; phylum Streptophyta; class Magnoliopsida; order Malvales; family Malvaceae; genus Gossypium; species Gossypium sturtianum. The sequence goes on along the minus strand of CM046955.1, from coordinate 149,126,167 downwards.
ATAAAAAAATACGAGTAGATTATGCGGCATAAAAAAATACGAGTAGATTATGCGGCAATCATAATGTCTGATTGCATGTATATGTATCCATTTTTTATTAAGTACTTGATGTCCCAAAGTATTTGGTTAACCTATCAAAATGTGGCACCACCACTTTCTTAAAAAAAGAAAAAAAGATATAGTTGCTTTTATGAGAGAAATAAACCTTAGTGCTCAATATGTACCATTGATATAAAACTTGCTACATTACCAAAAACCGACATGATTATATTACAATTCCTTTCTTTTTATATATTCCGACCTTATTCATGGCTTCGACTCTTTTTTATTACTTTTTAAAATATACCATAAAACGCAATTAGCTTCAGTAGATAAAACCCTAACCCAATGTCTAGAAATGTTAGATCTTTTACCCTATCATCCGAAGAAACAAATACATGGAGCCAAATTTGCGTGTGTAAACACACCATTGATGTCGTTCAATGTCTCTCGAGACTTTAAAATGCTCAACAACTGGAGAATACTTTAATTGCCATAAATTGAAATTCAATGGTACAACCTTTTGCGTCCTGATTGCCCAAATTTGTACATGAAGATAATATAATAATGTTATCAATTCAACGTTAACGATCATGCATGAAAGAAAATGTAGAATGTACTAAGATGCGGGATATTACCACGTGTCGAATCTTAATTACTCTAGTCCTTTCCTTTCGACACGTTTTGACATTGATTTGATTCACGTAATCTCCAAATGACAAGGAAATCTGTCCTAAATCCTACTGTGCTGTCAATCATTTAGGGCATGTGTCGCCTTCTTACAAGGTTCGAGTCGGTATTACTATTGCTGCACTTGAAAAGCACTGGACGTTCTATTCTTTTTGAAGTTCAAAGAAACCTTTGATTGGTGTCTGAATAAATTGTAATTGAGAGATTCGGTAACAGTCTTAGTCAAAAAAGTTAAATGAGATGGTGTGTGTCTAGAGATTCTCACTGAATTTAGTGAACAATGTGGACGATCAAAGTACAGATTTAGTTTTCAAAGCTATATGTCAGTGTGTCTAGAGATCCTCACTGAATTGATAGTTCATTTTGTCTATACAACTCACGAATTCTTTTAATCCATGCATATTATTTAAATTTAAAATACAATTTCATAAATCAGAGTTTCTTAACTGAAAAAATACCTTTGTCGTCCAGAGTTAAAACAAGCCTATCCACCTGTTCTGGTTGTAGCGGGATCCTCGAGACATGCTGCCATAAATCGCCACGGGTGCTGCTCTCTCCTTCCAACAATGAGAAATTTTTAAAATGCTTGTATTTTAGATTTTTTAATTTTTGTATCCTTAAAAACTACAACTCTCGCTACTAACTTTTTCCTATGAGAATTTAATCTTAGCACTTATACAAATAATGTTTCTCTCTTAAATAGATTAATTGCGTTCAATAATTAATACATCAACTTATATAAGTTTCGAAAACTTGTTAACATAATGAAGATTAATTACAATCCCTTCTAAAATGCAGTTGAAATAACTAAATACAATATAATAATAACAATCAAGGTAGCATAGACTGTTGGCAATAAGATAATAAAGTTTCAATCAGATCTAATTTCCTCGATACAAGAGATTAGATAGACTTGTTCCGATCTGATTCGATTCTTCATATATGTTTTTCTAATTAATATGATCTTTATTGATGAGCTAAATATCATTCACGATCTCAGTTTAACCTAAAAATATGATTAAATAAATTGATAATCTCCTAAATATGACAAGTTGCTGATTGTTGCAATAATGAAGGAAGTTGACAGTCCCTCATATACATCTCAACAATTCTAAATATTTCAACAATGTCTTTTATATATTGTTATAATATTGATATTATGATCAAAATAATTAAAATAATTTATTTTAAATATAACACACGTTGCACTAAAAATTAATACTATAAAATCATATTGACATGGGACATAACAGACTTTTAATCTATACAATAATTTTTTGAAAAAAAAAAACCTAAAGAACTAATAATATTTTGAGTACATTTTGCTTTCAAATAGGAAATGAGTGGCATTAGCTAATTTACTTTATGCTTTTTGTCTTTCTAACTGTTATCGTTGGAGGTAATATATATGAAGGTACTTGATTTTGGTAATTTGTACTTATTTGATATTTAATATTTTTTTTAGATTTAATTGATACCTAAATTTGGAAACTATAAGCTAATTTAGTACATTTTTTAGGTATTTGATTAACACCATTAAAATATGTTGACATCACACTGACACCTAATAACATAGTGACACGTGATAACCTCACATTTTGACATGTGACAAAAAATAGAAAAATATTTAAAATTATATAGGGAATAAACTTGGACAAATAGTTCTTCAATTCATCTGAATCTAGACAACAATATGTCCAAGTTCATTCTAGACATACTTTTTTAGTATTTTTTTATGTTTTTATTTTTTTATAACATATCATAGTTTTATATCAATATTTTGAAATTTAAAATATATAAAATCTAAAAAATTATAGACTTATAAATTTATAAAAATATTATAAATATTATTTGAAACTAAAACTAACTTGGACAACCATTATCCAGATACTTTTGAACCCAAATAATCATTTGTTTAGATTCATTCCAGACATGTTTTATATATTTCTATTTTTTCATAAAATATTAGACTTTTAGATTATTATTAGAAATTTAAAAATATATAAAATTTATATTTATAAAGTATATTATTTCACGTCAGATTTTATAAACAAATATAAAAAAACTAGATTTTATAAAATATAATTTATATAAAACATATAAAATCTAAAATATATAAAAAAATGTATATAACATTAGATTTTATTAAATTTTATGTATTTTAATTTAATAGTATAAAAATATGATAATTTATGAAAAATTAAAAATATATTTGTAATATTTTTATAAATTGATAAGTTTTTAATTTTTTTTAGATTTTATATATTTTAAATTTTAAAAAATAATATAAAAATATGATATATTATGAAAAACTTAAAAATATAAAAAAGTATGTTCAAGTCCATTCCCTTTTTGTAAAAAAATATATATATATATATATTATAAATTTTAAATAATTTATTTTTTTGTCACATATCAAAATGTAATGGTGTTAAGTGTCGTCATACTAATGGTTGTCAATGTGACATCAACGTATTTAGTGATATTAGTCGGATACTTAAAAAAGTATCAAGTCAACTTACGATTTTTAAATATAAATATAAATTAAATCCAAACAAAAATTGAGGTATGAATTATAAGTTTCACAAAGATTTAATCCTTAAGTTTGGAAGGGCTTTGTTTGGGTACATATTATTTACAAGTTTGCAAATGAAGAAAATATATAATAGGTTAAGTTAAATTATTTAAAATTCAAATTAATTGCTTTTTGGCTTAATAACTTTAAGTTAAGTGAGTAACAAAAATTCCAATCCATAAAAAAGATGGGGCTTTGTTTATTTTTCCAGCTTTTTTGCGCAATATGGCTTTATGTCATTTCTAAGTTGTAAGTGAAAATTGAGGAGATTTGTTTTATTGTTAAAGTTACATTACCTTTCAAAAAAAAAAAATGAAAATTGAGTAACGAAATAAAATCTTCAACACTTAAATGGTGAATATTGGAATGTATATTCAATGGCGGAGTTAGAAATTTTTTTTGAGTTGAAGTTAAATTGTATATTTTATGATAATAAAAATATAATTTTATAATTTTTAAAGGATTAAATCAAACTCTTATCATTTTTAAGGGACAAAATACAATTTTATTATTAATTTAAAATTATAAAAAATTAAAATTAAAATTGTTCCATTCTAAGAAGGACTATAATCTCTATTAAGCTCTGTAACTGTATATGTATCTCTATCTTTTTATCTCAATGCTTTTATTGGCAATGCCTATCTCTATTGCCATTGCTACAACAATTGTTGGCGTCTTTATCTCATATTTTGATTATAATAATTGATGCACAAAAATATAAATAGAGTAGGAAGGTAATTTTCATTAAAGTAATCACTATTACAAATTATACAAAATATAAGATAAAATAATACACAATCTACCAAAGATTAAATTAATCTTTATATTGAATCATTATGATAGAGTCACCAACATGGCACGCATGTTAATGTATACATAAAAAGGAATTATTAGTGCGAAATACATGATATCTTGAATAAAAGAACAAACATATGTACTTGGAAAACTTAAGCAGCTTTATCAACGTGCAGGTATTAGCGATTAAATAATATGCTTTACACTTTTATTAGTGCCAATGAAAGTTGTTTAGGAGGAGTAGATGATTTTCTTACATAAATCTTAAAGTTACAAATTTTGTTTTGATTTAATGTAGAATATTATATACAAATTTTGATTTAGTGAAAAACCAACGTGCTTAAACCCACATCTCTTTATATTAGTAATTATAATATTATTACTAATCACTTTAAAGTTTTAAGTTTACATCCTTGGGGTTTTCCTATAATATTGTTTTCTTTTCTAAAAAGGTTTGTAGCTATTTTATTTTGAAAAGAAAATCAAATATATCACTAGGCGGGAAGAGTGATGCGTGGCTATGGAATAACAAAAAGGGAGAAAGAGAAACAGAATTGACTTTCAAATATTCAATAATTAATCAATTTAATGAAAACCCTTGATAAATAGGCGTAATATCGTGTAAGTTGGTGCCCGAAATGGGTCCAAAACAATTCACATGCGCTTGAAAATGGGTAATTGTAATTCAAGTCCTTCATAATTATTAACAACTTCATTTAAGTTTTCTCTAAAATTATTTTAATTTTCGCTATCAATTTCAAATTCTCGGCGTCATCATTACATAATACTTCCAAAAGCCTAGCTATAAGTATATATGTGGACATACATGTATTTCTTAGGGTAAATGACTAGCTAGCTAGCTAGCTAGCTACGTAGCTAGGCACTTGGAACATGTTCCATGCGTTCAAACTATATAGACATATAAAATATTATTATCCAGTGTAGGTTGAAGGACACATCGAGCAATAGTATTTGCGAGTAAATACTGATCATTTCCTAGTTGAATACATATAAAATGAATGGGCTGGCTCAGGAATACTGCTTCAAGCATGCATCAAGGATTCAAGATGGATGCATGGCTTCCCATCATGAGAAAAATCTTTCTCGGATTTTATTCCCTGTGCAAAGACTAAGTAACAAAATTCAAAATCATACATGCATTAGTGTCCTCTTGTCACATTGCAATATATCACTGCCTTGGCTGCATTCCATTAATACAGTCATTGATTTTTCACGTTTGTTTTAGTTAATGAACTCTATAAGTCGTGGGTCTTGCATTCTATATATATAGTACCATTCATTCATCATATCAAACCGAATTTGTAGTAACTGTTTTAGGGTATAATTCTACTCATCATTTTGCCACGTAGAACATTCAAGTTGACATTTAAAACCCATTTGGACTGCCACGTAGGACCCCGTTAGGGAAATAACGGAGTTAACGGTAGAGTGACCACTTCGTAACAAAACGATAATGTAAGTGACTAAAATGTAAAATTTCAAACATAAATAACTAAAATATAATCTAAAACAAACAAAAGTGACTACTTTTGTGGTTTATCCAATTAAAATATATTCATGATAATGCTCCTATTTCTCTAAGGCAGAGATAATTTTATTCATGATAAGTTCTATGTATTTTGGATAATGCCCATTATTGAAAGTAAGAGATTTAGGAATGGATGTATAAGGTAACTAAGCATGTTGATTTGGATTTTTGGTTTCTCTTGTTTTTTTTTTTTTTTATCGTATTAATGAAATGCTTTTTACCTTAAAAAAGATTAAGAGTATATTCACTTATCAACCGTGCAGTCCGTAAAGCAGTGCCTGCATTTTGTAAAAACATAGTATTTCATGTTAGATTTTTAATTTTCAATAGTCAAAAACAGTTATTTTGATGTAATGACCTTCTCTAAGTGGCATAAATGCATTTTGCATGGACTCACATCTTTCTGCAATAATAATAACATTGATGTCAACAAAACTAATATTCAACGAGGTGATTAAAAACAGTTTTTGGTGTATAAAAAATGGTTAAATCCATTCTTCAAACCATCACTCAATTTTAAATTGGCATATAAATTTCAACATATTTTAATTCAATTTTCAAAGTATTAAATATTATATCAATCGAGTCATTCCTCTAGTTTAACTGGTCAATTTAGACATTAAACGCCCATTTAGATCTTATGTGGGTCATGGAGTATGTTTAAAACATGTAATACAAATTGTAAACAAACACACACATATATATATATATATATTGCATTGACAACTTGGATCAAATGTGTAAAAAAAATGTCAATTTCTTTTTTCTTTTTTTCTTATTACAATATATTCAAATTGTTCATGTAATAAATACACATATTTATAATTTAATCCACGTCTGATTTAATATTTAATGTCCAAACTAGTGGCAAAGTTAGTAGAAGACCTAATCAATACGTATATAATTTGAACACCAATTAAAAACCTAGACTATAATTTAGAGGTATATAATACAATCAATAATAATAAAACAACCGTACGAGAAATATAAACCTACAAAGCATATACGATATATATTATAGCAAGTGGGCAAAAGCTAAGCATGTCTGGATTAAGTTCATGTACGGAATTATTAAAGTTGTGCAATGTATCAGTCATAAAAGATTTTGGCTATAGATTTTCGCTACATTATCAACTTGCTGGACCCTATTTTCACCCACGTATAGAGAGAGTTGAAGAACATTCAATTTTGATTTTCATGAGAGGCACGACTTTTGGGAGCTGCTGTGACAACGCCAAGATAACGTATCAGCATCAAATTAATAGCCGTCAATAATGAATTTCTTCCTTCATCAACAACTTGTTCTATATATTGGATAAGCCAATTGTTAAGCTCGAGACCATCTTTTTTTTTTTTTTTTTTTTTAAAAAAGGTTGAAAAATACCAATTTTAGTTTTATCAACAAGTTTCTTTTTAGTTAAATTAACAATAAAATGGTATGGTTATTATTAGTTTGATTTGAATTTGGAAAATAAGCAGTCAACCTCAATATGAAAAATAGCAATACGAATAGGAATAGGTGGAGGGCGGGATCCACGACCACATTGTGTGGTGGGGCAGCAATGCAGTTGCAATTCTGGGACGTACACTAACAACGCTGAACTCCAGATATTTTCTTCTCAACATGGCTGCTTGTTTGCTTGATGTGAGATTTCTCGCCTTGCCGCAATATTATATATAAACCCCAATTTATATTTTATTTTCATTCTTCTTATTTATGAAACACATGAACTTGAAATTATTGATTTTTGTTAATTTATTGCATATAAATTGGTGCAATTTAATGATAAATTTTAGCATTGTTACCCAAGTGGGCTGGCTTCTTAATTCTTGCAAATTACAATGATCAAAGTTTATTAATTGAATTATTTGATATAAAAAATAGATGAGATAAAAAGAGAAAAGAAGAAGAAGATATAATGTATTAGCTGTTGGTCATATTTGATATGGAATGAGGGTTGCTTAGTACATATATCCAATCATCATGGGGGGACAGAGTGTGGGAAATATTGGTATGTAATAAAAGAGTAGTTCCAGCTGGAGGTATCTCCGAAAGTACATGAATTATTGGGTGGGGGCTTTAGGATTATTTATAATTTGAGGGGGATCTTGACAACTCTTACTTACAGCCAATCGATTACATGGTGCATAGGCATATAATTGAATTTGAATGTGGGCTCACTCTCATCATCCTCTCTTTTTTCTTTTTATAATTTTTGTTCTAAACGCTTTGATCAATATTTGATATGACACGCTCTTTTTTTTCATTTTTTTTGGTTGAAGATTCAATGGCAAAGGCGAGTCCACATAAAATCAGAGTCTAAATCTATGATTTTATAGATCATATTGGTGTTTGTAATTGTCAAGGGTCGTTTTCGTGAGTTTTGGCCTGTCATCCATTACCCATTTTCCATAATCCCGCCTCCTTTCTCTTGTCTTCTTCACCACACCCTTTTTTATTAATGCTACAGAAAAACAAAGGGGAAGGGGATGGGGGGATTTGAAGGAAGGGGCAATGCGCATGGGTTGGTAGCTACAACAATGATTGATGATTGGCATTCACAAATGGTGCGGCCCAGACTTACGATCCCCAGTCCCACTCAAACTCGTGCCAATCCTTAAACTATAATAAGTGTACCCAAAACATCTGCCAGTTCAAAAGTTTAATCTAAAGTGAAATCCTTAATAAATAATAATAATAATAAAGTAGACACTGCTTTTCTTTATTATCGATTTCCAAACATTGATTTCTCCAAAGATTTTTACCAACACTTGTTTTCACATCAACTATTATATTCAAAGTGACGTATTCAATCTTTTCTCTTTGTAATATATGTGAAGGACAATCAATGATAGACAACACTTGTTTTGATTGTTGATATTACTACAAGTAATCATAAATTTAGCTTTTGAGGTTTAATTCCGTCTTTATTATTTTTAATTCAATTTGTTTATTAATCGTTTAAAAAATGTCAATTTTTTTTTCTAAATAAAATAATGACTAAATTATTAATTTTTAACCATATAAGCATAACTACCCGCATGACAGTTCGCATATATTTTATATTGACATGACATTATTTGTTTTATATATATATATATAATATACATCACGCGAGTTATTATGTTTAAAAAATATTTCTATTTAAAAAAATAACAATTTAACTCTTTTTTTAAAAGTTGATGTTAAATTTAACTCATTCTAAAAAATTGAGTGTCAGCTTTAGTACCAAAAAAGAATAAAAGCCAATTTGATGAGAGAAATAAACGTTAAAAGGCTAAATTTTTTTTAAAAAAAAAAATTGGTTAAACAAATGAAAGGAAAGTAATTTTTTAAATTCTACTTTTTATATAAAATAATTTATGAAAAAAGATTAAGGGGATGGGAAAAATCATTTTACATAATTACCTTTTACTCATATTTTCAACATTCTCCTCATAAATAAAAGAATTGGAGAAATTCAAAGGAAAGTAGTCTCCTTGGCTTAATAAAAATATTGATCCAAACAAGAGAAATGTGCTTATTTTCCCTCACTTTCCTTTCTTTTAAACTAATCCAAAAATAAGAGTAGTCTTGTAGATTTTCACAACATGTTATTTGGGTGGTATATAATACCCAAATTTAATTATATATATTTAAAGGATGGTATATAATACCCAAATTCTATCAAAATGTTTGTATAACAAACATAAATATTAAGAAAAAGGATATATTTATATATGGTCCAACAAAAAAGGTATATTGATGTTTGAGCCTTTTAAAATATTTATTCTGAAATTATAAATTTCGGTAACACTTTTTATCTAAACCTCATTCATTAGTATTATTTTTATTTTTTAATCAAGTAGGTATATTTACGTTAACTGATCAATTATATTAAATAATTGTATGTATAATTCAATTAAGTTAATACTTTTTTGATGTCGAGACATTAATTCTTTAATGTTTACATAAAAAGATATGGTGTTTCTCTATTTTAGCAACCTCACAATAAATTATTGTTTAACACTGAATTAGGCCACAAAATCAATTAGAGCCTATTTGAAGTTTGGGTTTAAGGAATTTTTAAAAATTTAAATATCACTACCTTTTTTAACTCCTCCAATTTTTGTGTAGGTCTGTTCATGGTTTAGGTAATCCACTCGTTATAGGTTTGGGCAGAATGTTTTGTCTTTATTAAATAGATTTTAAAAATACTTTTATTTAAATTTAACTGTAAAAATATATAAAAATATATATTTTAATTTTTAAATAATGAAATGAGCTATTTGAAATTATTGGATTAGACTGTGCTCCAATCTGAAAATTTTCTAAATCGTAAATTAACCTGTCTCAACTCATGAACATCTTTAATTTCAATCTCCTTTTATCGCTGTTCTTGACTTCACCCGTGTATTATAATCTCAAACTCAGATTTACTGACTGGCAATTCGATGGGCACGTAAACTATAATAGGTGGGCAGAAACTGATGTGATGAAGGCCTATCACACCTGGGGGAACATTGTCACTTACCAAATGTTGAATCCTATAAAAAAGATGTTCCTCAATAGCTTAGCGTAATCTTAGTTCTTCCTATATTATGGTACGGCCATGTTGAAGCATCCTCAAATGCTTGATTTGTCACTTCATAAAATTAGAACAGCAAATCCCGGATTTCCTCTCAACATTTATTTCTACTCCGCCCAACAATATCCTAAGCTTTAAGAAGATTTAATTTTGTCTTGTATTCACCTATATTCAGTAGTCTTCGAAAATTAAGTTAAATTAAATCTTTAAACGAGGTGCAAAGCTCTATTATTGTTGTTCTATAACTTAAGAGACATTGATGACTATGACACGATTATAACTTTAAAAGGAACAAATATTACTTGTAATAATCATGGCAAGAAAACGCATTCCACCCATACAGACACACGAACGCATCCGCTTGTTAAATATGAATGAAAAGCGTTAATTTATAAGTAAATTGTAATAATCAAATCCGAATTACATTAAGTTTTCAGTATAACGCAACCTCTTTAGGCTTTTATACTTCCACTAAATAATATCTTTCCAATTAGATATTTGAAATTTATTGGGTTTATAATATCAGAACGATTGGGCCTGAGGCCCAGACTTTAGCTATGGGTAGACAATAGGCATTGTGGCCTCTAGAGAAAATAAAATAGGCGTATATGCCGGGACCGATGAGTCGTTTTAACTTGCCAAACTTATGGTGAAATTTTAGAAAGCAAAGGAAACAAGAACCAATGTGCATTATCAACACTAAAAAGAAGACCCCTTCATTCCAACTAAAGTGAAAATTATCATGCTATTATAAGATTATTGGGTGCAACAACACAAATGCATGATCGATAATTCAATAGTTATCAACTGTAAACCGTAAAATATAGACATAACTGAAAATTGGTTGAATGACAACCACTTGATCTTTGTGAAAATTGGATGAGGGCAAACGAATACCTAATATGGTTAAGGCAAGTTTTAATGGCTGGGCAGTACAGAAAACACACTACCCAGCAGGCATTGTGAGTATCCTTATAATTCCAGCTGCTGTCCTAAAATGCACTTCAAACGCTGCTTCTGGAAAACAAATGTTTATGTCCTTTCTCCATAAGAGTTCTCAAGGACTGGAACCCCCGGCCCATAAATCAATCGGCAACGTTCGCTGAATGAGCTGATCATTCGGGACACTACTTCCTTAAAAAACATGGATGCCACCTGTTACACACACCAAAATATTAGGATGATCCAAGACTATTCAAGCTACCTCAGATAAAATTTTCCTTTTTTAAACCTATCTATTATAAAGCCATAAAATTAATAGTTAAAACTCTGTTGGTCCTTGGATATTTATATATTTGGCTATATGTATCCACAACCGAAAATATGCACTCTCAAGCAATAAAATGCTTTGAAACCCATCTAGCTGACAATATGGATGCAGTTATACTAAAAAAGAGCAGAAGGGAAGAAGGTTCAGGTGGTTAACAAGAATCTAAAACAACTACTCAAGAGGCTGGCAACATTTCGTCAAAGGAGAAAAGAAATAATAAGTCAAAAATCAAACAGCACAGTGATTGTTACACGCATACCACAAGAGGGAAAATCAAGTATTGGTAATGACCTATAAACGTCCTATGGCCTATTAGGACATTACCTGCCGATAGAGTGGTGACTGGAACTTAAAGTCCACAAGAAAGTAAAGGCTGCAAGTTCCTGGGACTGGTCCAGGATTGAATTCCCAAATGTTTATCAAATGATCGAAAAGGCTACTTTCTGATGCAGTTGACTGCAAAAACATTATACAGGGTCAGACCATCAGTAAGGGAAAAAATTATATTCATGGACAAAAAAAAAGGGATCATCTATACAGAGATGAGCCAAGCAATATCCTCTTTATAATTTACAAGTACAAAATAGTAGCCCGCATATGCCATAGACAGGGACTAAGAAAAGACTCTTCGTATTATCCAGCCAAGAGGAAACCCTAATTAAAAGCAATCAATATGAAGTAGCATGCCATTGCAATCCTAAGGAGCAAAAGAGATCACATACATACTCCACGAGCATACAGGTTAAACAAATAAAAACCCACCATAAGATAACTTGAAATGGTACCCAAAACATTCAGGTAAACTTTCAAGTTTGAGATTGTTTTGACTGGAAATAAGATGATTTCTTTCTAATTTGAGGCTACATGGCAATGGCTTCTAACTCCAATATTTTGGGAGAAGGGAGAGAGACAAAAACATGTGCTGCTGTCCAATGGCTTCATTCCAGTTTTGGTGAGGTTATGTTCAAAACATTAAGTATCATATCTCAATCATGCCCAGTTCACCCTAATCCAAAATTTGGCATCTGAATCCCCCTAAATGCATTGCATAGAGTTCACATAAGTTGCCTCAGAAACATTCTCAGACAGGCAACCAATCTACATCAAGAACTACTCTATTCCGTAAATATATAGGACAATGAAGGCTTTAACAGTTTGCAAGTAGCATATCCAGAGAAAGACAATAGCATGCTCAATGTAAATGTTGTCACTCATCTTCAATTTCATGAAATGGCAAAGCATGCAAAAAGATTTACAGCTAAACAGTGTATTGAAATTCAACTCCATTCTCAAAGTATCTACCAGATAAAATGTGTTGTATTTAGCATATTGCAATATTTTCAAGCATCAAATATCCAATATCTCAATACAATAGACATCGCTAAGTAGATATCATCAGCTTACAGAACACATAAAAGCCAAGCAAAGAGAAAGCAGCAGTTTTAAATATAAGGGTGAAATTCACTGCTATTACCTTTACAAACTTTGGCCTGCTTAATTCTACATGAGAAACATAACTCTCAACCAGAAACTTAAAACCAATCTCTAATTCAGCATCAAACGATCCATCTGGATAGTGTTTAATTACGTCAGACCGCTGACACCAAGGAACAAACCCGTGATACAAATCAACAGCTGCGACCACATCAAATAATTGTTCTGGCGAATACCTAATTATCAACAAAATCATCTTAATCCAATAAGAAATCTTATGCTAATACTAACTTAAATCTCTTAACGGAAGTAAAACAAGTTTTATTCAAGAGAAGATTTTTTATAAAATTACCCCATGACGATCCTTTCCTCGTAAACTTTAGATAAAACGCCGCCTTCTTCGCCGTCACCACAGCCTAAAAATTGTCTCCTTTGGAGAGTATAATGATTGAAAAAATAGTTTAATGGAACAATGGAATCCACCTTGCGTGAACCAAGTACCGGGTGAACCGACGGCATTTGGATACCGGAAATACTAGTAACCCATCGGATTTGATCGAAGTTCCCGGTTCGCCCTCCGTTCTTTGCGTGCCTGACAAACTGGTTAATCACATTTCTACGGGATATTACCGACCAGACCGCCTTTGAGGTCGATAAAAATGGCGGCATTGCAAGTTTCAGGAATTAGGCACGAATTGAAACTGTTAGGTATAAAAAGATTGGGGGGTTAAAATCAATGATGAAGACTAATGTGAAGAAGGTAAGAGGAAATCTTTAAAAAAAGGAAAAAAGGAAAAAAGGAAACCCTAAGTTGACAGGGAAAGAGGGAAAGAAAAGATACGTCTTTTAGAAGAACAAGGACAAGTTTACCATAGAAATTTCTTTGTTTGGGACGTGGAGCGAGGGTTCCTGGATATTCCCGGTTTCAATTTCCAATTTAAGGGTTGGGTCATAAATTTCTAGATTAATATCTTTTTTGGTTTCTCTCTGAAGGGGAAAAAAAAAAGAACGAAAGAGAAAAACTAATATAAATTTTAATTTTCTCTAAATTTAAGAATTTGAGAATTTTCTCTAATTTTGATTTTGAAAATGATGCTGGCTATTAATTATTTCTAGAATTTTTATTTTTTTGAGGAATATCTAGAAATTTTTATTATAAATTACATATGAAATGTGACGTAAATTATCAGGTCATGATATTTCAAAGAAAAGCAATTTAGACCAAAGAAATATAAAAAAATTAAAATAGTGAAAGTTAAATTATTAATATTATATCTTCGTTGTCTATAATTTTACAGGCAAGGCGTGAAAGTTAGTTTTCTATAAACCAAAAAAAAAAATAATCAAAGATTAGCCCTCAACCTCAATACCAAAGCCCATGGGCCATAAGGTCAATGGCAGCTGATCTACAATTAGCTTAACCAAACCATAAAGCAAATTCCAAATTTACTTGTCCTTCCTTGTTTTTTGACAATGAATCTGTTCCATCTCCTCAACTTATAACAATATTCACATGCAACACACACTAAACGGTGTAAGTACGTACACGGAATCAAGAAAAAATGATAAAACAATTTTGTTTAAGTGTAACAAATTATAAATGCAAATACGATAATCACAACAATTGAATAAATTGTCCGAGTAATTATAAAGTAGAATCAAATCATTACAACACAAACGGGCTAAAAATTGATACAATCTAAACTAAAATCAACAAACTAGACTAAAAATTTCAATATATGATAAAATTTAAAAACCTACATATATAATTGCGTATGACAAAATATATTTGTACTTTAAAAAAAATTCAAATCTTAAAGACAATATCATAAAGAAGAAGAATCATGACTCCCAAAAGATTAATTAATTTTTATCAATAGTGAAATAAATATAAAAGAGACCCTTTTTTTGAAAGTACGAAAGACACATTAATTTTAAAAAAATTTATAACTTGCAAACGATCCTGGTTCAAATTAGTTCTTATGTTATTCAAACAAAAACCGAACGAAACTAATTTTACACTATTTAATTTCTCGATCAAATTGAATAACAACTTAGTTAAGAAATGATAGAGAAACCCCAAATCCAATCGTTATCATCATGGCTACGGTTTACGTCAATAGAGCGATTAAAGCTTATGAGAGCTAATGTAATCACTAACTACTAATGCAAAATAATTTGGTGACGAGAATAGAGAGCATCACGACGCCAACTTATAACGCGTATGTTGGATGGAAGATCCGGAAGATATCACAAGAAAAATTTTCCATCAATCTTTTGGGATCAAAAGCAAGTTGTTGATTTCTCGATTCATCCTTGCATCTTCGTATCGTATGGGTTTCTCATTTGTAGTGTCTTGGACTAAAGAGAAATTACTTGGGGTGACTTGGGAAATCCAATCTGTATGGAATGATATAATCATGCGAAGACTCTTCCAATTTACAATAGCAATGATACTGAAGCCCTGAATTGGACATGTAGAGAAGCTAATAAACTACTGAAGCCCTGATTGTAGGTATTTTTTCTTATTGTATTCCCTATATGTTTTCACTTTGTTCATAAAAAAGATTTTGTCTTCTTATATTAAATAAATAAACGAACCATGGATTTTAGTTTTAACATTTTAATTAAAATCATGTTTGATTTTTATATATAATTTTTTTATAGTTGTAGCAATACTAAAAAAACAAATAAGATCAACTTTTAACTATTAAAATAATATCATTTGCAATTTAAAACAACTACTATATATGAAAACTGCAAAATAGGACACAGCAAACTATCTGCAACGCATTGCTCTACTTTACCCATTGTAGTTTCACTAAAAAATAGTATAAACCTTTTGTTACACTATGAAGATGATAACAAAGTATCCATTCTGAGTTCAAAAACTGCTATGGCAATAGTATGCACATATAGAAGGACAGGGTAGACCAAAATATTCTCACAGATCATACCATCACTGCCCGTGTAAGTGTATAAATTTATATATCGCCAATGCTTCAAATTTGAACCCCATAACTCATCTTTCTGGCACTAAATACTAATGTCGGCCGCACTTGTTTATATTTGCAAGGAAAAAAACTGCCCTATATGAACTACTCCTATCTGTCTCTTTGTTAGTGTCATTCCTTTATACGTACGCAAATGCAAGTAACACAAGCATTAAGTATGAAGTCACAAAAGTTTTTTAATATTTATAGAGTATCCTTGGGTTTGCTCACTATATCAGGATGTAACTAAACAAAACAACTGCTATTTTCCAAATGAATATTCACTGGTGGAAGCTCTTTATCTAGCTGCCGTGCCAATACATGTTAAGCTAGGTACTTCTGCTAAAGCAGGCTTTACCTTAAGGATGAAACTAAAAAACAGAAAAATGAAAAAGTATTCAGAAACTTAGGACTAAAGAGGTGATCATTAATCAATGGCAATGCTAACAATTTGATCTCATCATTACATGAAGCAACAGTTACCAAAGATTTCAGTTTCTTGGAGCTACATTCTCATTGCTAGCCTTTTCACCTTTTTCCTCATCTACGAAGTTCTGATCAGACACCTCTGCAAACAAAAACTCCAGCCAAAGTTCTGATAATCTTGAATAAAATGTTCATTTTGATACATATATATAGAAATGGTGATTATAATAGAGATGAAAAATATTAGTGAAAGCACTTCAATTGAAACGTTGACATATGGACCATTCAATTTTAAATCATCATGCACACGGACATCTGTTGTAGTACTGCCAAGTGAAATAATGTTATCTTCACAATCTCGGCCAACCATGGGTAATGAGATGCATGAAAGTTTTCATTTAAATTGTTTGTTTTTACCTCTGGTTGAAGCATTGCCTTGAAGACTAGAGGAGGCTAAGACACATGACTTAGATCCAGATCTGAACTGCTGGATGCAAGGGCTTCCCACAAAAGAACGAGAGCCATTAGTTTTATTAGGTTGAAATCCAGGTCTTTCGAAATTGATCTTCTTCCAGCAACCACCTCGAAGAACTTTAAACTGCAGTATAGATGGGAAGAAAGCAGTATATAAGACTTTGCATAGGGAATTCAGAGGAACACCATCATTATGAAGGAGCAGAGATCAGCCTTGAACCTGGCCAGAAGAGGTACAGTGTATTTGCCTTGATGATTTTGGTCTTTCCAATTTCTCCTTTTGTGAGTTCCAGCCAACAAGATTCACAGAATCATATAACTGGTTAATAAAAGATGCTTCCATGGAATTAAGGTATAAACTGTGCTTTTTATCTGTCCATTCAGTAGAGGTAGACTCTGCCACCACAGAACTCTGTTTTATTATCATCAACACACATCATCAGCAAGTTATTGCAAAAGGGAAGAAATTAAAACAGTACGTAATTCTTGCTGGCAACCAGAATAGAAAACAACAATCCAAAATTAAAGTAAATAAATACCAAACTATAAAATAAAACTAATGCTCAAAAGAAGTAAAGGTTGTAAATGAAAAATTAAAAGAAGATGCATGCTTGAAAATAAACAAATAAAAAATTAGCCTATAAAAGTGTTTTATTAGTATATTAGGTGGTTTTAAAGTGAAGCAAGGAAATTGAGCTGCAAACCCATATGAAAATTACACTTGTCAACTGAGAGGGAGAAGCCTCTAGACTCCTCCGAGGCTCAATTCTGTTGATACCCTCCATGCAAAAAACACCTTAAGAAAAGATCCCTAGAGCGATGAAGACAAATATATTTGAAGGGAGGGGTAGAGATGATGGCAGGTGAGATGTACTGAAAAGGTGATCAGTCGAGGAATGAGGATTGACAAAAGAAAGTTACACTTGTCATCACTTTTACACGTGTAATAGGACTTTCACATATCCACGTCACTCCTTAAAACAAGCGCCAGATATTTGTTGGAGTGTTCAAAATATCTCCTCCCTCCCTCGCTTCTCCTTCTCTCCTTTTCGCTTAACTTCGGAGATAAGATTATGTAGGCAGTACTTTCTTTTTTTCCTTCAACTATTTTTATTTCTTATTTATATTTGGAGATGTTATCTTTAAATGCATACATTTAATTTGGTTTTTTACTTGATTATGGCTTTTATTATATGTTTATGTAAAAGATATTTTTATAATAAGACTCAAGTTTGGCCTTTTTATTAAATTAACCCAAAAAAATTAATTAATTGTCAAAATAACCCACCTTTTTAATTAAATATCAAAATGACCCAAAAGCTACAGTAAATTTAGGTGGAGCCAAATTAAATGGCTCCACCAAGTTGCCACATCAGCATAGGGGATTAAAAATAATTTTTGGTGGAGCCATTTTTAATGGCTCCCTTTGCATATAATAATCTGAGGAAATCATGTAAAATCTAAAAATTAGGAGCCTTTAAAACAATTTTTAATTTTTGGTGGAGCCATTTGAAATGGCGCACCACCACCTTTACAACTTGTTTTTTTTTAAAAATTTTGTCTTTTTTTACTTTTTCATGTATTTAAAAATTAAAGGCCTAAAAGCAATTTTCCTTTTTGGTGGTGCCATTTGAAATGGCGCCACCACCCTCTAATTTTTTTACTTTTATATTAATTTCTTATTTTATTTTATTTATTTATTTTATATTATTAATTTTAAAAAATTTGTAATGTGTATTTAAAATGTTTTATAATATATTTTTAAAAATTTTAAATAGCATTTTAAATAATTTTTTTAACTTTAGATATATTTTAGTAATTATTTTAAATATTATATTTTTTACTTTTTTCAAGTTTTTGAAAAGTTTGGGGACTTAAAAGTAATTTTTCCTTTTTTTGGTGGTGCCATTTGAAATGGCGCCACCACCCTCTTACCCCTTTTTCTTTTTCTTTTTTTACTTTTTCATTATTTTATTATTTTATTTTATTTAGTTATTTTATATTATTAATTTTAAAATATTTGTAATGTGTATTTAAAATGTTTTATAATATATTTTTAAAAATTTTAAATAGTATTTTAAATAAATTTTTTAACTTTAGATATATTTTAGTAATTATTTTAAATATTATATTTTTTACTTTTTTTAAGTTTTTGAAAAGTTTGGGGGACTTAAAAGTAATTTTTCCTTTTTTTGGTGGTGCCATTTGCAATGGCGCCACCTCTACTGACACTACTTTATTGTTTTAATTTAGTTATTTATTTTATTTTATTTTATTAATTTTAAAAAATTTGTAATGTATATTTAAAATGTTGTATAATATATTATTTAAAATTTTAAATAATTTTTTTAACTTTAGATATATATATTTGAAATTATTTCTTTATAAATTTTAAATTTATTGTTCAAATTGCTTTTGAAATTATTAGTTTTATAATAATTAAAATGTATGTTTAATCTTATATTAAATTTACATAGAATTTTTTAAATTAAAATTTTTAATTTTTTCTTAATTTATTTGAAGTTTTGACTTTGATCTTAATGTTAGATGGACAGACCAATTAGACTGCGGTGGAACCTCACAGATACACGAAATTCCTAATTATGGTGGGAGTTCATACAGCAACCCTACCCTCAGTCCCCGTCTACAAATACATCCGGAGGTGATAATAAGCACAGAGGCAAATGTTAGAGAAATGACCAATAATGGTGAAGATTCTGATCAAGACGTTGAAGATTTTAGTGACCCCGATGTTGATGAAGTTCCGGACGATATCGATGATGAAGGCCCGGAAGAGGTTGAAGATGTTCACGGCCCTTCATTAAGTAACCCAAGTCATGCCATTATCTTACGAAATGAACCTGGGGGCGACATGTTAAATGTAGATCCAGATGCAGCACATGCATCCGAGTTTCCTGAGTATGCCGATATAGTACCTGCTCATAGATTGGCGCTAAATTCACAGTTCGAGGAGTTATTCGTTGGGCAACTATTCGAGAACAAGGCGGACTGTGTGTTTGCCATCAAACAATACACTCTGAAGTTGTCGATTGATTACAAGGTTGTCAAATCTACACCGACATTATATGTTGGGGAATGTTGGAGAGCGATGGGTGTGGTTGGCGAGTTCGAATTTGCATTTATCTGAGAGGACTCAACAATTGCAAATACGTAAACTAGAAGGGCATCATACATGTAGCGTCGCACGTATGTCTCAAGACCACCGAAATTGGATGCCAAAAGTGTTTGCAACTGCATCATACCACTAGTGAAAGATAGTCCAATCATTCCTGTGTCAACATTGATTGCGACATACAAGCTCGATTTCGATCTGAGTTTCGTATAGGAAAGCGTGGTTGGCGAAACAAATGGCCATGCAACAATTTATGCGGGGGTGGGATGAGTCATACAATGAACTTTGTGGTTGGATTTCAATGATGGTTGAATACATCCGGGAACTATCGTGGACTTGCAAACATTGCCTTATAGAGCCGTCTTTGGACAATTGGAACCGGGAGAAGAGTTTTTCGTCGATCGGTATTCGGACTTTCGATCCATGTGTTAGAGCTTTCCCCCACTGCAAACCACTAGTGCAAGTTGATGGAACATGGCTTTATGGAAAATACACACAAATACTTTTGATTGCGGTTGCACAAGACGATAATGGAAATGTACTACCGATCACTTTTGCCATCGTAGAGTCAGAGAACTCCGAATCGTGGGCGTATTTCATTCAGAACTTACGGAGACATGTTGTCAGGCAAGACAACATTTGCATTATATCCGACAGATCAAAGGGTCTTGTTGCTGCGATTCGACAATCTGAGGTTCCATGGAGGTCCGTCTATTGTATTCGTCACATCGCTGTCAACTTCCACAATCAGTACAAGAATAAAGACTGGCGCAAACGAATTGTGAACATGGGTAAATATATCATATTTACTATTTCCTAATTTGAATAGTAAAATAACTTAAAATTAGAATACATACATAGGATACGAGCTGGAAGCACACCGTTTCAGACATAAGCTGGCGAGGTTAGAGACTGATATGGAAGGGTCCAATCCTTCTCTCAGACAGTGGTTAGGTAGCATGGAGCCGTGGCAATGGGCCCAATGTTTTGACGAGGGTATCGATATGGTCAAATGACAACTAACCTCGTTGAGGCCATTAACTCCGTCTTGAGGCGTACACGTCACTTGCCGATTTCACCGATTTGGTAGTTTTTCACCACATTTTATAGGCTAGCAACCTTAATGCCAAAAATGGGGTTGAAACAAAGCAAATGATTAGAGCGAGGACACGTATACGTCGAAAAAATTAGGGATGCCATGAAAGAGAACACCGAAAGGGCTAGGTCGATGAATGCAGAACTATATTCCGAAATTTGGAAACTTTTCGAGTGACAGAGTATATTAGTCGTCGGTCGGGAATTCCGCCACGGTCATATGGAGTTGATCTCCTAAACAGGCGATGTGAGTGCAGGATGTTCCAAACACTACGTTATCCGTGTGTGCACGTGGTTGCAGCGTGTGCTACCTACAGTTTGAATACCGAACAATATATCGACAATGTGTACACACTTGAACGTACATTGCGTATTTAGGGTAATGAGTTTCCCGTATTAAGGGATGTATCAACATGGGAAGTGCAACCGCCTGTGTTTGAGATGTTACCAGATCGGTCACTGCGTAGGAGAATCAAAGGTAGACCGACAACAACGAGGATTCGGAATGACATGGATATAAGAGAACAAGTTGATCCAAAACGTTGCACCATATGTAGAATAGTTGGCCACAATAAAAACAAATGTCCTCATAGAAACGTCTACACTGGTCAATCTTCACGATCTGAAAGAAATTAAATGTTCTACCTGATGTTTGCATTTTATGATATCTTAGAATTAAAGTTTGTATTATTTAATGTTAATTTTTTACTTAAAATTAATAGTTGCAAATTTAAACACTTTAAAAGACATCATAAATTATATAAAAACAAGACTAATATATAAGTTGTGGAACTCTTGAGTAATACAAGAAATATGACATAACACTTAAAAATTAACATAACTTAAAATTGGAAAGAGCCGGGAGTGGTATCGTCGTTCGGGGTATAGCGATTCACGGGCTTTCGTTGACGAGGTGGACGTTGGGGTGTACGGTACACATCAGGAATATCGGCAGCTGGATCAAACGTGGCCTGAGGCGGAGTGGAGTTCATGTTATTACCAAACATATCAAATGATATCGGTGGTTGCTCTGGGTGAAATGAACTCGAACCGTCTATGTCTTGGTGAAATAAACTCGAATCGCCTATATGCGGGTGAAATGAACTCGAACCGCCTATGTCCGGGTGATATGAACTTGAACCACTTATGTGCGGGTGATTTGAACTTGGCGGCAATGTTCGAGTGATATGAACTGCTATGCGACTCATCACAAAAAGCGTCAACCCATTGGTCCGATGTGTTCAAAGGTTGGTTCTCCGAGTTGGGCTCCACCATATGTTGATCCTCTAGCTCCCTCATAGGTTGATTTCCACGTCTGTAGCCATGACCTGGTACTATCATAAGCCCATCCACCATATAAATAAACACGCCATCGAGTCATGTACCATTGCATGTATTCAGTCGATGGACTAAAGTCAAACATGCACGAGTGCATCTCAGGCCGTCTGTCATACCGGGTATTCCATAGTGCTATAAAAGATTGATGTTCCACGCGCCAATCTGTTGTATGTTTCCCCCTCATGGTCTTACCGTGGACCTCATCAAATTGTTCTGGCTCGACCGGCACAAATTGTCTACACCCAAATTGTCGCATAACTCGATCACCGTTGTACCACTCAACGGTTGAGAAGTTGAGCACCGGCGTGTTAATGCACCACGCATGGGCTTCAGCGTGAACCCTCTGAGGAATAAGGGTTGCAACGTTCAGTGCAGAATACGGCATCCACAAGAACTGCACAATATAACATAATGAGTCAATTCACATAACATACTATAACTGGATAAGTTAAATAAAGGTTACTTAAACTATATTAATATATATTACTTTCTCTCCAGCGTACGCCTCTATCATTTGACGGTAAATGATTAATGTTTGGCTCGCACCAATTCCCGGAGACGTCGCCCATCTAAAATCGCAACAAACATGTTGGCAGTTAAACTTTGAAAAATGTTATCCACACTTATAAGTCGTTAAATGTTAAGTATAATTCTATTTTTACCTATTCATAAGTGGCCACGAATATGGTTGGTGCCTAACAGCTGCTAGAAACGGCATCCTGTATAAAGCCCAAGACTGCAGTAGACCCAGACAACCAGCCATATTACTAACCCCATGTTTTGTTGCTCGACAAAGCTCATAGTATAATGCGGCCAACACTGCTGATCCCCAGCTGTAACTACCGGCACGAGAAAAATCCTCCAATAGAGGCAAATACTTTAAGTGGACTCTATTAGACGTGTTGTTCGGCATAAGCACCCCCCCAATCAGCTACATAATATAGGCTCGAGCAGCATACATCACCTCCTGCTCAGTGGTAGTGCTCGATAACCGCTTAAAATTTGCTCTTAACCATGACAATCTCAAGCATGTGAAATTTTCTTTTCTCATCGAGAGGAACTGTCCAAGCGATGCAGTGGCATACTACTGAAGGTTCTAACACTTTGCTTCGACCCGAGACCACATCACCGTCAAATTTTAACCCAAGTTGCATAGCGACGTCTTCTAATGTGATAGTGCACTCCCCACACGGCATAATGAAGGTGTGGGTCTCCGTACACCACCGCTCAACTAAGGCGGATATTAAGTTTGCCCTCAGGTCAAACCTCCAGATCAATGCGACGTCCCCAAATCCTGCCATCTGTAAGTATGGCATGATCCGCTCGTCCGGATCATACTTGGGAAAATAAAACCGCGACCTCAAAACCCGATAACCATCCTGTATGGTAATTTTTTTTTTAAATTTGATAAATCAATTATCTATATAATTTAAACATAAAAAAAATATATTGAAGAGTAAAATTGAAAGGTTGAAAAAACAAAAACATCATACTTATACTATACCAACATAGCCATTCTAAATATTTTTTTATTTCACTTAAATTAAATAAGTAATAATATATTAATAATAGAAACATAAGAAAGACCCTCAACATCATGACCACCACTTCGAATCTTAAGTTAACTTTCAATAGGATATTTATTTAGTTCTAAAGGTTTAAGTTGTGGAATTTAACAACATTTTTTTCGGATATTTATGCTCTTTGTACTTAGATTGTTATTTGGATTATTATAAAGTTAAGTGTCTTCAGGTTTTTTTTTTCTTATTTAAGGTTAAAATTTAAGAGGAATTATAAATAATTTTAGATATTGAATATACTAACATTATAACCCTACTACATCGTGATTTTTAAAATTTTTATTTCATTATGTTAAAATTTTAATTTTAAAATAAATTTTATTAAATTATAATATTATTTTACTATAAATAATTAAATATATTATAATTATTTCAGAGTTGTGAAGTTGCGCACTCATTTTTCCTTTTAAAATTTTAAAGCAGTTAAAAAGGAATAATAACAACTAAATAGAGATTAATATCATGCAATAAAATAGTTAAAAATGAATAATAACACCTAAATAGAGATTAATATCATGCAAGAAAATAGTTAAAAATGAATAATAACAACTAATTAGAGATTAATATCATGTAAGAAAATAGTTAAAAATGAATAATAACAACTAAATAGAGATAAATATTTTAAAGCAGTCAAAATACGTTCAACAGAGTAGCGATTAGCAAGAAAAATAAGTAACTAAAACGATTTTTATTTCAATTATAAATAATTTTATTGTTTGCGTCGATCATCGATGATGTGTGATCCGTATTTGCTCAGAAGACATTTTAATATCTGTACAACAAAAAAACATAAATACAACAATTATTTTTAATATAACATTAACTATAAAAAATACAAATAAAACAATAAAATACATAACTTTAATTTCTCTCAATTAGCAATTTCAATCGGTGGGGGACCAAGCCCCACCCTATATATAATACAAAATTTTAATTACTTATTTTTTTGTTTATTAATAGTCACATCACTGACATGATGTGACTAGTTATAATATATATATTTATTTTTAATTCATTCTTTAAATAAAATAAGAATAAAATTAAAATTTTTAATTTAAACAATTCTATGTAAAATTAATATAATATTTAAAATAATTACAAAAATATATCTAAAGTTAAAAAATTTATTGAAAATAATATTTAAAATTTTTAAAAATATATTATAAAACGCGTTTTAAATACACATTACAAATTTTTAAATTTAATAATATAAATTAAATAAATAAAATAAAATAATAAAATAATAAAAAGGGAAAAAAAAAAGAAAAAGGGGTAAGAGGGTGGTGGCGCCATTTCAAATGGCACCACCAAAAAAGGAAAAATTGCTTTTAAGTCCCCCAAACTTTTCAAAAACTTGAAAAAAGTAAAAAATATAATATTTAAAATAATTATTAAAATATATCTAAAGTTAAAAAATTTATTTAAAATACTATTTAAAATTTTTTAAAAATATATTATAAAACATTTTAAATACACATTACAAATATTTTAAAATTAATAATATAAAATAACTAAATAAAATAAAATAATAAAATAATAAAAAAGTAAAAAAAAAAAGAAAAAGGGGTAAGAGGGTGGTGGCGCCATTTCAAATGGCACCACCAAAAAAAAGAAAAATTGCTTTTAAGTCCCCCAAACTTTTCAAAAACTTAAAAAAAGTAAAAAATATAATATTTAAAATAATTACTAAAATATATCTAAAGTTAAAAAATTTATTTAAAATACTATTTAAATTTTTTTAAAAATATATTATAAAACATTTTAAATACACATTACAAATATTTTAAAATTAATAATATAAAATAACTAAATAAAATAAAATAATAAAATAATAAAAAAGTAAAAAAAGAAAAAAAGAAAAAGGGGTAAGAGGGTGGTGGCGCCATTTCAAATGGCACCACCAAAAAAAGGAAAAATTACTTTTAAGTCCCCCAAACTTTTCAAAAATTTGAAAAAGTAAAAAAATATAATATTTAAAATAATTACTAAAATATATCTAAAGTTAAAAAATTTATTTAAAATACTATTTACAATTTTTAAAAATATATTATAAAACATTTTAAATACACATTACAAATTTTTTAAAATTAATAATATAAAATAAATGAATAAAATAAAATAAGAAATTAATATAAAAGTAAAAAAAAAATTGAGTAGGGTGGTGGCGCCATTTCAAATGGCACCACCAAAAAAGGGAAAATTGCTTTTTAGGCCTTTAATTTTTTAAATACATGAAAAAGTAAAAAAAAAAAGACAAAATTAAAAAAAAAAACAAGCTGTAAAGGTGGTGGCGCCATTTCAAATGGCTCCACCAAAAATTGGAAAATTATTTTAAAGGCCCCTAATTTTTTAGATTTTACAGTATTTCCCTTGTATTTTATACAGGTGAAGCCATTTTCAATGGCTCCACCAAAAAATTATTATTTAATCCCCTATGCTGATGTGGCAACTTGGTGGAGCCATTTGATTTGGCTCCACCTAAATTTACTGTAGCTTTTAGGTCATTTTGGTATTTAATTAAAAAGGTGAGTTATTTTGACAATTAATTAATTTTTTTGGGTTAGTTTAATAAAAAGGCCCTCAAGTTTAGGGTAATCTTAGATCATTATAAAAGTTTGTGTCATCAAATCATAAGGTCAATCCTATAAAGTATAATTAATAATAGGATAAATTACATCAACAGTCACCCAATTTTAGGGTAACTGACAAAACAGTCACCTAGGTTTCATTTCAGTCACTCAACTTTCGAAAAGTTACAAAATAGTCACTAATTAACAGTTACCGTTAGGGTGTTAACGGAATTGCTGACGTGGCAAGTTTATCAGCTGATGTGGCAAGTTGACTTGCCACGTTGGTGAAGCAACTCCATTTTCATCTTCTTCTTCTTCTTCTTCTTCTTCTTCTTCTTCTTCTTCTTATTTTAATTTCAGTTCCCAATTTTTGTAACTGGTTATGGCAGATGATACATATGACCACGAAATAGCATAAAATTAAAGGAATATAACTAAGAAAGACCTATATCGTTTATTAGAATAGCATAAAAGAAACTAAAGGTATTCAAATGAACACACATTTCATTGTTGCACTTGAAAATGGAAAAGATTAACAAGAAAGATTCAATTGTTCTTTCTAAAGCTTCAATGACCATGTTTGTGGCCTATGAGACATATTAAGCAACAACTTTCTACGGAATCCATAATTATGCCTTCCTATCGCTAATCTCGAGTAAGCAACCAACCAATCTAAGTTATGACAGAGAAGAATACTGATAAAGAAAATATCTCAACATATATTCTATTATTTTGGTGTCTTAAGCTTTTCCCCAGCAGCAAGGTTCAATTTTTCATTATACAGTTTTAACAGCTCAGAAGCTTTTTCTTCATAACAATACACAAATCTCTGAAGGAACACCTTCTCTGAACTTGCAAACAATGTCGTCAACCCTGATACTTTTACAAGTAAACCCTTTGATATAAGATCTTTAACAAACAAACCCCTTGGAACAATTCTCTTCTCCAAGCTCAATCCTAGCAAATAGGGTTGCTTAGCAACAAATGAAGCCTTGAATCCCATTACATTCACAAGGAAATCCATCAATGCTTTAATTCTACCCTCAGAAGCTGCCATTACCAAGGGATGATTCTTAAAAGCATCTAAAATCTCTTCCTCAGACCAACCACATTTCTTATAAACATCAAACTTTGTCTCCCAAGTGGGTTTGCTCATTGAACCCAAAATAGTAACAGCTAAAATAAAAGTAAACCTCTCAGGACTGAACCCCATTTGCTTTACTTTCTCTACAATCTCTTTGAATTGAATTGGAGTATAAAAGAATGTTTTAGGAACCCGACGAAATCTTTTAACTATGTTAAGCTCAGGCACTCCGTTTTGTCTCAAAACATTACTATTAGGCCAAATGTAAGAATCGAAATCATACAAAAGCATACGAGGAAACAAATTTAGAACACCAAGGATATCATTATTGGACTGAAGTAGATCGCAAAGGAAGTTAAAAGAAGCGATAATTCTATTCTCTAAGCTAAGAATAAGAAGGGATGGACATTTAGATAAACACTTGGCAAGATCAGAGCTTAAAATGCCTTTGGAGTTCAAAAAAGTGATTTTGGGCAAAAGGGTTTTCTCAACATCAGATGCAAGCACACATGGCCGCCTCTTAATGAGGGTTGCGATTTGGGTTTTCGAGAATCCATGGTTCTTCAACAAGGCGATGACGGAATCAGTTTATTCGGGGTTTTGAAGTTGACGTATTTGGAGGTGAAATGGCGGATTCGAGGATAACCTACGATTTTTATGAGGTAAGAGATCGTAAGCGATTGTTGATTTGCAATGGTTGAGATGGATTTGAGAGAGAATGAAAATGATGGGTTGTTTGAAAAATGTATAAAAGATTGTAGGTTTTGAAAGCTTTGAACTTATTGGGTCTCCCGGATTATTTTAGGGAGAAAACAAAAAATTGGGAACTAAAATTAAGGCAATAAGAAGAAGAAGAAGAAGAAGAAGAAGAAGAAGAAGAAGAGGAAAATGGAGCTGCTTCACCAACGCGGCAAGTCAACTTGCCACATCAGCTGGTAAACTTGCCACGTCAGCAATTTCGTTAACACCCTAACGGTAACTGTTAATTAGTGACTATTTTGTAACTTTTCAAAAGTTGAGTGACTGAAATGAAACCTAGGTGACTATTTTGTCGGTTACCCTAAAGTTGAGTGACTGTTGGTGTAATTTACCCTTAATAATATCTTGACGTTTATAGGTACTAAGTTCAAATATTGAAGGAATTTTATTTATTCACCAGTCTTTAATATTAGGAAGTCCACAATTATGTGAGTATTCTATCTCTTTTTTCTCATTTTTCTTTTCAAAATCCTCTTCAACCTTCCAAAAAGTAATTTATTATTAGGGAAAATTATCGCATCAAGAACACATCGGCAATTATGTTGTCAATATGATTAATTTTTTTTATAGTTTTACATTGTAGTATAAATAAATAAATAATTGTCTAAGTCAAATGACTTGAACAACCATTTATCAGAAATTCATTTAATATGTATATATTTTTCTTAAGTTTGAAGTGTCTATGATCGGCTATATTAGCACCACTAACGGTTAAACCAATTAACTAACAGTTTTTGCTAATGAATTTTCGTCATTAATTTAAATTAGGGTTTTGCTAAAGTTTTTAGTTGAAACTTGAAACATAAAGATGTTGATGTCCATTTAGGATTTCGTTAAAAAATTTTAAATTACATTATACTTATCATAAAATTTCAAATTATATGTTAGTCCAACCATTAAAATATTTAATATTATTGTCACCGTTTAAAGTCGAAATAATTATTCTAATTTCGACCAAGTGCAAAATATTTGGCTAAGAAAAAAATCATATATAATTCAACCCCCATGAACACCATAATAACAAGTAACCCTAAAAGAAAACTTATTCAAAAGTCTGCCAAGTAGCACGAGTTAGGATTTTCTTAGTCTGCCTAGTAGCACGATTATCATCTAATTTTAGGGTTTTGAGGGTTCTGCTGTCGTCTGAAGGAGATTTGATCGTTAGGAAGCGAAAGCAAGTTATGGCTAATATTGATATGGTAGATACGGATTTAGCCAATCTGAATATTATGGATGAAGAGAAAAATCCCATGATGATTGTGGGAGAAGATACTGCCGGGGCACAGCCTTATGACCTGTGTTTAGTAGGGAGAGTCCTTACGGACAGCGTAGTGATTTTTTTGTTCTTGAAAAATACTTTGGCCGATTTATGGCAACCGTTGAGAGGGGTGACTATCACAGAGTTGGATGATAAAAGGTTTTTTTTAGATTCTACAGCGAGATAGATTTAAAACGAGTACTGGATGGGCTGCCATGGTTTTTTAATCGCCATCTAATTGTTATTCATAAACTGGTAGGGGATGAAGACCATAATTCAGTTCCTCTTTGGCAAACGATTTTCTGGGTTCAGGTTCACAATTTGCCAACTGGATTCACATCAGAAGAAACAGCAGGTCAGCTTGGGAATTTTGTTGGTAATTTTGTGTAATATGACACATCGGTGGTGACAAGAGGGGGTAGTAATTTCATGCGAATCAGGGTTTTGATTGATATCCGTCTACCACTCAAAAGAAAGAAACGTATTGGCATTGGCCGGAACAGATTTATATATGTCACTTTCCAATATGAAAGGTTGCCACTTTTTTGTTTTATTTGTGGACGGCTTGGACATGGGGAAAGTTATTGTGAGGTCAGATTACCATTAGGAAATCAGCAAGTGGAGTTTGGGTGGAATTTGTCAATGAGAGCTACGCCAAGAAGGGGAGGACAGGTTGTGAGCAAATGGCTAAGGGAGGAATCAGAAACGAATAGGTGGAAGGAGATGGAGATAGACGGGGAAAGAGGTGCACGAAAAATTGGGGTAGAGGATACAGATAATAGTGAGGTGCGTATGGGAGTAGGTTCACTGGGACGTTTTACACGACTGATTCAGAAAATAATAGATCAGGCAACTTCAAAACAATGAGAGCTAAAGGAAGTTGAAGATGAATCGAAAGACATACCAATGGAATTTGTGGATGGTAAAAAAAGGCAGAGGTTTAATTCAGAACAGGGTCTCATGGGGGATATTAGGGGTATACCGGAGAGGGGTTTGGAGGACAATATATCGGCGGCCACTAATGAGGTGGCTGACCGCGAACAGTTCGTCGTCTCAAAAATAAGTTGAGACGTATTCAGCCCCAAATTTTGTTTCTCATGGAAACAAAGGTTACAAGTAAACGAATGGAATCAATAAGAAGGCAATATGGTTTTTTGAATGGTATTGACGTAGCAGCAGTGGGTATGAGAGGAGGATTGTCATTAGGATGGAGGGAAGGGCTGAATTTAACTTTGAAAAGTTTTTCCAATTCTCATATTGATGTTGAGGTGGAAAATGAAGATGAATTAGATACATGGAGGTTTACAGGATTCTATGGAGCGCCAGTGGAGAATGAAAGAAAAGAGTCATGGAAGTTATTAAGGGCTTTAAAATGCGAGAATAACAAGCCTTGGCTGATTACAGGAGACTTTAACGAAATTCTTTTCTCCTTTGAAAAGAAAGGGGGAAGAATCCGTGAGGAAAGACAGATGGTTGCGTTCAGGGAGACACTTGAATATTGCGAGATATACGATTTGGGGTTCTCTGGACAGTGGTACACTTGGGAAAGAGGTTGTCTAGTTGACAACAATATTAGAGATTGGCTGGATAAAGGAGTTGCAAACACAGAATGGTAGAACCTTTTCCCAGGCTATAAAGTCAGTCATATACAACACAGTTTCTCGGATCATTGTCCGATTGTCGTGGATACATGTGGGGTGGAAGAATTGCGAGGAGGGGTGCAACAGTTGCATTTTTAATTCAACGCAGACTGGATTCTGAATTCAGGAGTTGAAGAACGGATAAAATGGGAATGGAACTCAAATAATTCGAATGTGGTGGATAAGCTAAGGAAATTGGGATTGAATTTGACTAATTGGGCTAAAGAAGAGAGAAGATTAAAAGATCGTAGAACGAAAGATTTAAATGGCAGATTGCTTGAATTAGGAACTGAAGAAATCAATAATGCAATTTTGGAGGAAATTACAAATATTAAATTAGAGTTGAATTTCGAAGCAGATAAGAATGAGCTTTCTGGGAACAAAGGGCAATAGTTAATTGGCTTCGTATGGGAGACAGAAATACGGCTTTCTTTCATAAGAGTGCAACACAATGCAAAAGGAAAAATATGATCAAGGGACTGGAAAACGAAGCTGGGAACTTGGTTACTGACACGGACGCAATTCATAATTTGGCTACAGAGTATTTCAAAGAGTTGTTCTCATCTAAAGAAGTAAGCAATTGTGATAGATTGATAGAGTCCTATTTGCCATGCATCACGGACGAACACAACAGCATGTTAATGGCAGCCTTTAGAGAAGAAGAAGTTGTTGAGGCGATAAAATCCATAGCACCCCTTAAGGCATCAGGGAAGGACGGTTTCCCGGCAATATTTTATCAAAAATACTGGTACATTGTAGGGGAGGATGTTACTAGATATTGTTTGGATATTCTCAATGGCCGAGGAAATATAGAAGAGATAAACAAAACAAGCATCGTTCTTATTCCCAAAGAGAAGTCACCAAGGACAATGAACAAGTTCCGCCCAATTAGCCTTTGCAATGTGATCTATAAAATTGTTTCAAAGGTAATTGTTTAACATTTTCGACTGGTTCTTGATTTATGTATTGAAGATACACAAGGGGCATTTGTAGCAGGAAGGCAAATCACGGACAACATTTTCGTGGCTTACGAGATCTTGCATTCGTTTAAAAAAAGAAGAGGATCATCAAAGAAAAGCTTTGCTTTAAAACTTGATATAAGTAAAGCATATGACAGAATTGAATGGAGTTTTTTAGAAAGAATGTTGCGTGGTATGGGCTTCTGTGAGGGCTGGATTTCACTTATTATGAGATGTATCACTAGTGTAGTGTATACAGTGGTGATCAATGGGAAGCATGGAGAAGAATTCAAGCCTCGACGAGGATTACGACAAGGTGACCCATTAAGTCCGTACTTGTTCCTTATTTGTGCAGAAGGTTTCTCAAGATTAATAGCACTTGCTAAGGAAGAAGGGAGGCTTTCTGGGACAAGAGTGGGAAGAGGAGATGTCTCGGTATCACATTTATTTTTTACGGACGATAGTGTGCTATTTGGTGAGGCTTCAGGGGAAGGGGCATATAATATGAAATGTGTGATTCAAGAGTATGAAAAGATCTTGGGACAATTGGTCAACTTCGACAAGTCGCTTATCTACTTCAGTGGCAATGTTGATTTGGAAACACAAGCACAGGTGGAAAGAATTTTGGGGGTGAGAATATCTAACAATCCAGAAAAATACTTAGGGTTGCCAACGATGGTAGGCTGTCGACAAAAGCACGCCTTTGTGGATATCAAAGAACGCTGTGTTAAGTTACTGAGTAATTGGAGCATGCGGTTTTTATCAACTGGGGGAAAAGAGGTATTTTTGAAATCTGTTTTACAAGCAATCCCGATCTATGCAATGCAATGCTTTAAGTTACCGATTTCGTTTTGTCAAGAACTCGAGAGTTTAATGAGCAAATTCTGGTGGTGAAATTCTAAAACAAATAAGGGTATTCATTGGTGTAAATAGAGTGAAATGTGTATCCCCAAAGCGAAGGGAGGGTTAGGTTTTAAAGATTTGGCAAAATTTAATTTGGCCCTACTAGCGAAGCAGGGATGGAAAATTATCATGCAGCCAGATTGTTTGTTTGCGCGTGTTATGAAAGCTAAGTACTTCCCAACAGGGGATTTTATGAGTGCTAATTTAGGATCTTACCCTTCGTATACCTGGCGAAGTATTTGTGGAGCAAGACAACTTCTCGACAAGGGGATGGGGTGGCGAATTGGTAATGGTGACTCAGTCAATATATGGAACGATAGTTGGCTCCCGGGACCTGGCAGTGGCAGAGTAACATGTCAGAATATGAATATTCGGTATACTCAGGTATCAGATTTAATAGATAAGGAAACTTATACTTGGAAGCATGATACTATTCGATCGCTACTCGGAGAGGAGCAGTTGAAACGCATTCTCGCAATCCCATTGGCAAGCAGTAGACCACGAGACAAACTTGTGTGGCGAGGGGATAATATAGGGATATATATAGCAAAGAGCGGATACAAATGGCTTATTACAGAGGGGGATTCTAGAATACATAGTGAAATTCCTACTAAATTCTTTACAAAATTATGGGAACTTCAGGTGCCAAGTAAAATTTGTATTCTCATGTGGAAAATTGCGAATAAATATTTACCCACGCTACATAATCTTAAAAGACGCTAAGCGGCAAAGTGAACCCTTTATGCCGGTATGTCAAAGCGAGGAAGAATCGGTGGAGCATCTTTTTAGGGGAGTGTCCTTCACACATCAGTGTTGCGGAGAGTAGGAATGCCATTATCAACAGAGACAATGAGAGAAGCGGTTGGAAAAATTGGTTTGCATCGAATTTGAAAATCGAGAATATTGAAGCATGCAAAATCGAGATCTATTGCCTACTGGGCTATCTGGTATAATCGCAACAAACTCTATCATGAAGGAGTACGAGAACATGTGAATGATGTTGTTGGGTCATCAAAGCCTACTATATAGAAATTTCTAGTATTGGGGAGAGTTTAAAGAATACAAATGTATCTACATGTTTAGGCTGGAAACCGCCGGACAATGATATCATAAAAATTAATTTTGATGCCTCTTTTAATAGAAACACAAGACGTTCCATTTCGGGAATCATTGCAAGAAACAATGAAGGTCTGACAATGGCTGCATGTACCTTTCCATGGGAAAATATATCAGATCCAGTTATGGCTGAGGCTAGGGCGTGCCTGCAAGCTACGATTATGGCAGAAGAGATGGGCTTCCAGGACATTTGCATTGAAGGAGATGCGCTAACTATTATACGAAAACTGAAGTCTGCAGAAGAGGATAGATCGTGTATTAGCAGTTTGATTAAAGAAATAAAGGGGAGAGTTACCAATTTTAGAAGAGTGAGTTTCAAGCATGTACCAAGGGAAGCCAACAAAGTGGCTCACGCGATGGCAAAAGAAGGTGCTAGATACGAACTTCCCCGATATTGGATTGAGGAGGCGCCGCACGCGGTGGAGGTTCTGGTGATTCAAGAGAGAAGAAGCGGTGTTGATGGAAGTTAAATGGAAAAATAGAGTCCAAGATAAGTGATTTGGATGCCCGAAGAACTCATGATCTTGACAAGAGACTGTGGATCTAGAAATGTTCGATTTTGGGAGAAAATCGGTCTTTTCAATGGTTGATACGAGATGGTTTAGCTTTCAAACGCAGGAGAAGAAGTGTTACAAAGGCTGTGTTTTCTTTTTGCCGTTTCATTTTTCTTTGTATTCAATGTTGAACAGTTTTTAATTATGTTTCCTTTTGCACTTTCAAGGCACCGTTTTGGTGACCAATTATCTTTTGACAGGTTTTTTTATCCTTTTAAGGCCTGTAACACACTTATTGCTTCTCCATATCAATAAAAGTATCAACTAATTCAAAAAAAAAAAAAAACTTATTCAAAGAAATATTCTCCATATATACATTAATAATAGAAACAACAATCAAGTAAAAGAATCATTACTTTAAAAATAAAATCCAAAACAATGAATTTCGAATCCTCCAAAATTTCAGAGAACAAAATGGAATCAAACTAATATTTAATTTACAGACAAAAATAGACTGAACATAATTTTGGGTTTTAAAGTGGCAGCTTATACCCAACAATTTTAGAGAAAGAAAACAAAACTATAGCGGTCAAGATGACTTCCTTCCACCTGACCTTATGTCTTCCAAGAAGCACTTCTTTCACAAATTCGATCCCATATGATAGCTAGCAACCCTTTTGGGCTTTGGCGTAGTGAGTGTTCATCATGGGACGAAACAAAAAGATCAGACAGACAGACAGTGCTCTGTCTGATTCAAGTTGTCTGCTCGGCCTACGGTATCACCGTTTCTTTGAAAATCAATCTGACCTGCTTCAATAGAAAGGGAACTAATTGATTATCAAGCGAAGCCTCCATTTTCCAGCTTTTGCAAATATACGAGTACTATAGTTGTATGTATCAGCTGCCTGAAAACTTGTTTGAGCACAAAGCAAATCCTCCACTAATGTATAGTAGTTTTGTACAAGGGGAATAAGGTGTCCAAGTTTTATCATACACACATTCTCAAATTTGATTTTGTAATCTTAAAAGGATTAAGTCGATCTCTTAAGAATCTCAATTGTAGATAAACTTAAATCTCGGCCATCGTCGATGTAAAGTAAACTGTACCATTAGATTTAGGGACATAATTTGAATATATTTTAAAGTATTTATTCAAATACTTGATGTGCACTATTTTTCTATTTCATTCGTGACTTCTTACTTTTACTTTATTTTTTATGTCTTAAAAACTTTTCAATTTTTTTTTTTTCCGAGAGTGACTTGTCTTCAGCTTTGTACTCCAGGGAAGGCCTGTGAAAGTTGAATTTCGTCAAAACCGAACGTGATCAGAGTGGTCGTAACATTTCTATTCAAGTGGCTAGGGTTGTAAATGAACTGAGCTTAAACGAACAAACCTCTGTTCATGTTCGTTTGTTTATTTTTAAGCTTGTTCGTGTTCAGTTTGTGTTTGTTAAGAAGTTCACATTTTTGTTCATGTTCGTTTATTTAAAATTATGTGTGTTCATGTTCGTTTGTTTAATGTTCACGAACATGTTCATTTAACTTAATCGAATATATTCACAAACATTAAACAAACATGTTCATGAATATATAATTGAACATGTTCACAAACAATGTTAATAAATAATAAACAAACAAACAATAAATACATACACACATATATTGTTTGGATATAAAATAGTCAAATATAAATATTAATAATTATATTATAAATGAAAAAAAATACAAACCAAGATAATTTTATTAATATATATTAATAGAACAATAAACGAGTTTTAAGATAATTTTATTAATATATACTAATAGAATTTTTATAAGAAAATATCATTAATAAATAGACAAGTCAATAAACGAGCTTTTAAATGAGTTTGTTCGTGAACATAAACGAACCGAACACACCTCTGTTTGTGTTCATTCATTTATTAAGCGAACATAAAAATTTTGTTCATACTCATTTATTTAACTTAATAAACGAACAAAAATAAACTATTCACGAATAGTTCGATCTATTCATAAACAGTTGGATCTATTCATTTACACCTCTACAAGTGTCTAAGAATTGTGGTGCGAGAGTCCAAACAGTAAGCTTTTAATGGGCTGAAATTTATTGATAAGTCTCTCTACCTGACCGACCCTTGTTGGGTTCAGTACAGTGTTCACCTAAATGCTACAAAATGGCCGAGCTGCCCAAAACAGTTCCTGGGCTATTCACAAAGCTACCAATGGGCTTAAACCCACTAACCTCAGACAAGGCCGATATTATCGCCACACTTGGTTCTTTAATCTCGACACCCCTCAAATCATAATCCGTCCGTTATCTGGTATGTAAGAAGAGGCGAGGAATAGATAGGCACGTGTGTTCCCTCTGGCTTTTTTGCTTTTTCACTTATTTTCCCTAATTTTAGCAGTAAATTTTCCTCACCATTCTCTATTAATTAATGAGTTATTTTTCTTTAATTTCCAGAAATCACTAATAATTATAGCTTACTTTCCACTCTTCGTCAGTCCTTTTGGTTCTGAGAAATCCGGGTAAGTTTCTTTCCTTTTTTTTTTTCGGAATGGAATTTATTAATTAACTTTCCTTTTAATCTCTGACAAATCGAAGCTTTAATTATAAATTAAGCGACAATTTTTTTTTTTTTTTTGCCTGTGGGAATGAAGATCTGAGAATTTTGAAATTGCTGGTGTTTGAGTTGGTTGAATTTATTATCACGACGTTGACTTAAGTAATGAAGCTTACTTTCCTGATTTATTTTCCTTTTTTGTGGCTGACGGAAACAGTCGAGACTTCAAATCATTTATGGCTTCTTAATTAGCATATTAGCTTCTTTTGCCTGCTGTGAGCTTTCCTTTACACTTATATTCCCAACTTTTAGCAATTGAATTCAAGGTTACAGATTTTATAGATGATAACCGGTCAGCTTATTCTAAGTATTATCATGATTATCACTCTTTGGATAAGAAGCAATCCTTTTATTTGAAAACACTGGTAAAGATCTTCAATCCTGATTAAATCAAGTTGTTTTATCTGCTTATAACAAAAGAAATAGGATCGAAAATGGTTAGGCTTCTAATCTACGACTAGGAATAAGATTTAGGAATATGAAACTTATATTGTCAGTTCTTAGCAGATGAATGATCTAGGAAATGTTTGTTTGCTGATTAAATTGCTAGTTTATGTCATTGAGAGACCCTCTAATTTGTGGGGCTGAATTTGGGGTCCATTGTTAATGGGGCTCTGTTTTTGACGTTTTTAGAGGTTTGAGCTGAAAGCTGGCGTGTCTTTTTCCATTTAATTGATAATTGAATGGGGCTTTTGTATGAAATTAAATTTGATGAGATGTTCAACTTTTGCTCCGTTTTCTTTGACATTGTTGGTTCATTCCTTGATGTGATTAGTTGTTGTTGAGGTATTTACTAATTGAATCTTTACTTAAACATCTGTGCCTGATAAAAGAGGACATCTATAAGGTGCATGTGCTAGCTTAAACATAGATAGAGGAAAACAAGTTTGAGATGATAAATTGTTCTAGCTTTCCAGGGTCCACTTGATTTTTAATGCTTTCTTACTCTTGCTCCTAATTTCTTTGGTCAATACTTGTTAACATAATTTGAGGATCTACAATACATGAATGCAGTTGTAGACACTAATTCGTTTTGCTGAAATCTACTTTGCGTGTTAAACATATAATTGCTGATTTTCAGATCTGTTTTTTTTTTTTTTCTTGGAATTAGATGGATTACGCTGTGATATCTTGTGAGTTTCTTTTCCCTGTCCCTTAAACGGTTTTTGTTTTCTCGGTTTCAGACACCTTATCATTTTCAAATATGGAGAATGTAAAAGCAGAAGAGATGCCTCGTTCAGAATCTGTTTCATCGCCTGTAGATATGGGCCACATTTCTGGTGAAGGTCAAGCAATTTCGATTAGTAATGGAACAAAGCAACCTGAAATTCATTTGTTGGTAACAGACAGTTCTAAATCAGCCTGTTTACAAAATGCTTCTGGTGATCCAGTTAGAGGACAAGAAGCCAGTAGAACAGAAAGTGCAGCTTCAACTTCGTCAGTTAAAATTGAACAAACTGAGACAGATCATCAGGGTAGACTGATGGAAGATATTAAGACTGGGGGAATACATGATGGTTCTGATGAACATCCCTCTCAAAATACTGGTTCCAATCCAAAGGTTGGAGATTCCAGAAATGACCATTTAGAACCAGCCAGAACTGCTGTTGGATCTATTCATGGTGTTTCTGATGGACAACAATCTCAAGAAACCAATTCTGTTGTCAGTTCTTCTCTTGTTAATAATGACAATGGCGTGATTTTACCTTCTGTTTCTACCAATCAATCGCAAATTAGTGAGCTTACCTTGCCCCTTTCCGATATTGGTACCATTGCTGTTGGGTCCTCACAAGATACTTCTGTTGGATCCTCTCTTGATAGTTCTCATGTTCTGCTTGATGGCGTTATTTCATCCTCTCCCAAGGTCAATGACTCTAAGACAGGAGATGCTAAAAATGAGGATAATGTATACCAAATCAATGATCTTACCCTGCCTCATCAAAAGATTATCAGTTCTGCTGAATCCCCAAAATCTATTGTCCCTTCACGTAAAAAGCAAATT
The DNA here is from genome assembly GCA_025698515.1 of Gossypium sturtianum. NCBI lineage: Eukaryota > Viridiplantae > Streptophyta > Magnoliopsida > Malvales > Malvaceae > Gossypium > Gossypium sturtianum. The sequence goes on along the minus strand of CM046955.1, from coordinate 149,086,799 downwards.
GATTTAAATAGAGGTCTCATTGATACAGCTGCACCTTTTGAATCTGTTAAAGAAGCTGTTTCTAAGTTTGGAGGAATTGTTGATTGGAAAGCTCATAGAATGCAAACTTTGGAGGTATATTAGATATGTTAATATGGTCTTAAAATAATCTGCGTTGCTGCAATAAGTTTTTTCATGTCTAGTGAATGTTGTTTATCTTGAATTTTATTATGCCTTTATCAATTATTATTGATCATCATAAATTCGTCTTTTCTCTCTGCCTACTTTGTTCATGTCCACTAAAACTTAAATTTTATTTTTATGTAACAGAGACGCAAGTTTGTGGAACAAGAGTTTGTAAAAGTACAGGAAGAGATGCCTGAATATAAAAAACGGTCAGAGGATGCTGAAGAGGCAAAAATGAAAGTATTAAAGGAGCTCGATAGCACAAAGAGACTAATAGAAGAGCTCAAGCTAAACCTGGAGAGAGCACAAACTGAAGAAAATCAGGCAAAACAAGACTCTGAACTAGCCAAGCTTAGGGTGGAGGAGATGGAACAAGGGATTGCTGATGAGGCTAGTGTTGCAGCAAAGACACAGCTTGAGGTTGCTAAAGCCAGGCATGCAGCTGCAGTTTCGGAACTGAAATCCGTTAAAGAAGAGTTGGAAACATTAAAAAAGGAATATGCTTCTTTGATGAATGACAGAGATATCGCCATTAAGAAAGCTGAAGAGGCTGTTTCTGCTTCAAAGGAGGTTGAGAAGACAGTGGAAGAATTGACTATTGAGCTGATTGCCACAAAGGAGTCCTTAGAGTCTGCACATGCTGCCCATTTAGAAGCAGAAGAGAAAAGGATTGGAGCAGCAATGGCCCGAGACCAAGATACTCACCATTGGGAAAAGGAACTAAAACAGGTTGAAGAGGAGCTCCAAAGACTCAATCAGCAAATTCATTCAGCAAAGGATCTAAAATCAAAGCTAGACACTGCTTCAGCCCTGCTACTTGATTTAAAAGCTGAGTTAGCTTCTTATATGGAATCTACACTTAAGGAGGAAACTGATGGACACCACAATACTGAGTCACAGGCATCAGAGACAAGAACTCACACTGATGCACAAGCTTCCGTTGCTTCATTAAAGAAGGAACTTGAAGACGTGAAGGTCAATATAGAAAAAGCAACTGCAGAAGTGGATTGTTTGAAGGTGGCTGCTATTTCATTAAAATCAGAGCTTGACAAGGAAAAATCTGATCTTGCCAACACTAAGCAGAGAGAAGGCATGGCTTCAATTGCAGTTGCTTCTTTGGAAGCTGAACTGGAGAAGACTCGATCAGAAATAGCAGTAGTCCAGATGAAGGAAAAAGAGGCCAGAGAAAAAATGGTGGAGCTGCCCAAACAACTGCAGCAGGCAGCACAAATGGCTGATGAGGCCAAGTCACTTGCTGAAATGGCTCGTGAAGATCTGCGCAAAGCAAAAGAAGAAGCAGCGCAAGCAAAGGCTGGAGCAAGTACCATGGAGAGTCGATTACTTGCAGCTCAAAAAGAGATAGAGGCTGCCCGGGCTTCAGAGAAGTTAGCTTTAGCTGCAATCAAAGCGTTGCAAGAGAGCGAATTGGCTAAAAGCATTGATAATGTCGACTCACCAGCTGGTGTAACACTTTCCTTAGAGGAGTATTATGATCTTAGTAAACGTGCAAATGAGGCAGAGGAGCAGGCCAACATGAGGGTTGCAGCAGCTATTTCTCAAATTGAGGTAGCTAAGCAATCTGAGTCAAGAAGCTTGGGTAAGCTGGAAGAAGTGACCCGAGAGATGGCTGAAAGAAAGGAAGCACTAAAAATTGCTATGGAGAAGGCTGAGAAGGCCAAGGAAGGGAAGTTAGGTATTGAGCAGGAATTGAGAAGGTGGAGGGCTGAACATGAGCAGCGGCGTAAGGCTACTGAATTGAATCATGGAGAAAACCCTCCAAGGGCAAGCTCTGAGGGAAAGAAAGAAACAAAGAACTTTGAACCTGTACCTGCTGCTCCTACTCTGGCCGATACCCTAGCAAGCCCAAAGGCATATGATCACGGGAGCACCACAGAAACTGAATCATCCCCGGAACCGAAGGTTGTAAAGAAAAAGAAAAAGTCATTGTTCCCGAAGATTTTAATGTTTTTGTCCAGGAAGAAGTCAAGTTCATCCAAGTCCCACGTAAGCAGTCAATGAAGTGTTGCGGTATATTTGTTGTTGTGATTTTGCCTCCCTTTTTCTTGGGTTGTCACAGTGTCCATAAATGTTCAATAAGATTTGACAGATTTTTACTCATTGAGTGTAAATTCTAGTGATTTATTTGATGTATGATAAAGTTGAGAACATATTTTTGCATACTGGAAGGGTTGTATGGCTCTGTATAGGCTTTGAGACGCTTGGACGTCAGCTCTTGTAAAAGTGATGTTTGTTATGAGGACAGATTTTGGTTTGTTATTCACAGTATGCTTATTTTAAGAAATTCCTAACCTCGTCTGCATAAGCTAGTCACTTCTCCCCCGCAGGGAAGCTGCTAGCTTTTCATTAAGTTGTTCAATTTCATTCAAGGTCCTTGTAACATGAAGAACAATTTCCTTCGCAGAAAACTTGTAGTTTTAATACCCAAATTCTTGCTGTTCTTGTCGAAACTGTTGTTTATGTTTTTAGCAAGTATTTGATGAACTATAAACTGATAAATATTTTACTGATGGATAAGTTTTTAGATGCTTTTGCTTAGCAGAAACAAAACTTAACTTCAATAATAACTGTGGTGTGAAGGAAAAATAAAAACAAAAGGAAGATCAGAAAACTGGGGTGTAAATGGAACGTGGATATTGCTTTACTTACTTCAAGATTGTAGAGTTTGGCGAAAGATACGAAAACACTGGTATGCACTTTCCAATTTTTTGTTTGCAGGTTACCTTTTCGGGAATAGACTTGTCTATGGACCGGGTCGGATTTCACTTGAAAAGTGAGAAAATTTGGATAAAAATATAGACCTAAAAAATGAACTTGGACAAAAAAATAAGGCACATTTAGAAAACGAGACGGGCTTCAAGTAGAGGCTTTTTTACCTGGGCCCAGCCCGACCTGAATTTGCAAAAAAGACCCTACTATTTTGCTTTTGTTTTTTCACAGTTTAGTTATTATTTGCTTATTAAATTGCAGCTATGTTAATGTTATTTAAGTAATATTTCTTGTGTTTCTAATGAATTATATTTTTAAAATTGTTTTATATAAAAAAATAAAATAAAAAAAATTTAATACAAACGAGCCAAGTCGAACCCAAGTTTTAATATTTTTATCCGACTCGAACTTGGACAAAAATTTAGACTCATTTTTTGGGCCAGGCTATACCTATCAATTGGGTCTAGAATTTTATTAGGGGCCCGACCCGACCTATGCACAACACTATGATTATTTATGACTTCGAAAAGAAATCCTATATCATATCTTATGTTTTTTGTTTGTCATTCAATTTTAAACCTACCGTGAATCCGTGGAGGGTTATTTATGTTAGAAATAGAGCACAGCTTTTAATCTTGGAGAAAATTCTGATGGTTTGTGTTGGTATAGATATATAGTGAACTTACTGATGGCAGTCTGACTGATTAGCATTCAAGGAACAAGGGATTTGCTTGAAAGATGATCTGAAGTTCATCCTCTAAATTCATAAATTTTGGAATTTATCTGCAGAAGATGAAGAAGCCTAATAGATATGGCTTTTATAAAAATCAGTGAACCTCTCAAGAAATGGCATATCTAGAAATTAGATGATCAGGAATATGACACGATTCAAACGAGGGGAAAACCATATAAAAATCATATATTCCCTGGCCACTCGCTGCATGATAAGGTTCTATGTCATGTCTTGGAGACACGGATTTTCCAATGGAAGAGTGTGGTTAAGTAGGATTTAATCAATAAAAACAGCACAAACTGTGGTCAGCAAGCTTGGGTGTGCTTCAAAGGGTGCACACCTGCCGGAGACATCATCCATTTCAACTAGCCAATACGTGTATCCTTTGCAGCTCCTGGCAGAAAGCTCCAAGTGTACATCATAAGTGTGGTCATGATTTATGGAAAACGGCAAGCTACGAATACTAAAGCATGATGTTTACTCCCATCTGAAAATGAGTTGCCGCTGAATGTAATGTAAAATTTGGAAAGCTACTTGTCTGCTAACGGAAACCTTTCAATTATCGTAAATTTCAAATTTTTATTTTGATTTAATCGGTTAAAAATTATATTTTTATTATTATAAAATTTATAATTTAATCTCGACACTTTAAAAAAAAAAAAAAATCTGACTTCAGCTCATAATGAAAATGTAAAGATTCCAACATACACATCTTAAATTCTCTTTCATTTTACAAGATATCTACTATACAAATAATGCTAAATGATCCGTCAATCAAGTTTTTACCATATGTATTTTGTTAGCATAATAACTAAAGTCTGTAACTAACGTCAGTTAGTTAGTTGTTTCTGTTATCAGCAGTTGCAAAACAGTGAGCTGAAGGAGAACTGGTTAACATGAGGAGAGATTGTAGTAAAAATCAGTGGTTTTCCATTAAGCTTTAATGTATTCTAAACTAATAACATGCGAATCAGAAATGAGAATGCCAAGGCTGTCAATCATAACATATTTGCCAAAATTCCATTCAGGCCAAGAAATTGGAGTTGTCTCAACATTGCCAGATCCATCTCCTCTCCTCTCTATTCAAGCATTTTCTCTATCTTTTTTTTTTTTTTTTTTTTTAATAAATAAAATTGTCTTCTAATCTTCTTAAACCTGGGATATTTTTTTGCATCAGGAGAATTACGTGGCCGTACTTTATTATCATCATCATCATCTTTTTAGCAAATATTCTATATATTTTTTTTTATGATTATATCATAATTAAAATCCAAAATTCCATTTTAACATCCAAATCTCAAAAAATTCAATATGATGGATTCTATAACAGCTAACATCTATAACATCATTTCATTACAACAACTACATTTGTTGTATAACTGATTTATCATATTTTATTTTTAACCTTTATAAAAGTTTTTCATTTATACCAATTACTCTTATAAAATATGAAATACACTCTTTATTAAATTAGTTATCTATAAGGATATTTTGTCTAAAATTTTAATAAAATTAATTCAATTCTTAAAGTGAAATAAAAATAATATATTTTAATTAATATATTATTTCAATAATGTTTAACTTTATATAAAACTATATTAATAATAATCTTTAATAAATGAATTTCTTTTTTTAAAATTCTATTAAATATACCATCTAATTCTCACTAATTAATGTTATTAATATATTATGATTTTTTAATTTAAAAATTTTAAAAATATTCAAATATTGATATAGGTATGTTATTATTAGTTTATAACCACCACCTATCTATATCATCTAAAATTTGGATAGACAAATGAAGCTGGTTATAAAAAAGTTGAATGTAGTATTTTATTTTACAGACAAAAATGGATTCAACATAATTTTGGGTTTTAAAGTAGCAGCTTATACACAACACTTTTTTTGGAGAAAGAAGACCAAAATATAGTGGTCAAGATGACTTCCTTCCACCTGACCTTATTAATGTCTTCCTTCCAAGAACCAGTTCATCACAAATTCAATATCATATGATAGCTAGCAACCCTTTGGGCTTTGGCTTACTGAGTGTTGTTTTTCATGAGATGAAAACAAAAGGTATCAGACAGACAGACTATGTTCTGTCTGATTCAAGTTTCCTCCTGTTTTTGCATTTTGTTCACCCTCTGGTATCACTGTTTCTTGAAGATCAATCTGACCTGTTTCAATTGAAAGGAACTAATTGATTGTCAAATGAACCCTCTATTTGCAAAGATAAAACAGCTATGTCATCATATATGGAGATGATTTTTCCATAAACAATCAATTCATAATCTGATGTTTTGCTACACAAGAGGAAAGTGGGGAGGAATCCACACACGATCGTTCCAATTTGTCCTATGCTAAACAACTATTCTAGATATTATAGACAGGTTTTAGGGCAAATGGAATTCAGATATTTTGCTTACTTAGAGAAAAGGGGAAAGAGAACAAAAACAATATAGTATATAGAACAAATCGGATCTCATGTGCATAGCAAGTATGTGTGTTCTAATGCTGGATAATGAGGCATATATACGTTTTGATCAACCAGCAACCAGCCATACACGAATATAATAAATCGGGTATTCTCAGTATTCTCCAATGAGAAAATATCATACCTAGCAAGGAAATAAGAGATGGGGCTTTTGAAGGGCCGCTGGCTGTCCTGTCAGTACCTGTAATGCATACCTAAATTATTAAGTCTAATCCCAAATAGTAACATGTGTGGCAACTCACGAAGTCTGTCATAAAATTCTCTGTTTGTACAGTTATCATATTCATAGCTGCTGTGCGAAAACCAGTCGCAAAAGCATTTCTGAACTGCTATCATGAAGAAGGAAAAAGAAAAAAAAGAAAAAAAAAAACCAGAATTGCACTCCCCGTCATCAAGTAGCTTTAGCGACACATCAACCTTATGAATCCCACGAAATAATGTTACTACATGGGAGTTACAAATCACTCCCAAATACGTGTAAAGAAGTATACCTGAACTTTCAAGTGATTTAGCGATATCTGATTTCTTAAAAGTAAATCCTATGAAATTGGTATCTTTTGATGTCAACATCTGCGCAATCAAATAAACAAAAACAAAGTAACAATTTCAGAATCAATTTACTAAAATACAGTGGCAAATGCTTTCTAGAAAAAAAACAAAAAATTGAGCAAAGGTGTTTTACCTTCCTCCAAGGTCCCACTTGTGGTATTGCGGAGGGAGGGATATCAATCTACGAAAAAGCAAGAAATTGCAAAATTAGTTTTACTAAAAATGTATTAGAAGTAACTTTAAAGAAAGACAAAAGGAATTCCGAACTTATATTAAAAAACATTAAGGACCAACAAGAAAAAGTAATCAAAATTGTTACACCACCTTTCAACCAAAATAAAAGGAGGCAGCTACCAGCCTACAAATTTCTAGACATATTAATATCCGCCATGTAAAACAGGCTTTACTGAGTTTAAATTACTCCAAGTAAGAGTTGTAAATACTTTATTGCCCCATCAAAAGGGTATGAATCAGATGCATCAACATTCAGAGTACTCACTTCAGGGAACTTCTCAAAATTTTGAGTGTCCAAGTCTCCAGTGACTGTTGGCTTATATGCAGCTTCAACTTCATAAAGTTTTTCCCATTGAACACCTTCGAACCATGGATGCACCTGATAAATATTCAACAAACGCTAACGATCTCAAACCAAGAAAATGAACAAATTGATCTAATACATTAAGTATTGCACAAACAGATAATGCTACTAGTTTGTCAATCTACATAATGGTGCAACTAGTTTACCAATCTACATAATTAAGATCTAGATGCAGCCTTTTGTCAGGAGAATCAGTGTGTACTTGTCGTTACTGCTAGAGTATTGCAACAAAACCAGGTATGAGAAACATATATGGAACTGTCTGAACTTTAATATATGACGCTTATGCTAATGAACATTTATATGTCATTGAAAGTACTTACCTTCAGTTCTTCTACTCCTCTGGTGCCCAGGCGTGTTTCAACATCACAGAGCAGGTGACAAATTAAATCCTTAGCCTCGGCAGATATTTTTGGTTCCTCAGGGAATTTCAAACAGGTTCTCCAATTGATTATCTATGCAAAGAGAGAAAGATTAGTATCTAGTGGACAAAGGAGGGTAACAGAACAACTTAGAATGACAAACTTGGTGCCACCTTGCGGCATGTTATCCGAGGATCATCAGAACAAAATGGAGGATAGCCGATGAGCATCTCATACATGATTGCCCCTAGAGACCACCAATCACACTCCATACCATAACCCTTCTTTAAAAGAACTTCAGGAGCCATGTAATCAAGAGTTCCAACAGTTGAATAAGCCTGCAAAAGCCAGAAGTTAACTGTTACTGAATGAAAGTAACTTACCTGATTAACAAATGTAAAATCAGAAAAGTAAAAAGTTATTTGTATGTAAGTAACTGCAGATAGATAAAGATAATACCAATGCACGGCGATTTCGTTTCCATTGTTGTAGCTGTTCTTTTGGCATCAACCAAGGGGCTCTTTCAGAGCGCGACTGGACCTCAGCTTCATTAGTAGATTCCATAGAAGTTAAATCTTCATCCTCCAACAATATTGTTGAATATTTTCCATCTAGAGGTTTACACAAGCCAAAATCTGAAAGCTTCAAATGCCCATTCCTATCTAGAATCAGGTTGTCCGGTTTAATGTCCCTACAAAACATCATAGAGGGTAAACATATTTAAAGACACCATTCAAGTTTCAAGCATTTTAAGTATCTAATTAACCCCGCTTTTTTCCTCCAGGCCAAGCAGAATGTATGAAAACCTTGTGGCTAGCCATGGCTATCCTCTCTCATTGATTAAAGTGCACATACATTGAGGAAAATCCAGGTCCAGCCACTGAAACACTCCACCTAGTAATTTTGCAAACATGTTAGCAAAATGCAATACCTATGAATATAGTTGTGTTGGTGAATTGAATGAATAGCCAAAATGCTCTCTGCTACATAGAAACGCGCAACGTCTTCAGATAGAATATCTTCTCTCATCAATAGTGTCATGATGTCACCACCAGGCAAATACTCCATAATAAGGTATAAGAAATCAGAATCTTGAAAAGAATAGAACATCTTTACAATGCACCGGCTATCAATCTCAGCAAGTAAGTTTCTCTCGGAACGAACATGCTCAACCTTGAAGAAAAAATAAAGTGAAAAGTAAAGATAACACTTTAAACTAATCTGTGGGTTTGTGTCATGATCCCAATGAATGCGTGAGAAGGTTCCAAAAAGAACTTAACCAAAGCAAGTGAAATCAGGATGTTTTTAAGATGAAGCGAGTATTTGCTAACTGCCTATGCATGGGATTGGAATTCAATAATACCATAGTACCAAAACTCTAGGCGGATTTGAAAGAAAAAGAAGGCAATAACCATGCAAATATTCCTGCATTAAAGGCATCCCTAAAGAAGCTACTGGTCATGTTCAGGAATTCTAGCAATTTTTGCATTCATATGATTAAACTAGAAATTAAAACAAAAAAGAAATACAAAGCCTGTGATAAAAGAAATTGGCATAATCAATAAATGCAATACTATTTCGAAACTATCCATTCATTTTTATGGGTTACCTGTCCACGACTAAGCATTTCTGATTTCTTTAACTTCTTCATGGCAAAAATCTCTCCCGTACTTTTAGCACGACATAATCTAACCTGCATTTGTTACATATATACGGTAGTAAGTGCAAAGCCATATGATTATATAGGTTACCAATTTATTGTTCTGCAGAATGGCAACAGGTTAAAAATGCCACTGAAAATTTGAACCAAGGATAAAGAGCATTAATGTAACAAGCCTATGAAATATACCTCTCCAAATGCACCTTTTCCAATTACAGTTAATTGTTCGAAATCATCAATTCCGATTTTACGTCTTTGTAGCCTCATGTATTCAGTTTCTCTCCTTTCCAAATTCCTCATCATCTCTTCTTGTTCCTCACTTGAAATCTGAGCTTCCTCAGCTCTCCTTTGCAGTGCTCGCCGTCTTAAAAGAGCAACAGTTAATATCCAAATAAAGCTACCTTAATTTGAATTCTCAAAAACCTTACAGCAAATTCCATCTAAGCTAACCACATCCATTGATTAAAATCAAATTTTCAATAATGACCTAAAACAAATGAATTCAACTACAATAATTTGCATTTGCAAATAATAGTAAGAATGAGAATAAAGAAGCACGTGGATATTATAAATGGAACAGAAGTACGGACCAGAATTTACCTTTCTTTACGTTCTTGCAATCCTTGCAAATAGTTCTTGTAATGATTCTCTATAAATTGTTTGGCGGCGGCAGCTTTTTGCCTGGTTACCGGCGAAGAAACGGAGACATCTGGATCCAAATCTAAGCCTTGACCCGCTTTCAAATTCAAAGCTCCTAATCTCACCGTCCCATCTCCACCGTCCATTTTCCTCAAAAAAGTTCTAATTGAAGGTTTTCTATTTTCACCAAATACCAACTTTCAACTTTAAATCAAAAAAAAATTAAGTAATAATAACCATTCCAAATACAACGGTAAAAAGCTGTTAAATGAAGCTTGTTTGGTGACACAGTATCGAGGAGACATCTAGGAGCTGTCACTTGTTATTTGCTTGTGAAAATGACTCAAAGAAGAGCAAAAGGATTTACAAATTATTCTTTTAAAAAAATGAACCACCAAATGTTTAAGGCGTGAGCGTGTGCCTTGGCGCGCTCCAGATTTGTTTTACATATATAAATTCACATACAGCTTTGCATTGCAAGGCTGTCTGTAACTGTTAAGACTGCTACTGCTATTGTTTCTATCTGTTCAGGCTTTTCGAAGGTTTAATTTTCCTTTTGAGGCTTTATATTTGGGAGTTGAGTGTAATCAACGCCATCGTTTTCCACCCGTAAACTGAATGCCTGCTAGGAAACCTCTTCCTTTTTTCTTTTAAGATTAGAGCAAAAAATTGAAAAAGAAAAAGGTGCGCGCAATTTGGTGTAGATTTTATGAACTGGCGACTGTACAGTGTCGGCTGAGATCTAACGTACGTTTTATATGTGCGGGTGAACTGTACGCGTTCTGGTTTTAAAATAAACGGTGGAGAAAATTGAGGAATTATTATTACGGTGTGAGCGGTGGGTGGGAACGTGAAAAATGAGTTTGGCGGAGAAATGAATTCGCGTGGAGTGGAGGAAAAAGGAGATTGATGTTGACGCGCGTGGGTTTGGCGAGCGGAAGAAGGGGATGAATTTGGTATGATCGATCCCAACTCGACATCCGACATGGTCCTGGAATGGTCTCTGACTCTGTCATGTTGTGTGCGTCAAAATGCTTCAATTTAACAGCAACATGCCACGTGGTTTTTCTGAAAAGGCCTAATTCTACGTTTAATCACGGTAATAAAAATTATGCTTCAATTCCTCTATTTCTAATCTATTTTCAATTTCAGTAACAAAAAAAGAAGAAGGAATTTTGTAATTATGTTATCGCTCCATACTTTGTTTCTTAGAAAATAATTTTACTTTAAAAAAAAAAAAGTTGCAACTAACTACAGCTTAACCGGAACAAAATAGCAAGTATTTATTTACAAGTTTATTAACTCAATGTATCTTTTACCTTAATATTCGGAAAGATTCTCATATGAAAAAAGAAAAATAAATGAAATTGATTGATATTAATTACTTTTATTCACAAAAAAAGACATGGATAGATATATATATATATATATATATATGTACAGTAATGTTTCTGAAATTTCCAACTAGATGTTAATTACTTTTATTCTTGACTATTTGTTTGGCGGATGGGATTTCCCTGGAAGAACCGAAATTCGACAAACTGGGTACAATTTGTGAGAAATGTAAATGCACATGTTCGGAGTCCATTTAGCTTGGCCCGTATGAAATGTTGGTGTCTTCTTGCCAGGCGCACTGTAGCCACTAGGAAAGCAAAGGCCGAGATTCCACCTGATACAAAAAACAGGACAGTGAATGGGCGAGGACCTAAGCTTGAGCTTGATCCGTCGCTCACGCCCGTAGATTGTGAACATGAGTTGTTAGAGATGAGCAAATATTCTTCCAATCGCGGCATTTCTCCATTTTCCATCACTTTTAGGATTGCCTCCGAAAACTCAAATGCCAAACGAGAACCTTTCGGGAACACCTAAAGCAGACAAAAATATATTTTACAAAAGATTCATCAATGGAAAATCGACAGTATATGGAAAGTGGTAGGAATTAATTACAAAGCCAAAACCACCAAGCTTGAAGGTAGGTCCTGTCATGGTGAACCCTTTACAGTACTTGGCAAGGAAGACTTTTGCATGAGGCACAACAAAGAAAGCAGCTTGAATATCTCCATTTCTAAAGGCATCCGGATAGTCATTAATGGAATCGATTTTCCTGATGTTCTTTGGCTTAAATCCCAACACATTGATCAAATACCCAACGATAAATGAATTCCCATTACATCCAACGCTTGCATTTGTTCTCAAAAGTGTGTCAATGTCTGAAACAGATGGTTGGAGGTGTGAGATTGTCAACATGGAGGTAAGACTTGCGGTGAAGCTTGCCGATATGATTAGAATTGCAAACAACCATGGTGCCAGCACAAATCTAGATAAATTGCTCCTTAATGGTTCTCCTGCATGTGATCATATATCTCAGACTTCTCTAATGAAGCTAAATGGAACATATTTAAAACTTAAATGACTTTTAACTGAGCTTACTGTGTGCAAAGAATAAAACAGTGACAGAGAACCAAAGTACTGCCCCAAACCTCGTGAGATCAGGGTTCTCCGCATGTTCAATTAGCCAAATAACAAATCCTATGAAAGTATGCATTGCTATAGTTATCAGCCACATTCTCCTTGTAAATGTCTCCAAGAACACCCACCGTTCTTTTGACTCGTCTGGTTTTGCAGTCACTACCATAATAAGTCCGGATTCAAGGTATGGCTGTGAAAACTCTGCGTATTGATATCGATATGCCATTATTTCTGTATCTCCAACTGCTGCATCTAAGCCCTACCAAGTTTACATGAATCTATCAGTGTTCACCAAGCAAAGTTGGAAGATTATAGATAGCTATAGCATGGTGAAAGGAAGAAACCTGACCTTGCTATAGACTTGTTCCACCATATCATCATATGAGCCATAAAAGGGAACCAGCACGTAAGGTAATTGATAAGGAAGGCGTTTGACAACAGCTTCAAACACTTCAACTGAGAATCCTGTGACATATGAACCATTAATGCCTTGGTCGTAACTCACTTTAACGAACTGATTAAAAGCTCCCCTGGCAGGAACCCCAATTTTCAGTGGCTTGTCCTCGTCAAATTCAAAAGAAGTCCATCCCTTTGGAACAGTTTGTAAGCCGCCAGGCCAATGAATCGGGCCTAATTCTTTCATGGTCATGTTGCCAAACGTAGTGTTCTCTCCTCCATGTCTGTTGGAGTTTTCCGAGAAACCGAATTGTGGTGACCAAGTTGCAACCTCTCTGTAGCTTTTACCTACCACATTAATGACCTGAAAGGTAGGAAGATGTTTCAATAATGTGGTATTTCTGAATCTTATTCTTCCGCTTAAACCTTCAAAGTTACTTGATAATATTTGTTTAAACAATTCTTTGGATGTGGTATTAGCTGGTGATTTGTCCATGGCTTCAACAATTGTCCAAGCTGCATCGTAAGCTCGCAGGGCATAAATACTTGGGTTCGAATACTCTTCTTCTTCAGCGTATCTTGTCCCGTAGTGCTTTCGGAATTTTGTTTTGAACCGTCTAAAAGACTTGCTAGAGTCGATGAAACTGGTTCTGAAACCGAGCACGCCTTGCATGTTATAAAGAGCTGAAGAATCAATAGAATCAAGAAGGCTGGCGATTTCATCACCGACAATCCATACATATCCTTTTTCCATCATACCCATTTGCTTAGCCTTCTCGAAAAGCGAGATAGCGAACCGTATAGAGGACTGTACTAGAATGAAGACCCTGTTGCTATTGCTCCTCAGCTTCCTGAGCTCTTGTTCGATGGCACCATTATGTTCCGAGACAGATGATTGAGGAGGGAAAGATAAATGATGATCAATCTCTGAACCAACAACTCTAAGTGAGTCAGAAAGCAGAGTTATAACAGAATCAGTAATAAAATCATTGTTATCTTGGTAAATTACAGTCACTTTTCTCCATCGGAAGTAGTTTACGATGGCAGCAATGCATTGTATGTTGACCTTGATGTCATTAGCCATTTGGAGGAAGAAGGGCAACTGGTATGCTGGTAAGATGGATGGTGAAGAAGTTAGGGATATAATAGGCATATCCCTGGTGGCCTTTTCGATTTCAGATACTAGAGTTGCTTCTGGCGGTGTAATTGTTCCGATGATTGCTTCCACTTCTTCGCTACCAATGAGCTCCAACGCTGCAGTAGATGTAGTATTTAAATTGTGTTATAGCTATGGTCAAGAACTCAGTAGTATCAAAGCTCCAAATTACATAATTGTTTACATGGTATGAGACGATTGGATAACATGTAATTGTCCTAACTTAGCGCAACAAACCCTGATGATAATCAAAAGTCACCAAACCCAAATCCATCCAAACACCAAGGTTTTGAAACACCGTTACAACAATTGAATTTTATTTAATTTATATTTAAATAATAAAAATAATTTAACTAAGATTCTAAATAAGAGTTATTAATTATTTTTTATTTATTTGAATTTTTAAAATATTTATGAAAAAAACAAAAATCGTTACTAAATAATAAATCAAAATCCATATAATTAAAAAACTCAAAAATTAAAATTAGTTTGAAAAAATCAAACACAATTCTAATAATCTAACCAACAACATGTTGATCCTCACATACCCCAATAATAACGTTGATAAGATAGGTAAGGTATATTTATCAGACTTATAAGTATGGTATTGCACCCATAGTTTTTGTTTTATCTTGCAAGCCCAAAATTCTCATAATCTGGCTAAACCAACCATCCTTGACGTAATTTTATGTGCTAAAGAGGAAGCAATGCAGTTTAGGATATTAAAAAGATTTACCAGAAGAAGCTGCTCGAGCTGAGCTTCCTTGTGAATCTTTGAAGCGCAAAACCAGGTGGATTGAGCAAGTTAAATGATGAAAATCCTGGACGGCCATTTCCATTGCTATTCCCTGCTCCCTCCCGGTACGAGAGCTGTAGTCAATAACGCCACCTATCTTCCTGCTTCCGTCATGTTTCATTGCGCATTCCCCCTCATCTTTGCCATTTGATTCAGCGATTGTTCTCTTTATTAATAGCAAAAGCAGGAGGAAATATGAGATTCGAGACATACTGTTCAAGTCTTCGCACACCTTTTCTTTCTGAAGGAGAAAGATAAAGGAACTCTGGGTTTTGGATATTAGTCTAGCGTATTCAACGCTAGAATTAGTATTACTCTTACGAAAATGACTTGAAATTGACGTTGATATAATACAAGTAACCACACAGTTTTCTCTTCCTTTTGACATTTCTGCATTACGCCAGGGCTAATATCATTTTGAATCCTTTGACCGAAAATTACAGAGCAAACATTCTTAATCAAATCCAAGTTGATACTGCTTTCATCATCCCATATAATTGCCGATTAACATATGGAACTCTTGGGGTCAACGGTAATACTTTATTTCATTCATCAATTATATAAAATATCTATAAACAAGGAAAAAAATCATCTCATACATCAAACACTAATATTATACACAACAAAATCATCCTGTACTAAACATATAAGATTATAAGATAACATGTTTACGAAGCTTTTAGGAATTAAACCTTTTTTTTTTCTATTTCATTTGTTAATTTGTTATATAAATTATTTACTTCTTTTAGTATTTATTATTTTATTTTTTTTTAGTTTAATTTAAAGGTTAAAGTTTTTATTATTTATTACTATAAACAGTTAAAAAGTTAATAATTTTTTTAACTATTCATGCAATGAGATTAGGATTCAGTAGGATGAGTCAATACAATCAAGTCGAAATTTTCACCAATGTAAAATTAGGTGGAATGGTGCACATTGGTCAATGCAACTAAAATCAGCGTAAAACTGACTACATTGATATATATTCAATAATTAAAATATCATCACCATTATTTTTCTAGTTTTGACTTTTAATTAATTTCTTTTATCAAATTCAACCATTTTTCCATAAACAACAAAATATAAAATTGAAAACTACTTCCCTCAAAACTTTTAAAATTTTATTATTTCCATTTTTTTACTAATAATAATTTTTAAATATTATATAAAATTAAATTGTGGCACATCCAATTCAATCATAATACCTTGATTTTTAAGTATAATTTTTTAGTTATTTCTTAACTAAATTGGAAACCTATTGTTAAGTAACACAAATGCGGAAATAATGAATTTCAAAGAAATATATTTATAATGAAGTAATGTTCAAAATTATTTAACAACAATAAGGAGAATGAGCGTGCCTAAACGTGTTATCCCTCCAATTTAAGTGGGTGTTTGGTATTTTCTCAAATTATGATTTGAATGAAATGTAATTGATGAGAATATTTGGAAAGTATTAACTAAAATTTTGGAGAAGTTACATTAACACATTTGATATATTCAACACTTTCCTAAGAATGTAATGTTACTTTATAAAATTACATTTATTAAATAAAAGATAATATTCATGTATTTTAATATTTTCAGTAATCTTTATTCTTAACAAATATTTGAATTAAATATTTAATTAATAATATTTTTCAATAATATTTTATTAACCAATATTGAATTAATCCACCATGTATGTTTTTTTATTAAATTATGTTATTAGTCTCTATATTTTACGAAAGTTGTGGATTTAGTCAATGTACTTTTTCGAATTTCAAAATTTCAATCCTCGTTAAACGATAACTATTGAATTCATTAAGTTTTGTTATTTCTAAAATATATGTGAAAAATATATTACCATATGTGTAATGTCATGTCAACTTGTTATTTCCACTATTAGTCATTAAAAATCTCATTAACGTATTAATGATTGTTATTTGCATTAATACTGAAATTTTAAAATTCGAAAAGTATCGAGATTTAAAATAATCCAATTGGAGAATATGGAGTAAATCTATAACTATATGCATAATACAAGACTAGTAATTGCACAGAACCAAATGAACTTAACTACTATTGATTGGGGTAGGATTAAAATTTTAAAAATTCGAAAAGTACAAAGGTTAAAATTGATCAAATTAAAATATAAGGACTAAATCCATAATCTCTACAAATTACAGGGACTAATAATATTATTTAACCATTATTTTCTCACATTGTGATTGAGTCTATTACATAAATACATTCAAAAAAACAAATTGCATATTAACTCAAAATTACGAAGACGTACAGTTTGAAAAAAAATTTCATAACATTGTAGTATAAATTCAAGTATATTTATATATTGCACATATGAATTAAAATTGTATTAATACTAGATTTTGATATCAATAAAAAATATATTTTAAAAATACCAAAAAAAAAATATAAATATTTACTTAATGACACTATATGTGTATAACTTGTTTAAAAGAGAAAACAAAAAAAGAATATACAGAGTAGAATTTACAAATTGAGAAATTAAAAAAAGAGGGATTTACTTTGAAGCTATAGATACTAGAGAATGGGAGAATGATAACATGTTAATTTGCATGACTTTTTGTGTTTAATTCAGTTAATTTTTGAATTTATCCCTGCTGAATTAGTGCATTTATGTTTTAATCTTGTCAGGGATGCAATTGGGACGTTAAGAGTTAAAAACAAACAGAAAAGGACCAAATTGAAACACAATCAATGAAATGAGGCCGAATCAAAAATGTAGAAAAAAGTCAAGGACTCATTAGATTCTTTTGACTTTGTAAAAGCCAAAAATAAAAAAAAAATCTTATTTTATTTTTTATTTAATTTTAATTATATGTTGAAGTGGTTAAAGCCAAAATTAGTAAATACCATATATATATATATATATATATATAAATGGGGCTTTAATGTACTTAGGAAAGACACCTTTAATTTTACATTAATAGAATTTTTTTTTTCTCAAATTTGGTGCGTAACATTCTGTTACTTCATTTCCAATTCTTTGTTCTTTCAAAATTTGTCTAAATGTCTTCCAAGTCCTTTTCTTTCCCAATTTCCACCATCTTTCATACAAATCCAATCATAACCAACCAAAGCATGATTAAATCCATGCTTCACTAAATTTCATCTTAGCTTTAGGCCGGTGTTCTTTCCGGTCGGGAATCGTGAGATACGTATCCACACTAAAAATCCTTCCAATCGGTATTCACATTTTTCCTAAGTATCGGGATTGACAACTCATCCCTTAAAGTTAACTCGATTTCAAGTCAAAAAGTGCACGTTGGGTTGGAGTCGTGTTTGCTGACAGTTAGAGAAACGAGTCGGTCGTGTTGTATTCGGATCTCCGAGAACAAATCAAGGAAGAAGTGATCGGGTTTAAACGACCCACGCGGTTGAGGCCGTTAATTCGAGTTGGGTTCTTCAGAGCGCAAGGCTGTCGGAATCTTGAATCGGGAACACGTGTATCTCGATTAGATAATCGGTAAGGGTTGGTTTGCAAGTCATACCGAGACCAGCTACGAGAGGAAGAATAGGTGGTTAGGACGTTCTTAACTGTTATAACCAGCTTATTATTTGGAGGAGAAAATTAATTTTCAATGATCGATACAAAAATTCGAAATCCACTGAGTCTGGGGCTAAGGCTTATCATCTTTGATTACAAAATCCAAATTTAATTTCCAATTTAATTTCTAATTTATTTAATTATCTAATTATGTTATTTCAATTATTTAGTTTCTAAACATTTCAAAATTCCCCTAATTTATTTGTTTATTTTTCAGCAGGTCCGGTTGGAGTCATGGGCTCGATCCTGCTACCACTCTTTACTACTATTTAGAGTTATTTTTATTGTAGAAATTATTTTTAGTGGTTTCGATGCCCATCAAAGAACAAGTAAGAACTGTGTTTTTTTTTCTCTTTTTTACTATGAATAAGTACATACCCTAATACAAATGAAGAAAAATTATTTTTATGTGAATCACTTCCTATTATTTATCAACCCAAGGTCCAGTATTTGGCCCAAATAAATAAACAAAACAAGAAGAGCAGCAAAATAAGCAAAAACAAAAGGCGGGCAACCTGTACCAAGAATCGTTCTCTCACCATCTATGTTGTCAGCTGAGATTTGCCGTTGCCAAAACACTTCATATTTTTTCATATGCGTTTTTCATGTGACAACCATATAGTGTATTGGAGAATGAAATTTGACTGATAAAATTTTGTTGAAAGGTAGAGGGATGGAAGTTTCAGATTAGTGCCCCCTCTGCCTTTCCTCAATTCATCAGGAAACTATAGAGCACTTATTTTGGGAACGTCAAATCTCTAAATAATGGTGGTCAGCAGCAGTGTTTGCTAACTCCCCTATAATTTACCAACTAGATTGGGCAGTTGGAAAAACTGGGATTTAACCTCCAATACTTGGTTCCATAGTCCAAAAATTCCTTGGACTATGATCGTTTCTTGTATGACGTGGGAAATTTGGCTCCGATGAAATGCTTTGGCTTTTGGGGGCAATCCACACTTAATGCGATTACTCGAGCTGTTGAAGGACCTGGAGAGTTCTTTGCCCTCTCACCATAACACCTCTACCATCCTTTGTCCCGGTGGCTTGGAAGACCCCCTTAAGAGGATGGTACAAACTTAATAAAGATGGCTCCCACCTAGAACAGTGGAGCAACCAGAGTCGTGGGCCTTCAGGGATGGTCTCTTGATGACTAGATACTTGAACATTAGCAACTTATACATAAAAGTAGATGCAACTACTATCATACATTTCTATGTCTAATGAAGAGAATACTTTTAATTATATCTCGTCCTGACTGTTATGACTTCTAAGACCCTTGAGTATGTTTTTAAGGGAAAGCTGCCGATACTCCAGCACGACCTCCCTTAATGTATTTTAGTTTTTTTTTTTTAAAAACCTTTGTGTTTGACCAACAGCAGGTTAGAATGTAGAAAAGTTGATGAATTTATGCTTAGTTTTAGATAGAGATTTATTATGGGAATTTCTAGTCTGATATCATGACATTTTATACTGTTAAATGTATGGAGGATCCTCCATGACTTTTGATACGTGTGTTTCGGAATTCTCTTGGGATTGATTTTGTGTGGGATTAGTTTTCTTATGTTTAGACATGTGGAAGTTTGCAATACGGATTGCTTTCATCACCTCTATGTAGCAGGTGGGACAACCCATTCGATATTGAGTAAATTCCTCATGTATATATGTATTTGTTAAGTTCTTTTGTGGTATAAAATTATAAAGCCCAGTAGTAAATGAACACCCCCCCCCCCCAAAAAAAAAACGCAGGTAGTATAATCAAGTGCCGGATTTAGTTTCTGGAAAAGCATATTCCTAAAATATTAAACCATCTCTGCTAAATGGCTTTGACACACCCTTAATTCATGATACGTCACTGGATTTCACCATTTGCTCTGCTGCTGCTCTGTCCCTCTCAACACATAAACGCGGCCATGTGCACACACTCATGCTGCTTTGACTGCACCTTGTCTTTCTTAAAAACGGAGGATATGTCAGTCAGCCTTTGCACTTAATAAACTGGCAGAGATAGTGAATTGCATATCTGTCCCATTTACTTCTTCACTATCATCATTTTAGCTCTTCCTGATTGTTTTACCATTAGGTGTTGGCATACCAAGCTTTCACCTCAACTAATCGCTAATCATTGCCAATTAACATATGCACCTCTCATATTCATGAAACTTTCCACTTATAGGTGAAAAGTAGAGAAAGGGTTGGTCGTTTCTAATTCCGACAATGAAACAATATTTTAATGAATTGGATAGTTCACTTTAAAGTATGGAACAAGACATCCAAGTATTCATTACCAATACAAAACCATATCTTATGTTATAAAATTCTGCTTTTCTCTTCTCTTTCTTTGCCTTCAATTTAGGTATATATATATATATATAATAAAGAGTTTTTTGTCTTTTGCTAACATGGTATCACTCTACAATCAAACATCCTTAGTCATGTTACAGAGAGAGCTGAAATAGAAAGGTATTTATTTCTTGACTAAAAATTAGGTGAATTCTTGTTTGTAGTTTCTGTTATAGGTAAATTGTTGCCACATCTTATCTCATCAATCATCATGCTTTTGCCTTTGATTTGAACTAATCAAATACAAAAATGGGATCTTCCATTGGCCACACACGAACTCAGCAGACAAGGTGCTATTTCTTAGGTAAATAACCTGTCTTTTGGTAGCTTAGTTTTATATGTTTCGTCTTTTTGGTGGCTTACTTCATACTCAATTATATGTAGAAATATGAATCTCGTCCAAGCTAAGAGCTAATAATATTTGACATCACACTTCCTTTTTTTTCTATTTTGTAAAAAAAAAAAAAAAGTATGAAGAAAATTATAAAGAAGTAATATTTTTTAATATATTAAACAATAAACAATATGTTATCCAAAAACCAAAATCAATGCTTTATAACGAAAATTTAATTTAATTAATGATTTTTAATTCATAAAATTCAACGCTTTATCACGTGTATGAAGACGCCAGCCCGAATCTCATGTAATAAAGGAACAAATAAAAATTATTGGCTTTATCGGGGCTATGAAAAAAAAAGAAAAAAAAAAAAAGGATAAACATCACGCAAACATAGTGTTTAGACGAAAATACCCCCGGAATCCAATTCAACGCCTGCCCATTACTCTTCTTTAGCCATTTATCTCTTGTCGGCGCTATCCAACTAACAATACCACTACAACCCAAAACCAAACCAAAAGAGTTCAATCACTGCACGCAACGTGGACGGTCCAGATCGTTCCACTTTTCGACTTATGATTGGTCAGAGCTTACATCACAATCCTCCTACCCCTACTCTATTGGTCCACGTCTCCCTAATCCAGCTTCCCCACAAAAATTATTTAAAACAGTCCTGCAAGAAAAAAACCTATATGTTTAATGTCTTAAAAGGGAAAATGAAAAAGACAAACCAACACTTGGCGCTTCCACGACGCCCCAAACGCCGTCCAAAGAAGCAACCAGAAGCACAAATTATATTAAACCTAAAAAACAAGGTGAAATATATTACCTTTTTTAATTTCTCTCTCTAACTTTAGCACTGTGTTTCTTTGTCTCTCTAGCTAGCTATAGCCCATCCTTGTCTTTGCCGTGTTCCACTTTTTTATTTCATTTAGAAAAATGGGTTTTCTTTTGAATAATTAATCGACTCATATGTAGTATCTGATTTTTTAATTTTTTTGGGGGTGTGATTGTGTGTTCTGATCTTTCAATTATTTGGCTTGTTAAATTTCTTGAGCACATTGGAATGTTAGGAGTTACTAGCACTTGCAGAACAAAAAAAGAAAGAGTTGGTCTTTACATCCCCTTTTGTGTCTATGTTTTTTTATTGTTTTTCTTAGTTAAAGAATTCCAGTATAGATCTTGATTTTTGGGTTTTTCCTTTTTTTTTCAACGTGTACTTCCCAAATATAGAAATATGTAAATCTTTCAAACTGCATGGGATTTATTTTATCTGTTTTATTTTCATTGAAGTAGTAGTTAAGGACTTTTATATAGCATAGTTTTTAGGATCATTTCTTTGACACTGTTTTATACAGATTTTAATGGGGACTAACATGAACTTTGGAAGTAACCCACCGCCGTCAGGTGATGGCGGCGGGAACAAACCGCCGGCCAATAACCTGTTAACTAGACAGCCGTCAATCTATTCTCTAACCTTTGATGAGTTTCAAAGCACTATGGGTGGAATAGGCAAAGATTTTGGGTCAATGAACATGGATGAATTGTTGAGGAACATTTGGAGTGCTGAAGAAATTCAAACAATGGCGTCTTCCGGTGGTGTCCTAGAGGGAAATGGAGGGTTACAAAGGCAAGGCTCTTTGACTCTGCCAAGAACACTTAGCCAGAAAACAGTTGATGAAGTCTGGAAAGATATTTCAAAGGAGTATTCATTGGGGAAAGACGGTATTGGAGGTGGAGGAGGCACTAATAATATGCCACAAAGGCAGCAAACTTTAGGAGAGATGACTTTAGAGGAGTTTTTGGTGAGGGCTGGTGTGGTAAGAGAGGATACCCAATTGGCTGGGAAGGTTAATAATGGGGGGTTCTTTGGTGGGAATAATACTGGTTTTGAAATTGGGTTTCAACAAGGTGGTAAAGGTCCAAATTTGATGGGAACTAGGATTCCTGATGGTGGTAACCAAATTGGTATTCAGGCTTCCAATTTGCATCGTAACGTTAATGGAGTTAGATCAAACCAGCACCAGTTGGCTCAGCAGCACCAACACCAACAACCAATCTTTCCTAAGCAAACAGGGGTGGGATATGGAGCTCAGATACCTTTACAAAGTGGTGGTCAGTTGGGGAGTCCTGGAATTCGGAGTGGAATGCATGGGATTGGGGATCAGGGAATAAGTAATGGTCTGATTCAGGCAGGTGCACTGCAAGGTGGAGGGATGGGGATGGTTGGTTTAGGAGGGGCGGTAGGTGTTGCGACCGGATCACCTGCTAACCAGGTTTCGTCAGATGGGATTGGGAAGAGCAGTGGAGATACTTCATCAGTTTCCCCAGTTCCTTATGTGTTTAATGGAAGCATGAGGGGTAGGAAATACAGTGCGGTGGAAAAGGTTGCTGAGAGGAGGCAAAGGAGAATGATAAAGAACAGAGAATCAGCTGCAAGATCACGAGCTCGCAAGCAGGTGAATCTATTCTCTAGGTTACTCAAATTCGTTTAGCTACTCAATGAAACTTCTGTTTGAAATTTTATGCTTTTCGAGTCGATTAAAACGTAACCCACATTAAATTTCCAAAGTTGAGAAATCAGAATTACCATCCCACCCAGTTTCCTCTTGTTGTGGCTTAATGAGTTTTATCAGTCATTGACCTTCTGCTCTTATTATCTGTGACTTGGTGCGTACCGAAACTTCATGGAATATTTATGGTGCAGTATCGTAATTTTGATAGCCATCTGACATGACATGGGAAGTTTTACTAGCTAAATGGAGCATTTGTTTAACAACATGGGAGGTTTGAAGCTGTGTATCTTATAAGAACCTAAAAAAAAAAAAAAACCCTTCAATTGAGGTTGACATTCTTGACCTTATTGATTTTGGTATAACTATTATCAAGCAAAACGGTTGTATCCCATGGTGGCTTTTAACCAGTGAAATTATTGTTGTCTCAAATATATGCATTGAAGTTTCTTAATTTTTTTATTTTTTATTTTTTTGTTGGGTGCTAGGCTTATACAATGGAATTGGAAGCAGAAGTTGCAAAGCTAAAAGAGGAGAATCAAGAATTGCGGAAGAAACATGTATTTTACTTTTCTTTCTTTCAATGCACCCCCTTATCATTTTGCACACAATAGACTTATACATTCTCTTATCGTCTGTACTTTGGCTGTTTGCAGGCAGAAATCATGGAAATGCAGAAAAATCAGGTGATGAAGTTGTCTTTGGCACCTCTGTTTTTATTTATATACTAACAACTTAAGTTATACCCTCCTCAAACACCATGAAGCATCGTTATTTGCATAATCTTACACCATGTACTCTACTTCACTACTTGGTTTACTTTTGAAAGCATTCTTAAGTGCACAATCCACGTGAGCTGTAAAATTTTCTTTTCCCCTATTAAATATTATGACCGACCTTACTAGAAAATTTGCTTTGAACTTGGCAACCTTTGAATGTTCTATATTCTAAAATCATGCTTAAATTCTTCAACTGCCATAGGTCATTGAGATGGTTGATATGCAACAAGGAGCTAAGAAGCGATGCCTACGAAGAACCCAGACCGGTCCTTGGTGAAAGTAAATCATGTTTACGAAGAAGCCTGTGATTCGTGGTTAAAACTTAAAATTATGCGTGGCAGGTGGTTGTACATATTTAAGTGGCAAGGATGGTTGTTCCATCTTTCGGTTTGGAGTGATGAATTAGTGCTGTAGCCTGTAGTGTAGAATAAGGATCTTCCAATATTTGCAATAATTTTTTTCCTGCTCCCACAGGGATGATGGTTCATTTAGTTACACCATATCTGTAAATTTCCGAATATCCCCAACATCAATTGAACTAATTTGAGTTTATTTCATGAAAAAGCATGGCCCATTTAGTTAATGCGATGCCCAGTACATGTTCACCAGAGGATAATGATATGAATTTTTTCATCTTGGCCGGTTGGATCGTGCTGTGCTTAGGCTTTTATTCTCTTTTACTAAACCATCGTCTCTCGGCAGAAGTAACCAATGGAAATACCCAATCTCTGTTCTTTGGGCCGTTGATGGCTCAACGAAGAGAAATACATGCAATACCGATCGGGGGAGTGGTGTAATTCAGCATTCAGCTTAGAAAACATGCCTGTTCATAATTTTATCCATATGCCCTAAATTCAAAAACCAATTAAAACATAATCGCAAATCGATAAATAAGAGTACCAGACATACCTTACGGTTCAAGATTATGAAAAAACAAATTGATGATAATCACAGTGACCTCAGCCCCCAAGGCCACATCTGACATTAATACAGCTTGCTAATCAAAGGCTGAGCCCCTTACTTTTTTAGTTTAGCAAAGTCAAGGGAATCAGATCCACGTTGCCATAGCAACCTTATCTTCACTAGTAGATTCACTGTTTTAGTTGCACAAAAGGTTCAGCCTGGTCCCCTTTTTGGGTTAAAGATCCATCTCCAAGTTACTTTCTCTGTGGCCGTACAGCAAGATAGCATCATTACATCCAAATCATGATATACTTTAATTCTAAAAAGGATAGCCAGTAGTGCATTCCATGTCCTTCCAGGATATCATTTTCCGACGATCCCTTCCCCTGAATGATCTGGCAAGAAGCCTACCACTAACAGGTTTACACAATCCAACATCAATCACGGAACTACTCTTCCTCTTCTCGGAAGATGGAGTTGCCTCATCCATGTAATAGTCAAACAACATAGCAAGACAGTAGACTTGATGTGATAATGTATAGTTTTCATCATCTGGGGGTACCATCTTTAACATATGAAGATTTACCTACAACGATGCAACCAGAGAATGAGGATTTGTTGCACATGCTTAGGGAAGATAATAGCAGTAGGCTCTCAGGTAATGCAGTTTAAAGTTGTTAGGAGAATAAGAAATTGGTAAAACTTTTTATCATTTCCGAACTTCATGATTCACCATAAGAAGCATGAGCTTGTAATTATGCTACATGTAATGTCATTCCATGTCTACTCCTGGAGAAAATACTCTAATGAATCACAATGCATTATCATGAGAAATAGCTACTTCAGAAATTCTAGTTGCTTACCTCAGCTTCCATAGCACGAACTTCATTCTGCCACCCGGAATAGTCATTCTCGGAAGAACTTTCTCCAGGAGAGTAAAGATTCACAGTAAACAAAGGAGGCCTGAGAGGGTACTCCATGCTGATCTTAATCTGCAACAGTTTAATTTGATGTCAGATTTCCATCTTTAATGAACATGATAAAACAAAACAAGTAATTATTGACACCTTGGCTTCTAGTTTCATATTGTGTCCAGTTGTGTCCATTTTCCTCGTTAAAAGAAGAACAAATTCCTTGATACCACAGTCAACCCATGATTTTTCAGCTATTTCACAGCACTGAGTAGAAGAAGAGTTTTCAGTCTCTGTCTCTAGGGGCTCATCCACTTCACTATCAGTCTCTAGCATGAAGACAGAGTCATCGTCATGTTTTTTGAAACTAGGTAATTTTCCCCTACTGCCTGGGGACAAAATGCTCTTCGAAATCAAGGCCAACTGCTTGGAATGGTTAAGACTAGATCCCTTTAGTGGAGTAAGTTTAGCATCATTTGTGACGGATGGAACTGAAAGCAAAGACGGAAGCTCCCCATCTTCCCTAAAACCCTCCAGCTCTTCCTTCGAGAAACCAGATCTTCCATCCATATCAACATCCACGGGCTCTTGAACTGGTTCTGAGTCAATAACAGCTTGAGATGAAGCCTCGTTGACTTTGGATCCTACAGATGACCAACTATGCAAACTGCACAAGGGAGTATGCAAGGCCCATGGAACACTTTTACAATTCAGAGCAGGCCATTTAAGCTTCGAAAGTGAATCAAGCTGTTCCCTGTAATTCAATGAAAGAATTCCAAATTTTCAACAAAAACCTACCATACTGAAGACAAAACAAGCTAAGAGAGCTCCAACATAGAATAAAACAAATTCCAACACGCAAGATGCATCAAACAAACAAGTTCCATTTAAGGCAGAGAAAAAGAAATTTGTACTAAAACCACAAATTTGGGACTTTATATCATAAAGATGCCAACAAAGACCCTAGCACAGGAAATTATATTTTATAACCAAAATATTCAGATTTGACCACATTGTGGAATTCACTCCTATTTGCTTTCTAATTGTTTTCTTCAAGATCCAAACTCCAAACATACAGGACAGTGACTCACGCAAGAGCCAGCTCAGCTTTTATCCGTGAGCGGATTCTTTGCACAACTGTCTGCACTCTGTTCTGCTGGCGATACAATGCAAGACCAGAGATAACAGCTTCGCTTTTGGTTTCATTGTTTGAAGCTTCCTGGCTATTAAACAATGGTGAAACCTCAGGTAAGAAATCAATTCCTGCCAAATGCTGGGCCCACTTGTATGGACGTGAAGTTCTCTTTTCATCAAATGTAGCCCCATCACCAATGAAGAGCTTGGCTGACTGCAATATCATTCAGAACAGTCAGTATTACATGAAAAGGAAAGCTTAAAAATGTTAGTGAAGGCAACAGTGAAAGCAGGGCACATAATAGCCATCAGACACAAACCTGGTGAGGCAGATCCAATCCGGTGTCATCAGGAAATAAATTACAGAGGATATTATACTCAGGTCCTTCAGATGATCCTTCAATCCCAACGCAAACAACATTCAACTTCAACAGGTACTCAAACTTCAAAGTAATAAGTTTTGTGGATCCAGGATCAGATGCCTCATCATCATATATGTGTAGGATAATTTTCAGAGGATGAACTTGATAGACTCCCGCCTGATCAATAGCCTCCTTGCTGGGAACCCTCTTTGGTCGTTTTCTCCTCCTCTGTCCATCATCTTCCTCATCTGGTATATCATCCTCCATCCTTGAGCTCTCTATACTATTAGATACGCCTGGTAATTAACAATATCAGTACTTGATTAAAAAAAATTGAAGTCATTTGCTAGCCCAGAACATGTTAGAGGCAGAGTTAAGAAGATAAACTGAAGTAAAATAAGTATCGGAAACATCATAAATAAAATTCTTTGCAGGAATAGACAGGATTAGTTACAATCACCCTCCTAGGAGTTTAACCTAACCTAACAAAGTTAATTTCGTTAACAACCCTTATTTTTCAACTTGAATGATCACGCCCATTTGTAATAACCTACTTGTCCATTACCTTGGAGTACAGAAATAACTTTAAAGTAACATCTGAAGAGCTATCAATTATGGTCACTATGCATACAGACAGAAGGAGGATTAGCATTACTCACCATTGTCTTTATTTGCTTGCTGACGGGCAAAAGCCTGAGCATCCTTCAGACTTCCTATGATCTCCAGATCAATATCTTCACCAAATGCTTCCTTCTGGGCCATGAACTGTGAGTAAATCACATAGAGTGGAGGTGGAAGAAGTTCGGCTGAATTATGTTGCTTCAGTTTCTTTGTATGCAAAACACCCAACTGATTCTGAACAGGCAACGATGCTTTCTTAAGGGACTTGAGGTGTGATGGCAGACTCGACAGAAACTTCTTCCGATTGGCTATCGTCTCCAGAAGACTTTTCTTCTGTTGTTCCAACTTTTCTAAAAGTTTGCATAGCTCTTTCCTCTGAGAAAGATAATATCCAAACATTGGCTTAGCAAAGCAGTTTTACCCTAATTCCTTTAAACACGTTATATGCTTTACTAAACACAGTTTTCATAACATCAAAAAAAATAGATAAAGAAAATAGTATATTTATCAATTAAGCTTCGATTTAGTTAGCAAATACCTGGAATAACTCATAATTAAGTCTCTTAAGCATCAAATTGTGCGAGCTATCATCAGACAAATTTGAACCCTTAATTTCTTCAGGCGCATCGCGAAAAAACTCCTCCTCGGGTACAAGCTCGATATCAGGATACTTAGATTTGAAATCTTTGCAAGTTTTTATAGCTTTCAAATAGTGACTCTTCTCGTACATTAAATTGTGAAGCTGCAGCGTCGTGAAATCAACCGGCGCCTTTGCGCGTTCCGTCTCCGCTTTCACTTTGTCTTCCTCCAACAATATGCTACGATTCGCCTGAAAAATAAAGAAAATCAAAACACGAGGTTTCCATTTCAATTATTTTTCCTTCTCTAATGGATAAATAGAAATGCGAGGGATAGAGAGGAAGAGACGAAGATAACCTGGCGGAGATTGACGAAGTGAAGGAACATTTGGGTGACCTGTTCTCTGAGCTCGGATTTTGTTTTTTTTTCCTTTTTGACAGAGAGGATTTTGGCGACGACCGCTTCGACCGAGGCTTTGGTTTCTTTAAGCGTATCGTAAGGAGATTTCTGAGGCTTGCGCGGCGGAGCTGGTGACTCTGATCTCTCGTCCACCACCATTCCCTCCTCTATCTCTCCGTCCTCCATCTTCTTGCTTCCCCTCAGCAGCACTCTGCTTCAGTTTTTGGCTACAACAACAAATCCCAAGCAGAAAATCAGCTCCAACTTCGATTTGATTAAAACGGCGATCCCCTTAGTTGATTCGGCCTTTCTTTGCCTTAGGGTTTGGGTATGTTAAAACTGGGCGCTCGTAGCCCAACTTTCGAGCCCAACATTCTAAAGAGATAAAAATGAAATTTCATTTAAATGTTTCAAAGTACAAATCATAACAAAGCTTTTAATAAATTGATCCGGTGGAGATTCCATCCACTGATCAGCGCATGCATATACTCCAATGTCTCTTGCAGCCACATCAGTGGTTTTGTTGTTGTTTCCGCCAACACGGGAGAAGGAAATATCCCTGCCTAAATCACCTGAAAACCTAATATCCTCAACCACTGCAAGTATTTCCTAGGGACAAGTGCTGTGCCGTCCTTTATTAAGTTGGAATGTATCCTGGACTTGTTCAAAGTCTGGCGATCAAGCCTGAAACTCCACCCAAAATATGGGAGTATGTGGGATAACACTCAAATGATAATGCCTGAAAAATGTTTTTCCACGAAGCGAAGTTTGTTTGGTAATTACTGATAGTTGATTTGAGCAATTGATTCTATTAATTGTTGTTTGTCTAAAAGTGTTTAATAATTGATAGTTCAAAGTTAAAAGTTGATATATATGAAATGACAAATAAGGACGTGACACATTTTATTATTAGGTATTTATTTTTTTATATTACTTTAATTTTTATTTTATGAAATTATTGAAATAAAACACTATTATCAATTAATTAAAATATCCATTATGAAATTTAATTAGTGAATATTTTTAAAATTTAAAATAAACAAATTTCTTAAGTTCCTTATTTGCAAATATTAATCTTGTGGAAATTGATAAATATTAATAGTGTATCAATATAATTGTAAACAATTATGTCATGTTCTTAGTATATAAATTAGTGATAATTATGTCTCCGAATAAATTTGTCAAGTAACATATTTCAATTAATATAAAATTACATATAAAGTCATTTTACACAAGTAAATTGAAAATAAATTAAGAGTACATAAATATTCAATAACATTTGAGAGCATGTGGCAAATGGAGTAATTTTTGAGCAAGTATGGTTAGATATGTCATTTCACATATGTCATTCTCAATCAGCTATGAAAAAAGTTGTTCATCTCTGCGTTTTTTGTTTTTGAGGTTTTAGCTCAACAAATTCTTGCAAACCTTTATTTACTAAACACTACAATTAGAAGATTTGACTACTCAATCCTCCAATTGTGCTTAAATCAATTAAAAAAAAACCCAAAACATTATTTACCAAACACTCCCAAAATTTAAGACTTTTTTTATTATTTGAGTCAAGTTCTGAGTAAGAAATTTTTAACCTAAGCTAAATATTGCCCAATTATATATAATATATATTTTTAAAAATAATAATTATATTTCTTAAATACATGGAAACATTTATGGATTGGTAATTGATATGAAGGAAGTAATTGATATATGTGAATATATTATTAAATAATATAAATGATTAATGATATTTAGTTAAATGAATTGTGATTTGAATAAGGGAAGCATATGATTTAATAAGATAAATTCATTAGCTTTATAAAAAGATAAATTCATTAATAGGAATAAGTGCATGACTAAATTATTACATTACATTAAAAGGTATAAAAAATTTTGGGGTTTTAGTGGAAGAGGAATTTTTTTTTTTATAAAAATATTTCTTTTTCCTTTAATTTTTTAGGATTAATTTATCAATTATATAAATTAAAATGTTTCTTATAAGTCTTTTCTTTCCCGTTTTCATCTCTTCTACTAAACGCAAATTGTTTTTTTCATGTTTTCTACCCTTCTACTAAATATAAATATTTTTTTCTTCTTTTTATTAACTTGAGTAGAAACCAAAAACTTTAACACAAACCTAAAACTTCAACAATACCAAAAAATTTCTACAAATTGGGTGGTGCCGCCTAATAGTATCGGGAGACCAACGGTGCTACCTGACACATCGACGGTACCACTAATAAATTAATTTTTTGGGTTTCTCTTTTTTTTTTTCCCTAGCAATCATTTAAAAAATAGTAGTTCCACTTAACACACCGACTGCACCCATTAATTTTTTTTCTTTACAATTTTTTTTTTCTAACACAGCTTCTTTTCTCACACTGGTATCACTTGACAGATCGGCGACACCATTTTAAAAAATATATAATTTTTTCTTCACAATATTTTTTAAACATTTTTTTTGAAACTAGTGCCACCTGACAAACCGGTGGCACCATTAAGAAAAAATATTTTTTTGGTTTTTTTCTCATTGTTTATACTCGTATTTTCACTGGTATTTAGATACATATATGTGGGTGTCTCCTAACATAATGACGACACCAATCGGACATTGTAACAAATAACTCATTTCCATAAATAATTTGTCTTCAACTCATTATCGTAATTAAATAATTTTTTTATATTATTTTTATAAAAACAACCTTTTTTTTTTTCTAGAAGCTGAGAGTTCTTATTATTATTATTATTATCCTTTTTCTATAATAATTCTTCATTGGCTAGGTAAATACCCAATCAAGCAAAAGGTAGAAGAAGATGAAGCCACGTGGGAAAAGACAAAAGAAAAAGGTTTTATTTTTAAAATATATATATATATAACACATATGGCAGCACTACATTGGTCTATATTACGACGTCGTTAGATTATTGTAACATTTTTGTGATTGTTTGTTCAGGTACCAAATATTTATTGTCCATAGGTACGGAATTAAAAACAAAAACATGATATTAATGAATGAAGTATACTACATATCAACCCTAATAAATCTCATTTAACAGTAGTTTATAAGGATCAAACTTGTGAAGCAATCGGTTAGTAACAATAAATTTTATAGGAGTGGATAATAAATGAAAAAAGAAGGCTAAATTATTGAGATTTCAGTTGGTGGTTACTTCGTGCTTCATATGCAGGTTTACTATTAATGAGTAAAGATAGATGCAAGTTAAGGTGCAGGGAAGATTCATGATTTGTGCTAAATAAGTAAAAGTAATAAATATTTAATGTTTAAAGAGATGGGTGAATATGGATGCAACAACTGGATAACCTAGTAATAAACAATATTAACAAACAGTTGCCAACAACGTGAGAGCATGTGCTTGGTAGGAAGATATTACAGTTATGAGTAGGAATAGAAAAATGGTCCCTTTGGAGGTTGGTTTCCAATAGAAAACAGAGATGATGCATGGCCTGGTTTTTCAACTTTTTTCGTGTTATGAAAAGAAGACAAATACCGTCTTAAAAGGCAAATCAGATTGGGGTCAATGATTCGAGATACCACGCAAGATGAACCAGAAGAAAAATATCCACTCAAATTATTGCTATCTGTATGAAGTGTACCACAAAATAATTAATTCGGGCAAAGCGACACCTGAACCTCAACCTCCTCCTCCCATCCATTCTACTCCAAAAAGGGGGTTGGGTCCATTCCTGCTTCAACCAAACACACCTAGCTAACCTCACTCACCAACAATGATAGCAACAACAATGCCGACCAGCATAAATCAATTTATTAAAAGATTAAATATCAAAATATTTGTACTGAAATCTTTTAAATCAGATTATTAATTTTTGAATGATTAAAATGTATTTTTTAAAATAAATTACTAATTTTTTTAAAAGGAATTAAAAGACTGAAACTAAATTATTAACTTCATGAAAAGAGTCAAAATAATAATAATTTTGTCATTATTCAAAAACATGGTTGCTCCTAGCAAAGTATATTATCAAATTTACCAATTTCATCTCATGATATGTGCATATATGTATATAAGTAGCTAAGTATAAATATTGAGTACATATCCTTTATGATTTATTAATTAATGGTTTTATCTTTGATTATTAGTTCTTCCCATTTTAATAATTTCAGTAAACATTAATTAAAAATTCAGCAGAATATGAGAAAAAGGAAGTGAGGGCTGCGAAATGCTGGCTAATTGCTTTTAGTTTTTTTTCTTTAAATATATACTTTATACCATTAAAGGTCACATGCAAAGAAGCAGGAAGCTAAGCTTCGTTGTAGGCCCCGAAGGCTGTGAGAGATGAAGAAAGCTGTTAAAATTAAATATCCATGCAAGTTGTAAGCTGAGTAATATATACTAGTCGGATGAACGAAGATGACAGCTCCACGTAGTGAGGCAGTTTTTTGCCCACTCAGGATGCAATACTATGCAAGATTGAACCCTTGTTCATCAAAATTAAAATTTTATTATTTTATCAAAAGACCCCTGCATATTAACCCAAGACAAATGATAACAGATAATTAATTCGGTGGAACTACGCTTTTTGTCTGACTTTGTTACTTATATTTGCAACCAACCAATTTAAAGCAGTCAATAACACACATGATTTATTTTTATTATGATATAGTAAAAGAGCTAATTGCGGTGAGTTTCGTTGATTATATAGTTAGAATGATTATTGATGTAACTTTAGAAACAATTTTTTTTATTTATTTATAGCTATGTGGGGTTTTATTTGGATAAGTAGTTATCATGAGCAAGACAAAGCCATCAAAATAAAGTTGGAATTGACCCTAGATTAGAATTCCATTTATGACTTGAATACATATAAAAATTTCACTTTTATTTGTTTCTAATTATATTTTAGTCATTTATATTTAAAATGTTACGTTTTAGTCACTTATGTTATCGTTTTATTATGAAGCGATTACTCTACTGTTACCTCCCTAACGGCAGTCCTACGTGATAGTCCAAATGGGTTTTAAATATCAACTTGGATGTCTAATTGCTATGATGAAAATAGATTTTTAATTAAATAAATTTAATTTGGACTGCTACGTAGGACATCTAAGTTGACATTTAAAACCCTTTTGGACTGTCATGTTGAACCGCCGCTAGGGAAGTAACGGAGCTTAACAGTAAAGTGACTACTTCGTAATAAAACAATAACTTAAATGATTAAAATATAATCTGAGATAAATAAAAGTTACTATTTTTATAATTTAGCCTTATATATATTCAAGTCATAAATGAAATTCTAATGGAGGGGTCAATGACTCAATTCCAACTTTATTTTGATGGCTTGTCTTGCTCATTCCCTGTTTCCATTATGATTTCTAATTTGTTGATCAACATAATTATTTCTACTTACATTTTTTTATTTGTCTTTAATTTCTGAAATTATATATTTGATAAAATTTACAATTAACCAAATCATCTTTAATAAACATAAATAGAATCGATGAACAATTCAACCAATAACTCGTAAATTAATTCAGGAGTTTTATTTATTTTTAATATATATTTTCTTTTATTTCGAAAAATCCAAATTGAATTATATAATTCAATGAGTGTTAAAATGTAAGCTCCTTTTGATGGGTTTCCTTTTTATAACACAAGAATTCCAACTTACCAATTGTTAGTTTTGACCATCCTATTTTTCTCAAAATAAAAAATAATCATAAGATTATTTTTTATATAATACTTTCTCTATTATTCTATTAGTTAATATTAATAATTAAATTTTTGACATAAAAATTCAAATTTTATTGTTTTGTAATTATTTATTTTAAATATTGTTATTAAGCCAAGTGTCACTCAACTAACACTTAGGGATAGTTTAAATATATTAATTAAATATTAAATTTATACTATTATTTAAGGTGTTAATAGAATTGTTTCATGAGTCAACAAGGCACCAATTTAATTAAAGAAATTACGGGAATTTTCTTTCGTAATTAGAATAAGTTGTATTATTTAATAGTACTTTAGTCTTTTTTATTTTAACAAAAACCAATAAAAATATACATATAGTGGTATTTGAACTCGTGCCAATTGAATTGATAAAATCAGAAATATCTTAAATTTACCACTCAACCAAAGCTAAGAATGACAATAGGGCAGGGCAAGACGGGACGGGTTTTTGCCCGCCCCAAACCCAACCTGAAACTTGACCAACCACCCTGATCCCAACTCTTAAAAAAAAATCCGCCTCGAATCCAAAATTTAATAAGAGGCCAAATAAGATTGCAATTTTAATTGTTTTATTTCTTATATTGAAGCAAATAATGTTATTATTTTTAGTTTATACTTAATATTTAATCTTTATTTATATATATATATTTATTTATTGAAAGCAAAAATTATATATATATCAAGGGTATTTTTGTAAATATCTCGGGACAAGGCAGAATGGATTTACCTCAAACTTGATCTTAACCTAACTATTTTATTTCTTTTGTAATTTCACCCAACCTAGCCTGCCTGAATCTAATTTTTCAAAAAAAATCCAACCTATAACAGATCGGGTTGGGTCACAACCTGTCATATTCAGGTTTTTTTGTCATCTCTAACCAAAGCTTCATTTTGATATGTTATATACATTTTTATTTTAATATGCACAAGTTATTATCTCCATTAGTTGTATATATTAACAATGTTGTGAATTGAGTTGGTGTCGCAAGTCAACTCGACACTTGATGACAATACGATGATGAACAATTGTAAACTTGTAGTGCATTTAGTATTGTTAATACGATGTATTTACGTGTTCAAATTTTATTTTAGTCACAATTTAATATATTATTTTATTTTAATATCATACATATTTCATGTGTTATTATGACTAATTAGTTTCAAACTATTTTTTTGTATGTTATTTTTAACCGAACATATGTGTTCTAAATCCGTAATGTGTGATAGGATTTCTAATACTAAATAAAAGATTTTAAATTCTGCAATCATTCTATACTCGGTGTAAATTGCAAGCGTGTACTTGAATTTGGTTCATATTAATTTTTGTACGTTTCGGAGTTTGAAATTTTAGTCTTGACTCAAAAAGTTAAGGTTAAATTTGCTATGTCAAAACTTTTTATTAGTCTCGTA
Source organism: Gossypium sturtianum (assembly GCA_025698515.1). NCBI lineage: Eukaryota > Viridiplantae > Streptophyta > Magnoliopsida > Malvales > Malvaceae > Gossypium > Gossypium sturtianum. The sequence goes on along the minus strand of CM046955.1, from coordinate 149,050,487 downwards.
TTATATATAAGTTGTAAATTTAGTCCATTTTCTCTAATTGAATAAATTTTATCCTTAAACTTTTTGAAATTTGAAATTTCAATCATAGATCAAACTGTAACAATTAAATCCCTTAACTAAAATAACATGATTTTATCGTATTATGTGAAAAAAAGAAAAAGACATTGCATGTGGTAATATATTCCTAACAAAAAATATTAGAAATAATCTCATTTAAATCAAAGAATTTAATGATTATTATTTGTATTTAAATTAAAATTTCAAATTTTAAAAAAATTCAAAAAATAATATCAAATTAAAATATGAAAACCAAATTCGTAATTTAACATAGTACTAGACTAATAATAGAATTTGATTTTAAATAAAAGTATTTATTTTTTATAATTTTTATATTTTTTACAATAAATTTAATGGTTTTTATTTTTAAAAATAACTTTCAATTTTAGAATTTTAAAAAATTTAATTAAATGTTGGCGTGTCATCCACGTAGTAACTCATATATATGCATCATGAGTTGTGAATCGAATAATTAAATGATTAAATAGAGCTCATTTGACCCACTTGAACAGTTGAACTGATCTAATCCGTGGAACACATGGAGAAGTCTATTTATTTAAAGCATTGGTGGCCTAGTGAAATACTCCAGTAAAACTAGAATTACCGTGGTAAATATTTATATTCTTAAAGGATCATGTAAAGTGTTTAAATCCCTCAAGATTCTTAAACTTGTAGATTTGCTTAATCTCGACTGTCGATATGATTTAAATTGTACGTTTGATTTGGGGGAGCTCCCATTATAATCACTTAGTTGTAATAATTCAAAGTAATAAAAACACTTTGAGAGCATTTACTCAAACACTTTCTTGTGATTTTTTTTGTTCACTTTTTTCTCATTCACTTGAAAGTTTACTTCCACTTTATTTCAATGCCTTAAAAATATTCAATTGTGAATCTTTATCTTTCTAGAGTTAAACTAATTTAAATAGTTTTAAAATTAAATTTCTATTTAAAGCCGTACTATTTGTGAGACTTAAGTTTTAGTCTCGTGATATATGTTATATAATAAAATTTAAAATATTAATTTTATTATTTATTTTAAAGTGATTTGAAAAAAAATTTAAATTTAAAGGTTAAAAAAAATGAAAAGTTAAATGAAAGTCGGAGGGACAATCATTATGGTGTGGTAAATTTGTTTGATCAATTTTCCCAATTCTCCTTTAACGGTTGCCTTTTTCTCCTTCTAGACATCATCATTTAATTCCGATAATTTGTCCTGCACGAAAAGAATAATTCTTAATAAAACCAAGCATCTTCTTATATATAAAAAAAAGAAATTTGTCCTAGAACGTGACAACCCCGCAATTTCTCTAACAAATGTATACCTTAAAGTCCTTATTACCCCTCTTTGATTAAATCTGAATTATCATATATGCAAGGGCTGTCAAGTCAATTTAAAGCCGGTCAAAATCCCAGTTCTAAGACCATCAAACCCCGCAAATCGAAGGCATCAAACCCACTAATTAAGAAAGAAAAAAACACCCACTAATAAAAAAGGGTTTTAAAAAGGCCTTCGTCTTTAGCTCGAACCCGCCATATCTGACAACAGAATACAAAAAAAAGAAAAAAAAAAAAGAGGGAGAATAAACAAAAGAAAATGGCCGGCCGACATTTGTAGAAGTAGAAGAACTAAAGGAGTGAAGCTTTGAAGAAAAATGGCGGAGCTAGGGCTTCAAGATCGAAACACAGTGAGATCAGGCTACAGAGCTGGAGCTGCGAGCCCTGACTCCGTTATATTTACTTTGGAATCGAACTTCAGCCTCTTCTCGTCGGCTTCCGCTAGTGTTGATCGTTGCTCTTTTGCTTCCGATGCTCATGACCGCGATTCCATCGCTTCCGAACTCTCTTTAGTAACTTCTCTAATCTTTCAACATTTTATTATCTCAATTTGTGAGTGCAGTAAGCAGAGCAAGCTGTAACTGCGTACATTATGATCGACCATTTTTTATAAACTTGCATGTTTTTTTTTTCCTTACCTGATTTAAGTTTTCTTTTTCAATTTTTTGAAAAGAGGAAAACAGAAGGAAAACAAAAATTGAAATTGAAATGTCAATGTCTTTTGCAGCATATGGCAGGACAAGAAAGTGGAGATCAGAATGAGAGTTCGAGTGGACCAGATCCAGATCCAGATCCAAACAAAGCTATAACAGTCCCCAAGCACATTCGTCTCTCCAGAAAAGGAGAAAAAGTGAAAGGTACTCGAGATTTCTTTCATAAGTAGCTTCTTTTGAAAAAAGTTAAAAAATTGAAATTGCACCGGAAAAGAAAACGAATAAGCCCAATTTTTTTTTTTTAAATTCACTCACTGTCCTTGTCCTTTTGTCTGCCTACCCCTCGCCTCTCCCTTTTTCCCTTTCGCGACAATACGCAGTAAAAACAGAAGAAAGCGGTCCAGCTCATACAGAGGACGATACTCAACTCAGAGATTCAGCAAGAAACTCGTTTTCCCTAGCTCTTAAAGGTATCCTTTAGTTACTTTTTGAAGTTGTATTTTTTAGCTTACTATATTTCCAAAAGTAATAATTACGAATTCTGTACATAGAGTGTCAGGACAGGAAGACGAGATCTGACGCTTTGTTGAAGAATCCTGATAGGCGAAGACCAGCTTCATTAGATCTAAATAATATCTCTGGTTTGTCTCCACGGTTGGGGACTGTGAAGAAAAGCTCTGTTGTGACACGGAAATTGGGTGCATTTCCTAGTCCCGGGACACCCAATTATCATCATCATTCGAGTGTTGGGATGCAGAAGGGTTGGAGTTCAGAGCGTGTGCCATTGCACAGCAATGGTGGAAGGAGGCAGGGGAATGCTTCTGGGTTGTTGGCTTTTAACAATGGAAGGACTTTACCTTCAAAATGGGAAGATGCTGAGAGGTGGATTTTTAGTCCTGTTTCTGGGGATGCTGGTTCAAAGCAATCTATTGTGCATCCGCAGAGAAGACCAAAATCAAAGAGTGGTCCCCTTGGTCCTCCTGGGATTGCTTACTATTCGTTGTACTCTCCTGCGTTGCAAATGTTTGATGGAGGGCATATGGGGAATTTCATGGCTGGTTCCCCTTTTTCAGCTGGTGTAATTGCAGCTGATGGTTTGACAGTTCATTCTCGTAGCCATGGTGGAGGATTTGCTGTTCAGACTGAGCCTTGCATGGGCCGTTCTGTTAGCGTACATGGATGCTCTGAGGCAGCGAATCCACCATCGTCTCAAGGTACATTTCCATCTCTATTGTGCAAAATTCCTGGTTTAGTTGATAATATGAGCGTTGGCCTACTCCAGTTATCTCGATATTATGAGTGCCTTTTTAATTTTATGAGATCCATCACGGAAATTTCTTTCTTCATGTTTATTGTCTTGTCATCCAAATTGATAATATTAATATTAAGACTTTATATTTGATGCGTGGTCATAAACTGAAACTTGTCATTTAATAAAATTTAAAGACCTTGTATTAAATCCTAAACTTTTTCTTGAGTTATTACCAAGTGCATACCTCTCGATATGGGAACTGTTTAAACGTTAAAGAACGTAAAAGTCAAGGCTGGTGGACATGAACAGAGTAGGCCTTTATTTCTCTACATACGCTTAGATTTATGAAACTGATGCTTCTTTTTCTTAATATGATCCATTAAATATCAAAATGAACATTCACTAAATCTAACCTTGATGTAATATCAAGAGATAGGTTGTCATCATTATGGTAATTACTAAGACTATTGTACTCTATAAGTCATCTTTCCAATTGTTTTCTCACCAAAGATGCAGAAGAAAACCTTGATGTCGTCAAGGATGCAGCCACTGATATTTCTCAAACGGTTTCAAGAAGAGACATGGCGACCCAAATGAGCCCACAGAGTAGCACCTACTCGTCTCCCAAAGGAAGGCCTTCTTTCTCTCCCTCTTCCCCTTCAGCTCTACCTATCATGGAACTGCAGAGCATCCATGGCTCCAAATCAGTACTGAGAGATGTGCCAGTAGATGAAAGAGTGACCCTGACTAGGTGGTCGAAGAAGCATAGAGCTCGAAACACTGGGAAGAGCTCAGAAATTGTTGATGATTGGAGAAAGAAAGTTGTAGATACTTGTACATCAACATGGGATGTTACAGAGACAGGAAAGAGCATTTCCAAGTATGTCTACTTCACTACTACATTGCCTCTATTTATTTTTTTAATGTACAGATCAACAACTTTGGGAGTGACAATATGCCTTAAGGACTGGAGTAAACATCCTGTGGGTTCATTTCTATAATCAAGCACTCAAAGATACCTTCAGTAGCATGCTAAAAGTTTCCAATCAGACATTTTGTTCTCTGTTCACTCACAATCACATTCTTCCTTGAGTAACAGCTTTAAATAATTGCAGTATAATGATTAATTTAGGAGATATTATGAGCCTCCTGTCAGATTGTGTTGGATTTGCCTTTTGTCTTTTCTGTAGATCTTGCCTAAGAAACTGCATCCAACTTATCACTTTAAACAAGCAAATCTTCGTCTAGTTAGGTGAAAGGTTTTTCTGAAGTCTTTCATGTCATCTTCAGATATCAGAAACTGATCAATATGAGAGGACATTGGAAGAAATTGAAAATCCTATAAAACAAGCATGGTGGATATTCAATATCAATTCGTTTCCTCCTCTTTTGCAGGATGAAAAGAGAAGAAGCCAAAGTCACTGCCTGGGAAAATCTGCAGAAGGCTAAAGCCGAGGCAGCCATAAGGAAACTAGAGGTTTCTTTTCTCCTGAGTACTATTAACAACTGTAGTAATCTATTTAAGTCAATGATCAACCTTGATACAGAAAAAATAAAAATCCTCTTGCAGTATGATTTAAATGTTTCTTTCCGTTTCTTATCTGTCTATCTTGCTCATTTAGGTATTAAAGCAATCATGTAACATCTTGATGAACTGGAACTGAGTAGATAGTGTCACTTGTTCTTTTACCGGCACAACTTTTGGTTTTGCTCTTAAATAGAATATACATGACAAAAACATAGACAAAGTGACAAACATGACCACTAAATATGATAATTTGTGGTGAAAATGCAACAGCTCTAGCATGACCAAAAACCTTATTTCTTCATCATTACTGACACAATGATATATTTCAGATGAAGCTGGAAAAGAAGAGATCGTCATCAATGGATAAGATAATGAATAAACTAAGATCAGCTCAGAAGAGAGCCCAAGATATGAGAAGTTCTATGCTGGCCAACCAGGCCCATCAGGTTACAAAGACCTCGCATATGGCTATATCTTTCAGAAGAACCCGCCAAAGGAGTTCATTGAGTGGTTGCTTCACCTGCCAAGCTTTCTAATGCATTTGCTTATCTATCTGTTACTGGTTGAATCAGGCCTGAAATGCAGGGTAATTTCTGCTTGGAATAGTGATTACTGATTTGTTTTCTTCTTCTTTTTTCATTTGTTTCTTTCTCCCTTTTCGTGTTTGTGTGCGCATGTGTGAAGTATAAACATTTATTCACCCTAAGTTTAGACAGTGATAACATATCAAATATCATTACTGAAACAACTGAAATGTCATGAATTAACCGTATGTATGTATTGGATTGATGAGTTCATTGATGTGGAGAGTACTCCAAATTCTATAACAAGTCCCAGCTGCAGATCTTGGTAAACATATTAGCTATTCGTGTTGTTTAAACGGGCAGCTTAGCACTTCATGTAAATAGACTGCTTCAAGTTTTGATTATATGGCGTCTTGTTCAATAACAAGACACAAGATTACTTGCTTGTTTTGCATTTAATTTTTAGTGAACGTAGAAAATGGAAGTGTGTCCACTTAGCAATCAAAAGTTTTACTTATTATATCGGTAGTAGAGTTTTATACTTATATTGTTTCATCTTATCTCTTACCAGTTTGAAGAACAGAGACCACTGGAGACGATGAATATTGCACAGGAAGCAATTGTTACGCGGACACGAAAATGGTGTCGCCATAGTTTTGATTGAATGAAGCACTGCTACCTCTATAAAAATTCCCTACGAGTGCAAGACCCCAATTGCCATGTCCTGAGACTTCCCACGGTTTCCTGAATGTTTTGAGTAATAAAATCCTGTATGCATGTATGTATGTAAATCGACCTTTCAAGTTTACATATTTTTTCTGTGACAGCTTGCCATGGAAATGGAAATATCATTCATATCTTTTAAGTTTTACCCTATTATCTCAAGTAATAGTACCGACGATAGATCAGATAGATGCAAAAGCATTGCAACTTTTGTCATTAGAATATCTATCGCTGAGCAGAGATGGATTCTTTTGAGAGAAATTTTCAAATAACTGTTCGTCTAGAGTTAATGGATCTCACAATAGATTGATATTGTCTCTCAACTCAATGGAGAATCCGAGTGCTTGACCTTACTTGAAGAGGCAGCGGTTCATCTCACTGGATTGGATCTTACTAGGTGATTATGTGGTGATTATGTGTCACATATGGCACATATGGACTATCTTGACGAAGCATTCTCGTTTTGATAAACCTGTCATCTCTTCTGATAGCATTAGGCAATCAATTTTTTTACAAAGTCGGAAAACAAAACCTCGAAAGAGAACAATACTAACCCGTTGAAAGTTTCATCCCAAGAGATCCCCTCAACGTCTCTGCATAGAGTGTTGGTGAAACAAATCCAGTCATTCAGATATGCCAATGACGAGGTATATGTCACTGAATCATCTTTGCCTTTAAGTTCGTGTTTATGTATTGGGTCTTGAAGTTGAAGATCCGAGGGCGAGGATCCCATTTGGGTAGGTTGGTATAATCTTGTGCAGTAATGAACTGGTCAACTTAAACCTAGCTTTCCTGATTTTGGGCCAGAGGCCTAGTTCACATAATGGAAGTTTGGAGACCAACAAAATATAAAATCATAAATGGGCCTGGAATTTGTTTATCAGTTACATTTTGTCAGGAAAAAAGGGATAACAGCAAGTTTTACCCCTATAATTTAGCGAAATTGTCACTGTGGTACCTACACATTTTACTGTTGTGACACGTTGGCCAATCACCACCAACATCTTTCACATTTCAACCTCGACATTTACCATCACAATCGAATCACCATCTTATCTTCTACCTTCGTCCCCTCCCATCGACACCATAACCAAACCAAACCCAACCATGACCTACACCCACAAACAGTTGCAACAAACAACACCAGAAAAAAAAAATGTTATCCTTTTTATAGTTTTATAAGTAAATCAGATAATATACAAAACAATTATATTTTTAATGAGGTGATATCTGACTAATCTGTCAAAGATAGACACTTTCTTCTAATTTCTCATAATCATAATTATTAAATATTAAAAAAGCTAAAATGTAAAGGGGAAAAATAGTCCTTTCATCCAAGTTAAATACAATGGATGGTATCCACCGAAAAGGATGTATAATCTTTGGACCACCGATATTTATTATTGTAGAGTCCATAAATAACAAGAACAAGGTGATCCAATATAGTTGGCACACGTTCTTTTTTTGGGGGTCGGTCCTAGAATTTTTACAGTGACAAACCCTCAGCACCTCTCGATCGACATCTCTCTCTCTCAAAGCATTTCTGGAAAACAACAGAATGGGGACAAACTTTTCCAAGATCCTGCAAGAAATACATCCCACCCCTCAAAAAAGGACAAATTGGAAAAAAGAACATTGTCCCAAGAGATTATATTTGTGTCCTTATCCCAGAGGGTCCCCATTTTTCCTCACTAAAATCTAATCCGACCAACCAACCAACATATTTTAATGTTTTGTTTTCTGTAACACAACCGTCGATTTTCTCTTTTCAGTTGGCGCGTATTTCACTTTGCCATCACGAAAGAAATTCATTTATATCTCCTTGGGCTCATTTTCTTTATTTTTGGGTGTCATTTTCTCTCAAAGATTATAGATAACTATGTTCACGTTTTCCTGTCTGGTGTAAGAATTAAGACAAAGACGAAACTAGTAATTTTGCATCAAGTTTAGCAACATTAGTTTTGGTCATAACCAGAAAGTCCATGATAAAATGTCTGTACTTGGAGGGCCATATTCCATAGATAAGCAGCCAATTACAATTTTTCAAACGTTTTTGAGCCTCCAGAGATCAAACTCAAACCTAATGCGGTAGGAATCTCTTGTCACTGTAACCCCCCACCCCCAAAAAAAAAAAAAAAGGTTTTTCCGGAGCTTTTTACTCTGCGTCACATACAATATGCCCATTTCCGACACATAATCATTCATAATATTTGCCTCCCTAAGTTATGTGCAGCTCAAATGATAGCCCACTGATTTGGACTTCCAATGTCATAGGCATTGTAGCATGGTCAAATCTAGTCTTTAAAAACGTTGTGATATATCCTGAAGTCAATTTGAACTATTATACTATATTCATTCAAGTTAAATTCACTTGGTATATATAATTATTTTAAGATGTTTCAACATATTTAAAATTCGAATCTCAACACTTACGACTTTTCTCACTTATATATATAAATGTTTTATAATAATTTACTTCAAACTTAAAATTTCAAAATTACCTATTTCTACAGTCTTGAATTCATCAGTGGTGTTTCAGAATATTAAAAGCATGTCTTGAAAAATAAATTGGATTGGGGGTTATGCCTGAAATAGAGAGGACAAGGGGGGCTCCCCTTTGCTGAAACCCAGTAATCCCACTATGTGCTAATGTTGGAGTTATTGTGGGATATCTCACATGGGTTTTCTGAAAATATCTTTCATCATTTCCTATTATTATTTGTCTGCCCTCCCTTGCTTTTAAATATTTATCTCCTTGCTTCAACTGTGGATTTTGGGTAAGCAGGAATATTATTATTATTATTTTCACATGGATTTTGGGGATGACATGCATTTCCTCCATTTTAAAAAAAAAAAATTATTTTTACAACATTTACTCGGCACTCAGATCACATTTAAAAATAGCATATGAAAATTTAGATGATTTAAGATCCACAATTGATTTGTGAATGCATAAATAACATAAAAAGAAAAATATTGAGCCAAAAGAGATCAATCAACAAATTCAATATATTAGGCTGTTATTTATGTTTGAATATCTATCAAATAAATAAAACTGTCAACATTAAATATATTAACAAAAAAAAATTCCGTGTGTCGGTTTGATGGTTAAGGTGTTCATCTCCTCAAATGTGATCTGGATTTGAGTTGCACTAATCGCATTGCTATTAGAACTTTGCACTCCTCTTATAATTCATCAAAAATAATAATTTAAAAGATATTAAAAAAAAAAATTCAATCAATCAGAACATCATCAAAGGGGATAGGGGTCAGGAACCCATGGCCATCGTGCTTACTACCAAGGCTTGAAAATCTCCTCTAAACTTAATGAATTCATACTCCAAGGCTCAATCATGTATATATTCTTGTAATTTATCGTGCCTACTACCAAGGCTTGAAAATTTCCTATGAATTAAGCTTCTTTACAAAAATTTGTTCAATTAAGTTCTCAAATTCTCAAATTGCATCATTTAAGATATTTGATCAATATTTTCTGTTTTTGACCATTATATCACTAACGTGGCTATTAACGACGCTGATGTGGTGGTCCAGTCAGCTACCACGTCAACAAAATAAAAATAAAAAATTATTTATGTTTGGAATAAACCTGGATAATTGTCCATGTTCGAACTCAACTCATTTTAGATTTACTTTATAAAAATAGTTTATAAATTTGTAAAACAATTATTAAAATCTATAAAGAAAATTAAATAAAATTAAATATTTTTTAAAAAGTTTATTTCCAAGATGAATTGGGACATACAAATTTCAATTTCAAACTAAATCTGGACAACTGTATGTCGAAATTTATTCTTGATAAATTTTTTAAATTATTAAAAAATTATTTCAAAAAAAATATTAAAAAAATATTTTTTAAATATGAGATGTGTGTCAATGTTTTAAATCTAATAATACTTTTAGGCTATATAAAAAATAAAAAATAATTTAGAAAATAAATAAATAAAATTTTATTAATCAAACTAAAATAGTGTGAACATATACCAATTAAAAAAATGTGTATCATCTATTTTGTTACGTATATAATCTAAAAGGTGTATAAATTATTTCATTACATGTGTAGCTTAAAAGGTCAAATAATTGAGATGTATTCACATTTTTTTTAAAACTTTACAAGTATGATTAATAAAATTAATATATATTTGTTTTATGAATTATTTTTTATATGGATTAATATTTGGTACACTAATAGTATATTTTTTATTTCACAAACAACCTTAAAAAAATTACTGTGTCTTTTTTTTAAATATTTATTTATTTTTAATATTATACTATATCCCTATAGGACACTTATCGACCCCATAATCTTACTTGTGTAGTATAAAAACTCCATTGACAGTATACCAAATATTATTCATTTTTATATAGCATAAACAATAATAATGATATTGACATAATTAATAATCGGATAATAAATCAATTTTAAATGATTTATCAAACAATTTATTTATGAAAAGAAATGAGAAAAATGATTATATTTGTGGGGAAAAGATTGTATGAAACTGTGATTCCACGTCATCCCTATTCCTGAGAGAATGGCAAATCAGATTTTTCCTCCTGAGTTTTAGCATTTTTAGTTTGATTTGAATTTTGTCAGGAGAAAAAATCTGATTTGTCATTCTCTCATTGAGAAGGGATAAGGATGACGTGAAATTACAGTTTCATGGAATCCTTTCTCATATTTGTGTGCAATTCTTTTAATAAACAAGTCTGAAGTTGATAAATAAAGATAGAGACTTATTTAGTGTCTTAATCAAATTTGTTGATTAGGAAGAAAAGGATTTGTGAGTGTTGATATGGCTCAGTGGTCCAAAATTTCAAATAATACATGAAGATGAAGCCCAATCCATGACAAAATTAACATCCATCCTTTTTGTTTGATGCTTACCAATGGCTCACATCCAGAAAATGACATTTTAGTTCCTTTGAACCTTTCCCACTTCTTCAATTGGAAAACCTCTTTTTTATTCACTTGAAAATGATATGTCTGTCTGTACCCACAAAATAGAAATGAGTTTTGTTTTTCTAATTTTATTGTAAATTGTCACAATCTAAAATTTTCCATTCCTCATCATATTTATAAATAATTTTAAAATAACATTTTATGCACCTGCTAATTCTCTGGAAAGAAATTTTTTTGTTTGTTTTTTTATGTTAAGAATATTAATTAGAAAAAAAAATTAAAAATACCCATAAGTGGATTATTGTTGGTGTGTGGAGATAAAATAAATTCATGAGAAATTAATAAAATCTTCAAGGCATGTATCAATGCCATTTTCTTTAAAGTTTTATTCGTCTCCACTTATCTTATGGTGTGCAAATGAGTTACTGACAAATGAACCTTGAGGATACAATGAAGGCCAATGACTGTTTACGTTTTAAACTAACGGAAATAGTCCACTGAGCACTGATGGGAGGATAGCAAAGATATCAAATTCTATAAACAATTTCTGCAATAATTCTTTATAGAACAATCTATAAATATAAAAGATGGTGAGAGAAATAGAAAGAAACTTTGTTTCTATATTTTTACACTCATATTTATAGTAAGTCTCATATCTCTTCATAGAGACATAATCATCCAAATGGATAGTCATATCTTTAGCAATAAACATAATTATTCAATAGATATTTAATTGAATAATTATAATTATCTGTTAATAATCAAGTGACATAATTTTTGAATTTAAAAGACAAAACGCATCACTATAAATAGTGACAACTTTTGGTTAATAACCAAGTGACATAACTTTTCGTTATTTATAACTTTTCATTTGCAACTATTGAAATACCATATATATTTTGAAAATGTTCCAACAATCCCCCATTTTTGAAATATTCTAAATTTTGATAATCTTATAAATCAATTGCATAAATAAATGTGTCTTACAATTGAACCTTCACTTAGTGAAAACATTTTAAAATTAATAGATGGTAGACTATCCTTTGAACCAACTATTCCATTTGATTAACCAAACCATCTCACACAATAATTTTAACACCAGTCAATGCACAGTATCCAGGGACACTATTATGGCCATGTATCTGTAATATCTTTTCATAAGTGCTGTTATAGTCAAGCCTTTCAGCTCCTAGAAGCGACCACACTTTCACTTACATAGGTAGATCCCATCGAGAGTGTTTCCGTAATTATAATAGTCTAACATATTTATGTTATGAATCTATTAAAAGTATAATACTCATCATTCCCCTTATCATTTCGTGTATCTAACACTTTTTTACCTTGAAATGATATATTATATATTATTTTATAATATTGATTATGTACTTTGTCTCATTTAACTCAAAACTTGACGTTATTGTAACAACCTATATTTTAGTGGTGCTAGAAATGGTGGTTTCGAAACTCATTTTTTGATGATCGAGCCCGTAAATATTATTATTTAATATTTACGAGTATATTATAGTATTATATTGAATTGATACTTAACTAAAGTATAAGGATTAAATTGTAGAAATGATAAAAGTTAATCAATATAGATTTTTAATTGCTAAAAGAGCTAAATAATATTATAATAAGGGTCAAAGTGGAAATTAGACCATTTTTACTAATAGTTGACGGTTGGTGCTTAGATTTGGGTGATTTACATGTTGAAATTTTAATTAAAATAATATTAAATGTTAAAATGATAATAATAAACAAAAGAAAAAGTCTACCATCAATTCATCATCATCTTTCTTTCACCAACATCCACCCAATTTTCACCATTGAAGAAGAAATAAAAGCTCCAAATACTTCAAATATTCGGACATTGCATGCAAATCCAAATCGAGTCCTTTTTTTTATGGATTTTATGTTTTTATCACCATTGAAATTAGGTTTAGTTAATCGTGTGTTAAGTTTTAAAAGGAGCGTTATAAAAGTTGAATGTCAAAGTCCTGTGTATTGACAGGAAATTTTCAGTTTCTGAAGTAAGCAATCGTGAAAGAAAGTAGGTATGAGACGTTGAAAACTAACGTAGTATTAGGTTGAAAACAGGGTTGTATAAATTTCGATTGAAGTGTGAAAACAAAACGGGTGCTGTCGGCACGTAACGCATGATATTTTGACGTATAATAACCATTTCCAACCAACAAACAGAGAGAAGATAATTAAAATAATGTAGGATATATTAGTAGTAATATTTCACCTGCATCATGTATTTGGTTGTAGAAGTGAGTTGCTTTCGGATTGAAAAGTGAGAGAGGTGAGTTGACGAAGGTGGCGTGGAATTAATGGAGTATCATCACGTGAACAGCTGTTGAAGGAAAACGACGTTATCGAATTGCCACATTGCTATTCTACAATTCCCTCCACCGCTTTGTCAGTCTTCACGTGAATTTCCCCCATGCATCTCTCTCTCTCTCTCCCTGAAAATGACATGGAAAATCATCAAAACACAAGACTCAAATCACCTTAATTCGCACCCAATATGGTTCCACCTTTGATGGGTTAATATTAATTTCAACATGCATTAATTACTGTTTAACTACTACTTGGATTCGGTAGTTTTAGCCCTCCTTTGTTCGCTGGAGAGAATCGATGGTCATGATAAAACAGCTCGCCATTTGGACATCATCTTTTCTACAAATTTATATTATGAGACAGAGACAGAGACAGAGAGATGATCTTGAATGGAAAAATATGGAGTACTATTGATCTAATATGAAGTTTTGATTAATTCTTTGAACATTTGGGAAATATCTATTCAGGGATTTGAACCTGAAATATATATAGCAATACAACATGGCTAAAACATGAAGACACTACTAACAGTCATCCATGATCATGATTATTAATTCGTTTTGCTTTTTGTTTTTTATTTTATACATCCAAATAAGTCTAACATTTGCTAGCCAAAAAAGGAAAAAAAAAAAAGAAAGAAAAGGTTTATGCTAAAGATACTTGTTTTTATTAAGCTAACTTAGCCAAGCATCTCCAAATTCCTGAAGGTTTTGAGTAGGTTGATATGGTTTTCCCATTGGATGAAAACTCCCATTAGACATTGCAACAGGGAACCCTAACCCAGCTGGCCTGCTAGTGGCAACTCTCTCCAGTGACTGCACCTGAGTCTTCAAAAACTTGACATAGTGAATTGCCTCATCTAACATGGATGCAGTGTCCATTTTGGTTCCTCCGGGGACAAGCCTTTGAAGTATCCTAATTCTCTCACTTATCCTCTCCCTCCGGTGCCGTGCCGCCACACTTTGAGGGTCCTTTGATATCTTCACGTTTCTTCTCTTTGGTGGCTTCACTGACTCAGGGTCTATATGAATCGGTTGCATAGCGGCTATTCGGAAGATCATCTCCCTCATTGCGGCCATTGAATTCATCTTTTGGGAAGAGGTGGAAGAAGCATTTGAACCGGATGATAATAATAATAATTCCTCTGCACTTGCACTGTCTGGGGTAAACGAGAAACTTGGTTCTTGAACCGGGGTTGAACCATTGAATGAAATTGTGGTCGTTGGCAGGTTAGTAAATGGTCCGGGTGAACCAACCTGTGGGTTTTCAACAAAATGTGGCATGCTATTGCCATTGATGCTATAATTGCTAGTATTGGAACTATTGGTAGCGTGATCAGCAAGCTCAGCGTGAGGAAATTCAACGACGTCGTTGTAGTCCCCGTAGAATTCAGGGAGCTTTCCCATCTGCATCTGCATCATCATCGTCTTCATTTCATCTCCTGTTGCAGACTTTAACTGGTCAATTTCCATGGGACTGGGAGAATGTCTGATAAACAGAGTGATGGGGAAGATAAAAAGAGAAGTGTATAAGAGTAGGAGTTGTATCAGAATTTGCAGTGAAGGGATAAGAAAATAGGAGCTAGCTACAGCTTATTATTACAAAGGCAGGGAGAGAAGAAAGGAAAAGGAAAATAAAATAAAATAGTAGCTACAGCTTATTATTACAAAGGCAGGGAGAGACGAAAGGAAAAGGAAAAATAAAATAAAATAGTAATATATTTGTAACAGGCCATATCAACCTATAGTGGGAATAGATGACTATATATAGCATAAGTGGTTGAATATTATAATATAATATTTAAAATATTTCCCCAAAATTGATATTTTCTTTCTTTTCTTTTTAGAAGAATTTTCACAAGGTTGTTAAGGTTTTGTTTGTGTTCTTTTATTTTTGGAACAATAGGATTGCATGCTTTAAAGAGTTGGAGGAGATGGACCAATATTTCTATTTATCAGGATAGCAACATACAATACATCATTGAAGCATTCTTTATTTGGACAATTTTAAAGTATTTGTTGTCATTTTCATGGAGATGGGTATGGATTCAATGCCAAAATCTGGATGTAATCAATATGATGAGTAATATTTACCTTATTTGTTTTAAAGAAATTCTTCTCTTCTGTTTTGTTGTTTGATTTATAAACATATGAAGCATTGTGAGTTTAAATTAAAAAAGAAATTGTGAAAATGAGTAATATAGCAGATAGTGAAGCCCTAGTGGACTTTGTAAAGGAAAGACTTTTAAAGGACTCCCTTTTAGTAAACATGGCCCCCCATAAATACATCAATTGTTTTGAAGTAATGTAAATATATCATGTCATCCAATGAAATGTGTATTTTTATATTGTAATCATGGGACAGCTGTAACGTGAAATAGAATTATATATCCTGAGGCAGTGGGGATATAAAAGACAGGTGAGGGTTACTGTGGTAAGGTAAAACCCATTTTCACTCTGCCCCCCTTCGGCCCCTCCGTTTCCAAAAGGCCACTGTTTTATAGGTTTCCTTTCTGACCTCAACTTGCTTCATTTCTAACGAATTTTTAACCCTCTTCTCTTTTAATTTCACTCTCTCTCTTTTTCTTCACAAAAATTACATCACATAACCCATTTCCCCAAATTGAGATACTTCAAAAATTTGTAATCCTTGACTATCTAAATGAGTTAATTTAATCAGTCTATTAACTTCCCGATTCTCTTTTTTAGAGATATGATAGATTTTTCAATTTTGAAATAAAGAAAACCACCGAAGAATTCTCCTACTTAAAACAAAGTTAAATCCACTTGTGAGTCCCCTGTAACTACTTCAAGACTATTTCCCATCTTAATTTAGTACTAATTCTTTTCTAAACATAGAAACACAACTTAACATGCCATGCTGATTAAATTAATAATATCATTGAAAAAAATAATCATCAATGACAAGATTAAAATTTCTTTGCACACCATAAAATTAATATAATTATCCTCTTATCTATGGGTTTGAGTGCGTTGAAGTACATTATCTTCCTATTTATGGGTTAGGGAGATGCTATAAATACTTCGGTTTTGTTTAGTATTGCTTCTCAAAAATGCTTCTCAACCCTAAAGTAAAAACAATTCTTTTTAACTTTTGCTTTTGGCAAAAGTGCTTTTAGGAATAAATAACTATTTTAACCCTTATAATGTATTTTATATAATATTTATATGGTACATGTAATTATTTTTTTATTAAAATTTATTTTATATATAATATTATATATTTAAATTTTTATTGATCATATAGTATTATTTAAAATATAGTTTATAGATTCGAATTAAATTTTATGAATAATTAATATTAATTGCTTAAAAAAATTTAAAATTTAAATTTCATATATTAAAATATTAACAACAAATTATAATGAATTATTTCTTACTAAGATATCATATTATTAACTAATTTGAACATTATTTAAATGCATATTTATTACTTTATAACACAATGTCTAAAATGGATATTTTATTTATCAAAAAGTACTTTTTAACAGCAATACTAAACACTTAAATCTTGAACCAAATTTTTTAAAATCACTTTTCCCAGGCAATGCTAAACTGGCCCTTCTAGACATTAAGTCAAAAATAACAAATATGATTAAAAACTATAATAAAACTATTCAAGAAAAGACTCAGATTTTTTCAAATTATAAAACACATTATTTTTCATAGGTTCACCGTTGATGGTACTTAAAACCGAGAATTGGCTTTAAAAAACCAAACTCTCTACTTTTTAGGGCAAGAGATATTTTTTTGTTTAGAACAATAATATAAAAAAATATTTGTCGCAAAAGGTGTACTTAAAAAGGTACACAAAAAATACCATGATTGTTTCTAAACAGCTTAGAGTTGGCTGATTTTCTTCGGTTTGGTACAGGTACAGCTTTCTCTGTACAGACTTATTATACCAAGTTGGATCACTTTTTTTATTCCTCAAAAATAAGAAAAAAAATAAAACCAAGTCCAAAATCTCCTTTCAAACCCAGAGTTGGAATCCATGGAAATACAACCATGCCAAAAATGCAGACAAGAAAAAGAGAAATTAAGTTTATCTCTTCGAATTTTAATATTTCAGGGGTTTCTATTTTGCTTACAGGCTACGGATTACTGTAAATTTCATTTTACTGGTAATTTAGTTTTGAGATACTGATCATCCTTAGGCTGCTGCTCCTGCTGGGCACACGATGATATGATGTAGACGTCCATAAAGGAAAGCTCTATTGAGTGAATTAATAAAGGTTTAATCCTCCAACCAACGACAAAGCTTTGATTTCTGCCATTTTTGTAAGAGACAGACAGTGACTCAATTGCCTTACCGGCTTAGTTATGAGAAATGGGTTTGAGAGCTATCCATGCACGTAAAGTACAAATATATGCTAAATATTTGAAGCCAAGCATGGATATTTTCACTAATGTTCTGGGATTATATCTTATCTTCTGTCGTATTAAATTGATGTAATTCCACATTGACAATTAGTTGGTTGTTTTCATGCAGAAGCCAAAAAGCCTACCTAAAACATCGCATAGCTAATGAAGTTGTGTATGATATCAAGACCACAGTTGTTGCTGCAAAAGGTGAGGGGTGATGAAAACTTGAAAAATGGAAAAAGAAACCCGGAATTCAGTTAATATGACCACTTCTATTATATGATATTAAAATATTTGGGCTTATTTTTGTAAAGAAGAAGGGAAGGGAAAAGTGAAAAAGAGATTGGAGTTTTGCCTATTATTCTTCAGTCTTCTGCAACAACACCAGTAATCTAAACACACATTAGATCGCCCTGATTCCAAAGCAAAACTGCTTGAGATTGACTAATATATTAACCACAAGTTGAGAAATTAAAAGCGCCCATATTTCTCTGTGTGAATTAACTTTATTGTGATAATGATAATAAATGAAAGTGTTTGTTGATATATGTGAAATTGATTTTATAATAGAGAAAGACATGAACAAAGCGACATGTTCTGTGCAAGAAGAGGTTGGATTGGATAAAAAGAATCCAGAGAAGCAAGATATTGCTGTTGGGTTGGTTTCTTTTACTTTGCATTATCACAGTTGCACCACCACCTTATCTTGTATTCCCCACATCCCATTTTGTAATGCTTTTTTTTTCTTTCTATCTTTATATGATATAATATGAATCCAACATAGCAAACAAAGCCACCATTATTATATTCATTATTCTTGCTTCTTCCTACTTCCTTCACCCTCTCTCCCTCATCGGGAACTGCAGGGTTAGCAGGCTCTGTGATGTCAAGCAAAGGGAAAAAAATATATATGTATATATAAAATATTACTTTATTCAATAAAGAAAATGGTCCCACTTCTACCATTCCTCTCTTTCTCTGCATGATTTTCAACATTTTCGATTTGGGATCGTTTTCAAGTTGCCCAATTGAACAAAACAGACAGTGAGCATCTTAGGGAGTGTTTTATTTTTCTCCAACTTGCTTTTCCAGCCTCCCATTTTTCATGAATTGTTGTAAGAGCAAAAGAAAGAGCGGTGAAAGTGGTTCTCTTTGGAAGGAATAAAATAGCCTAGGTTTTGTAGAGGAAGGAGAAGCAGGGAGAGCAGATTCCCATTTTACTTATGGGGTTCATTTTCTTATTTTCTAAGTGCTAAATAATATTTCATGATATATACCACTATTAAAATAAAACAGAAACATTGTACACAACTTATAAATTAATATTTATTATAATTATTATATTTCCTAAGTTTAAATTTAAAGTTTATATTGAATTTTGGGTTTCAATTTTAAAATTTCTATTTAAATAAAATTATTAGTATTTATTTATAAATCTTCTATTACTTTTTTATTTTATTAGTAATAGGTGTATTTATATTTACTATTTATTAAATATTTTATTAAGTTGGTGTCACTCTGAACTTAAATATAAAATTTTTACCAGACAATTTTCAGATCTTTGAATAACTAAAATTGGGGCTTCCTCCTATCTTGCATGTCATTCACGGTTTCCTCAAAACAAAAATTGATAAGGCGTGAAATGAAATCCTCAACATATATTTATTTTTGGTAATTTTGAAAGTTTATATTTCATACTTTCTTTTATTAGATATCTCAAATGAAAACATTTTTTTTTTTAAAATTTTACATGAAAACAAACCATTCCAACTGTTATATTTTTACGAATTGATGTCTTTTTAATTGTTGCAACATTAATATGTTAATTGAGATAAAATTTAATCGATAATTTATAATTATGGATTTTAAAATTGAATCGGTAGTCGACTTGATTAGGCCTAATTCGACCGTCAGTTCAATTCAATTAAATAAATTGTTAAAAAATTCATAGAATTTTAAAAAATTATAAACCGGGTTCAATCGATTTTTATTCGCTTCAATTGATTCAGAGTAATTCGCGGTCCAACCGATTCAACCCCTTTATCTGTAATGATATACCGATCAATTCCCAATCGAACTGCTAACTAGTACAGTTCGATTGCAACAACCATGCATATAAGTATTAATATACAAGATCAATTGCATGTTAAAATTATTAAAAAAAAAAAAACATATGATTATAATTACCCACCCATTTTGGTTGTAATTCATTGATAACACAATTCAAACCCTAACTTCTAGGTAATATAATAAAATTGAAATGAGTTAAGAGTCTAGAAGCCTCAAAACATTATTGAGAAGTAGTTGATAGACCCTTCCATTATTATTATTATTATTATCATTAAGAAGAAAATTGGTTTCTTTGCTGGACCCATGAAAATGCTGGGTTTGATTCCCGCAGGCCTACCACTTGAATCTGATACAATGGAATAGGAAAACATACAATTCCATGATTTCTTTTCTGAAACATATTTAATATTCCATGAATTAATAATTCTTAAGGGGCTAATTAAATATTTCCTTGAGAAATCCAACTTCATCTTTTATATGGTATACTTGGGATTTCCTTTCTTCAGATAAGATACACATCTGATGAAATGTATTAAAATATTTCTTTGATACCATTCATTGTTTGAATATAATAAATAATTTCAACAATTTGTCTCTTGGACACGTTTATAATGTCTTACAGAGCTTGAATATGAAATTATTGAGAAAAAAAAATAATAAAAAAACATTACGTCCAAAACAGAGACCAGGACACACAGATTAATACATCTCTTGTTTACTTGGAGAATGTCTATGGTGCATGCCTACATGGTTATATTTTAAGACCATGGAAATGGAGGTAGATAGATCACCAACTTTGCAGACACACTAGCATTCCATGTGGTCACAGATTTCTAACTTTGTTGCTAGCTGAATGTGATTGCATAGTAGAAACATTACTCATCAAACTGAACATTTTGCACACCTGTCCTGAATCTGCATAATCTTTCTAGAATATGTTTCATTATTATGAGGAAAATTTGCATATTTTTGTAGTGGAGGTGGTAATTCTCGACTTCTTGAGGAGCTTGCCCATTTGGTCCTGCTGCCTGACCAAGAGGGAAGATTGGTCACTGGGCCTGAATATGATTGAACATTAAGTTAAATGGTTTGCAGGTGCAAAATAAAGAACATGTGCAAATCTTTAGTAGGAAAAAGGAAAAGGAAAAGCACACCAACTAGATGAACAAAATCTTAGCTTTGGCAAAGGAAAAATACTAATTTCCTTCTTATGCTACATTCTTTGGTTTGTTTATCATGAGCACGAAACTATTATGGAAGCACTCCTTTAAAGTGTTGGAGATTAATTCTTTTAGCATGATAAACTAAGAGAGTTCTTATTAAGATAGAAACTTAATATGGAATTCTTGGTAGTTCTGAAAATCTTAGTCAAGTGCCAAATTCAAGGGACTCATGACTAGTAATCCTTCAGAAACAAGGGATTATATCATAACTAGACTGATTAGTGGTCCAGTTTTTCATTTTTCTTCATGGCTCTCTCGTTGAATGTTCCAGGGCTCTGTTCAATAGACTGTGTTTTAGATTCCCCTACTTTAAGACAGTAGTAATAATATTTTTACCATTTTATGCATGCAGCATGGACTAAATGTACAGCACAGAATGTGAAGAAACAAAATCTATGCTTTTTCAAATGAGATCCGTTTTAAAGAAGATGCAAAGCATGCAATCTAATCAAGCCTTTTGAAGAAAACAAGTAAAATCTCTTGTTGTTTGGATGAAACCTTTGGCATGTCTAAACATGTGAAAGATGTTTTGGGTTTTCACATCCCAAACTCGAACCATGCAAGTAGCAGCCTTACTGTTCTAAAGTTTTAATGGGGAAAGCACAATATTTATTATAAACTACGAATATTATTAATCCATCTATGAGTAAAATTATGACGTATCATCAACTTCATGTTGGTGTGTGACAACCACAGCACCTTTTTAAGGACTAAAATTAAAAAGATATACCACACCAACCATCATAGACTAACAATGCCAGAATTACTTAATTCAGTAAAGATAGGAAAAACAAAAACAAATAACAAAATAACTCCTGTGATCAGGTAGTGAACCGATGATGTGCAGCCCATAACTGTTGCTAGGTGAACTTTCAGCATTAAGGGCAGCAAATAGATTTTACCATCTTGAAAGCCAGCGTACAAGACATGTTCACCAGGGTCTAAAGCAATTGCATCAATGATGGAAGGAAACATAATGTTTCTTAATAATCTTCCCCTGGACAAGCTCCAAACCTATCAGCAATGTACAATATATCAAGAAACCTTTATAAAGCAACTAGTAGAACAAAAGGATAGCACCATATATTAGCAAAAAAGGCATCAGAATCACATCAAGTAATTACAAGAAGAAGTCAAAAGATCTACTATGCAATAAGGTTCTATCACCAGCATGATAGATTTGTCATAAACACACACAAAAAAATGGTGATCTATTCTCTTCTGAGAGAGCATTAGTTGCTCAAGCAACCCGCGTCTTTACAACTATATGACTAATCTTCAATTTATGACTAAGAAAATGCTTTGGCAGATGCCTCAACATCAATCTCACAATCAGAAAAATATCACCTTGATAACAGAACATTTCTTAGCTTTAATATTACCCGCTCAAAAACAGAAACCGAAAAGGACTATAAATAGGTTCAGTAATGGTGCCAATAACTTGCCACCTAAAGATTCCATCTTGATTCTAATGCATAGTCCAGAAGGAGGCTCTAGTTACCAATCTTCCAAGACATTACATGCATTTCGGCTTTCAACTAAAAGCAGAACAAACCTTACATGTGTGATCCTCAGAAGCCGACACTATAATTGCATTGCTTCTACCTTAACCCATAACGATATCAGTTACAAGCAGGGTGTGTTCTGCAAAACAATGCTCTGTACAGATGCCTTGCCTGCAGCCTTATAACATCATCAAATACCCTAACATAACAAGCTAATAACCAAAATAATCAAATTAACAAGCGCAATCCTGACAGAACATGGAGCATGCATGAAAAGCGACCAAACTCTAACGCATCCATCCTCTGATCCAGAAATGAGGAGTGAATCATCCTCGGAGAAAACCAAGCATGTAACTGCCTCATAATGAGCGTGCCATTTCTTTGATAGCTTACCCGTTACAACCTAAATTGTCAAAAGAAAGTAAAACCTAAAAACCTTAGCTTTAACTAACAAATCAATGGCAAATAAATAAAGCAATTGAATCTTACCTCCCAAAGGTAAATATCACCGGATGAACCTCCAGCAACGATGTATCTACCTTCGCTATTAGCAGCGAGCGGTTTAACAGCTTCCGCGGGAAAGCTTTTAACTTTTGCCTGAGGCTGTGGGGAAGAGAAAGAGTTCAGGCGAAGAGTGGAAGAGCTAGTATGGTTTTTAGAGTAAACCTTGGACCAAGACTAGTAAAGGAGGTGGCGGAGGGGTGGCAAAGTTGAGAGCAGGCAAGGAAACGGCAACCTACGGAGGCGAGGCCGTGGGGAGCAGAGGAGCAAGCCTTGTAACGGAGTTGCTCGGGACCCAGTTTGTCGGTCCCGGCAATCAATGCCGATGTCAATTGATGATGGTGCTATTACTACATTCATTGTTGTTTGGACAAATTTGTTACAATTTTTTATTTTGTTCGAGAATTGGGTTTTATTCAACAGTACAGAACGGGGGGGGGGGTTTGTTGGGGTTTAAGTACTACAGTACAGAGGAGAATGCTGGACCCTAAACGAGGCCGTTTCCATATTTATTGGTCATCCTGGGCTGAGCCTTAAATGGGCCTCAAAGCGGAGTCTTCTCTGAGACTGAGAGAACCCTAAACCCCAAACTAAACCAATAAAATAAAACCTAATTTCCTCCCATCATTCCAGCCTAACCTAACCAAAATCAAGTAGTATCTATAATATATAAAAAAACAAATATTAGAAGTCTGTACTTCCTTTTCTCAGTCACTAAAGGATAAAGTAAATGTTAAAATGAATGCAGGTCTACAACCAAAAGGGACAAAATTGGGGATATTTCACCCAACAAATCTATCTATATATTCTAAAATTTATATGAGTGCTTAGCCATGTGCATTGCCGCACTCTATGTATTTATATATTTACAGTTCTAATCCAAAGCAGATCACCACATCTGTTTTTTTTTTTAAAACTCACATTCTAGTTGAATATATCGGTAAGATAGAAAGCCAATGGAGTGATGCCCCCCGAAAGCCTTTAAAACTTATGCTGCAGTCCCATATTGTAAGAAAACAACAAATATTCAATGTATTGTTGAAAATGATGCTTCAAATTCATCACCAATCCAAATGTACTTTGCTCAACAAATTGGATGAAGGAGAAAAAGTAGCTAAGATCGAGATTAAACAAATGGGCACATGCATCTTTGCAGCCTTTTACACATTTCTTTATTTCCTCTCTATACATAGATGTTATTTAATACTCTTCTCTTTTTCTAAATTGTCAATAAAGTGTTGGACCAAAAGGAATGCAAAAACAAAGTGGATTTCCAAAGTTCAAACAAGAAGAGGAGTAGAAAATAAAAGAGAAAAGAAACTTATGTCTTTTTTTTAATTTCACATTTCTCTCTTCCTTTTTCTTTTTCTAAACTTTCTGGGGAAAAAAAAACAAAATAGAAGAAAATTTTCTTGGTAATATGTTAAATTGCAAAATATTAAATAAATAAAAAATCAATGAATATGTTAATATATAGCAGTACCTTTTCTAGTATTTAATTTCTCCCATCCCGTCCTTCTGCATCACACGTACACTTCATTTCTAGGTCACGTGCAATACTACAACATCAACTTGAGAAAAAGGGTAAGAGGCTGGCATAGACATATATAGTGTCAAACTAGCTTATTAGGGTTTAGGGTGTTTCTTTTTTAGAATTTTATTTTTGGTATGATATGAAAAAGAAAGCATGTGCACGACAAAGATACTGTAAGAATTACATATCGATGCATTTATGTCTCTAGGTAGAACTTAAATAGATGTTTCTTAACTTACTTTCATCACTGTCTCACATAGTTTTCTCTGTCTTGGGTAATTAATAACAGCATGAAAAAATATACAGAAAGAAAGAAGCAGATTCAAGAAAAATAGAAAGCAAAGAGCCTGTTGAAATGCCTGGTCAAACTTTATCTGAAACTTTATTTGTATTGGGATTTTAGACAAAGAGACAACAAGTAAAAGACGTAAAAGAGAAAATGGGGTGTTTTTTTCTTGGGAAGAAGAAGGGTTGCATTGTTTAGCTGTCAGTCAAGCGTTCTATCTTAAGGTTTTTGGTGTGGAATAAGTGGAAAGAGAGATTGGAATTAGTAAAAAGAAAAGAGGGATCCATAGATGGATTTTGAAGACGTTGATCAGATACTTAAAGTGGGAAAAGGCAAAGGTTTTCTGCTCCTCAGAATAAGTATAGAAGCCTTGATTGCAACATTTCAAACAACATTTTTAGTTATTTTCTCTTATATCTCGCTTTCATCGAATTACTCACTCTTTTGGAATTTGTTTTTTTTTTTTTACTCTCTATCTGATTCTCAAATTTAAAACTCGGTATTTGGGGTTTTTCCTTTTTTGCTCGACTGACAGTTGAGAGGAACAAGAAATGATAATGGAGCTGATTATGATTATAAGCTTCATCAAACGATATGATAACCTTCTTTTTTGACAATAATCATAACCATAATCATAATTACACTGATGATGATGAGAAACCAAATGTGAACTGCTGGTTATTTACCCCTCATTTTTAAAGTAAATCTTTTTGAATGGGATTTTTTTAATTTCGGAAGAGGGTATCAATTAAAAGCATGGGTTGTACGTATTCATTCATTAATGGAGTAAGCAGAGGAAAGCCCTTGAGAAGCTTTCAATGGGGCAGCTATAGCCAGAGACTTTCTCAGGCTCACTTGAAACTGAGGACACTGTCTCTCTGATATCTCTCTCCTGCATTAATGCAAGCATATATGTAACTGGAACATACAGTACAGATATCAGAATCGTGAAGAAAGGGAGCAAGAAAGGGCATGAGCAATAAATTGCACCAATGCAAAACTGAAGAAACATCAAAGAAAAAGATTGGTGTTGAAATTTTGAAATTGATTTTCATCTTCACTCTAACCCAAAACCCACCTGCATTCATGTGGCTAGCTAGGTAGGGGAAAGAAAATAGTACCGGCACTAAAAATTATATACACAGTCACAAACACTCACACACACACGCACAATTTCCTCCAACAATATCATCATCAGATTCTAAGAGATAAACAAAAAGGAAAAAAAAAAAAGATGGAAAAGGAAGCTAGAATATTCTTGAATGGATATTTGAAACTAACATGTAGGAGGCATAAGGTTCAGCCGTAAATCATCTTTTTCCAAGACCAAACGTGCTTTGTTAGTCTCCATGTTAGTTGCACCATACTCGGGGTGCAACCTCTTCTTTGATTGTAAGGGTACACCAAAGAGCTTTGTTTTGCAACTATTGCTGCATGGTTCTTCAAGAATCGTCAAGGAGCTTTGGGATGTAGCCGTTGGAGAGTTCAAAACTTGCACTCGGGGCTTCTGACTATTTGGATAGTGCCCAAGAAGCTGGTTGGAAGGCTTTTGCAATAATGAACTATTGGTGGTGGTGGTATTAACAACAGGAGCAGCAGCAACGGATGAAGGAGGGCCATAAAGAAGCAAAGAAGGGGAGTATGAATTGCTAGGAGTGACAGGCTTAACATGGTTTTGAACAAAATAGATAATATCGTTGTAAAGCTTTTTCATATGGGCAAGTTCAGACATCAGCAAGTTGTTGCTTTTTCTCAGCCTCTCATTGTCTTCTGATAAAGCTGTGACCGAGCTATTATAGCCTCCACCCCCGCCGCCACCAGCAACTGAGACTCCAGTGCCTCCTCTTGGAGAAGAAAGTGGCGGTGAGTCACACCAGTTGGCTTGTTCGTCTGAGTCTGCTGGAGAAATGCTGACTCGGCTTGGAAACGGAAAGAAACTCGGGGCATTAACCAAAGGAGAATGTGGGTGGTGATGGTGATGATGATGGTTTATCCCCACTTGTGGTTGCGCAGTTTTTCTTCTGTGGATCTCACAAAGCAAGTGTTTTTCTCCTTTCTTGAAGAACTCATTGGCAAACTCCCATCTGTCTGGCACAATCTTCCTAAAACCCTAGTTCCATTAACAAAAGAAAAACGTAGAACAAACCCAGATCAGTAAAATAACCCCCACAAAGAAAAGAATTTACAAGAAAAAAGAGAAAGGGATAAAGACTGGGTATTTTTATTATTATACATAAGTATTGAGCTGTCTGACAAAGCTGGAGAAGTTGTTGTGCTTGAAGTAATTAGGGAGAAGATCACGAGCAAACTCAGGAGGTCTCCAAACAACGAAAGTAGTGTCATCTTCACCCCATGAAACGATGTGGTCAGTGGCGGGATCATCGACTAGTTGGTAGGTTTTAGTGAGGAATGGAGCTGGCACTGATTTGTGGGAGTCTAGTGATAGTAATATCCCTTCACAGTTATCAAGCATCAGAGCCATTGAAAGATGAAAGCAGGAATGGAATGAAAGAGAGGGAAGAGAATGGAGAGAGAGATGGTTGAGGGAGATACAAGGGGTTTAGAGCAGACGATCAGGTCAGGACAGATAGTTTGATGGGTAGATCCTTGGGTGGGATAAAAATGTTGGGAAAAAAAGAAGGGGGGGGTTACTGTAAAGAAGCGGTTGTTTTTTTTTTGGCTTTATTAATGCTTTTTTTTTTTTCGGTTGGCAAGTTTTTACGTGTTATTTTTTTGTGGGTAGGAGGATTAGTATATATTTGTTGCTCTCCTCGGTTATGTAGTGTGCGAGAATATGTGTCTATCTGTCTGTCTAGGACTGTTAAATAAGGGCCTTCCAAGACAAACCCGTGATTCATTCTCTCTCTTTTCTGACAATTGATCCCTCCTCGCGCACCCACTTAAAATCAGGCACAGGGGCATGGATGGTTGCAGTGTGTCTCTGGGAATTGACAATGTAACCCCCCCCCCCCTCCTTCCCTGTTTTTTTTCCTCCCTTGTCACGTTCTATATTTTAATGTTGCTTATCTTAATATAGTCAACAGTTCCTTAATGCAGAAAGTTGAACGAGAAGGGTAACCATTGTTCATATTTGATCTTAAAAAAGTCTTTTGCATTTTTTAGTATGTTCGTGCTACTCATAATTAGAAACTAAGGATGGGTATTGGGTAATATGGTCAGAGTGGGCGACTTGTTCTTTTGATGCATGAAACAAAAAAAAAAAAAAAAAAAAAGGAGAGGTGGTTTCACTTCATGTCAAAACGAGGGTCCTCTTTGTCATTGTGTAGCTTTACGTTTGTTGTTTAATATCAAGAAAGCAAAGCAAAGCAAAGCAAACCCAGCCCAGGACACCCTCCTATTTGGAATCCCATGATTTTCATACACCAAAATACGACTTTGTAATAGATATATGGTAAACCATATACATCCAACTACGTGGTCACCACATTTGTTGTTCTTTTTGATAATACTCATTTTGTTTTTTGTTATTTGCTTTCGTAATATTCCGAACTTCAATGACGAAAAATAGACATGCCCAGTGGATGTAGCCGCTAGCTACCACCTTTACTGACTAATTAACTTACAATTGTAAAAACCCATATAGCTCTATGTGTTGTAGACCTTTCTCTTTGAGCCTCACAACTATGTATCAGCTTCTTTCTTTGCTCAGGTGATTGAATTATTGGCTCTAAAAGTTTCCATGGATAACTGAAAACATCACACCTTTTCCCTTTCTTTCTTGTAATCTTTCAAGAAATATTTGTTTTATTTATGTCTCCTCTCTCTCCGAGGGGCCAGGGATAATTTTCTTAAATTTGCGAGTAAAAAATGACGTTCGAAAACAGCAAGCTGAGCTGAGACAAACATTCAGTCTTGGAATATTTATGGATTCTCTAATAAAATATACTATATAGAAAAGCAATACCAATAAAAACATAAAAGAAAAGGGGTCGTCTAGGATTTTACTCCAACAAGTGTCAAAATTAAAACGAGATTGCATGAAAACCATATAAGCAATGAGTGGACAGTGAGGGATCCTATAAAAGCGAGGAATGGATTCATGTTGTGATGAGTGAAGGGTGAAGAAAAAGTAAGGAACATTAGGGACACCAATGGCAAAGGTGAGGTCCAAAGTGAGAAATAAAATAAAAATGATTACTAATTATTTCACATAGATCCTTATGTGATTTTATTTTTTGATAATGCCAATGATTCTCATTATTGGAAAAACAAAGTTAAAAATCTGATTCCACCTTCGAACCAAAAAAAAAACAAAAAAAAACAACAACATATAACTTGTTCCACCACCCATTATAATTCCTCTCTTTACATTTACTTTGTGGCAGGAGAGGGTACTTTCCATTCTCAATAAAGGAGTTTTTTCTCCCAAAGTTAATCACCCTATAATTAACTTTTCAATTTTTTTTTTATTTAAGCATAAAACTTTTAAATTGACAAGAATATTTTTTATTTTTTATTATATTATTAAATTAGCTTTCAAAATAATTATAATTTAATTTAGAATCATAATATTAAAAATGTTGTGCTAATTTAAGATAAAATTATAATAATCGATGAAAAAATTTGGTATTTATTTTATTTTTTAAAATTGTGTTTATTGATGTAAAATAGAATTATTACTTGAATAGAATTCTAAGTATCTTAATTATCACTTAATTAATATTAGTTATATACCAATTAAAATTTAAGTTTAGCTTGATAAATAGTATTTGGTAATCTAGCATATTCAATCAAGTAGCATCTAAAAAAATTACTTGTAAAAAATATGGAGATTTTTAGCATTTATAAGTTAGAATTATAAAAAAGAATGAAGAATTAAAGTCACGAATCATCAAAGAGACAATATCGAATCATATTCGAACAACAATGACATCAGAGCGTGATCGAAGATTATATTAATTGATGATGAGGTAATATGATACTATGATATTATATTTTTTAAAAAATTCTATAAGTTTATATTATGCGAAGCAAGCACTCTTAAAACCATTTATTTTTTATTATGTTATTTGTTTAGTATAGGTGGAAAATGTTTTGTGGGTTTCTTTTTAAAAAGGTCAAAGTTCAACCATTGTTTTTTAATCATTATTATCAAATATTTTTAGTGATTTAGTTTAAATATATTTCCTATTTATCATAAACTATTATTATAATTGCTACAAGTTATTTTGCCTATTTTTTAAATTTGTTTTCAAATTATTATTATAGTTTACTTTTTTTATATATTTCCAAATTTGTATGTTATTTAAAAACTAATAGAAATTTTTATTATCAATAATAGGTAACAATAGTTAAAAATAAATTGTTTAAAAATTAATTAAAAAATAAACACTTAAATTTACATGCAACAAATCTAACATTAGAAACTAGTCTAAATAAAAAGGTTAGTAATTAGAATTTTATAAGTTATTGACTGACATTTAAGGTTTTTATAAACAATCCATTCGTTTTACTAGTATATTTGGACACCACAAGATAATTGGATGAAAGTGTAATAAAATTGAAATATTTTATTATTAGTGTATAAAAATAACTAGGCTAATATATTATAAAAGCACTTAAACTAGACATGCTTAAGGGTCGAGCTACCCAACTAAGCTCGAAGGCCCGCCTGAAATATGAAATGATTTGAGCAAAAATATAAAGCTCAGAAAATGAGTTTTAAAAAAAAACATTTAAAATATGGGTCGGGTCAAGCTTGAACATTTAATACCCAAGCCCGACCCGACCTGACCCGTTTTATAGTTTTATTATATATTATATTATGTATTTTTTATATGTAATTTATAAAACAAAAGAAACTAAGTCTGTAGTTATATGTAATACTATAATGTAAACATTAAAAAAATGTTAAGTTACCTATATAAAAATTATAATAACTGAAAAAATATAATTATTAAATTCTACATAAAAAATAATGTAATATATTTTGAAATTTGATTACTGTTTTTGAGATCACGATACCAAGCCTTGGATATCGTGGTACTCACATGATATATTTTGAAGTTTGGCTACTGTCTTCGAGATTGTGATACCAAGCCTTTGATATCGCGACACCCACCTAACATATTTTGAAAACTTTTAATTTAGTCCTGATTTGACCCCGGGATGATACTGAGTTTTCGTAAGCTCGATTTAGACCTGAAAATGATTGTTATCATATTTTGAGTTTTATTAACACTTGATTACATGTATAAATGTTTGTATGTTGATTGAATGACTGTAGGTGCTTCGGCAACAAATGTGGCAACCTCTAGCTTGGACCTAATGATTGGGTCTAGCGAGGGTATTACACTCTATCCCCTTAAAATGAATTTTTTTTTTCATTTAAGCCCCTTTATAATTTATAAAATTTTAAATTAGTAAATATAAAATTACACGTTTCCTCTTAAAATGATAAAATTTGATTTAATCAGTTAAAATTTATAAAAATATAAACTATTAAAATGGTAAAATTACATTTTTATTATTATAACAATATATAATCTAATTTGGTCCAATTTTTTTTTTCTTGGATGCATACAATAGCTTCCACAACAAATGTGGTAGTACGTTCATATTCATATGGGTACATGTGGGCATGATCAAACCTTCTTAATTTCTTACAACTACTCCAGACCTTGAAATTTCCTGCTCCCTTCTAATCGTAGTGTCAAAGTTAACTTTGATCGGAGCTTCCTTTGGTGGTACCCAGCTAACGTCTGGGCGAAGAGCTAAAGATTCCTGAAATCGTGCAATTGGGCTAAACTCCAATAAAGGTATGTAACTCGCTATTCTTCCTCTAATGAATATGCTTATTACGAGCATGCCACGATGCATACAATAAAAATAAATATAATATATAATATTTTTGAAATGTGATAAATTTTGTAAAAATAAATATACTATATGTTAATAGACTAAATCAATACATAGCATAATAAGAAATTTAAATATATAGGGGAGGGATCCACTTATACAGTATAAAATTAAAGTAATTTTTATAATTATTTATATAATTAATATTTTAATTATCTAACCGTGATATATCATGGTCTATGCATGTCAAATTTAATATAAATTTAAAATTTTTAACTATTTTGTTATGTAAAAAATTTCAACCGTTAAATATATATTAACATATAGAGTATTTTAGATCGATATGATGAAGATATTAGATCGATTCGAAAATTTACATGCATGAAAGATACAATTATATTAATAAATTTAACAATTGATCATATAAATAATTACAAAAATATTAACTAAATCCCTCTTCATATATACATAATGTCGAGATTTAAACTTATCTTTAATCAGTGTATTATAGATTTATTATTTGGAAATAATTATAGAATAACAATAAAAAATGGTGTTAGAAATAGTTTTATAATGAAATAAAATTGAAAGGAAAAAAGCGGGCTAAAAAGATTAATTGTCGCTCACATCATATCTTTTTTCTTTCTAAAATATACAACTATTTCTAATTTCACTTTAAAGACCATAATTAGTCGGTGCAAAGTAAATAACCGTGCTAAAGACTAGATTTTGATCCCTCTTTTTGGGGGGACTGTTAGTTTGCTCCTTTGTTTCCCAATGCATTATCATAACAAGAAAATAAATATAAAGATTTTCCTAAAACAATGGCAAGAGGTTCTAGGAAAACAATCACGGTTTCACGCTATCCCTTCTATTTCCTCTTCTTTTAAATCTTCACACCCTCGCCAAACCCCTTTTCTTTATTTATTTTTTATAAGTATGTATACAAGCAATTTATCTCACCAACTTAATTATGATGTCATCCTCAATTAGATCAATAATTTAGTTATGATAATTATAAATATACATCTTCTTTTAAACTATAATTGGTATTATTATACATCTTTTATATTTAAATAAAACAAGTAAAAATATAAATTCATTATTGAATAACATTTAAAAATATTTACTAAAACATCAAATTTATGAGATTAATTACCGAAATATAAAAAAAAAAACCTATAGTGCCATAGACAGTCGCATACTAAACAAGGACGTATCCCAAATCTTGTCCTCATTTTCCCACCGGTCATTGTCGAATCAAAATTAAGAAAAATAATAAAGTTGCATACTTATTAGTGATGCAACACGATATTTGAAAGAACTGAATAATGCATAACGTGACTGCTTGTCACATCTAGGGGCGAAGTTTGTTCTGGCTTCGCCCCTGATCACATCTAAGGCCACCGGTACCCTTTTCCTTCTCCCCAAAACCAAAATACCTCACCCTTTATAAACATAAGTTTCAATTCCAAATAAGACAAAAAAATAAATTGGAATAGATGGATTTAATCCAAACTTCATCTTGAATAGGTTTGGAGAGATACTATGTTATGAATTTGATTAATTTTTTTGAATGGGTTTGGAGAAATGCTTTGTTAAGAATTTGATCAAATTTAAAATTTCAAGTATCTTCAAAACTTGAATTTATTTTTACAATTCTATTAATGTACCTAGATTAAACTCTTGCATTGACAGAGGCGAGAACGAGGGGGCAGCAGGGGCCTCAGCCCCCCAAAATGAGAATTTTTCAAGTCCTTTCATAAATAGAGAAACTATAAATTAATATATAGTGAAATTGCATTTTGGCCCCTTAAAAATAAAAATTTTCAATTCAATCCTCTTATAAATAAAGAAATTATAAATTAATTTATAGTAAAATTGCACTTTAGCTCCCTTGAAAATAAAAAAAAATTATGCTTAATCCCTTCAAAAACAATGAAATTATAACTAAATACATAATAAACTTATATTTTGATTTATGAAAATTTATATGTTTTGCCCCTGATTATAGGATTTGTCCAAATAATTAAATAGTTTTGCTATAGTCTTTTATTTAGAGGCACAAACTTCAAGATTTGAGAGGGTGTATTTGAATCAAGAATGCATGTCAGCAATCAAGATGAAACTCGAAATTATATGCTTTGCTTTCACCAACGACATTATATAGTTGTAGATTAAGTCACAATCCAGTTTCAATTATCTTGTATAAGTTGTGCAAAAGTGCATGTGTGGGGTCCAACTTATCTTTTAATATCCTAAAATAGTTTCCTCTGTATTAATGTTTCCTTAACTCTCCAATTGCACATTTCCCTAAACATTCAACACTCCTAACATATAATGTCGTTGAAGATATGGGAACTATAAACCGATATGCAGACATCCGATACTTGGTGTTGAACTCATCATATGTCATGGTAATATATCAGGATATTTCAAAAATTTTAAGGCATGCATTACATCTATGTCAATGTTGCACATTGAGTGTTTAGCAATTGGAGATCCACTAGATTGAGGGGAGTTTTTAGCAATATTGGTTGAGATGTCTCGATCAAAATCGAAATCATCACCATCACTATGGCCTTCTTCTTCGTCATCGATGTCATCAAGTACATCGTGATCATTAAATTCCATGACATTTACATCGTTGTATGCTACATTGTACGAGACATCCTACATACTCGACTTGACAACATTTTTTTGAGTGCAATGTTTCCAATTGGAACTTTTGCTAGGGGAGAGCATTCATTTTTTTAGTCGGCTTGACCATTTTTTTTGTTAAACCAACTTTGTAACACCTCACATTTGACCCGATTGCCAGATTAGAATGTGTGATGTCACATTACGTTGCTGAAGCAACTCAAGCTACTATAACACAAACACATTCAATTTAATCATCATATAATTCATATGCATGTATTTATAAACCCAATGACTTCATTTCATCAATTTACGGGGCATAAGGGTTAATTTCAGATCTAGGACTCGAATTCCAAATTCATGTCTAAAGGCAAGGATCTTTATGTCTTGAGACAGGTCATAAATTATTATAGGATTTTTAACTTTGAAATTTGCATGTCTCGAGACACTAGACATTGTGTCTTGAGGAAAGGTTCTTTGTAGCACCCCTTACCTGATCTCGATACCTCATTTTTCGACATCACTGACTTTTGGTACGCACCACTTGTACATTGACTAACTGACCAATTAATAAAATATATCAAATCATGATTCACTACTATATTATATTTAACTAAAAATATTAATTAAATATATCTACAAACTCTCTCGTCGTAATTATGGTCCCAAAACCACTATTTTCAACACCACTAGAAAACGAGTTGTTACAACTCTCCTCCCTTAGGAAATTTCATCATCGAAATTTTTACCTGTGAATAGATTCGGGTAATGTGATCTCATAGTTTTTTCGTTTTCCCACGTAGCTTCTTCAGTATCATGTCGGTGCCATAAAACTTTCACTAACGGTACTCATTAAATTTCGTAGTTCTTCTATTTACAAAGCTAAAGTTTGAATGGTTTTTCTAAATATAACAAGTTAGGCTGTATTTCTCTCTCGTCGGGAGTAATCACGTAAGAGGAATTTGATCTATACCGTCGTAGCATCGAAATGTGGGAAACATTATGAATCTTTTCGAGCTCCGAAGGTAATTCTAGTCTGTAAAGCACATGACTAATTCTCTCAAGAATTTCATATGGAAAAAAAATTCTCGAACTAAGTTTCCCTTTTCTACTGAACCGAAATACCTTCTTTCATGGGGAGACTTTCAGAAATACTTTATCACCAGTTTGAAACTCAATATCTTTTCTTTTCAGATCAGTATATAATTTCTGATAATATCAACCAAATGAAATTTAAACCAAGCCACATATATAATTTTAAATGGTAAAATACCAACTTCAGCTCAAAATGCATCATAATTCAATTTCTATTCTATCACCTTGTTCACATTCACCATTCAATTTGTATCATACACCTTTATCATAATGAAACAGCCCAGTTTAGACCCTAGTCGAAACAGTGGTTTCGAGACCACAAATTCGAGGTCGTAAAAATATTTTAATATTATTTTTGGTATTCATAATATGTGATTTAACTTGTGTGAAAGTTTCGTGTAAAAATTTTATCGACTGTGTGTCCAATTGTGAAAAAGGACCTAATCGCGTAAAGTGCAAAAGCTGTGTGCTGATTGATAAAGTGCCTAATTGTTGTTGTCTTTATAATTAGGAGGTTTTATGAAGCAATTAGCCCATTTTATAAGTTAGTGGAAGATGATAGCATGGCATAAGGTGTTATTATTATTGTTCATTAAGGTTAAAAGTGTAAAATAGTTAATAAGTTAATATTAAATAAAACAAATATGAAAAAGGAAGCTATTCTCATCTTCCTTGCCGAAATTTGCTAAAGAAAAAGAAAGGAAAAGAGCTTTAGGGTTCGGCCAATTGTGTCTTTGATTAAGGTATGTTTTAAGCTCGGTTTTTGATAATTTCTACGTTTTTGTGATCGTTGCTTTGTGCTCTAGCTAGCCCATGCTTTAGTTTTAGAGTTTAATAGTGATTTTGAGATATTCCATTGATGAATGTTTGAGCTTTGTGATAGTTGATGATGAAATATGGAAAATATGTGAAGGATGAACATGTTTTGTCTTTGAATTTTTAGTGAAATTGAGTAATTCGGGCTAAATTGAGAAAAGTTTAAATTGAAGGAATAAAATGTGTGTGCTTGTATTAGCATGGAAAGAATTCGGCTAAACTTATGTGAATAGAAAATTTGTGTATTTTGTGATTTGATGAATTAGGGACTAAAGTGTCGAAATGTGAAAATGTGAGGGTTACTTTGTAAAATACTTTAAATATGTGTGTGTGGACTAGATTGAATGAAGTGGTGATTGAATGAGTTAAATTTAAATGTGTATAGACCAAGAAAGGGGAGGTTCGGATCGAGATCGAGGCAAAGACAAAGTGCTCGATTAATCGACTCTTTCGGTATTTCGACGTCCGAGTTAAGTTTGGATATAATACTAGTTGTTAAATTATATCTATGTGATGAGAATTGAATGAATGAGTAATTATTGAATTAAAAATGTTAAATATGAGATTGAGAAATGTGGCACCAAGTGTGCATAATTGAAATCGAGACTGAGATGAATAGCACTGTGTGTGCGAAGTATTAAAAGCTTCGGCTTTATCGATTGGCATTGTGTGTGCGGTGCCGAATTAAGTTTGGTTTTGTATATAGGCACTAAGTGTGCGATGTTATTTAAGCTTTGGCTATGATTGGGCACTAAGTGTGCGATTGAATCGAAGAGGTAACGAAGTTTGGTCGAAATGAAGTATTGAGCTTTGAGTAGCATGTGTGATCGATATCTAAGTGTTGGCTAAGGTACGTACGGAACCTATGTGGTTGATGAAATCGTGAACGGATTTATGGATAGTTGAGTAAGTATATTAGTTATGGATGACATGGTATATGTGTATTTGTAAGTTGATCTATGTGATAGATTATATTTGTATATGGTGAATGTATTATTGAGCAGTATGTATTATATTACGAACTTACTAAGCTTTGAAAGCTTACTGTGTGATTTGTTTCTCTGTTTTACAGTGTCAGTAAAGCTAGTTCGGATTCGGGGATCGTCAGCATCTCTATCACACTATCGGCTATCTACCTTGGGTACTTTTGAAAGATGTATATAGTTGGTATATGGCATGTATAGGCTAGTTGATATGGCATGTTTGGAATGTTTAATCCTTGCCATGTGATTTGGCTTGGAAGTGGAATGATGCCGGTTTTAAGTGTGAACTTTGTAAATGATGAATATGGTATGTTTCATGCTTAAATGGTTGATGAAAATTGTGGTT
Source organism: Gossypium sturtianum (assembly GCA_025698515.1). NCBI lineage: Eukaryota > Viridiplantae > Streptophyta > Magnoliopsida > Malvales > Malvaceae > Gossypium > Gossypium sturtianum. Next base: position 149,012,945 of record CM046955.1, on the reverse strand, counting down.
TAAATGTGAATGGTGGTAAGGTTTATATGATGTTTGGTCTATATGTTTGAGATGTGAATTTTGATACTTTGGTTGAACCAATGTGAGATGAATTTGAGTATAATTATAGATGGTATAGTTGGTGATTAATTGGTGTATGAAATGGTATGATTAGATGCATTTTGAGGCGTGAATTGGTAATGATTTGAAGCTTGTAGGTGTACCTAAGTATGGGTGGCAAGTTTGGCCTTGAATATGGCCTATAATTGCCCACACGGTTGAGCACACGGGCGTGTGGCTCGACCGTGTTGTTTAAGTTTTCCAAGTGAAACAAGTCAGTAGCGACCACGGGCTGGACACACGGGCGTGTGACTGGCCGTGTAGTGCAAGTCAGTATGTGTGACACCCCTAACCCGTATCCATCGCCGGACTAGGGATTACAGGCATCACTAAACCGAATACCGAGTCAATACACTTCATTCGAATTTATCATGTGCTAATTTCATACCATTTCATATTACCACAAATACACCTATATATTTCATCTAATCTCAATACATTTACAAGCATACAACTCTTCACATGGTCATTTTTAAGCAATAGCCGAATATGTATTCACATGGTACTCAAACATTCATTACATATATTTACAGTTATAAAAGCCTTCATAATTACCCTTGAACAAAATATTACAAAAATAATATTGCCATTTATATCATATGACCGAACCTACTATATCACTCAAGGAAAAATTTTAAACTCTAAACCAAAACTAGTTATGGCCGAATATCTACAAATAAGTACCTATAAATTTGTTCATTAATATACTTCTATGATAATAGCATACTCAAATGTGATCTATTTCATCCATATCTAAGCATATTGATACATTTGAATAATTGCACCAAAAACCATATCTTTATCAACCCATATTATAATGTATACCATATTCAACCAATTCCATAAGTTTTAAAACTCACATATAACAAATCATGAAATAGCCTCCACATTAGACTTATAAAACATATAACTATATAAATAATATGATCAAATAAAGTTCCGTATTTAAATATGATTAAACCAACTCAATCATAGAGACTTAGCCATTTTCGCATGGCATATACTTTTATATACATATCATCAAAATACAATCCCAAGGAATATTGCCTATACATGCCATATGTTTTCAAAAGAGTACAACTTATAGAGTACCGAAGTTAGGTGATAGTGCAAAAGACTTTGACGAAGATTCCTGAACACGAGCAAGCCTTCGAGATCTATACAATAGTCACACAAACACACGTATGGTAAGCTAATTTAGCTTAGTAAGTTATGAGCAAAAGGGAACATAGATAGAATGAATCATTATACAAATTTAATTAATTCAACTTAATCACTTACAAGTCCGTAACAACATTTCATATAGCTTAATACCCTATAGCAATATCATATTCATTAGATCTCCAAATCTGAATATACAAATACTCTATATTCTTTCCAATCAAGCTCAATAAATTAATGAATACATCACATATCTATAAAATTAAGATATAAAAACCACTTACCTCTTTAGCATCAAGTTATTAAATTCTCATGCTTAACATACTTACATGTCTCTTATGAGTATTTCCATTCATTGATTCATGTATTTGATAAATCCGAACATACGCACACACAATGCATAGCATGTAACGTATCGCACACTTAGTGCCGTTACCCATTTCTCGCGCACATAGTGCCATCTTCCGGTAATTTATCGCACACATAGTGCCATTACCCGTTTCTCGCACACATAGTGCCATCTTCCGGTAATGTATCGCACACATAGTGCCATTACCCGTTTCTCGCACACATAGTGCCATATTCAATCTAAATTATCACCTCATTCTCATAGATATAAACTATCACATTTTAAAAGAAGATATACAACACTCATGGATATACATATTCGAATCCAACTATCCCTCCTATGAAATGCTACCATATTCGGCCATAGAAGGCAAACATGTACACTCATCAATTCAGTACCATAATCATACATTACCAATCCACAATTAACCATAGCTCAACCATGCTTTATCATTTAACTCAATTTATTCAAAGCTTATATATAAAAAATATACTAAGCTCATATTCGGCTAACACATGTATTTTTACCATGTCACATTCGGAAATTCACAAATTAATATACTCACCTTTACCTAACAATTTCACTTACATGTAATCTAATTTCAATTTAACCCAATTGCTTAAAAACTTACCTCGGAAATTGACGAATTACGCTTCCCGGCTATTCGTTTAACTTAGCTTTTCCTCGATCCAATCCCTTTTCCTTTTGTTCTTGATCTAAATAATTTCAATTAAACTCATTTAAATACAATTCCATTCAATTTAATCCATAATCACTTAATAATAATATTTTCCATTTTATTCCCCCAACATTTACAATGTTTACAACCTAGTCCTTATGGCTCAAAAATACAAAATAGCAAGGATTTGACCTCACCCATTAAGGGCCGAATGTTCATAGCCCCTCTAACAACTTATTTCTTCCATTTATCATGCTATTTAATCCCTTCAAAAATTTTCTTTTTATAAATTCCTCCTTATACTAAGTTCTAATAAAAATCCAAAGAAAAATCTTGTTAATCTAGCATGCTAATATTCTATTTTATCATTAACTATCCAAACATCAAATTTTTATCCATGGCAACATTCAATTTACACAACCAATTCAAAATTTCGGTTATGGCTAGATAGATTTCATGGCAACAACCTCAAAAATGCTAAGATTAACAAAAACCAAGTTCAATTACTCACCTTATGTGAACATGAAATGACCGAATATTTGAGAGCTCAAACCCCTCTCTTCTTCTTTTTGTTTCGGTGATGAGAGAAGAAGATGATGATAATTCTTTTTTTTTTCGGTCATTAGAGAGAAAGATGAACACACTTTCTTTTCTTTTATTAATAATTCACTTTATCACCTATTTTATTACCTAATGACATGTAATATAATAAACAATTATGTTACTATTACATGCAAATGATGGCCGATCACTAGGCTTAATCTTTTGGCTAATTTACACTTTTAATACCTCAATTTAAAAAGCCACCTCCAATTTAGTACTTACACATTCTACCACCAAATTTTCATTTTATGCAATTAAACCCTTTTTTTACAATTAAGCACTAAAACGGTCAAATTTTAATACGAAAAATTTCGTACACACTAATTCACATATAATAAGCATTTATAATAATATAAAATTATTATTCTGATTCGGATTCGTGGTCCCAAAACCGCCGTTCCGATTAGGGCTAAATTCAGGCTGTTACAGTATGTATGCCCTGTTTTGACAAGGCTTGGACGCACGGGCGTGTCCGAGGCCGTGTGAGGCACACAGCCTACCCACACAGGCGTGTGACCTCTGTAACTTAGAAAAATGTTTGAATTTCAGAAATTTTCGTATGTGTTCGGTTTAGTCCCGACCTCTTTCTAACATATGTTTAAGGTCTCGTAGACCTCAATAAGGGACTATATGTTTATATTTGAATATGTTTGATTGATGATTAGCTTTGTATTATGAAATGGATGTGAAATGTTTCGATTGTTCGGTAATACCTCTTAACCCTATTCTTGCGATGGTTTCGGGTTAGGGGTGTTACACATAAACATTCATTAGCCAAAATCAAATTGCATATCTTCACATTTCCATTATTTTATTTCTACCCCATGAAACATCGTAAAAGAATTCAGTACACAGGTGAAATAATAGTGACTGGTTACCTAATTGGGTTAAACTTACACGAATAATGAGTAATAGTGTCTGGCTACCCATTGAGGTTGAACCTACACGATAAATAGCCTGATCAAGGCTTAGTGTACATGTATTCTCGAGTCTGCAACACATATTGTAGCTCAGAACCTTCGGGCATTAACCCATAACCTCATATACGAGACTTTTACTAAGTTTATCGGGATTTAACATCAAATTATACCATAATTCATAATCTGTAATAGCCCAATTTTCAGTGATGTCAGAAAAAGTGGTTCGAGACCACTAAAATCTGACAAGTGAGCTTATAAATTATTATTTAGTATTTATGAGCCAATCGTGAATTTAGGAAGGCTTATGAATTAGTGATTTGTGCTTTAGAAATATTTATCAAATTAATTAGTTTTGAAACCGAGGTATCGAGACCTCGATTTCATAAACCGAGCCGTAAATATTTTTATAAATATTTACGGAGTGTCATTGAGTTAGTATTAAAGTTTCGTTAGGAAATTTTAACGTTTTGATAATTAATTAATTAAAAAGGATCAAATTAAAAAAAATGCATTCTCGAGACTCAGTTCTCGTAAACCGAATTTGTAAATATTTATTAAAAATATTTAAAAATCTAGTTGTGTAGTTAATTAGGTTTCGGTTAAGTGAATTTGCTTGAATTAAAAATAATTAGGTATAAGGACTAAATTGCATATAGGGTGAAAGTTGAATTGTAGATTAAAGAAAAATTAAAGGGGCTAAATAAGCAATTATGCCATTGCTCATAAATGAGGCCGCATAAGGAAGATTTTTTTGAATTTAATATATATATTATATTAAAATATCTTTTAATTAATAATTAAGTATATTATATTTATTATATTATATTATATTATATTATATTATATTATATATAATAAAACAAATAAAGAAAGAATAAATAAATAGAAATAGAAAAAGAAAGCCAAAGCAGAAACGAAACAGAGAAGAAAAGAAAGAAAAGAAAAAGAGAAAGAAAGGAGAAAAGGCTAAGATTTTCAAGGGTTCCAAGCTCAATTGTTAACGTCGTATTGGAATCCTCGAAAAAAAAGAAAAAGGGAAAGATAAAGTCGACGTGGAATAGCTCGGAATTTCTGGTTTATATTTCTATAATCCGAAACTAGTTATTAATTGTTATATTTTTTTATTTAATGTATATGGTAAGTGTTAAGGTGAGAATTATTGTGTTTTGAATTGAAATGAATTGATTTAGAAGGTGATGAATTTATTGAATTTATATTGATTGGCTTGGTATATATGTATATATATATTGAATATATATTGATTATTTGAATTGAAATGAATATTGGTTGTATTAGAAAAGTGAATTATATATTGAATGGATTGATTTTTGAATTGAAATGATTGTATGTGTAATTATGTGATTATATGAAAAAAATTGATATTGGATATTGATTGTTGTTAAAATGAAAAAAAAATAATATTGAGTTGAGATTTATGTGAATTTATGAATTTGTGATTGATGAAATCATTGATTGGTATTGAAATGTGAATTTTGTGACAATGGAATACTGAATATTGGTTGTGCCTGAAAAGTGAATTGGAAACCCTATTAACTGTATCAGGCTGAGTCGGATATAGTTGGCATGCCATAGGATTGGAAGAGTTTAGGGATACTTTGACCACGAGTCGATGAGACACTGGGTGTCAAATTATTACTTCGGATAAATTCGATGAGGTACTAGGTACCAACTTACTTCGGCAAGGCTGATGAGACACTGGGTGTCAACTTATTACTTCGAATTATCCGATGAGGCACTGGGTGCCAAACTAGTGTATTTTGGTTGGATCCGTGTATCTGTCTGAGTCCAAGTCGTGTTAATAGGGGTAAATAAATGAAATGGAAATATGAATGATTTTGAATATGAAATTGGAATGAAATATGGAATTGAATTATTCAAATGGAAAGCTGATCGTGTCCAAACTAACTATGACAACGAATAAGGCAAGCGCACCTATCGTTCAGTAGTATAGCTATGGCAAGACCGGAAATATCGTATCCTCAAGGACCAAGAGTACTAGTAGTTACTATCTTTTTATTATCTAGCCTAAGTATTAAGGGAATAGATGTTTAATTAACTAATTACTAAACTAAGGATGCTAAGACACAGAGAGTGAATCGGGAAAATACGTTTGGGAAAACCAGTTGATTAAGACAATACCCGAGGAAGAATCCACCTAGACTTCACTTGTTACTTAACTCTGAACCAGACGATTTATTCACTTGACTTGATTCGTAAGATTCCCTAATTTATATTATTATCCCTTTCGAGACTAATAACGTCTAACCCTAGGTTGATTAACTAAAATATCTTTCTAATTAAATCCCCTAGTGTTGTATTAACTCGATCTATGGACTCCCATATTAGGTTTGACCCTAATCCGGCAGATTTTCATCATCCTATCTCTAGGGTTGCGATCAACTCCGCTTAACTATGCTAGATCTACTCTTAAACAGAGACTTTTGCTCCACTGCCTAAGCACATCAATACTTGAATCAATATCCTGAAATATTAAAGAAAGAATTAAGAATACATAATTAAGAACAAATCAAGTATTTATCATACAGTTCAGAAAATAATAACAAGATCCGTCTTAGGTTTCATCCCTCTCAGGTATTTGAGGGGTTTAGTTCATGTTTAATAAAGAATACATCTCAGAAGAAAGTAAATAACAAAACATAAGAAAAACCCTAAAACCCCCTGAAGGAAATTGAAGGGAAGATCTTCCGTCTTGAGTGTGATTTCGGCTTCTGGGATGAATCAACTGGCTGTCTTCGAGTAATTCCATGTGTTCAGCCCTCTCTGGCTTCGCCCCTCGTCAAAAGCCCTGACAGAAGGCTTCTGTTGACTCCCCCTTTAGGTTTCCCTCTAGGGTGTTTATATAGGCTTTCGAGATGCCTTACTTGGCCCACAAGTATCTTAATCCGAATGAAACTCATCTTGGCCATGGCAGGGACACGCCCGTGTGAAACGCCAGTGTGAATCGAGCCCAAAGCCGTGTTCGAGTCTCCTAAAGTGGCACGGCCGTGTGGTGAACTCTAGGCCGTGTTGATTTCCTACTTTGGCCCATTTTCTCTGTTTTCGGCTCGTTTCTCATTCTTTTCATCCTTCGATGCTCTCCTAAGTATAAAACATGAAATTAAAGAATTAGGAGCATCAAATTCCACAATTCAAGGGATTAATCATCCAAAAGTACGCTAAATGTGGGATTAAAATATGTTACTTTTATGGTTTATCAAAACCATGAATCATAGATTCATGGAATGGATAATGATATTGAAAATGAATTGTGTATTATATTATGAAAAACTATTTGAATAGCAAATATGATATTTGAAATAGTAAGTGATGAGAATGTGAAATATGTTGACAATACATGGAATATATGAGTTATATACTCATGAATTGAGTATGGTATGAAACGATGTATTCATGAATTGAGTACTGCATGACTGATGCCATTATACGAATAAATATGGTTGATATGTGAATAATCATTTATATAGCAATTGTGTGAATTAGGATATTGTTTAATAAATGAAAAATGATAGTTATGATATAATACTAGACATTAATATGTCCTTATAAATTTAATTGTGCCTATTATTATATTATATTATTTTTAAATATTCGGATTATAGAAATACCACTGAATTTTATACTCAGCGTACGGTTTGTTTCCGTGTGTAGGTTAGGTTAAAGTTGAATTGCTGAATCAACATCCAAGGCCAACCACTTTTTGGTAATGGCATGTACCTAGGACATTTGTGTTTGTCATTTTGAAAAGTGTTGCAAAATATGTTATAAAATGTTATTGGATACATATATATATGATAAACCATAATTTATACATATTTTAACCCCATGCTTAGCTTATTTTTGGATGAATTTTTATTAGATTTGATGAATTTGATGCTCCTAATCCTTTAATTCCATGTTTTACACTCAGGAGAGCTTAGGAAGTCGAAAAGAAAGAGAAACGGGCCAAAAATGGACAAAATGGGCCTATCTTAGAATCCAACACGGCCTGGGCCATTGGACACGGCCGTGTGTTACAAGCAGGATCGACCACGGCCTGGACTATCGTCCACGGGCAGACCACACGGCCGTGTGTGGTGGGCAGGAGCGAGCACGGCCTAAGGCAATTGAACACGGGCGTGTCCCTGCCATATCAAAGACTAGTTCTATCCAGAAAAGGTTACGTGTGGGTGAAGAAAGGCGTTCCAAAGCCTATATAAACACCCTAGGGGGTGACCTAAAATGGGAGGCTGAATAGAACACAGAAAATACTTGAAGACAACCGTCAGAAGCAGCTCGAAGGAAGGATCTCCATCAAGACTGAATATCTCCTATCAAGTTCTTTAGAAGTTTTTGGGTTTTCCTATGTTTTGTTGTTTTCCTTATTTTGAGATGTTTCCTTCTATCAGTATGAACTAAACTCCCTAAATACCGAGGGAGGATGAAACTTAGATGAATCTTATTATTATTTGATTTATAAGATAAATACTTGTTCTTATTCTTAATTGTGAGTTCTTATTCTTGTTTTGATAATTCAGGTTATTGATTCAAGTCGAATGTGCTTTTTCAGTGGAGCAAAAGTCCCTATTTAAGAGTAGATCAACACAATTAAGCGGAGTTGATTGCAACCCTAGACATAGGGTGACGAAAATATGCCGGATTAGATCCAAATCTAATAAGGGAATCCATAGATCGAGTTAATGCGATAATAGGGGTTTTAATTAGAAAGAGATTTCAATTAATCAACCTAGAGTCAGTTGTTTTTAGTCTCGAGAGAGATATTAACATAAATCAGGGATTTCTACGAATTAAGACAAGTGAATAAATCATATGAATCAAAAGTAATAAGTGAAGTCTAGGTGGATTCTTCCTTAGGTATTGTCTATCTCATAAAGTTGTCTAAAAGTATTTTCCTAATTCTTTTGTTGTCGTGTTTTAATTAATTAGTTTTAGTTTAAAAAGAAACCACTCCAATTCTTAGGCTAGATAATAAAAAGATAGTAACTACTAGTACTCTTGGTCTTTGTGGATACGATATAACCGATCTTACCATAACTATACTATTAAACGATAGGTGCGCTTGCCTTTATTGTTGTCATAGTTAGTTTTAGACACATCAAGTTTTTGGCACCGTTGCCGGGGACTAAGATATTAGGAACGCTAAATTTTTATTACTTTAGCCATTTTATTTTATTTACAATTTATTTTATTTTTATTTTTTATTTTTTATTTACTAACTTTTCTCTTTTTTGCTTCTGGCAAGAACTTTTAGTTTATGACTAGAAGGAACCCGTCAGGACCATTACTTTGTGACAGTGATATAGAAGGTACAGCTCGCAGAAACCGAAGTGAAATAAGGCGAAGTCTACAATACATAGAAGAAGAGTAAGAAGACAAAACTAATACTACAGAAGAGATGGCTGATAATATTCCGCTACCTCCTATGGTTGCCGCAAACCCGGTGAATCAAAATCCTGCTCCTCGTACTATGTATGATTATGCTAAACCTACTTTAACAGGAACTGAACCAAGTATTGTTAGATCTGCTGTTGCTGCAAATAATTTTGAACTGAAACCTAACACTATACAGATAATTCAGCAATTTGTTCAGTTTGATGGTTTGTAGGATGAGGATCCAAACAATCACTTGGCAAATTTTCTGGAATTCTGCGACACTTTTAAATTAATGGCGTTTCTGACGATGCCATCCGCCTTCGGTTGTTTCCCTTCTCGTTGAAGAACAAAGCTAAACAATGGTTGAACTCGTTACCACGAGGATCAATCACTACATGGGACCAAATGACCGAAAAATTTTTAGTTAAATATTTTCCGACGGCTAAAATGGCTAAGTTGAGGAATGATATCTCTTATTTTGTGCAGATGGATTTAGAGACACTGTACGATGCATGGGAGAGATACAAGGATTTACTAAGACGGTACCCTCACCATCGGTTACCTTTGTGGCTTCAGGTTCAAACCTTTTACAACGGTGTGAACCCCTCAACTAGGCAGTTGATTGATTCAGCCGCCGGTGGAACCTTAAATAACAAGACCCCTGAAGCAGCTTATGAGTTTATAGAGGAGATGGCACTGAATAATTATTAGTGGCAAGTTATGAGGACAAAGCCAACAAAAGCCGCCAGTGTTTTCAACCTCGACGCAGTGACCATGCTATCAAACCAGGTAGAACTGTTAAATAAAAAGATTGATGGTTTGTGTGGTTCTTTGCAAGTACATTCAGTGATGTATTACGATACGAATAGAGGAGGAATGGGCAATACAGAATATCCATCCTACAACCCTGGCATAGAAAATGAACAGATAAACTATATAGGTAATAATTCTAGACCTCAGATTAATCCCTATAGTAACACTTATAATCCAGGTTAGAGGAACCATCTCAATTCTTCATGGGGTGGTCAAGGAAATCAGAGACAACAACCCCTTCCAGGCTTCCAACAACAAACCTACCAGCAGGAGAAAAAGCCGAGCCTTGAAAATGTGCTAGCAAAGTTTATTTCGATGTTAGAGACTCGTTTTCAGAATACCAAAACGGCGTTGAAAAATCAGCAAGCATCGATTCAAGGGCTTGAGAATCAAATTGGACAACTGGTTAAGTTAGTTTCCGAAAGGAAACCAGGTAGTTTACCTAGTAACACCAAACCTAAACCAAAAGAGCATGTGAAAGCAGTTACGCTAAGGAGTGGGAAGGAGTTGGTTGAAGCTGAAAAGAAGATGCCACAAGAAACTAATAAGGAAAAAGGGTGAAGAGGTAAACAAGAATGTAACACCGGTACTTAAAGAGTATAAACCACCGATCCCATATCCGGCAAAGTTAAAGAAAGACCGCATGGGCGCACAATTCGGTAAATTTCTTGAACTTTTTAAATAATTACATATTAACTTACCTTTTGTTGAAGCTATTTCGCAGATGCCGACATACGCAAAATTCTTAAAAGAGCTTCTAACAAATAAAAGGAAGTTTGAAGAGCTATCAACCGTGGAACTTAACGGGGAATGTTCAGCTATTCTCCAAAATAAACTTCCAACCAACTTGAAAGATCCAGGAAGTTTTACCATTCCCTGTTTAATTGGTAGTTTAAATATTAAGAAAGCATTAGCTGATTTAGGTGCCAGTATTAATTTAATGCCTTATAAAATGTTTAAGCAGCTTGGTCTTGGGGAACCAAATCCCACTAGGATGAGTATCCAATTAGCTGACAGATCTATTAAGTATCCTAGGGGAATTATTGAAGATGTTTTGGTAAAAGTTGATAAATTCATATTCCTTGTTGATTTTGTTGTGCTTGACATGGATGAGGACGTTGATGTACCTTTAATTTTAGGATGCCCATTTTTAGCCACTGCTAGGGCTATTATTGATGTAGGTGATGGTAAACTTGTGCTCAGGATAGGTGACGAGAAAATTATTTTTTAAAATTTATGATGCTATGCGATACTCTAGAGAGCAAGATGATTCCTGTTATTTTATCGATGCTATTGATCATTCTATTCAAGATTCTTTTCAGGAAATCATACATAAATTGTAACAGTCCGGTTTATACCCTAGTCGGAACAGTGGTTTCGGGACCATGAATCTGAGTCTGTATAATATTTTAATATTATTTTCTGTGCCGTTGATATGTGACTAAGCATGTGGTAAAGTTTCGTAAGCTAATTTGTCCGTTTGTGTGTTTATTTTAACAAAAGGGTTAAAATGCATAAAATGTGAAATTTGCTTGCTATTTGCTAAAGTACTAATGTGTTGTGGCTTTTAAAAAAAAAGGCCTTATGAAGCAAATAGACCACTATGTAGTTAGAGGATGAATGAAAGTCAAATATGCCCTTATTACATATTTGTTTTATTTATTAATTGGATGGATATTTTAGTAAATGGGTTAAAAATCTGTTATTAATAAAATAAATGAAAGAGCTAGTGGATGTATTCATCCATTCTAGCCAAAAATATCAAGAAAAAGAGAAAGAATAAAAGCTTAAGGGTTTAGCACTTACAAGCCAAAATTAAAGGTATGCTTTTTAAATTCGATTTTTCGATAATTTCTACGTTTTTGTAATCGTTGTTTCTCCTACTATCAAACCCATGTTTTAATTTTGTAAATGATGATGTTTGTGTGAGATGCCATTGTTGATATGTTGAGTTTTGAAATGAGTTTAGTGATAAATGAAAGATATGAGCTAGATGAACATACTTTGTTCTTGAATTTTTGATGAATTTAGCTAATTAGGGCTAAATTATGAAAATAGCTAATTGAGGGACTAAACTGCTTATTTGATGAAAAGTATGGGTTTGTATGATGTACATATATATTCAACTAAGCTTGGTTGTGTATAGATTTTATGAATTTGGTGTTTTGAGAAAAATGAACTAAATTGATAAACTACGCAAATATGAGGGTTAATTTGTAAATAGCCCTAAATGTATGTCTTTGGATTGAATTGAGTGAATAAGTGAATAAAAGAGTTAATTCTGAATATGTTTAGATCAAGAACCGAGGAAAACAGGCTTAGATCGCGGGAAAACGAAAGTAAACGAGTAGCCGTTTCCATTCCCGATAAATCGAATCCGAGGTAAGTCACTATGCAAATAAACGTATATATATGCAATTATATTTGTTCATATGACAAATGTTGATGATGGATGCTTATGAGAGGTTATGAATATGAATTCTGAGATATGGATGATATAGTGTTAACTCCGAGAAGTCCCGTACGAACCTAGGAATAAATAGGATTAGATATGTCATGACATAGGTATCTGTTATGTTCTATCATGTAAGACCACGTCTGGGACGTTGGCGTTGATTTGAGACTTCGTGTAAGACCTCGACCGGGACGTAGGCATCGATATGAGTTTTATGTGTAAGACCACGTCTGGGACGTTGGCATCAATCTGAGCTTTACGTGTAAGACCATGTCTGGGACATCGACATCGTATTGATTCGTGTAAGACCCTGTTTGGGACAGTGGCATCGATATCTAAGTGCATGTAAGACCTCGTCTAGGACGTTGGCATTGTACGACCATTCCAAGTTTTTCTGAGTATCCTACTAGATTCCTTACGATTCAACGGGCAAGTCTGTGATATGAATTGCAAATCCGAGCTATGAGCAAATAAGTGAATGAATGTTTGTTTCAGGTACGTTTAGTATATACACAAGTGTGTATAAAAAGGTAAGTATCTATACGACTTTGACTTGAAGAAATGTATGCTTAAATGTGAGAATGTGGATCTTAAAATGATGAATGTGGCAAATGTGGCCACAAGTGTATAAAACAAAGTACATTTGTGATATTATGCTTAGTGATTTGGATGTGCCAATACATCTATTTGACATATATGCATTTTATGCAAATATTATTTGTACATTGACTTACTAAGCTTTTGGAAAGCTTACTCTGTGTGTCTGTGTATGTTTTCTCTGTTTTATAGGTCGTCAAAGCTACTGAAGGCTCGGGACCATCACGGATTGTCATCACACTACTAAACTCATTTTGGTACACTTTGATAATGTTTATAAGTTAGATATGGCATGTATAGGCTAGTTTTTGATATAAGTTGATGTATAGACTTGGTCATGTGATGTGGCCAATTATTGATTCATATTTTGTCTTGATGAATGTGGTATGTGTAGTTGTTTTGATATGTTTTGATGCTTATGAAATGGTTAAGTTTTGAATAAGCAAATAGATGATATATGCTTGAGATGAAGTGGGTTTTAGTTTGTAATTTGGTATGAATGGAATTGGTATTGAATGTGTTGATGGAATGTTCATTTTGGTATGTTTTTAGTTGCCATATATGCATGAAATCAGATGGATTATGTTACTTGTAGGCTGACCCTTATGGGTGGAATTTTGGCCTTGTAGATGGCCTATAATGTCACACGGTTGTGGCACACGGGCGTGCCTAAGACCGTGGTTGAATTGGTAGAATGTAGCTTAAATAGCACACGGCCTTGACATGGGCGTGTCAGCTGGCCGTGGTGTACAAGTCAGTAGCTAGTTAAGAACACACGGCCATGGTACACGGGCGTGCTTGGTGGCCGTGTTGGAAAAGTCAGTATATGGTCTGGTAGCACACGGTCATGGCACACGGACGTGCCTAGTGGCCGTGTTGATATAGTCAGTATGTAAACACGGATGGACACACGGGGTATCTAGAAGCCGTGGAGGGCACACACGGTCTCCTCCACGCAGCGTGTCTCCCGAAAGTTAGAAAAGTTTTTAATTTTTATGAAATTTCATATGTGTTTCAGTTTAGTCCCAGCTCGGTTTATATGCATGCTTTGGGTCTTGATGACTCATCTAAGGGACACTATGATCGTTAATGATGAATGTAATGTATGAAATGTTATGTAAGTTTTCGATCATGCAGTAATGCTCCTAACCCTTGTCGGTGTCGGTTCACGGGTTAAAGGGTGTTACATTTGGTTGGTATCAGAGCTATGATTTAGTCGATTCTCAAACTAACGTAGCGTGTCAGAGTCTAGCTATACATGCCATATTTCTGAATTGTGATAGTGTGATGAATCCTAACATATAAATGTGATTTCTGTATAGTAATGGATCCCGAAAGAGCCGTAGCTGATGACGTAGAAAGCAATGCGCGCTCGATCCGCGCAAGGCGGCGCTTTTCCGATCTCGAGACCGCTACTAGCGGTCAAGGAGAAGAAGCTAAACAGGCTTTCTTCCAGATGATTAGTGAGTGGTTCACTCAGTTTGTATAGAATAACTCGACTGTTTCACAACCACCGCCCCCGGATAATCCCCCTCAGACTACAGTTGTGCCACCAGATATACATCTGAATCTGTTGAATAAGCCTTCTGTTGACAAGATTCGTAAGTATGGGGTCGAAGAATTCCAGGCTACTAAAGATGATGATGCGGAAAAGGCTGAGTTCTGGATTGAAAATACTATACGGGTATTCGACGAACTGTCTCTGACTCCGGATGAATGCATAAAGTGTGTTGTATCGTTACTCCGAGATGCAGCTTATCAATGGTGGAAAACTCTGATTTCTGTTGTTCCGAGAGAATGAGTTACATGGGACTTATTTCAGATTGAGTTCCAGAAGAAATATATCAGTGAGAGATTCGTTGATCAGAAACGGAAGGAATTTTTGGAACTTAAATAGGGCAGAATGACTGTTTCTGAGTATGAACGAGAATTTGTGAGACTGAGTCAGTATGCTCGGGAATGTGTATCATCCGAAACTATAATGTGCAAAAGATTTGAAGACGGACTTAATGAAGACATCCGTTTGCTAGTTGGTATTTTAGAAATAAAAGAGTTCGTTGTACTTGTTGACCGAGCTTGTAAAGCAGAGGCACTCGAGAAA
Source organism: Gossypium sturtianum (assembly GCA_025698515.1). Taxonomy (NCBI): domain Eukaryota; kingdom Viridiplantae; phylum Streptophyta; class Magnoliopsida; order Malvales; family Malvaceae; genus Gossypium; species Gossypium sturtianum. The sequence continues at coordinate 148,997,756 of CM046955.1, read as the reverse complement.
GATAAAAGAAAAGCTGAGTCTGATACTCGAGATATGAAAAAGAGATTTCAGAGTAAATCATTTCAATCTGCTCGGAAAAGATTCAGGGATAATGTGAGATATTCGAATAGAAATCATTTTAGACCGCAAATGAGTTCCAAAACTCCAAAGAAACTTGATTGAGTGTTGGTAATGTCCGGACTGAGAGACCTGAATGTAAACATTATGGAAAAAGGCATCCGGGAAGCTGTAGATTAAATGATAGAGCTTGTTTCAGATGTGGATCACTTGATCACTTTATCTGTAATTGCCCAAAGTCGGTCGAGCCAGAGACTATTCAGAATCTGAGATCTGATAATGCACCTGTGAGAGGTAGATCATCGAAGAACGTAAGAAATGTCAGTGGTAGTCAAAGAACTACGAGAGAAAATATTGTAAGATCTGAAGCTAGAGCGCCTGCCAGAGAATATGCTATTCGAACTCGAGAGGAAGCTTCATCACCTGATGTTATAACTGGTACTTTTACTCTTTATGATACTTCTGTGATTGCTTTGATAGACCCTGGTTCTACGCATTCATATATATGTATGAATTTAGTATTCAGCAAGACTTTGCCTGTAGAGTCTACTGAATTTACTATAAAAGTATCGAACCCCTTAGGTAAAAGTGTCATTGTTGACAAAGTATGTAAGAACTGTCCGTTAATGTTTTGAGATATCTATTTTCTTGCTGATCTGATGCTGTTGCCATTTGACGAGTTCGATATTATTCTGGGTATGGATTAGTTGTTTTTGCATGATGCTGTTGTGAATTGTAAAAGAAAGACTATTGATTTGAGATGTTTGAATGATGAGATCGTACGAATTGAATCTAATGATTGGAGTGGATTGTCTGCTGTGATCACTGTTTTGAAAGCTCAAAGTTATGTGAAGAAAAGATATGAGGCATATTTTGCTTATGTGATTGATTCAAAAGTATCCGAAAAGAAAGTTGAATCAGTGCCTATTGTCTGTGAGTTTTCTGATGTGTAGCCTGAAGAGCTACCGGGTTTACCTCCGATACGTGAAGTTGAATTTGGTATTGAGTTGTTGCCTGGTACTACGCCTATTTCGATAGCTCCGTATAGAATGACACCGACAGAATTGAAAGAGTTAAAGTCACAGTTGCAAGAATTGACCGATAGAGGATTTGCTAGACCGAGTTTTTCGCCTTGGGGTGTTCCCGTTCTGTTTGTGAAAAAGAAAGATGGCACGATGAGAATGTGCATTGATTACCGTCAGTTGAATAAGGTGACAATAAAGAACAATTATCCGTTGCCTAGAATTGATGATTTATTTGATCAGTTAAAAGGAGCTACTGTATTTTCCAAGATTGATCTGAGATCGGGGTACTACCAGCTAAGAGTTAAAGATTCAGACGTTCCGAAGACTGCTTTTAGAACGAGGTACATGCATTATGAGTTTCTAGTTATGCCATTTGGACTAACCAATGCTCTCTTTGTTTTTATGGATCGATGAATGTAATTTTCGACGTGCACTGGATCGATTTGTTGTGGTATTCATAGACGATATTTTGATTTATTCACGGGATGAGACTGAGCATGCCGAGCATCTGAAGATTGTATTACAAACTCTGAGAAAAAAGCAATTGTACGCAAAATTCAGCAAATGTGAATTCTGGTTGCACGAACGTGCCTAGTGACCGTGTTGATATGGTCAGTATGTAAACACGGATGGACACACGGGGGTGTATAGAAGCCATGGAGGGCACACGATCTCCTCCCACGGGCGTGTCTCCCCTGAAAGTTAGAAAAGTTTTTAATTTTCATGAAATTTCATATGTGTTTCAGTTTAGTCCCACCTCAGTTTATATGCATGCTTTGGGTCTTGATGACTCATCTAAGGGACACTATGATCGTTAATGATGAATGTAATGTATGAAATGTTATGTAAGTTTCCGATCTGTCTGGTAATGCTCCTAACCCTAGTCCGGTGTCGGTTACGGGTTAGGGGTGTTATATAAAGACACGTTGGAACTGTGTCTTGCCCAAAGAGAGGAGGCCGATGACGATACCAATGAGATGGGGGGGGTAAAAATTTTTTCCCCAAGACAAAAGATGTATGAGGGCATTGAAATAAACGACGAACTAAAACAAAAACCCTCTATTGAAGAGCCCCCAAATTGGAATTGAAACAGTTACCAAAATCACTTAGAGTATGCATTCCTCGGAGATGATTCTACACTACGGTAATAATTCTTCAGAATTGGAACCCAATAAGAAAGACGAGTTAATACAGGTACTAAAGGAGCATAGAAGAGCTATAGCTTGGAAAATTTCTGACATTAAAGGGATAAGCCCATCGTTTTGCACCCACAAAATTTTAATGGAAGATGAATATAAACCATGTGTGCAACCTCAAAGACGATTAAATCCCAACATGAAGGAAGTTGTTAAAGCCGAGGTAATTAAACTTCTAGATCTTTGGAATTATTTATCCTATTTCGCGATACTTGGGTAAGCCACATGCGCAGTTGTTCCAAAGAAGGGAGGCATGACTGTTATAGCCAACGAGCAGAATGAATTGATTCCAACAAGGACAGACACAGGTTGGAGAGTTTGCATTGATTATAGGAAATTAAACGATGCCACGAGAAAAAATCACTTTCCCTTACCATTCATTGATCAGATGTTAGAAAGATTATCTGGGCATATGTACTATTGCTTCTTGGACGGACTCTCTGGCTACTTCCAAATTCCAATAGCTCCTGAGGATCAAGAAAAGACAACATTTACATGTCCATACGGTTCGTTTGCTTATCGTAGAATGCCTTTTGGATTATGTAATGCTCTGCTACTTTTCAATATTTGCATGTTAGCCATCTTTGTGAACTTGTGGAGGACATCATGGAGGTATTTATGGACGACTTTTCGGTATTTGGTAATTCTTTCCACCTTTGCCTTAAAAATTTAAAGCGAGTTATAATGAGATGTGAGGAAACGAACCTTGTGCTTAATTGGGAAAAATGTCACTTTATGGTTCGAGAAGGGATTGTGTTAGGTCACAAAATTTCTAGTAAAGGGATTGAGGTTGATAAAGCAAAAATTGAAACCATAAAAAAATTACCTCCTCCTAGTTCAGTTAAGGCTATTAGAAGCTTTTTAGGATACGCTGGATTTTATAAAAGATTTATCAAGGATTTTTCTAAAATAGCTAAGACCTTAACTAAATTACTAGAAAAAGATGTGCCTTTCAATTTTGATCAGGAATGTTTAGATGCATTTAATACCCTCAAAAACAAATTAATGTGTGATGCGAGTGATTTTGCAGTAGGTGCGGTTTTGGGACAGCGAAGAGACAAGCATTTTCAGCCAATTTATTACGCTAGCAAAACATTAACGGCCGCACAAGAAAATTACACCACCACAGAAAAAGAGTTGCTAGCTGTGGTTTTTGCATTTGATAAATTTAGACAGTATTTGATATTATCTAAAGTTGTCGTTTACACTGACCGTTCAGCTCTTCGTTATCTTTTAACTAAATCTGATGCAAAACCTCGACTCATAAGATGGATTCTACTCTTACAAGAATTTGATTTGGAAATTCAGGATAAGAAAGGAGCTGAAAATCTCGCGGCAGACCATCTTTCTAGGCTTGAAAATCCACATATCAAGGAACTCGATGAAAGTGAGATAAATGACTCATTTCCTGAAGAACAACTCTTTGCTATTTCCGACTCTGAGGTACCTTAGTTTACAGATATTGCAAATTATTTAGCTGCTAACATCCTGCCAAAAGGGTTAACACATCATCAAAAGAAGCGATTCTTTACTGATGCGAAAAACTATTTTTGAGAGGACCCTTTTCTTTTTCGTATATGTGCAGATCAAGTAATTCGGAGATGTGTTACAAAGGCAGAAGCAAGCAAAATATTAGAACATTGCCATTCAGGACCATCAGGAGGACATTATAGTGGGATTAGGACAGCACATAAAACACTTGAATCAGGTTTTTATTGGCCCACTCTGTTCAAGGACGCTAACAGGTATGTTGCTTCGTGTGATAGATGTCAGAGAACAGGTAATATCTCTAAACGCGATGAAATGCCTCAAACATATGTGCTATCATGTGAAATATTTGATGTATGGGGTATTGATTTTATAGGTCCATTCCCTAGCTCATTTGGGAATAAATACATCTTAGTAGCAGTTGATTATATGTCAAAATGGGTGGAAGCTCAAGCTTTACCTACTAATAATGCTAGAGTGGTAGTAAGATTTCTTAAGAGACTCTTCTCTCGATTTGGAACACCTAGAGCAATTATTAGTGATAGGGGTACTCATTTTTGTAATACTCAATTTGATAAAGTCTTAAAGAAATATGGAGTACACCACAGAACAGCTACCCTTTATCACCCTCAAACCAGTGGACAAGTGGAAGTAGCAAATCGAGAGCTTAAGTGTATTCTAGAGAAAACAGTAGAATCAAACAGGAAAGATTGGGCATTAAAAGTAGACGATGCTTTATGGGCCTATAGAACCGCTTTTAAAACTCCCATAGGAACATCCCCATACAGACTTGTCTACGGAAAAAGTTGTCATCTACCATTCGAATTAGAGCGCAAAGCATTTTGGGCTATAAAATTCTTAAATTACGATCTTAAACTTGCAGGTGAGAAAAGAATGATGCAGTTAAACGAGCTAGATGAGTGGCGAGCTAGTGCCTACGAGAACTCATGTTTATATAAGGAGGCAACAAAGCGACGCCATGATGCTCGTTTGAAGCAGCCGAAGCAATTTAAAGTAGGAGATCTTGTTCTACTATACAATTCAAAGCTCAAATTGTTTCCTGGAAAGCTGAAATCAAAATGGTTAGGTCCATTCGTAGTCAAAACCATTTTTCCCTATGGCACAATCGAGGTAACTCATCCGACTCATGGCACATTCAAGGTAAATAGTGAACGACCTAAACTATATAACGGTGAGGATTTTAGAGATATTAGAGAGGAGCTTCAGCTCCGTGAACCTCCATAAAGAGCGGATACAAGGTAAGTCTAGCTTAGGACTCTAAACAAGCGCTTCTCGGGAGGCAACCCAAGCACTAACTTCATTAATGTCCATATTTTTTATTTTTAACACCTAACTAAAAACTAACCAGACTAATAAGCGCAGATTTCCATACCATACGGCCTTACACACGGGCGTGGCCATGGCCGTGTGGACACCACAGGTAGGCACATCGGCGTGGCGGAGACCTTACGGGCCAATGATGGAAAATTTTCCCTAAACACGGGCTATGATAAAACGCCATGGCCGTGAGACACGCCCGTGCCCAGAAGCCGTGGTTGAAACTGAAAGAACCAAACGGCCGTGAGACACGCCCGTGCCTTTAGATCGTGGTCGATACTGACTAATTACCACAGGCGTGGGAGAAACGAATGAAACATTACACGGCCGTGCGATTAGGCCGTGTGAACCAACACGCCTTGGGGCCACGGGCGTGGGATGAGGATCAGACGCACCCTAATTCAAAATTTATGAAACACACGGGCTAAACAGTAAGCACACGGCCGTGGGCCGTGATCGTGTTCCCCAATTGCTATTTAAACCACACCACTATTTAGTTTCTTCCCAAATTTTTTCCCCTCCTTAAAAACCCTAGCCGTTCCCCACTCTCCCTACACCGTCTGCACCACCACCACCATGCCGACCAGCTTATGCGGCAGCTTCACTGACTGACATTTCTGAGCGCCTCACTAGGTTCGAGCAGTATTTTACGCAGAAATTTAATGACAACGCTCGACGATTCGACGGCATCGAGGCGACGCTACAACAGATTTGTTAGCACTTTCACATAGCGCCGCCACCTCCACCTCGCGACGCATCCGACGATGAGGACCTTTGAGTCCAATTATTTTATTTTCTATTTTTATTTTCCTTTTATTTTTATTTCTAGTCCATTTCCCTTTATATTTTGTATTATAATTCCAAAAGACTTATCTTTTATATTTTGAACTTTATTTTAGTTTTTATAATTATTCCTAATAGAGTAATCCCGTAACCTTCTTCCACAGTTGTGTTTATGTTCTTAATAGTTGCTCAGAATTATGCACTTCACTTTGCTATATCTACAATTCCGCGTCAAATACTCCATGGATTTCATCCAAAATTAAGGAAGTTTCACTTCTCTTCCTCTCTTATGATATTCTTATTATATTGTCATTATATATCTTTGTACATTGAGGACAATGTACATCTTAAGTGTGGGGAGGCTATTTAATTGATTATCAAAAAATCTATGAATTATATCTTGTTCTTAAGTAAATGTTCTCATATTACTAATTAGAATAAAATTTCTATTGATTTATGATTTTCATTGATATGTTTCGGATTAAGTCATAGGTAATTGTGCATTGATGGTTTAAACTTTAAGACATTAGAGAAACAAGCATGATTAGTCTATTTTCAGAATAAAATTAAAATTTTTAGGTTGTTTTCCTAAATTTAAATATTACTTTGAAGTTTGAAATTTGCAAGGTTGACATCAAAAACCATAATTTTTGTGAGATTTTGAGCCTTTTAGAGCATATATTTTTCTTGCTCACTTTATTGTTGGTTATGAGTGTGTCAACATTGATTTGTTATTCTAGAACTTGCTTCGATCATACTTGTCGAGACCATACCTTTGATTTGATATATTAAGATGATAAAGGCACTTAGGATTTAACCCACTTACTCCATTAAAAGCCTACCTTCATAATTAACCCCTAGTGAACCCCTTTGAAGCCTAATCAACCATTTCTTGATTTACCATTAATATTAAACCAAAACCCATTTTGTATTTGTTATCACCATTTCTCTTGACTACCCTTATATCGAGATTTGCTTTGATCAGTTGCCTAACTATTTTCCTTATTTCAGTTTCTTATTATTGTATGTTCTTATTCTTAAAAAAAATAAAAAATAAAATAAAAAAGTTGGAAATCTATTCATTATTAGTTCTTTGTTATTTGAGCTTAAGCAGTTAATTGTACATTTTGAGAAGAAGCTCGTGTTATTAGTGATAAGTTTTCAATTGATGTAATTATTCAGTATTAGTCCAATCTTTCTAGTCAGGTAATTTATCAATTCGATCTCGATTCTAACCCTCTTTTTCAGCCTTTATCAACCCTTTAACCCAAGCCCAGTTACAACCCTTTTAAAGACCTTTTGATTGTGTATCATCTCATTTTATAGTGGTGGAGATTTGATTTTCATGCAAGCCTATGGGATTAACTTTTCATGTTTGACTTCTGAGTGCTTAATTTGAACCTTAAACACTTTGAGTGATTTGAGTGAATCTTTAGTGAGGATGTCAATTCTTGTCGATTTTGGATCAAAGGTAATTATTTAGATGAGGGGAAACACCTATATTTTCATGCTATAAAAATCTATGACTTAGATTGTTTGAATCTCTAGGACTCTTCTAGTTAAATTATCAATGTATGAATTATCTACGATTTATGATGAAACATTATTGATGAGAATTATGAATTGAGGAAGTTAGTTTTAATTGTGAGTTGAGGATTTTGCTTGAGGACAAGCAAAGGTTTAAGTGTGGGGGTATTTGATAAACCATAATTTATACATATTTTAACCCCATGCTTAGCTTATTTTTGGATGAATTTTTATTAGATTTGATGAATCCCATGCTCCTAATCCTTTAATTTCATGTTTTACACTCAGGAGAGCTTAGGGAGTTGAAAAGAAAGAGAAACGGGCCAAAAAGGGACAAAATGGTCCTATCTTAGAATCCAACACGGCCTGGGCCTTTGGACACGGTCGTGTGTTACAAGTAGGATCGACCACGGCCTGGACTATCGTCCACGGACAGACCACACGGCCGTGTGTGGTGGGCAGGAGTGAGCACGGCCTAATGCAATCGAACACGGGCGTGTCACACGGGCGTGTCCCTACCGTATCAAAGACTAGTTCTATCCGGAAAAGGTTACTTGTGGGCCAAGAAAGGCGTTGCAAAGCCTATATAAACACCCTGGGGGTGACCTAAAAAGGAGGAGGTGAATAGAACGCAGAAAATACTCAAGACAGTAGTGAGCGCACTCGGAGGAAGGATCTCCATCAAGACTGAAGATCTCCCATCAAGTTCTTTAGAAGTTTTTGGGTTTTCCTATGTTTTGTTGTTTTCCTTATTTTGATATGTTTCCTTCTATCAGTATGAACTAAACTCTCTAAATACCGAAGGAGGATGAAACCTAGATGAATCTTATTATTATTTGATTTATAAGATAAATACTTGTTCTTATTCTTAATTGTGAGTTCTTATTCTTGTTTTGATAATTCAGGTTATTGATTCAAGTCGAATGTGCTTATTCAGTGGAGCAAAAGTCCATGTTTAAGAGTAGATCAACACAGTTAAGCGGAGTTGATTACAACCCTAGATATAGGAGACGGAAATCACTTAGGATTAGAGTCAAATCTAATAAGGGAATCCATAGATCGAGTTAATGCGATAATAGGGGTTTTAATTAGAAAGAGATTTCAATTAATCAACCTAGAGTAAGTTGTTTTTAGTCTCGAGAGAGATATTAACATAAATCAGGGATTTCTACGGATTAAGACAAGTGAATAAATCATATGAATCAAAAGTAATAAGTGAAGTCTAGGTAGATTCTTCCTTAGGTATTGTCTATCTCATAAAGTTGTCTAAAAGTATTTTCCTAATTCTTTCGTTGTCGTGTTTTAATTAATTAGTTTTAGTTTAAAAAGAAATCACTCCAATTCTTAGGCTAGATAATAAAAAGATAGTAACTACTAGTACTCTTGGTCCTTGTGGATACGATATAACCGGTCTTACCATAACTATACTATTAAACGATAGGTGCGCTTGCCTTTATTGTTGTCATAGTTAGTTTTAGACACATCAATATATATAAGCTTATGTACTATATTAAGATTATAAATAGTATGTTTTGGTATGAAAATTCGATTTTATTTGAATGAAGTAATTGAATTGATTGGGATATTATATGAGAAATAATATGTTTGTTAGATAATTATGTAATGTTCATATTTGATCCGAAATATCCGGTAATGCTCCGTAACCCTATTTCGGCGACGGATATGGGTTAGGGGTGTTACATAATCACAAACAAATCACTATTTCATAATTAAGTATTACACATTAGCAATAGGAATTTAGTTATATTGTATTAAGTTACCTGACAAAACAATAGTGATTTAGATAACAAGGGCTATTCGACAGTTTTCCCTTTTTCGCGTAAATCCTCCGGTTGTTGTAATTATTGATCTAAATCATAATTCATCTCAATCATCTATTCTAAATATATTTTAACAATACATTGAAGTTAATTAACAGCTCAATTTCATTTATACAACAATTTTTCAATTTTTCATTTATTTAAATTTAGTTTCTAAGACCGAAAATACCATAAATTTCACATTTGAGCTTCGATTTCGAAATCGATCTCAATTCTATCCTCCTATAGTCCAATAGAACTCATAATTAAAAAATTTTCAATTGTAAAAGTTTCACAATGGTCCTGATTTAGTTTTGAGCTTGTTTAAGGGTTTTTGTAAGCTCGATTAAGACTCGATTTTGTCGAAATGCATGTTTAGCATAGACTTAACTTATTTATGTTGAATTATTGAATATTATTGAGTAATTTGTATATGAATGTTTCTGTTTACTATTATGACATCCTGTAGCTCAGGTCCGACGACTGGACCGAGTATGGGGTGTTACATTCTTTATGTCTTGAGACTAGGTCTCATGACTAACCTCTCTTGTTTTCCTATTTAGCTTCGATATTCTTCTGTCTCGAGACCTAGGATCAATTGTCTCGAAACTATACAAATATGTCTCGACACCTCAGGCTCTTGAATGAAAATTTAAATGAAATTTGCTCCAACGGTCTCGAGACATGTTGTAACACCCCTAACCCTTATCCGTCACCGAAACAAGGTTACAGAGCATTACCGAAATTTTCAGATCAATTACGAACATTTCATATTATTTAACATACATATCAAAAACTAATCATAAATCACTCATATTGTCCCTTATATGAGCCCTCGAGATCCAAAATACACTTTAGAAACAAATCGGGATTTAACCGGAAACTCAAAGAATTTTTCACAAAATTTTAAAATTTTTCTTAGGTGCAGGGGACACACGCCCGTGTCTTAGGTCGTGTGGGCATTCGATGTGAGGCACAAAGCCGTGTCCCAGCCCGTGCCCATACCCGTGTAACTCTCTGACTTGGGTCACACGGCCAAGCCACACGCCCGTGTGCTAGGCCGTGTGAAAATACCTGGGCATTATGTTTCTCAATTTTAAAGATGCAGGGGGCACACGGCCAGACCACATGCCAATGTGCTAGGCCGTGTTTCACACACGGCTAAAACACATGCTCGTTGTAATAAGCCCATTTCGCCCGGGCCCGTATTATAACCAAAAACCAAAAAATAATAATATAAAATAAAAAAATCCAAATGTCCACAGTCCAAATTACAAACCCAAAATATTACAACTCAACAGGCCCAAATAAATAGCCCAAATTAGACCCAAATACCAATTCCAGCTCTAATTTAAATTAAAGCCTAATAATAAACTAGCCCAATACCCGTTTCTAAATTACACTAAGCCTAGACCCTAAACCGAAACCCACGCATAACCCAAATTGACCTAAGCCCAATAGCCCAACTTCAGATTCGGCCCAAATGGCCCGGGCAAAGGGAAGCTACTGGAAACCCCTCGAACCACAGCTCCCACAAGCAGTTGCTCCTCCACGCGCGCCTCTTCCAGTTGGTACCTGCAAAACAGATCGACAGGACGATGGCAAACAGAATTACAGCAAAGCAACAATATTTTTTTGATTTTATTTTCGATTTCTATTCGGCTATAAAGAGGGTCGAAATCAAATGAAAAAAGGATCCCCATTTTTTGTATATACGAACGCATATATACTGAATACAAAGAGAAAAGCAATTGGAACCAATTTTGAAAGGTGGTTTTTAGATTTCGATAATCTTTTTCTTTCGTTTTTTTCCTTTTTCTCTTTTTGAATCTTTGTTTTTCCTTGTTCGTGTGAAAATCTGGAGAAAAAAGAAGGGATTTACCTTTACAAAATGAACCGTCGGAATCCTACTTTCTTCATCGAAATCGAAGCAAAGAGGGTCTTCAAGGTTGAGAATATTGAAGCATTCGAGTCTGATTTTAAAAGGAATATTCAAATAGGCTGGAATCTGTCACTAGTCGCCGATTGCCATGGCGCTATAGTGGTCGGACGGTGGCTTCTTTTGATGCGGCTAAGAAAGGGATAAAACAGGGGCTAGGGTTTTGGCTTCAAAAGAAAAGGGACCGAGTTTTTGATTTTTTTCAAGGTTTATTTCCCTTTTTAAATAGCGTGAAACGACGTCGTTTGAAGCCTGATGAAGTGGCCTCAAAACGACGCCGTATAGGCCTTATTTAATTTGACCCGATCCAATATCCTCAGGATCCGCGCGTTTTCACGGTGAATGGATATTTGCGCGATTAGTCCCTCTTTTTCGTGTCGCTATTTGATTGGATCCGTTGTACATTTTCTTTGTTTTTTAATTAATCTCTGTAATTTGTGTGCCATTCCAAATTGATCCGTGTTAAAATGATGTGCGCAAGGATTTGGCTTAATTGCATTTTTAATCCTCATTCATTTAAGCGCATTTTATTTAAGTCTTTGATTCTGTTTTCATAATTTTATTTGTTTAAAAATTATTCTTTTGATTTTGTTTTTATTTCAATTGGGTCTGTTTTTAATTTTATGTTTTTTATTCCTTATAATTTATTCATTCTTAAATAAAGACCGTTTTAACATAGTACTTTGAAATATTTTATTAATTTGGCATTGTTTTAATATGTTATTTTTATATATCCATTTGTATATATTTTTATTTGTTTATCATAATTTATTTTTAAACTCTCTTTTTATATTATTTCGTTTTAAAGATTTGTATAATATTTAATTTAAATACTCTTATTAAATTATATTAAATTATTAAATTATATATTCTTTTTATATACGCATATAATTTTTATTAAATTATTCTTATGTATATATTATTGATTTCATATTATTTTATGTATGTATTTTCATTTCCTTGAAAGTCCCTATTTTATTATATATTTTTGTTTATTTCAAAAACATTTATATATTATTATTTTTCATATATAAATTATTTATATTAGGTTTATATTATTTATGTAGATTAACATATTATTTTGTATATTATTTACTTTGATTTTCTTCTTATATAATATTTATCCTAAAATTCATTTATATTATTATTTCATGTATTAGTTATTTTTATCTTTATTTTTTTTAAACTTTTGCATATATTTTAAAACTTTTGTACATATAATCTATCGTCCATATATCGATGATTTAAAATTGTCTTTCCCTCATGTTATTCATTTATCGTTTAAGATTTGTTACATTTAATTTGTGTTAATTTATTTGGTATTCCTTTTAAAATTGTCTTTAAACTCATTGGTTTTGAATGTTAATGTTGGTATTTGCATAGTGTATAATGTATTGTCATTGTATGTACCCTAATTTGGTTTCCTGATATCTTCATATGATTATTATTCATTCATACCATATTATTGTCATGTATTACTATTTCATGCTTGTAATTATACTTCTATTTTTTGTTATTGCATCATGATTTAAATTCCCACTTTCGCCTGATTTTGATTATCTTTTATCCCCAAGCAAGATAGATAAATATATTTTTGAGTCCATTTTATAATCGCTTAGTAAAAGCTTCTAAAATAAGACAATGTTCCGTGTTTGGAAATCCGAGAAATTGTGCTCTAACGTGCTGGGTTTCGTTTTTTCGTTTGGCCAAATAATCGAATATCCTTTTGATATTTTCAATGCATGAGTTTTGGGAATCATGAGATGATCTTGGATTCGAGGATTTAAATTGTCGTATCCTAACGTGCTGGATGTGATATTTTATTCCTTCGGAGCAAGAAAGTCTTAATATCCAACTCGAGTATATTCAAATATTTTAAAGGAGATTGTATTTTAAAATCTTTTTAAATTTTCAACATTAGGGCATTAATTAATCAATTTGGTACCAATTTTGGGCGTTGCGAGGGTGCTAATCCTTCATCGTACGTAACCGACTTCCGAACCCGTTCTTTTGAATTTCGTAGGCCAAAATCAATATTTTATAAGTGATTCGATCACACCTAAACAAAAAGGATTGGTGGCGACTCCATTACCATTTTTAAAGTCGACCCCGTTTTTCATACAGAATAAAAAATGGTTTCGACACTCGTGTCTTTGCCCGTGTGGACGAAAATAGGCCATTTTAAGGCCACATTTCTCACACAATCTTAATTTCAACCTAAACACCTCAATTTCATACTTATAGGCCATAACAAGACCTTTAATACAACCAATTCTTAGCTCTAAAAATGTCATATTATCACATATATCCTAACATTCTAAACTACCACATTAATCAATTCACACATTTGATTACCTATATCAACCATGTTTTACCAACTCATTCATCAACATGCATAAAAAATATTCATCAATTAGCCACATCTATACATATATCTAGCATAATAAAACTATATATATATAAGTTGATTGGAAATATAAAGAAAATGTAATTCTTAACATTTACACAAACTATTCCAACTCTATACATGTCATATAAACCATAATGTACGTTGCAAAAACTACCGGAATGATCTGGATAGTGTGACATGATGTGCTAATCCGATCTCCTGACCTCACGATAATCTACAAGGATATTAAACAACACAAGTAAGCTCAATAAAGCTTAGTAAGTTCGATGGGTTAAACGTAAATCTTACCGAACCTACTATAACATATCAATTAAGTAAATCATTCAATATACATTTCCTGCCAATCACAACTTCAATTGATGAATTCAATTATTTCAGATCAATATCAATAATAACAATAAGTTTTCCAACATTAATTTCGTATGTCTCTTACTACATCTTACCCAATCGGAAAACGGCTTACAGATATGATTACATCGTTTTCAGAAGCCCGAAGGCTGAACTGAAGCTCATAAGAGCTAAACAGAAAACCATAAGGGTTGAACGGAAGCTCGTAAGAGTTGAACAGAAACTCATAAGGGTTAAACAGAAGCTCAAAAGAGCTGAACGAAAACCTATTAGGGTTAAACAAAAACTCATATGAGTTAAACAGAAGCTCGTGAGAGCTAAACAGAAAGTAAACACGAAAGTTCGCAACAAATGCTGAACCTTAGTTTACTTGGGTAATTTGCCGTCAATTCTTCCTTTGCTGTCTTTCGCCACAGAACGATTGTACTCAATCCCGTGTTCCATTCGTTTTGAACATTCAATTCAATTTCATAATTTTAACAATAATTTTATTTTCAACAAAAGATATGAATAAATACATAATACCATTCATCAATTTAATATATAAACATTAAATTTAAACCATACGAACTTACCTGGATTGAATTGTAAGATTCGCGAAAGTTCGCGGACTATTCTGCTAATTTTTCTTTTTCACAATTATATACGGGCTCTTGATCTAAAATATAAAATTACTCATTAATTAGCATATATTTCAATTCCAATTCACTTCACAATTAATACCCTCAATTTTCAAAATTACACAATTACCCCAACTTTTAAAACTTTTGCAATTTAGTCCCTTACTAATTAGTCTATCAAATAAGCTAATTTTTCTCAATTGATAATTTATCTAAATATTCTAGGCTATTATAAAGCTCTTGATATTTAGAATTTCAATACCAAAAACTAATATTTAACCTTTCCACAATTTGGTCCCAAAATCAATTTCTATCAAATTCACTTTATAAAATCATCATACAACAAAATTAAAGCTCTAAATCCATGTTAATTCATCAAAAACATTCAGTATTCATCAATGGTAACTTTCAAAATTACCAATAAAATCAAAAACTAATGAAATAGATAGTTGGACCTAATTGTAAAAGTCTTAAAAACACAAAAATTACAAAAAAAAAGAGCAAGAATTGAACTCACTTGAATCAAAAATATGAAACCAGCTACTCAAGCTCTCTCTCCTATGGTGTTTTTAGGCTGAAATTTGGTGTTGAAATGTCTAGAAACTCATAAATCCCAATTTAGTTATTTTAATTTTTATTTTATTTCCCATTTTGCCCTTGTCTCACCTAATTTCATGATTTTTTCCTGCTTATGCCGTCTCAGCCAACTCATTTAGGCTTATTTACTCTTTAAGTCCTCCTTTATTTAACACTTAATCCATTTAATCACTATTTCTTTAATTAGCAAGTTTTGCACTTTTTTCAATCCAGTCCTTTTTAATTAATTAACCATCATAACGTTAAAATTTTCTAACGAAACTTTAATACTACCTTAATGACACTCCATAAATATTTATACAAATATTTATGGCTCAGTTTATAGAATCGAGGTCTCAATACCTCATTTTCTAAACCACTTAACCTAATAAATCCTTATAAAACACAAATTACTAATTAAAAAATCTTTCTAAAATTACGTTTAACTCGTAAATACTAAATAATAAAATTTACGAGCTTACTCTTCGGATTTGGTGGTCTCGAACCACTATTTCCAACACCACTAAAAAGCAGGCTGTTACACATGTTCTTTTTGTCTTAAGACTTAAAAGTCAAATGGCCAAAAATACACATATTCAAACATTCAAACCTCACCTAATTGTACCAAAAACATACCCCATTACTCCACCAATACAAAATCACCAATTTAACACATGTAAACACAATCAAATATCATTAAATCACTGTATCCAAAACATTAAGACTTAATATACTAATTAACACATTCAAACTTACATAAACAAGCATAGATAATCAGAATTCAAGTGATAAAACTTATTTTTTGAAACTTTATAGGTCGTAATACTAAAAGTACCAAATATTAACTTAAAACATACCGACAAAACTAGGTACATGCCATAAGACCTAAAACACTTATATACATGCAAGTTTTGAACTTGATATTATTGATTTACACATGGAGAATTTTGAGTAGTGGATCTAGGTGAAGTTAGAAGAGTAGCTACATCGTACGCTTGCTCACGCTCATCCAACTCAACATATAGCTCCATTGCAACATTCTTATTTGAACAATGTGTTGCTATCATTGTCTCCATGTCATCATTATTAACAAATTCGAGCAAATTATATATGTATGGATTTGAAGACATCGGAAATATGTAGAAAAGTCTGGATACTACCTTTCCACATCGGGTTGCAATTTTGGGATTAATATTTAATTCATTCCTTCAAGTTTTACCCTCTTTCTTAAACCTCATGTTTATTTGATGATTAGACTCAAATACAAGTGAATTTTTCCATAATAATAATAGACGTATTCAAATAATTGGTTAGTCATCCCGTTGGCTAAACCTACAAAATAAATTGCAATAAAGCAGATATGTTTAGTTAAAATTCAATAAATATTTAAGGTAAATTTTAAAATAATAGTAGAAATTAAATACAAGGGGTGTAATTTTATTTTTTTTTCAATGAAATGAATTTTATTATTTTGCGTGGTAAAAAGAGAATTAAAGTCGTATGTAAGACATTAACAAACATTTGGGTGTAATGATAAATTACTAAGCACTTTCAATAAACAACATTCTTAGAAAAAATAGTTAGGAACTATAAAATTATATTTCGTAAGTAGTTTTTAAATTTATTATATTTATTAATTAAAAAAAACTCTCTTCGGTAACTTCATACCTCACCATTTTTCATTGCCTGCACCTGACATGGCGACAGTCATTGTTTTTTGTTTATTGTTGTTGATGAACTTCTTTGTTTGTTGCCATTGTCGTGATTCTTTCCCCTAGACAACCTAAATACCGCTTCTCTGCATGTTTCATACACATTTCTGGTCAATATTATTTCCTTTGAACTACGCTAGATATTGTTTGTGTTTCCTCACCTACCACAATAATAATAGATTAACAGTACTTTGGTCTCTCTGCTACACCTTATCCTTTTCAGATTTACAGACCATAATTAGTTCGAAATTAACTAATAACCTACCTCCTTTGATTAACCTAATCATGTAATTAACCCATGGCGGTGGTGAACTGTGAAATTAGAAAAAAAAAAACAAAAAAAAAAAAGGTCCCAATCTCATTGATTAAACTGAACAATTTTGGGGACAAGGAACGGATTTTGAATGAATGATGATGAAATTGAAAAAGGAGGGTGAAAACCGAATGAGAACTTTTTCTTTTATTTTTCTTATTCTTTTATCTACTGGGAATGAAATCAAAATTTGTTTGCATTAAGGCATTCATGATATCTAAGGGTGTGATAGGGTCCCATGAAATGAATCGTATGGAAATCTAGAAAGGAAAGGCTCATCTTTTTCACTTTCTTTCTCTCCAAACAAGTTGTCAGCAACTTGGACACGGATCCTACTGAGCCCACCATTATCACTCCCAATCTCTCTCTCTCTCTCTCTCTCTCTCTCTCACACACACACACACACACACACTTCTTCCCTATTTCCATCTCTGCACTTTTGAGGAGCCAAGAAGATTCGATTCTAATTTCTAAAACGCTGTGAAAGTGAAACCCACCACACCCACACCCACACCCCTGCCCTGACCCCACCTTTCCTCTTCTCTCACATGACCACCGCCGATTCACTTTCCAATATACTGCATTTTAGTATATAATTAATACAACAACCTTACCCTTATTTAAATTTAGTATTGGTGAATATTGGAATTTCAAGGAGAGACAACTTAGAACACAGAGCGAATACGGATAAAACCCTACTACTATACTTTATATTATTTTAAGGGCTGGCTGATGGCTAAGTGTTGGGTTAAATAAAAACTTAGGGGTAGCTCCTATTATTTTATTTGATCTTCTTCCAACTCTGTTTTCTTATTTCTAAAGTGTTAAAAAGAAAAGAAAAAGAAAGAATCAAAATCAGTATTCTATACGATAACGACAAGCTACAAGGTTCTTCCTTCTGTCTCTTCTTGCACTCTCTTTTGTCTGTTTCACTGTCTTTTTTCCTCAGCAGAAGCGAGGGAGAGAGAAAGACATTGAAGACAAACCCCATTTGCTGATTTTGCATTTCAATAAATTAATACTACATATTATATGACACATTACAAACTGGATGATACATACAAATATAAATAAAATATAAAGTATACCACTATATGTTATTGTTATGTTCATTTGTTTATACATGCAAAAGACAAGAGCATCTAATCTGTGAATCGTAGTGAAAGAAAGTTGAGAACATGTAGAAAGGTAAAATTAGGCGAATTAAAGAAAAAGGACTGAACTACGGGTAAGGAAGAGGGATCACGAGGGAATGGCAGAGTGATGTAAATGGAGAGAAGACAAGATAGGAAACTGTGTTGACAGTGCAGATATGAAGGCAGGGGTTTGTCTTTAGTGTTTTTGTTTGTGTGATTGACATCTCTGTTCTTCTAGATAACACACCTCTGCACCACTCGAAGAGAGCTACACGATCTGCCTGCCCGCTGGGTGCTGGCTGCTCTCTGATAATGCATGCAAAAATGAACAACGTGCTATTCTTTTTCCCTCGGTTGATTAATACTTAACATTTTTTATAATCTTTGACATTCATTTTTATAACTTTTTCTTATAATTTTAATAATAATATTAATAGTTTTGGTTAATATATTTGTTTAGGTATTCAAGCTCTGAATTTACTTCATTTTGATGAGTCAGCCAGGTTAAGCTCAGCATTTAGATTCACAATTTTCTAGGAACTATGTGAGGAAAATTGTTGTCAATAACTTGGCTATGTCTCAAGTGTAAATCGTAAAGCTTTCGTTTATAAATGCATGATTCTCTTTCTCCGAACTGAATTATCTTCTTCAAATTCTTTAAATGCTGAATGCATATGGTGGTCCATCGTGGTTTCCATTTTCCAACAAAAGGAAGAATTTGACTAATAGCATAACTATTTTGTGTTTTTTTCCACAATAATAAAGTTTCTAGATGTATATTTATACTTAAGAGCGTTAACATTGATTTTATGAATGTGTTTCAAATGGGATTGATTGAAGAAGTTATCGTTTTTATCAATTGATTAAAGGAACCTGTTCATGTAAAGGTAAGCCATTAGAATAATGGAGGGGTTATTAGGTTCCCATGCAAAAGTTGTATTTTTTCCATCTAAAGGAAAAAAAGAGGTTAAAAAGCAGCTTCTTTCACGACCAATATCTCTTTAACAATGGGTCCAAAAGAGGTGGTTTCCATATCGAAATTTTAGACTTGCATGGGCTGTTGTTTCTAAAAAAAAAAGCTCATTTTAACAAAAAACGCTTTAGAGAGTTTACATTAAAAGGAGAGAACAACAAGAGATATCTTTCCTCCATTATCTTCTCCTTTTCCTTTTCTTTTTCTTCATTCCTTTGTTAAAGACATGAAAATTCAACTTCTCCCTACTATAAAAAGTGTGCAACTTTGTCATGTACAAAGGACAATATATATATATATATATATAGATTATGTAAGTATATTCTACCTACGTACTACAGATGAAATGAAGATCAGAATTAATAAAGTTAGTACTTTCCTCCACACGCACAAAAGAAAGAAATAAAGATATCAATCTAGTTGGTATCAGCTAGCTAGGTATGGTTTGATGGGATTTGGCTGTGGTGGTGGCCTCTGAATTCCACTACTACTGAAACAAAAACAATTTTGCTTTTAATCAGTGCATGATGAAAACATGACCGACCTTGCATGTCTAAGTATGGGCCCAAAATTAATTAAGTTTTTTAGAACCAAAAAAAAAAAAAACGCATCATTAACATATACATGTAGATCTATATTTATATATATGTGGTATGTTATGTGCTAAACATGGTTAACCAGAAAAGCAGTTAGCAACCGAATGTCAAAAAGTGAGTTCGAAGGAATGTAAAAGGAATGGTGGATTTTGGATGGGATAGAAGAGGGGAACATAAAGGCTGTTGGATCACATGCACATCACATTCTTTTTCTTTCTTCCTCTTCGCTTCTTTTTATAATGTGGGTGATGAACGTTAAAGAAGAAAAAAAAAAAGGTGATTAAAAACAAAGGTCCCACGATTCAAGGCTGCTGCTTTGCTTCATCCTCCTCCTCAATCCAAGGGATTCTTTGTGTTGATCAACCCAAATTCTGGGTCCCCCCATCATCATCACCATCATTTCATGCATAAATAATTTATTAATGCATGTATATATGAAAGTCCCACCTCACTTTCTATTTTACTCTTGCCAAACCAAAATGCTTAAAGGTGACCCCTTTTTTTTTTCTCTGTTCACAACCAATAATTTAGGTTACAACATTAAACTTTGCAAGTTCTTGATTTTTTGTTTCATCGAAATTCGACTTGAATTATTGTAATTTGATGGATATATCTCATTTGGGAAAATGCAGTTAGGCTCGAATCATTTGCCTTGTTTGGTTAATTCGAGCAGTCCAGTTCCCTAGTTCAACTTCTTTTCATATTTTACTACTATATATTTATATATCATTGGCACCTAACTATCCACTATACCAGGTCAATCATGTCCAACAAAAAGCTTGCAAGTCACTCTGGTCTTCGATCATTCCTCGAAAATGACCATCCATAGATGAAAATGATATAACTCTATTGTTCCACTAGACCCCGCTTAAGAGGTCTTGACATAATATTGCTAAATGCAATTAATTGATGTTGATTGTAGCCACTACGAAAATGATTAACTTTGGCTACCAAAAGTGAGCAATTAAAAGCTCATCAACTTGATGACAAAGAACTTGCGGCTACTCATTATTAGAGAGGAAAATGCAAATTCAAGGGCTAGTGGCTCTCACGCATGAGAATTAAGGGAACTGAAAAGGATAATTATAAATTACAGTCCTCCAATGAAAAAAGCCATATTTGAAGAGAATAGGACAAGGTCGTGAATTTAAGGTGGGTTTTTCTACGTAGGACCACTGTTGCCAAAAGTGAAGCCAACAAGCAATAGAGAGAGGGATAAGACCTTGCTTTTGCTTGGTTTCTTTTCTTGTTTAAATAAGTAAAATTCTACTGCAAGTCCCTCTACTACTGTAAGTTGTTGATTTCCTCTCTATAATTTAATTCGGTCAAATTTTAGTCTTTGTACTTTTTAAATTTTAAAATACGTTTAGTCTTTGTAATATTTGAATTTTAAAATTATAGATTTAGTCTATATTATCTAATTTGATTATTTTTAGTCATTATATTTTTTCAATTTTGAAATTTTAGCCACGACACAAACGACATCTGTTAAATTCATTAACCGGCTTTTTGTGAGTGATATGCGGAAATATCAAGTTGGCATGGCATTACACATGTAATAATGTGTATGCCACATAAGATTTTAAAAATAGTAGTACTTAATGAATTTACCTGCTATTATTTGGTCAACACTGAAATTTACAAATTCAAAAGTGCATAAACTAACAAGGGATAAATCTCAAAATTACACATGAACTTTGGTTTAATATGCAATCGTATACATGAACTTTAGTTTGGTGCAATTTAATTTACACGTGAAACTTTGATTATGTTTCAAATGTATATATAAAACTTTAATTTTGACTCAATTATTCACATTAAAGAAATAAATAGATCAATTTATTTTTTTATTGGATAAATATAATTATTTCTGTATACAATATATAAACATAAAATGATGTTATATCAATAATTGTGTTAATAATTTGTGAGAATTGAATCAAACCAAATTTCGTGTGTAAAATTGTACAAAATCAAAGTTCACGTATATAATTGCACATTAAACTATAATCTATTTATAATTTTGAGATTTATTTAAACTAAAATATAAAGATTAAATTCACAACTTACACGGATTAATAGTATAAAAAGAAACCAAAAAGCTCATTTATACGTACAATTAGAAACATAGGATTAGGGGACAAAATCTACAATTAGGAAGTTGAATGGTGGAGCCAATAAGAGATAAAATTCCAGTCCTGCTTTGTATAGAAAAGCCTACAATGATAAATTGAAACACCAAGAGAAAATTCATCTTTTCCAATGACAGAAGGTGCGGTGTTTGCATTAATTGTTATATAATATTAGCCGGTCGAGGAAATGATAGAGTAATAAACTAAAACTAAACTGATATATGTTAATAATGAGATTATAATATGGGGGGAATGGGTGTAAAGAGATTGCACATGATACAAAGACAGTCCCAAAAAAAACATTAAGAAAAACGAGGAAAGACAACGCTGGGAACTATGAAAATACAAATATTCCATTTTACATTTGGGGACCCCTTCAGAAACTTAGCAGATTGCAACTATCTATATAGTATAGTCTCGTCATACCCGAGGCTGACGCTGTGGGTATCACAAGATGCATTTTCAGTTTAAAAATGGAATAAATTTGACAGTCTAAGATCAGATTGGAGTCCCCCAATATTTATATAATTTTCACGGATGTACAACTACATCTGATGAATAAAAGGAAGAGAAAGCAAAGTGGAGGTAAGCCCCTCCATTAGGGATAACTCGAAGACCCCACAATGGAGAGGGGGGGGGGGTGAAAGAAAAAAAACAGCTTTATGGGGAATAAGGAGGAGGTTGGATGATTGAACTGGACTAATATAAAGTGTTACTTCGATAACATTTCAAATTTCATTGATTTTTGAAGGATAAAAGAGAGAATGGAATGTAATAAAAAAGGGGGAAATGTGGGGGTGGTGGGGGCAATGACAAGACTGAGATCGGCTGGGGTTAGCGGTGGGAGGTGGTGGTGGAAGTGGAAGTGAAGGTGGAAATGGAATAATAATAACAGCAATAATGGATAGCAGATAGTTTATAATCATGGGGGCAACCAGATTCACTTTCTTCTTTGTCATCACTTTCCAAGGCATGATTAGAAAAAAGTTAATCAATCTTCCACCCCCACTCTTAAAGAAATTAAAAAGCATTCCCTCCACTTTTGTCCATTTCTACATCAAATTATTATAACCTGTTTTCCTTAATAGGCTTGTACAAATATACTAATTACAATATTAGTTAGTAGAGAAAAAGTATGGGGTTTTCGGGTTATTATTCCTTTTAGGAAGTACTTTGTATAATGCACATCGGCCTTGCAATTTGATTTCTCAGTTGGGACGATGGCAGTTCAACTACTAACGGTACTTGATATGAAATTTTCTTTTTCACAAGTACTGCAGATTTGAACACAAATCCTAAAGTTCAACAGTTGGTTTTTAGAGTAATACAGAATTCAGTCAGAAACAGCAATTAATATTCCCTTAGCTTTAGATCTCACTGATATCTCCCACCATTTTTCTCCATAATGTGTTGCAGTGCATGTGCATTGTGCATGGCCCTTGCGCTATCACTTTTTTTTTTTTTCTCAGTTGCCTTATAAAGTTTCTGATTTTCTGCAAACTAGGAAGCCAGCTATCTTGTCTAAGTGATATATGGTCAGACTGTTGCCATATATATTCAAGTAGAATGTGTTACTTTTTGTTGAAAAGCAAACGTTATCTTGTAGTATTATTCTTTTCTAAAATAAGACCTTTCGAAATGATGGTGTTACGTTATAATAGTAGAGCAACAACTATCAGAAGAAAAGAAAAGAAAATGTTTTAATCCAAATCCTCTTTATTATACTTATATGAATGTGGTTAAAATTAATGGAAAAGAAAAGAAGGGAGAGGAGTTCAAAGGAACGAGAACAAGATGGGATGGGATTGTGGTGAATAAGCAAACATGGGCATGGGGATTTGTGATATTCGAGTGACTTCACTGAAATGCGATCTACTTCAAAGAGAAAGGGCTCTACCTAGAAGTTAGCCCAACCAAGGGAGCAGTCCATATTCCTCCAAACAGTGAAAGAGCTAAAGGCCGGCTAGTATTTAAATTACTGGGCCATGGTACCAAAGCAGATAGAAGCTAACTAGCTAAAGTTCAAACATAGATTCCCAAAATCTCGACAGTGCGTAATGTCAAAAAAAACATGGGGGTTGCTTTTGCATCTCTGATACAAATATGAGGCGACTTTATTATTATTTTTTTCAACATTTTTGAGTTTGAGCCGTCCATGGCTTAAAATGTTCCCTTCTCCTCTCTAATTCATATTCCTAAAGTAAACTGTTTTCCTTAAGGATACAGAGATCAAATTCAGGAAGAAAGGGAAGATGAACAAAACAGGCTATATAATAAATAAAAACGCGTCTTTCCAAGGAGAAATGCGAGTTTTACTCAAAGTCTAAACAGAGACCAAGAAAAGAACCTACTAACAGTAAATATTAAATAGGACAGTTCAAATATGAACAATTAACAATAAATACGTAATTGTTCTAAATACTCCACAACTACTTCAAAAACCATGCATCCATGGCTCAATCACCTGTCCTACTACAATTACGTGTCTACAAACCTGTAAACCCCAACCTCCGCTTCCTAAAGTGTGTTTTGGTGGGGGCATTTCACAACTAACAACACGCTGGAGCATCAAACAGATACAGCAATGAACAAATAAGTCATTAGGGAAAAAAGAAACGGGATTCCTTATCATTTTATAAACCCTTCAACCACCTCTGAGAATATCATTGTAGTTATATATAGTTCAACCTAACTAAAAGCAAGTGCAATCACAACTTTAGATATTTTATATAACCAAATACTCGAGGAGAAACCTTCTTGAAGCATTTGGGATTTGCATCAACCTACACTCACTTTCTAAACTCCCACACTGCATGTTTTTGCTTCTATATAACCCCCCTCGACAACAAAGACCATGAACCTCACATATGCATTGGTCTTTCTGTGTTTTTTTATCCCCTCAATAACATTCTCATAACAAGGTCTCCCGAACACCTTGCTACTTAAACTAGCATAAGCAGGTTAAAAATAAAACTACTTGAACATAACAGTGAACTAGAGAATAACAATGAACACTCATTCAACAGCTTAAGTTAGTGCAGGTGTAGTATCCTTAATATGCAATGGATGACATAAAGGGGCTTTTGAACAACAAACTGACAAACTAGCAATCATCAATATCACAAGAATACAGGTTATAACTTTAGTATAACATTAAAGCGTTTATACGTATATCATTACATAAAGACCTCCATACCAATAAACTTAGATGACTGACACAGGGGGCAAAAACTAAGCTTACTTTCACAACTTTTACACAGGCAGAGATGCTTACAAGGTAACAAGAGCATGCAGGCTTCATTCACTGCACAAACCTTACAAGCCATCAACTCTTTCTTGTCGCTATTCTCCTTGCAGAGCAGTTGGAAATCAATGGCTCGGCCATTGCAGCATGAAGCTGTATCATCGACCTCACTATCACCACAGCCTTCCTTACTATCTCTACTTTGAGCATAAACTTGCTGAAGATTAAACTTGAGGGCAGTAATCATGTTCTCATTGTATCTGGCTCGTTGCTGCCAGGCACCTGCTTCCATTGTCAGTTGCTCCATTTTCTCTTCAAGTTCCATATTCTTTTTGTTAATATTCTCCACTTCTGCTTCTTTTTCACGAAGTTTCTGAAAAACTTTCTCTTCCACAAGCGAAATTGTCTGGAGCTGGTTAGCCTGAACCTTCTCCAACACAGATTGCCGTAATCGGTCACCCTATTCAAAGAAAAAAGATTAGAAGTTAATGCCAAAATATAACATAAACAATAGGTTTCACCACCGTGAACTTCACCTCAGAGTGTGGAGAACAGAAACATCCTCCAACTATAGAATGACCAAGCATGATAGATCATCAAAATTGATTGTCTATGTGAAGGACAAAAATAGTTCACTTTATTCAATTCCACACTATTTTTCTTCATTTCTAGCATAGATATAATTAACCCTTGTTTCTGTAAATAAGTAGAGTTACAAAACTAAGTACATGATGAAGAGATCCATAATTAATGACAAGCTGAAAACGCAGATGATTAAAGATAGATCTTAATTGCTATTACTTCTACAAAACAATGAAAAGAGAATGGGGAAGAACATTACTATCACAAAAAGTTCAATACTAATAGTTAAAACGTTTAAGGGGAAACATAATGAACATATGCAGGACATGCAAACACTTGACTCGTTCTCAAAAAGCACTCCACTGCTAGGTAACAACAATGACCACAATCTCAATGAAATGTAAATATGACATAACCGCCTTACCCAGAGCGTACAGAACCATTAACCACACCAAGAAACTTCAAACAAATATACGAAACAAACATCAACAGCAGAATTTTAGCACAAAAGCGTAATAATGTTATAAGCATTAAAGGATCATAAAATCCACTGATATCCACATATGGCGTAAATGATGTCCTAAATAATAAATCAATCCTTGCAACAATGGTGGAAGCTAATCAAACATGTTTTATTTACGGTTAACTACATTTAAAAACTAAGCTAAAGACAACAAAGACAGACCTGAACTTTGAGGAACCTATCAATCTCTGCATCTTGTCGTTGCAACTCATTATCTATGTCATCACCAATGAGGGACAACAAAGCCGAATCACCCGAAGAAGCCATTCGATTATTGTTATTGTCAAGTGACAAACCTAACCCTGTCGAGACTGACTGTGCTTGAAAAAAGTCAACAGAAGATATTTGTGAATTGTTCTCCAAAAAATCTTGTTCCTTTAACTTCTTCCTTTTAGGCTCAACCCCATTGTTCCATTGCATCTCAGCTCCTCCATCACTCCCATCTGTAACCGGAACCGGAACCGGACCCGGTGCAAACCCCACAACATGAACTAAACCAATAAAAAAAAAAATCAACATACCCAGTTGTTATAAGAACTTTTTCATGAATGCATCTGAATCCCAAAGACATTAAACAACAAAGTTCCAAACTTGATGCCTAAAAGGTAAAAGAGAGAGATAACTAAGTTGTAAGCTCACGCTAACTAGCAGTAAAGAAGTTTAATTTTAACTTAACTTCATATAATTCTTCATCAATTAAATAGAAAAATAAAGACCTTTTTTTTAAAAAAAAAAAAAAAGGAAGAGAGGAATTACAAGGAGGGATATATGGAGGATGCTGAGAGGAATTTTGTAAATTAGGCGTATTGTAATAAGCAAGTGGTGGCGAAACCTGAGCGTCGATTGCGTACAAGTTCCTGAGACCAAACATATTAGAAAGAGACATGTTCAAAATTTTAGGGTTTTCTTTTTTTTAGCAGAAAATCAAAAATGATTTTTTTAGTTATTAAAAAGATCGATCTTTTTTTCTTTTGGGGATTTACCTGAAACTTTTTGATTGTTGTTGTTGTTGTTGAGGTTGGTAGTGTTGTTGAAACTGCTGCTGAGGGAACGCCATTTTTGGGAGGGTTGAGTTTTCTTTCTTTCTTTTCTTTTTTATTTTTTTTTTCTTGTAAATTCTCTAGAGAGAGAAATAGGAGACGAGTTTTTCTGTCATATAGAGAGAGAAGACGATGCGTAGGCGCGTGGCGATGGACAATATTCCTTTTTATTTCTAGTTTGGCCTTATTATTTATTTTATTTTTCGATTCGCGCCATATTTCCTTTTAATTACCAGAAAGACCCCCTTGTTGATTTGCTTTTTTACAGAGCAGCCCAATTCCGATGGACAAAAAGAAATCCATATCCATATTTATACCACAATATATATAAAAAGGTCCTAATGCCTTCCACAAATTTTTTTACACAAAATCATAATTGATAAATTTTAATTTCAATCCCTTTATTTTTTATAATCTAAAAATGATCAAATTTTAATTTGATCCCTATATTTTGTTGAAATTTGAGATTTAACAAAAAACACCTGTCTATTTTTTTTAACATAAAACCATAATGGGTAAATTTCAATTTCAATCCCTTTATTTTTTAGATTATAAGATTGGTTGAATTTCAATTTGATCCCTATATTTCATTCAAATTTGAGATTTAATCTATATATTTTAATTTTGACATGATTTGGTGCCTCAACTTTTATAATATCATTAGCTAGTCTAAATATTTTATTCTAATTAAAATGATTATGTGAATTTTTAGGAATTATTAGCACCATTAAAATTCTATATTAAATTCAAGTTGGGTACAATATTTTTTATTACATAAATATCAAGTGATTTTTTTTTATTATTTCAAAATGTCAGACCAACAAATTTAACAAAAGAAATTTAATAGTCTTAACAAATGGACCTAAATTTTTAAATTTAAAAAGTAGATAACTAAATTCTTGAAAATAAAGATTAAATTTCAAATTGTAATATTTAAATTTTTACTCTATTATTTAGTTAATAAATAAATAATTAAATCAACATAAAGCGTACGTAGAAACTATACTAGTACCTATATACAAAAGGACACATGGCACTCACCCACATGTTTCCCTGTTTTTGCATTTCATAGAAAAGGCTAAATTTCAGGTTTGCTCCTTTTAATATGTTAAGTTTGAGATTTAATTTATATACTTTAATTATTAACATAATTTGGTACCTATAGTTTTTAATGTTTTTAATTAGTCCATTTTAACACATTTTTTTGGGGGGTTTGCCCTTATATATATATATATATATATTATAAGATAATAAAAATTGACCTTATTAAAATTTAAGATTTAATTTATATATTTTAATTTTTTAAATTTGATTCCTCTATTTTTATAATTTGATTCAATATTACTTTTATTGTTAATAACTATCAAGTGATTTTTTTATTATTATTTTTAAATGTCATACCAATAGATTTAGTAGAAGAATTTTAACGGTGGTGACTATTGCATCTGAATTTTTAAATTTAAAAGTAAAGAGACTAAATTCCAGATGTACGAAGTCTATAAACACTTAGAGCATATTTTAACCTTCAAATTTTTACTTTATAATTTGATAAAATAATTAATCAATCCAGTGCGAAATGTGAAAGCCATATTAGTACGCATTATATTTAAGTCCTAATTAACATGATGCCACAAGTTAATCAACCATCTAACTCAACTAAAAAATATTTAAAAAAAATTATATCAATATGTTACGAATTTATCAGATATTAATTTACTAAAAAAAATTATAAATAGAAGGATGATGCCCTTCAACGCACTCAAATCCATGCCTTTTTATATTGACAACAATGCTCATGTCAATCAAGCTAAGACTCAATCAACAATATTATTATATATTTTAAATTCAAATAATACGGATATATAATAGGACAGAAATATAAATAACATAATTATAGAGTTAAGAAATACATAATAAGGTTCATAACAAGTTGGTTTGTTTACGGTATAATCCCAAACAAATATTAAGAAAATGTAAATCAAAATTTAGGGATATATATATTAAGATTTAAGCGTACAAATACCTGAATTAATTTTGATTTCTAGAAATAATTCAATTATTCCACAATTATTGTACCAACTACCAAGTGCTCTGTCGAAGTAGATCATGACATTAATGCCTCAATATATTAGATCTAACTTTTACATTTGTTGCATGTACATATTTCTCACAGCAGATCAACTATTATCTCTAATATTATGGGTTCTCGTTAAATTTTGAATCAAATCAAATTGAATGAAAAATTTTTAAATTACTTAAGTTGGTAAGTTTTATTTTCTCATTTTAACTCGATTTGAATTATTTTTCGAATTAAGTTGAGTGAAATGAAATTCGAATTGAATCGAGTGAAATTGTTCGAGTTAAATTAAAAAGAATTAAATATATCAAATTAAAATTTTATTACAATATGACTAATTTCATGTTAGAGCATATAAATGTGAAGTCATATATATATATATATATATATATGAAAGCTCTTTCAAAAAACAAGTAAGAAAAATATAAGATATTTTAGTATCATAAACTTAAATTGGTAATTTACTTGTTTAGGTCTTCAAAATTATTATATTGGAAATTAAAAAAATAACATTTTTTTACATATTCTTTTGATTTTTTTTAGAATTTTTTTATGAAACTTAGAATTTTTTATAATTTTTTTTTAGAATTTTTGTTGAGAGAAACCAATTTACTCATTTTTAAAATTGTAATGGACCAAATGAGTATTTACACCAACCTGTTATTCGAATTATTTAAGTTGTAATTTCATCTTGACTCGAACTTGGAAAACTAAATTATTTATTCGAATTGGCTCGAAAAACTCAAATAACTCAATTTAATTAATTTAAAATTTTAAAATATTATTTTTTTCGAGCCAAATTAAAATTTAATCTAACATAAGCAAAAATAATTCTACATCTTGTGTTTATGGAATATCAAGATGTCTCTCTGATTGCATTTTAAGAAAATCAAAACATTTTCCCCATTACGTTCCTAGCTTTAGAAGGTTTAAAAATAAATAATTATTCTTTAAATCGTGGGGTGTGATTTTATTTCCATTCATTCATACGACCTCTACGTGGAGTTAATAATTCTTTTCCAACAAACGTTACACAAGTAGCAAAAAAATTAGTTTAAATTCAACTTATAATGTTAATACAGAAATTGTGAGCCCTTTAAAGATTGCATCTCAAAGAACTCTGAATTTGCAATAGATCCTTCCCGTCTAGGTAAGATATGCATAAATTGCATATCTTATGAACAAACCCCTAAGACATTTATGGCACTTTTCATTCTTCCTTAATATGTATTTAGGCTTATCAATGTCCAAAGTAGTCACGATGATAATATATAGTATTGGATCTTGTATGCTTTTTATTTCTCATTACTATTTGCTAAGTAAGAAAGGTGAAGGATAAGTCGAAGGTTAAAGAAACAAGCAAGATGAAATCTGCAATGTGGTTGCTAAGGCTGACTTCTGACCTGAAGTTATTGAGTGATATTTTTCTAATGTATGTAGATTCAGTCGGGGCCATATTGAAAAGATGGATATAATTTTGAGTTGTTTTCAAGTTTCATCATTTTCTGTATGAAACTCTCCATGGTGTAAAACTAGTAGGCTTGTAAGATATTTTTGTTAATAAATAGATATGGATGGTTGGAAAAGTTGTTATTGCTCGGTCCATATCTTGTCATAGTGAATTTTTTTCTCTACTTGGATCATCGATTTGAGTCTTGAATAGATTTTGTTGTACTAAGTTCGATCCACTTGAATATGACTATTTGACAAAACTCAAGCATGGGTCGACTAGGTGTTAAAACTCTCAATCCAAATACTTGAGGTGATTGGATAAACATGAAAGTCTTATTATTAAAATGTTATTTTTAGAAATAAATATCAAATTTGTTCAAGAGAATTTTGTAGTTAGAAGATTGATATATGAAGGTTTTTATGTGATAAATACTTAGGATAATTAATGAGATAATTTTAGCTTTTAAATAGGAGTTTAAAGCCTATCAAAACATATTGTTGATTGACCATTTGAAAAAATTATAAATAGGTTGTTTTGTGCCACACATGAAGAATAGTTTTTTGAGTGTCTTTGTTGACACCTTTATTGTGTTCTTGTGTGGTTATTTTGTGACATTCTTTTAGGTATTATTTGGAGAGGTTTATTGAATGTATTGTGAGGTACTTGGATGAGTGATTTGTGACAATTGGGGTCGATATTAGGACCACAATTACTTTTTTGTGTAAGAGTAGATTAGGCTTAAGCTAATAGATGATTTGAACGATTGTTGAATAACATCATTCACTGAGCGAGTCTTCGTAGACGTAGGATTGCTGTGTCTAGAATTGGTCATGGGTCGAGTCAGGCCAATTTAAAAATTTAGGCGCTTCTTCTAGACCCAGGCTTGACCCGACCCGAAAAATGGGCATAAAATTTTGCCCACGTCCAATTCGGATAAAAATGCTAAAACTTGAGTCTGGCTCGTCCGTTTTAAATTTTTTATATTATTATTTATATAAAAATAAATTTAAAATATAATACATTAAAATAAATGTTTTCCAACAAATGAACTAAGATAGGTGTAACTTAGCAAGCAAATACATTTAAAATAATAGCACAGTTAATAATAATAAAATAGTTATACAATTCAGAGTTGGATTGAGGAAAGTTAGTTTGCAAATATTATTAGCTAATTATGAATTTTCATTAAATCAACTCTAAAACTCAAATTAAACACTAAAATGTAAAACATAGTTATCTTCAAGTATCAAAAAATATATATTTTTTGTCAAATACAATACCAAATTTAACAAAAAAAAACACAAATAGCACATTTAAAAAAATCAAACTTAAATTCCAATTTAAACTTTTTTAAATCAAGAAAATAAATACATGGATCAAATGTACGGAAAAGGAAATGTTTGAACTTCCGGGTGTAATTAATTAATTCTCAAGCTGTCAAATTTGACTTTAATTATGAAATTTATTCAACGTTGAGAAACCAAAATTGTATTACATGCTTCACTTGAATATTATGTTGAAAATTTGTGTTTGCATTGTTTTTTAGAACCTTGCCATTTTGAAACATTTTTATCTTAAAAGGTCACCAAGCTCCGAAACTCTATTTTTCTTCTAAATCCAAATTGTTGGACTTTTCACCAATCCAGCCAACTCCATTACCGACCATGTGATAAAAATTAAAAAGCACTAAGCATTGCTAATTAGAGGAAATCGATGTCCTTGATGGATTCACTTTAATGTTTTTCATGCCCTGAGCCCAATGATATATAACACATTCACTGATTGAGTGAGACAAACAGGCATGGGCAGTTATGATGTCCTTAGCGTCGCAGTATTCGAAGAGTCGGGAAGGCATGCAGTCATGTTGTATCAATTGACACGTGATTCCTGTCGCCTACTACTCTAATGATTCAACCTTCCACCATCAATGCTCCAAATCTGAAGTTTCTTCATCTTGGCCAACCTCACCAATGCTACCTACTGCTGTAGTCAGCGCTTGGGTTGGTCACACCAGCTTCTACCTCGTGTGTTAGGAAATTTGAACGCCCTGGAGACTGAGGAAGAAGGTGGCATTGCTTGGAGGCCTCAGAGGATCTTCTTTGCACCAGATAACGATTGTCTACGACAATATAATTATCACCCAATACAACCATGCATACATATAGCCATCTACAATACAATCTAACTTTAATCAGATACCCCATTTTTGACTCGGCCGAAAGGAAGGTATATATCCTCCTAACTCACCCAAATATTCCTTTACTATATCATTGGAACCAAAACCTAACTTACTATTCAAGAAAGAACCTCTTCTTCTTGACCAAGTTTTTTAAACCTCACTGTTATTTGTCAGAATTAGACTTGTTTGAAATAACTTAAAGCAACATAAAGATCTCCGTCCAAAAGTTGTTAAGAAGAGAGATCGGCCATTATTGAATCTAAATAACTTATTTTGAGATGTTAATCCTGTTAATGATAATGTCTGGAGTTTCCTAATTTTTCAGAAACTGAACCATGTTCACGAGGGTGTGTTAGTAAGCATGTGCACGAAAGAACATGACATCCACATGCCTGACCTCTGTCTTTAACGAGGCCTTATTCTGTATTCACAAAATAATTGAAATGTTCCAATATATTATATTACGTACGTGCTTATTAGGACATTCCCTGCAAATCACATGCTGAAGAGTCGAAGCTTAATCCCATTGTTTTAATCTTAGATATGGAAAACATAATGGCCTGAGAGAGCTTTAAACTATTTGTTGCAACATCAAAGTAAAATCAGGGTTGAATTTGACCAAAATCATCTATTATTCGCTTTTCTAACACTGAATTTACGAAAAAGAATGGATTACATTTTAAGTAAATATAATTTCTTTTCCTTACTTTTACATTAATAAAAAAATAATAAAATTTGATCACTCACAAGCCACCCACCGAATTCAAAGTATGTGTTTTTTCTGACTCAATGGACACACGGGCAGCCCCAATAAGTCCACAACTGCCCAGAACCTCCAAACCTGCCCGCTTAGCTGTATCTCTCGTTCATTTCCCACTTTTTCACCAAAAGAAGAACAATAAATTATTAATAAAACCCAAGGAAAGGGAGAAAAAACAAGCATCTTCAACGTGTTTTCCATGTGATTGGATCTTATCAATCGTATGTGCAAGATTTCTTGAGCGAAATAGGAACATTGAGTTTCTTGGGATCGAAAGTTATGTCGCATTCTATTTTCTTGTAGAACTTTGGCTTCACCAATTTGCCCAACACATAAGCTCTTGATCGGACAACGAAACTCAGTTTAAGTGAAACCGGAAGCGATGTCGTGCCTGTTGAACTGCTCAAACTGGCTCCACTCCCGTACAAAGGAACCTTGTTTCCCATAACCATTACAGTTACAGACCTTTGGCTCTTCCGTGATTGATAAAATTTCTTCATCTGAAACCACCCAGATTCAATAAAAATGACAAGACATTATAAACTTTGTAATATAATGCAAATGCTGGTTTCTTTTGGAACTGGACTTACGGTTCCTGAAGCAATGTTAATTTGAGAATAGGATAGATCAAGAGGAGTTGATGCGACATGGACGCCAAAAAATGTTCCAGTGTTTCGATAAATCATTTTCACTGTGGAGTTCATGGTCATCATATCTGTTGCCACCCCTGTAAAATCTGAACCAGCTTGGATTTTGAATTGCTCAAATTTTATACTCTGCAAGATGAAACAAAAGCAAATCCATCATAACCCATCTCGTAGTTGAATCTAAAAAGCTCAATGAGAGTACCTTCATTGTAATCTTGGGCTTCTGGGGTCTGCTAGCTCCCCAGAGAATCAAAGAAAACATGGAGAACAGAATGAAGAAGCCAAGAACAAAAGCTAAAAAATAGCATCGCCGAGGAAGTCCCTTCTCACGCTCTCCATCTTCAAGGAGCCCTTCTTCTTCAATCACATCACATTCTTTCCACTGCTTATGTCCCTTCCTATGTGCTCCCCTAGACGACGCGTCGTTAGGCAAGACCTTGCGGGATCCGGGTTTAAGGGACCCCGAAAACCGGCTCGATGAGGACTCACGCGAGTGATGGTCCACGGAGGCATGGGAATGCGGTGGGGATCCCATTGGGCTGAGCACTGGCGTGGAGTGGAACGACGTCGTTGTCTTTTCTCCATCGTGAGAATCACGTGAAGGGCTCTGCACGTAGTAAACCGGACGCCGTGGTGACCTCGTTGGCGATGATGGGGCGAGGCTGGTGACCTCTGAGTCCGTCTTGGCGTGCATTGTCGGCGGCGTTAACTTCAGTTGTCACCCAACAAGACAAAAACCTGTCTTTTATTGGCGTCAGTTTTGTAGTAGGGTTTATTGCAATTTCGGGGTACGTTTTTTATTATTTGGATTGGCGTGATGATATGACTTTATGGAGGAGTTTGTTTGTCAACGGTGAGAGTGAAATGGAAGAAATTGCAATAAACCCTCTTTATTTAATCTTGAAGAAATAAGGCATATCCATTGACAAACCGACCAGTTCAAAATTTGGTTGCACTATTCTAAATACCAACTCTTTATTTAATCTTGAAGTTCTCTCTCTCTCTCTCTCTCTCTCTCTCTTTTTTAGTACTTCCCTTGGTGGGATGAGGACAATAAGATACACAATAATAATAAAAGAGAAGTGGCTGGTGGGTTTTGACGATTTGTTTGAGAATTACTTGTAAATGAGAGAGAGATGCCAAACTAATTGTCGATTTGTGGGTCACACACTCTCAATCTCTTCATCAACGGCGGGGATCTCAAGTTTGTTGATGAGAGCTCTAGAATAAACCATGTGCCCCCATGTGGGATGATACCTGCTCTCAACACACCAATAATTCTGCCGTTTTTTAAATTTATCTTTTGGTTTTTCATTTTTCTTGGATAATAAGATTATTTACATATATAGTTGTTACCTTTACAGGTTAGATTAGCTGCAGAGTTAGACATAGGTACCTTCACTTACGCTAAAAGAAATCATGCCATGCGCTTGCCTCTCTCACCAACGAAAGCCGAGAAAGGTTGTTTCAATGGAAGGCAGAAACCCAGATCCCAAACACAAGGTTTGGGTTGTTTACTGGACTCTTGAATCCAAATAAGCTCACGACATACATGGATTACAATCAAGAGAGCCTTTCATGAAACTTCCAATAGCTAATGGGCTTGAAGTAAGTTTAAAACTAGCCTACTAAGGCCACTTTGTGCCCCAAATATTCAGCAGGAAAGATCATTGACCCATTTAATACATTGATCCATTCTCATTCCCAACCATTATATTGTCCATAAAGTATTAAACTAATCATGCACCCAACAGCATATGATCAACTATATTGACCTAATGAGTCAACTACCTGACAGGTAACATTGCCCATAAATTATTGATTTTAACTGTCCTTTTTCTTTTGGCACAATCGCTTAATTGAGGGCAAATTACTAGAAAATATCGTTTCTTTTACAAAATTTACGAAAAATGACCTATTTTATAATTATTTATCGGAATGGGCCATTTCTCCCGAAAACGCGTCCACGTCAGCGCGATTTCAAGGGATGCAGCAGGAAAACGCGTCCCTGAGAGAGCGTTTTATGCCACATCAGCAGAAATCGCGTCCTTGAGGGCACGCTTTGCTGATGTGACAAAAACGCTCCCTCAGGGACGCGGTTTTGCCCTTCCCCCCCACTAGGGTTTTCAACTATTTTTAGGGTTATGGTATGGGTTTTTAGGGTTTTAAGGTTTAGGATTTTTAAGGGAAAATTAATGAACTAGAGTTTAGGGTTAATTAACTAAAATAATTTTAGGTTTAGGGTTTTGGAAAAAATATATCAGTAATATAAAAATTATTTGTTTTTTTTACAGTAGTATCTGGTAAAATAATTTTGAGAAGACATTTCTAAACACATAGTGACCAAAACGTTTCAAGCGAGGATGCGC
Organism: Gossypium sturtianum; assembly: GCA_025698515.1. NCBI lineage: Eukaryota > Viridiplantae > Streptophyta > Magnoliopsida > Malvales > Malvaceae > Gossypium > Gossypium sturtianum. Next base: position 148,960,893 of record CM046955.1, on the reverse strand, counting down.
TTTAGAAGAGAAATCTTGAAAAAAGCTCCCACGTGGGACGCTCTTTTGCTACAGATAGCCTCGGCAAAATAATTTTGAGAAGATGTTTCGAACAAATAGTGACCAAAACGCTTCAAGTAGGATGCTTTGTCGCAAGAAGAGTTGAAAAAGCTCCAACGTAGACGCTCTTTTGCTCTGATGAGTCTCTCGGCAAAATAATTTTGAAAAGACGTTTACGAACAAATAGTGACCAAAAGCGCTTCAAGCGAGGATGCATCGTCGTCGGCAAAGTCTTGAAAAAAGCTCCCACGTGGGACGCTCTTTTGCTCTGATAGTTCTTAATTGTCCTTAGACTATAAATGAACCAAATTTCATTCACAGGTTGCATAATAGAAATTGAGGCAAAAGTAAAATAGAAACTGAAGATGAGTGAACGTATTAGTGCTGTTATTTACTATAATGGTGAAGTTTGTGACACCAAAAATAGTGTTGTTTTTTTATCGGAGAACACAACGAGACTGGTTTTTAACCAGAACATAGATTTGATAGAACTTCGCAAAAGAATTAGGCGTAAAATCTTCGGAACAATGCCAATGAAAGTTCAGTCTATTAAGTATAAATTTTGTGCTTCGGTTGATCCCGTGAGATATGACTCATTCGATATCAAAGGTCCTCGAAGCTTGGAGGCAATGGTGGAGACTCATCTTGTCAGTGGATCACCCTATATTGAGGTATATGTACAATTTTCATCGCCAAGTGATCTTCCTTCGACTTCAACATCTACTGCTGTTCGAGGGGAATACACGACCCCAAGCCGACACTCTGTTAGTGGAAGGCAGAATACGGAAGCGCCCGTGTTTGGTGGTAGTATGGAAAACACAACTCCTGCACGGCACTCGGTTGGTGGATGGGACATGCATATCCTTCCTTCGACGTTCGATGCTAGAAATACATATTGGGGAACATCATCAACTTCTAGTGGTTGGCAATCCACATATGATTGGAGACGTTACGAAAGTTGTTTAAGAAGGGATAATGTACTCCCCACGACATCCAACGGTGAGGGGACCTCGTTCGTTGCAGACGATGGTGGGTCGGATGATGAGTCCGATATGGATCCACCTCGAAAGCCCGACCCCGATGGTGCAGAAGTTGCATTATTTTCTAAACCAGAGCCTGTTCCAACCATACCTGAAGATGTTGAAGGGGGTTCTGATGATGAAGAAGAAGATCTACGATTCAGGGTGTACTCGCCTCTAGCCCACATGCATAATGTCGATCTATCTTAAGACGATGCATTAGAGTTTCCTGAACTACCACACAAAAGGCGTGACTGTACAAGTTCGTCGTTGGATTCAGGTGAATTAGAAGTTGGTAAAGAGTTTTCCAACAAGGATAGTTTTCTTGGTGCATTGAAATAATATAGCATCAAGAACGGGGTTAACTATAACATGATTAAATCCAAACTCGATAAGTACGAGGCCAAGTGTGCAGTGCAAGACGGTACATGTTCATGGAAAATCATGGCCTCGTTGAGGAAAATGACAGGCTTGTGGGAGATTAAAAAGTAAAAAGGTCCACATACATGTCTTGCCGGTACAGTATCACTAGGTGTTTAAGGTTTTTGAATAATACTGATATTACGTAATGTTGCATTATTTAACGATTTCGCCGTTGTGGTGTTTCACAAGATCATCCCAAGATGGATTCATATATGTTGGCTAACTTAATAATATAGACGGTGAAGGCGGATCCCAAGACTTCAGTGTCGTCCTTAATTGCCAATATTCGTAGCCAATTGGGGTACACGCCCTCTTACCGGAAGACTTGGATAGCTAAGCAGAAGGTGTTGGAAAAGTTGCATGGTCGGTGAGATGCTTCATATAATAAAGTGTGGCAGTGGTGTCAGGTGCTGGAGAGATATGTCACAGGCAGCATAACAGACATTAAAACGGAACCCGTGTACTACAACGATCGATTGCTCCGTGGATGCCAAGTGTTCAAGTGTCTGTTTTAGACATTTAAGCAATGCCGAGACGCATTTCTATACCGCAAGTCATTGGTACAAATTGACGGTACCTTTATGTATGGTAGATATACACATCGTCTATTACTAGCTGTGGTACAGGATGGCAGTGGAAGAATCCTTTCAATTGCGTTTGCAATAACACCGGGGGAGTCAGCTGATGACTGGGATGTCTTTCTATCTAGGTTAAGGAGGCATGTCTGCCCCCAACCTGATATATGCGTTATATTGGATCGGGGCCCTGGAATACTAGCTGCAATAGAGCGAGAGGGAAGCATATGGCATCGCACACACCATCGATATTGCCTAAGGCATGTTGCGTTCAACTACCACGGGCAACATCGATCTACAAGTGAACGACGGCAAGTGACCAACATGGGTATGTAATATCTATTAATATAATTTTGTTTGTAATATTCAATTTATTCTTAATTGAAGAGTGGTATGTAATATTCGCTATCAACTTATATTGGCAGGGTACAAGATCAATAAGGACCGTTTTCACGAGATGTTGGTGAGTTTGTGCTTAGTTAACGAAGAAGGTGCAAACTACCTATGCAACATACCTTTCGAACAGTGGACTCAAGCATACGACGGCGGCCTACGATATGGTCATATGGCCTCAAACCTGTTTGAATGCATAAATTCTATTCTGAAAGGAACGCGTCATTTGCTGATAACATTGGTTGTGCGAGAGACATATTTTCGTTTAGCGACACTATTCCGAAGTGAGCAGCGAGTTATAAAGGCTAAATGCAGGGAGGCCATGTATGGTGCGTAAATGTATTGCGAGAAATTAACAATACGAAGGCACGGGCCAACACCATGCACACAGTGTGTCACGATCGCGACAACCTATGGTTTCGTGTGACGGAGTTTGACAGACCGAACCAAGGTATTGTTGGCGGGCAATATCGTGTACACTTGAGAAATAGGACTGCGATCGTAGGATATTTGGCGCGACCGTTATCCATGCGCTCATGTAATTGCGACTTGTCGAATCTCCGTGCGGATCCCATGAGCTATGTCGATGAAGTGTATAAAATAGAATACATGTACAACGTGTGGAGACACATATTCCCACCAGTCCCAGATGAACGTAAGTGGCCGTCTATATCGCTTGCTCCGTTTAAGCTGTTACCGGATAGAGAACTACGTCGACCTTGCTCGACTAGAATACGCAATAATATGGATATCCGAGAAACAACCAACCAACGGAAGTTATGAGGATGGTGTAGAAACCAGTGCCATACATCTCGCTCGTGTCCAAATCGGAATAGTTGATAGTCTCCTTATCATTTTTGTCTCTTGGTGGCTATGAAAATTCTTTTAATTTCTTGATGAAAATGGTAAACTTTTGTAGAAGGACTAAGTTGCAAAAAAAAAAGTTATTCAATTAATCTAAAATATCACCATCATCATTATTCTTCAAAATTATCTTTCTTGCTAAATGATTATTTTGCCCCTTACGATCCTTCAAAATTCCTACATTGGATCAACATCCATCTTGATAAAATTACAAATTAACTCCTCATACTTTTTCACTTATTCAATTTAGTCCTAATTCATCCATTTCTTATTAGTTTCTAGATCGGTCCACCCTTTAAATTTTTACACCATTGGCCCTTCAAGGTTTTTTTCATATATACATTTTAACCCATCAAATTTTAAATATTTACTATTGATCCCGGAAAACTTTTACTCACATTTTCTATTTAATCCTTACTTGAATTAATACAATTAGGATATTAAAAACAACTTTTATTGTATTTGAAATAATAAATTTAAATCACAATTAGGACATTAAAAATAACATTTATTTTATAAAAAATAAAAAAAATAAATTACAATAAAAAATAAAAAATAACTTTTATTTTATTTAAAATATAAAAATTAAATTACAATTAAGATATTAAAAACAACCTTTATTTTATAAAAAATAAAAATTAAAAATTACAATAAAAAAATAAAAAACAACTTTTATTTTTTTTAAAATATAAAAATTGAATTACAATTGAAATATTAAAAACAACATTTATTTTATAAAAAACTAAAAAATAAATTACAATAAAAAAATAAAAAACAACTTTTATTTTTTTAAAAATATAAAAATTAAATTACAATTGAAATATTAAAAACAACATTTATTTTATAAAAAATAAAAAAAATAAATTACAATAAAAAAATAAAAAACAATTTTTATTTTTTAAAAAATATAAAAATTAAATTACAATTGAAATATTAAAAACAACGTTTGTTTTATTAAATGAAACAAAAAAATTTAAATTACAATAAAAAATAAATGAAACAATATAAAAAAAGTTTATACAAATATATTAAAAAAATCAATGTTGGTGCCGGTCGGAATCAGTGCCACATGGGGGTGGTCGACGGTTACGCGTTAGATTCCTTCTTGTTCTAGCTTCCGGCGGGGGTTGTGGTTGCTCAGGCGGGGATTCTGGTTCCTCTGGCAATGGGTCTGGTTGTGGCTGTTGGGAGGATGACCCACCTTGATAAAATATTGACTGCGGAGATGTTTGCATCATCCATGGCTGAGGTGTCTGAATCCCATACGGCGAAGGAGATTGGTAAAAAGAAGAGCTCCTCGATGGCGCCTCGTGCGATCCCTCATGCGACGGCGGCCTACAAATCGGCTGGCCAGCCGGAGTAGTCGGGAACGGACTCGAACCAGGCCATGCATTCCAACTTGCCATTGGACTGGAAAAAGGAAACATATAAGGGTTAGGATACATATAAGGGCTAGGATACGCACCTGGCATAACCGAAAAATGATGTGATGTGGGTGTCGTCGGCTGAAGTGTTGGGCCCGGTGACTGTGTGGGCGCTGTTGATGGGCCCGGTGATTGTGTCGGCGCTGTTGATGGGCCCGTCCCATCATCTCTTCTCCTTGGATTTAAAGGGCCCCGTCGTTCCGTTTGTGCACGAAGTTATCGTCGCCTCTCATCTTCTGACAATAAATACGGCTTGCCATGGATCCTAAACCATGGCATGTATTCCGGCACGCACACTAACTCAGGAACGATGATCGGTTCCCGAGTAGGTATATAATCATACCGGTTTTCCCACAATTCGATATACGCTGACCAAAATCTTGGCCAATCCGTATGCAACATCCGTAAGTCAACTTTGTGCTCATCATCGAGCACCTCAGGTGCCACGAGAATCGGTTGTCGAAATCCAAATTGACGCAGAACCCGATCTGACTGGTGCATCTCCACGGTGGCATAGTTGACCAATGGCACTTTCACATGCCAAATGTTTGGATTTTGAAAGAACTCTTCCGGAATTACTGCCCTAATTGACGGGTCCTCGTATGGTGTCCATTCAAACTATATTAACATGATAAAAATATTAGTTATATACTAAATACTAAATACTAAATACTAAATACTAAATACTAAATATGAAATACGAAATGACTATTTTTATTACGAAAATATATTTTATTTAATACTTACTTGTGCTTCCGACCGTTGCTCTAATAGAAGCCGTATATCTTCAAGCCGTATATGGGTGGACCACTCGAGGACGTAAAAATGGAAAGCGAAACCGTGCCCATGATTGCAGTAGTGATAGGCAACCTCCAATTTTCACTTTATTCGGCCGCGTCGCCCCGCACATCTCCCGATACAAATTTGCTAGCACGACAAACCCCCAACTCAATTCACCAGCAGCTCTAAAATCAACGAGTTTCAGCAGCCATCTCAGATGAACGAGGTTTCGTGACAAGTCCGGCATCAGATAGCCTCTAATTATCTCAAGAATGTATGCCCGAGCATACCGTATTCTTTCTATTTCGGTCGAATCATTATCTGACTCCGGGAATGTGTCTCGTAACCAAACCATCTCGATCCGACCTCCGTTAATGTTATCCGGAATAGCACCCAAAAGCTCGTAGCATACGACTCCCCAATCACCAGAAGTTGCGGACCCGGTGACTACGTACCCATCCACCGGCAATCCCAATTGCAAATGCACGTCTTCCAGAGTGATAGTACACTCTCTGCATGGAAGATGGAAAGTGTGCGTCTCGGGTCTCCACCTCTCTATCAACGCACTGATTAGCTTCGGGTCCAACTTGCACCCTCGGCCTATCGTGGCCACGTGCCAAAAACCCACTTTTCGCAGGTAATTATCGATCAACGGCGATGGCGGACCAGGCATATTGCGAATATAGCATTGCAACACCTGATCTACAAACTGTTTAAAAAATTATAAAATAAAAATTAATTAAAATTGCATAAACCTAAAAAATATTAAATAGTATTGAAAAATTAAAATTATAACTTACCATTGTCATTTAATCGACGGAGATGTGTTTATTGTCGAGACGAATTAATTCTCCGGCCATTGCAAAAAAATTAAAGGAATTTGAACAGGGCTTTTTTGTAAATTTAACAAAAAAATATTTCAAAAAACTTTTAAACAGGGCTTTTTTTGTAAAAATTAAAGGACTTGTGAAATTTGAGAGGAACTTTAAGGAATTTGAGAGAAATTTGAGAGAAAGTTGAGAGAAATTTGAGAGAAAATTGAGAGAAGGACCTTTGTGTGAAAAAAATGAAAGGGTGGGGGGGTTTATAGTTTTTCTTTTTACTGTTGGAAGCTGGCAAAACGCATCCCTGAGGGAGCGTTTTTTCCACATCAGCAAAGCGTGCCCTCAAGGACGCGATTTTTGCTGATGTGGCAGAAAACGCTCCCTCAAGGACGCGTTTTCCTGCTGCATCCCCTGAAATCGCGCTGACGTGGACGCGTTTTCGGGGGAAATGGCCAATTTCGATAAATAATTAAATTATTGGTCATTTTCCGTAAATTTTGAAAAAAAAAGGGTATTTTCTGGTAAATTACCCCTTAATTGACCCTCTAACTTTACAACAAAATCATTTTATCCCTCCATTCAATTTTTCGCCTCTTCTAGCCCTTAAATTTGTGTTACTTGTCAAATTACTTAAAGTGGATGGAAAAATTATCTTCTATTAACTTTATTAACGTGGCATACACGTGGCAATTCATGTGTATGCAACATTAACAATTAATTAATTTTTTAAAAATTTTAAAAAATAAAAAACACTATATAAAATATTTTTAAAAATAAAAAAATATTAAATTTATTACAAAAAACTATAAAAATTATAAAAACATATATTTTTCTTAATTTTATAAAAATTAATTAATTGCTAACGAGCATGCACGTGGACTGCCACATCAACTAGGGGTGAGCGTTTAATTGGATCGAATTGAATCAAGTGAAAAATTTTGAGTTAATCGAGCTGACGATTTTTATTTTATTATCCTAACTCAATTTGAAAAATTTTCAAATCAAATCAAGTGAAATCGTTCGAATTAAATTAAAAAATTAAACATGTCAAATTAAAATCTTGTTACACTATAAATAATTCCATGTTAGAGCACGTAAATTTGAAACCATATATATTTGAAAAATTTTTAAAGCAAAAAAAAAAAAAATACTTAGTATGATAAACTTAAATCACTAATTAACCGATTTAGGTCCCAAAATTATTATTTTAGAAATTTTAGAAATTTTTAACTTTCTTTATATATTCTTTAGATTTTTTAAAAGTATATATATGATTTTTTTAAAATATAAATGTTATAATTTTTATAAATATTTTGAATTTTAAAAATTATTTTGAGAGAGACTAATTTGCTCATTTTCAAAATTGATAGGGACCAAAGGGGTATTTATATCAATATGTTATTTGAATTATTCGAGTTATTCGAATTGTAAAATTCAACTCGACTTGAACTCAAAAATTGAATTAATTATTCGAGTCTAACTCGAATAACTCAAACAACTCAGTTCGATTAACTCGAGATTCGAATTCTTTTTCGATTTTTTGAACCGAATCGAGCTTTGCTCACCCCTAACATCAGCAAAGTTAACAGAAATTAACTTTTTCATCCATATTTTAGGGTGATTTGACAAATAATGCAAGTTCAATGGCTAAAAGATGCGAAAAATCAAATGGAGAAATAAAATGATGTTTTTTTTTTTAAAAGTTGGAGGGTGAAATAAGTTATTATCCCTTTTCTTTTATCATTTGTTACAACTCCTTTACAATTTCACTAACAAAACAAAGCCCAAAGGGTTTCATTTTTCTTTTTCCTTTCATTAAATACGCATGATTAAGTCTGGAAGTCATTGAAATGGAACGGTACAAGAACCTTAGTTATCCCACAGATGCTGATAATACTCTAGAACGTCATATTTTTATATGCTAATTGCATATTTATTTTGAGTATGATTCTACTAATTTGGGCTATTTATGGTCTTTTATCTTGTAGGGACTAAATTGGAAGCAAAAGTGAAATTAAGGGCCAAAAGCGTGAATTTAGAGATAAAATGGGCCAATATGCGACAAAGGGAAAAGTTGGTGCCAAAAGTGCAAGCATGGAGGACACAAGGGTTGAAATGCAAAAAGAAGAGTTTTTATTCATTAGACTCTATTTTAATTATATTAGGATAATTAATATTAAGATAATTATTAAGGATTATTTAATTTAGGATTTAGTTTATTTATCTTTATTTATCTTTGATTATTTGTAATTATCTTTAGGAATTTAAGTAGGACTAGTCTATCTATCTTAGCACTATAAATAGGGGATGAAGTGACTCAGTTTTGGTTGTTCATCTTTTTCTGTAAACTCTCTCCCCATAAGGCTTTTGTTCTTTCCATTTTCCCTTTTAATAAAACTTCCATTTTTATATTTATTTTCTTTTCCACCACAATTATGAACCACTAAAACCCTTCTAGCCAAAGGTTGTCGAAAATCCCCAAAAAAGGGTTCTTGAGGTTTAGAATCCGCACTTAGCCTTCTCAACAGGGTATTCATCGTTTCTCGCATTACACGGGGGTGACGCTCAGTCCATGTCCCTTAAGAAGTGATCTTTTCAACGTGCAAGGAGGCGGCCGCTTTGTATATTTTGAGAAGGTTACGATCGGTTCGTTAACTGCTGCGTCGAGAGGTTGACGAGCCCAAGAGACAAAATGGCGTGAGATTCGCCATTGAGAAGCGTTGATCTAGCATAGATGATCCCATAAGGGCGATTGTTGACTAGAGTCAGGTTCTACCAAATTGAAGTCTAAATCCTTGGAGCTGGTAGTCGTAGGCGTCCTCTTCCACTATAACTGACTTATTCGGGTTGAGAAGAATCATCTAAAAGCCAAGGATTGAGCCCAAGGCGGATCTAGGCAACCGGAGGCTGGAATCTCCCCATAAGAATTTCTTTATCTCAACTCTACTTTTTATTTTTAATTTTCGCAATTTCCATTCGACTTCTCAATTCTGTTTTTTTATTTTATTTTTGTTTCCAAATCCAACCTTTTAAATTCTGTTATTTTTATTTTTTTCAGGAACGCAGGCTTTCTTGGGCACGATTCTGCCCAGGATTTCGAGAAACAAGCATTTGTATAAATCCGATCCCTGAGGATTCGACCCTACTTCCCCTTTACTGTTATTTTCATTATTTTGCAGGGAATAGGATATATTTGGTGCTCTCAACGATGCATCAAATTTTGGCGCCGTTGCCGGGGATCGGCAACATACTAATCTTGTTTTTTGTTTTCTATGACTAGATCTGCCCCAGGCACTCTTGCGTTTGACTCAGAAATTGAAAAGACTGCGAGAGCTAATCGCAAGGAAACAAAGCTAAGAAAAAAAGCAATCGGCAAGATGGTTGGGACTCAAAGCAATCCACCACGTAAATCGAGAATCGACGACGAGCGTAGAGTCTAGGGTTAACGAAAACCCTACTCAAACATTTGAAAGTAAAGCGAGAAGAAGTCGATTCTTTCGAAAGGTGCTTGAAACTAGGGTTAACGAAAACCCAAATTTGGTACATCAACCAATGGCTCAAACAATTCGGCAATCGGCAAGCTCCGGCAGAACAACCGCCATTGTGCATCGCATATCCTACTATGGATTCCGATTTTGAACTGAAGTCAGGGTTAATTCAGTTGCTGCCAACTTTCCGAGGGTTACAAAATGAAAACCCCCATAAACATTTGAAGGAGTTTCATATGGTTTGTCCGAGTATGAAACCTCAAGGCGAATCGATGATCAAATTAAAGCTAGCGCTTTCCTTTTTCCATAGCAGATTCGACTAGGGAATGGTTATTTTATTTACCTCCTAGATCTATAACTACTTGGGCTGATTTATCTCGTTTATTTCTCAATAGGTTTTTTCCAGCATCTAGAGCAGCTGAGCTAAGAAGGGAAATTGTGGGAATAAGGCAAAAAGAAGCAGAGTCCCTTTTACGACTATTAGGAGCGGTTTAAGAAATTGTGTGCGAGCTGCCCACAACATGGTATAACAGAGCAATCTCTCCTCCAGTACTTTTATGAAGGCTTGAAACCCATGGAGATGAATATGGTAGACGCCGCTAGTGGAGGAGCGTTGGTCAACATGACTCCCCGACAAGCAAGGGACTTAATCTCCACAATGGCTGCAAATTCTCAACAGTTTCGAGCCAATACTGAACCCTCTAGAAGGTTTCACTAGCTAAGTAATTCAACCTTAGAGGATAAAGTTGATAGACTCACTAATATGATGAATTCTCTTATTGCAGAAAAAGCCAGACCAGCCCGAGTATGCGGAATATGTGCTACCCCTGAACATACAACTGACACATGTCCCAGTTTGTATAATGATACCATGGCCCATCTGGATGCTGTGGGTAATTTCCCTGGCCCACCACAGAGGCGATATGATCCCTACGCTAATACCTACAACCCAGGGTGGAGGGACCATCCTAACTTGAGTTATGGAGCTAATCCACGAAATAACCAGCCATACCAAAACCGATTCCCGCAACAGCCGTAAGGTTCAGGTAATTCTCTAGAAACCATGGTCAATAAGTTAGCAGCTAATGTTCTTGATTTTCAATAGCAAATCCAACAACAAACTCTTAATCTTCAAAAAGAGACAAAGGAATTCCAACAGAAAACCGAGGCGTCTATAAGAGAATTGACCACGTCAATTGAGAAATTAAGCTCTCAAGGGAAGCTACCGTCACAAACAGAACTAAACCCTAGACAAAATGCGAATGCAGTGACACTGCGAAGCAGAAAGGTACTGGAATCGATTCCCGACAGGAATCTTGGCCAAAAAATCGCCCAGGAAAAACTCGAGAAAGACGAACAGGTCTGGCCGAAACCTCCATTGCCTAAAATTCAACCTCTATTTCCAGAACGATTCAACCAGTGTCGAAGAGGTAAGGAGGACAAGGAAATCCTCGAAACATTTAGGAACGTCGAAACCAACATTCCGCTGTTGGATGCCATCAAGCAAATACCGAGGTATGCTAAATTTCTTAAAGAGCTTTGCACCAACAAGCGGAAATTAACAGGTAATGAAAGGGTGAATATTGGTGAAAATGTGTCCGCAGTGTTACAGCGAAAGATGCCGGCAAAATGTAAGGATAGGGGCATGTTTGCAATACCATGCAAAATAGGTCATATGGGAATTAAAAAGGTTATGTGTGATCTAGGAGCCTCCATTAATGTAATGCCATATTCTATTTATGAATCACTTAACGCAGGTTTTTTGACAAAAATAGGTGTTATTATTCAACTGGCAGACAGGTCCGTTGTGTATCCCGAAGGAGTCCTCGAAGACGTGTTGGTAAAAGTTAACGAACTTATTTTTCCTGCAGACTTTTATGTGATAAAAATGGAGGAGGATAGTGCTCCCGGATCTTCAGATCTCTTGTTAGGACGACCCTTCCTTAGTACGTCTAGTACTAAAATTGACGTTCGAAGTGGAACTCTCACGATGGAGTTTGATGGGGAGATTGTGATGTTTAATGTCTACGACGCCATTAGCCATCCCAGTGAAATCTTGAGCGTAAATTGTGTCGACATAATTGACTCATTAGTGGAGGAAAATTTTGAGTCGATTTATGATTTTAAATCTGAGCTTGATGATTTTGAAATTGTTAATGAGTTGTTATCTCCAAGTACTAAACTTTTACCTTCCGTTATACAGGCACCAGAGTTGGAGTTGAAACCGCTTCCTAAGCATCTGAAGTATGCATTTTTGGGTAAGGATGATACCCTACCAGTCATAGTCTCCAATAGACTCTCCCCCCATGAAGAGGAAAGTTTGGTTCGTGTACTAAAAAAGCCATAAGGAGGCGATTGGCTGGAGCATTGCAGACTTAAAAGGAATAAGCCCTTTGACGTGTACACACAGGATCTACTTGGAGGAAGACACGAAACTGAGGCGAGAGGTGCAAAGACGACTAAATCCGAATATGATGGAGGTAGTAAAAAAGGAAATAATCAAGCTTTTAGATGCTGACGTAATCTACCCCATTTCGGATAGCAGATGGGTAAGTCCGGTACAAGTCGTGCCCAAGAAAACGGGCGTGACAGTAAAGAAAAATGCTGAAGGTGACTTGGTGCCAACCTGAGTACAAAATGGGTGGCGTATCTGCATTGATTACAGGAAGTTGAACTCTTACACTAGAAAAGATTATTTCCCTCTTCCCTTTATTGATCAAATGCTTGAAAGGTTAGCTGGAAAAACTCACTTTTACTGTCTTGATGGATATTCAGGTTTTTTTCAAATACCGGTCGCGCCAGAGGACCAAGAGAAAACCACTTTTACGTGCCCGTTTGGTACATTTGCGTATAGGAGGATGCCGTTTGGTCTTTACAATGCACCGGCTACTTTCCAGAGATGCATGATAAGTATATTTTCTGAATATGTGGAAAAAATTATCGAAGTTTTTATGGATGATTTTACTGTTTATGGAAATTTTTTTGATGAATGCCTTAAAAACCTAACGATAATTTTGAGCAGGTGCATAGAATTCAATCTTGTCTTAAATTATGAAAAGTGTCATTTTATGGTGGACAAGGGTTTAATTCTAGGCCACATAGTTTCTTCTAGGGGAATTGAGGTCGATAAGGCCAAAATTGACATTATAAATTCTTTGCCTTATCCCTCTACTGTTAGGAAAATTCATTCTTTTCTTGGCCATGCAGGGTTCTACAGGCGCTTTATAAAAAAATTCTCGAAAGTAACAGAACCACTTTGTGAGTTGTTGCAAAAAGACAAGAAGTTTGAGTTTGGCCAAAAGTGTAAGGAGGCTTTTGATACACTCAAGCAGAAATTGGTCTCCGCTCCTATAGTGCAGCCGCCAAATTGGAAGTACCCATTTGAAATTATGTGCGATGCAAGCGAACGCAGTGTAGGGGCTGTATTAGGGCAAAGGATAGACAAGGAACCCCATGTCATTTCCTATGCTTCGAAAACCCTAGATGCGGCACAGAGCAACTACACCACTATAGAAAAAGAACTTTTAGCCGTTGTATTTGCTTTAGATAAATTTTGACCTTATTTATTGGGATCTAAAGTAATTATTTTTTCTGATCATGCAGCATTCAGGTACTTGATTGCAAAGAAGGATGCAAAACCGAGGCTCATTAGGTGGATTTTGTTACTCCAAGAGTTTGACGTCGAAATCCGAGACAAAAGGGGATGCGAGAATTTGGTGGCTGACCACTTAAGCAGAATAAAAATACCTTTTGACGACGTCCCCATTAAGGAAGAATTCCCTGATAAAAGCCTATTCTCGACCAAAACACGTCTCCCATGGTATGCAGATATGGTAAACTTTCTAGCCATAGGCTCATTACCCACTGAATTAGCACGTTCCGTGAGGGATAAGCTTAGACAAGAAGCTCGATACTATATTTGGGACGACCCATACTTGTGGAAACATTGTTCGGACCAGATAATACGACGCTGTGTTCCAGAAACTGAGGTAACTTCTATCCTTAATTTTTGTCATGCTGAAGCTTGCGGAGGATATTTTGGCCCTAAAAGAACTGCTCATAAGGTGTTAGAATGCGGGCTATATTGGCCCACAATTTTTTGAGACGCATATAACTTCTGTAAGTCTTGCGATAGATGCCAACGTACAGGTAACATCACTAAACGGAATCAGATGCCCCTATCCCCGATTCATGTATGCGAAATCTTTGATGTTTGGGGCATCGATTTCATGGGCCTATTTATTTCTTCATTTAGAAATGTATATATAATTCTCGCGGTAGACTATGTTTCTAAATGGATAGAAGTAAAGCCTACTCGTAATGATAATGCCAAGACCGTTGTGGAATTTCTAAAACGAACTATTTTTTCCAGGTTTGGCACATCTCGAGCCCTAATCAGTGATCGTGTCACCTACTTTTGCAATAAAATCATGGAGGCACTATTATCGAAATATGGAGTTCATCACCGTATAGCTACGGCATACCATCCCCAAACAAATGGACAAGCCGAAGTCTCAAATAGGGAGATAAAAACTATTTTAGAGAAGACAGTTCGGCCCAACCGAAAAGGTTGGAGTCTTCGGCTTAATGACGCACTGTGGGCTTATCGGACGGCATATAAAGGGCCAATTGGAATGACCCCATACAAACTTGTTTTTGGCAAGGCTTGCCATCTTCCAGTAGAATTAGAGCATAAAGCCTATTGGGCGGTTCGACAATGTAATATGGAGTTAGACCCTGCGGGAAAGGCGAGAAAGTTAGAGATCCAAGAGTTGGAAGAAATCCGTAACAATGCTTATGAGAACGCTTGTATTTATAAAGACAAGACCAAATTGTTTCATGATAAGAAAGTCGCTCAGAAGCATTTTTCGGTAGGACAAAGAGTTTTACTTTATAACTCTGTGTTGAAATTATTTCCAGGTAAGCTTCGATCACGATGGCAAGGACCTTTCGTTGTTACCGAAGTATTCTCTCATGGTGCGGTTGAAATAGAAAGAGGAGAATCAGGAAAGCGGTTCATAGTCAATGGCCAGCGGTTGAAGCTGTTCTACGAGAATTTTCAAGCTCACTCGATTGAAAAGACTTATTTGGAGCCTCCGTAGAACCGTTTAAATCGTCGAGCTAATGACGTAAAACAAGCGCTTGTTAGGAGGCAACCCAATCTTTATTTTCTTTTTATTTACTTTTCATCTTTGTTATTATTTATTATCTATTATTTCTTTTAATTTATCTTTCTTTTATTATTTTTAATTTGTTTAAATATTAATAAAATTCTCTTCTTTGATTAGGTCAAACGAAGCAAAAAAAAAAATTAAGAAAAAGGGAGACAAAATAGAGCCAAACAGCCCTTTCCACGGTACCAAACAGCCTCTATTTCAAGTTTTATTCCAGCCCAAAATGTCATATCCCTGCAGCCAAACAGCCCTATTCTAGGCCTAGAATCCCCTAAACCTGTAACCAAACACCCCTTTTCAGCCAATTAAAACCCCTAAAACCTAAAAAAATTCTCCCATTTCCTTTCACCCCTATTTCTTGCCGCTGAACTCACCCCTCCTTCCCTTCCAATCGCCGTTCGCCGTTTGCCCTCCAGTGCTCGCCGCTGACCATTCGCGATGGTACGAACGCGGAGCCGGGCCACCGCCAAACCTGCGTTCACCGTCAACTCGTGCCGCCGTCGCCTATCCGCGCCCCAAGCCGTCGATTTAACTGACGTTCCCTCTTTTTCTTCCTCATCGCCGCAAATCGACGCCCCAACCTCGACCAACTCTCCCTCTTCCTCCCCTTCTTCTCCCTCATCCATGACCGCCGCCCAAGTCGCCGAGCCCTCACCATCATCGCCCTCACACGCAAGCAGTCCGACCGCCGCGCCAACGAACGTGTCATCAGAACCCTTGCCATCCTCTTCTCCATACGCCAGCCCCGAACCGTCAACCTCCGCTCCGTCCCGTGCCAACTGCCTCCGACTTGGCCCTCCACCGCCGCCAACAGAACTTAGCCCAACACCACAACGCGATGTAACACCCGAATCACAGCATGGGCCTCGTCATCGTCAACCCCGACGTGCGGCCCGAATAATCAATGCCACATCGGGCTCCTCCTCGAACGACTCTGTCGACTCCTCGACACCCCTGACGAAAACTGGCCCATGCCCTCTCGAGGCCGAACATACCATTCTCGTGTCAATGTCTTACCCCCGGAGGGCCATTTGCACGGTAACCTTACTTCTACTTCCGCTATTGCTCGGAACAGGTATGATTTTCTTTGACATAAAATGATAATACCTTGTAAATGCCTATCGATACCTGTTTTGGCTGCCTTACATATTGAAACTACTGTTACAGATTATTTCACGAAAATTAGCTGGGTTAGAAATTTTGATGTGCCTCATTCTGCCTATTATGAACTTGTTCTAGAATTTTATTCTACTTTTCAATTTAATCGGCACAGTCATGTTTCGTTAGATACACCGGGTGTTGTCAAATTCAAGTTATTGGGTACCATGCATAGCTTATCTCTTATTGAGTTTAATATTGCTTTATCTTTCGTAACTGAAGAGTATGCTATCTCTCAGGATTTTCAGAACAGTTTGTGTACATTTCCTACTAATTTTAAGGCTGTTGAGGCCTTTTCTTTGTTAACTAATAATGTCGAATCTATGTATAGCCCCAAAACATTGAAGGATTTATGGTTTTGCGACCCCGCCTTATGTTACATACACCGTTATTTAGCTTACAATTTCTCAGGCCGTCGAGATGCTCCGGCAACCGTCTCAAAGACGAAATTATTCTTTCTATGGTGTATGTATACCGGTCGTCCGATTAATTTGGGTTATTGGTTTGCACTTCAATTTGAGCATGTTATCAAAGCTAAGCGTCCTCTAATTTTAGGTTCTCTTATTACACAACTGTTATTTTCTCTGCATGGTTCTAACGCTCCTATTTTAGACTTACATGTTGCTTGTCAGGCTGATCCTTTAGATGCTCGATGCCTCGATTCAATGGGACTACTTCTTGGCACTCCGTTATCCTTCCGCTTTGTCCCTCCTGGTGTTCGTTCTACACCATCGGAGCGAGTCTTTCGACAGCGAAATCCAAATGATGCACCAGCACCCACTCAAGCCCAACCTCCCTCGACTGTTGAGCAACGCTTAGAGCGCATTGAGGCTCGACTCGACACTTTTGGCCAGCAACTCACCGAACTCATTGCTATCCTCCGCAATCGACAGTAGCTACACGGGGAGTTTTTCTAAACTTTTCTACCTATTTATTTCTTTTGCGTCCACATTGAGGGCAATGTATTTTAAGTAGGGGAAGGTACTCTTCGTATTATTGTTGTCTTCTACTGTGATTCGTGTTTGCTGCTTGAGGCTCCATTTTGTCCATTTTTTTTAAGAATATTCTGTCGCTTTTCATGCCCAAGAATTTGACCACGACTTGCCACTGCTGTTTGACCCACATGCATGATTCTTGGCTCTTTGAGTTAGTTATGATTTCTGTGCATTTGATTTTATCTCCACTGTTTTATTTTTATTAGGCTAAAAATAATTATGATTAATAAGTTAACTCTATCTTGCTTTGCGTAAAATTGATCAAGTTTAATATCAAAAGGACACTTAATACAATTGCATGCTTAAATTATGTTCATGTCTATTAGGTGGTTACTAAAACTTATTTTTGACACTTGATTATTTCTCTTAGGTCTTCCAAAATTAAAATTTCATGTAAATTATGTTTAATGACAATAAATGTTTCCAAGGTTATGAGTACAGCTTAGAACGTGACTGACTGAGCAACCGGGGTAGGGTGCTTGGGTTATCATTCTACTTCGCATCAAAAGGTTATGTGATGTGATAGGTAATACTCCGCTAACCAAGGTTATGAGTGCGGCTCAGAACGTGACTGACTGAGTAACCGGGGTAGGGTGCTTGGGTTGTCATTCTATTTCGCATCAAAAGGTTGTGTGACGTGACGGGTAAAACTCCGCTAACCGAAAATAAACAATTTTTAGGAGTATGTTGGGCTGAGTAACCGGGGTGGGGTGCTTGGGATGTCATCTCTCTTCGCGTCAAAAGGTTCAATATATTCCTAAGTAAATAAATAATAATAATAATAATAAAGAGAAAAAAATAAAAAATGAAAAAAAAAGAAAAAGAAAAAAAAAAGTACTAATAAAATTGCAGTGGAGGACTAAAGGAGGAAATAAAGTGTCTTGGTAGGTTTGGTAATTTACCTAAATAGCATGAGATAATTCAAGACGATTTTAATTTTTGTGTGTGTTAATTAGAAAACTTTTTCTGTTTTACTTAAAGCAAGCTTAGAAGTTTTCTTTATTTTTCATATGCATTTTTGACTAATCTTTATAAAACTTTGGAGTAGAATTTCTTTCAGGATCTAATTTTCACAGTAGATAGGAACCATACTTGAGGGCAAGCATGGGCTAAGTAGGGGGAATTTGATAATACTCTAGAACGTCATATTTTTATATGCTAATTGCATATTTATTTTGAGTATGATTCTACTAATTTGGGCTATTTATGGTCTTTTATCTTGTAGGGACTAAATTGGAAGCAAAAGTGAAATTAAGGGCCAAAAGCGTGAATTTAGAGATAAAATGGGTCAATATGCGACAAAGGAAAAAGTTGGTGCCAAAAGTGCAAGCATGGAGGACACAAGGGTTGAAATGCAAAAAGAAGAGTTTTTATTCTATTAGACTCTATTTTAATTATATTAGAATAATTAATATTAAGATAATTATTAAGGATTATTTAATTTAGGATTTATTTTATTTATCTTTATTTATCTTTGATTATTTGTAATTATCTTTAGGAATTTAAGTAGAACTAGTCTATCTATCTTAGCACTATAAATAGGGGATGAAGTGACTCAGTTTTGGTTGTTCATCTTTTTCTATAAACTCTCTCCCCATAAGGCTTTTGTTCTTTCTATTTTCCCTTTTAATAAAACTTCCATTTTTATATTTATTTTCTTTTCCACCACAATTATGAACCACTAAAACCCTTCTAGCCAAAGGTTGCCGAAAATCCCCAAAAAGGGTTCTTGAGGTTTAGAATTCGCACTTAGCCTTCTCAACAAGGTATTCATCGTTTCTCCGCATTACGGGGCTGACACTTCCGTCCATGTCCCTTAAGAAGTGATCTTTTCAACGTGTGCAAGGAACGGCCGCTTTGTATATTTTGAGAAGGTTACACAGTCGGTTCGTTAGCTTACTGCGTCAGAGGTTGGCGAGCCCAAGAGATAAAATGGCGTGGGATTCGCCATTGAGAAGCGTTGATCTAGCATAGATGATCCCATAAGGGCGATTGTTGACTAGAGTCAGGTTCCACCAAATTGAAGTCTAAATCCTTGGAGCTGGTGGTCATAGGCGTCCTCCTCCACTATAACTGACTTATTCGGGTTGAGAAGGATCATCTAAAAGCCAAGGATTTAGCCCAAGGCGAATCGAGGCAACCGGAGGCTGGAATCTCCCCATAAGAATTTCTTTATCTCAACTCTACTTTTTATTTTTAATTTTCGCAATTTCCATTCGACTTCTCAATTCTGTTTTTTTATTTTATTTTCGTTTCAGATCCAACCTTTTAAATTTCTGTTATTTTTTTTTTTAGGGAACTTGAGCTTTCTTGGGCACGATTCTGCGCCGAGATTTGAGAAACAAGCATTTGTATAAATCGATCCTCGAGGATTCGACCCTACTTCCCATTTCATCGTTATTTTCATTATTTTGCAGGGAATAGGATATATTTGGTGCTCTCAACGACGCATCAGATGCAATTTGCAAGACTGCAATAGGCAAGTTTAACCACAACTCACCCTATACCATTCGCTTTGGTAGACTTAAAGTAAATTGTTTACATGTTTACAAAATAAGTTGGTCATGTTTCTAAGCTGTAGCTTGTGGCAACTATGGGGCTTTTCATAACATGTTTTCCCCCGATAACTTCCCAAGTGAGATGACCAAACGACACTGCCTCAGCCGTCTGTGATGGACGTTCGATACTCAACTTGAAGTTTTTCTTCTCATTTTTGCCATGAAAACTAATTTGTCTGGCTCGACAGTTACCTTAACTCCCTTTACTGGTGTCACTGTTGCTATGTAAGTGGAGCTCCCCTCTCCAACATGAGTCAGTTCTTTGAAATTCCTTCACAGTTTTTGAACTCGATTTTGCATTCTTGTCGTTGAAATAAGCAATAAAAGAAGGGTAATTCAGATCCAGAGATGGGTTGGAACAGTTGTTTGGAGATGATTTTGTGATGATTTTAATTTTTTTTTGTTGGAACATTTTCAAATATTTATAGTGTTCCAATAACCATAAATGAATTGGTGTAATTAATCAAAAGATTATATTATTTGATTTTTTGAAAAAGAATTATAACTATTTAAATAATATTATTTGAATAGTTATAATTAAATAAATAATTATGTGTTTATTTTAAAAACATTATTATTCAGAAAGATACCTATTGATGAAAGATGTCTCTATGAAGAGACATGAAAATTCCTATAAATAGGAATGAGATTTCATTTGGAAATTATACCAACAAATTCTAATATTCTTTCTTTCCTTCCTTCATTTTCTAATATTATTAGATTATTCTATAAAGTATTACTGTAAAAATCTTTTATAGAAATTGAGTTTCTTGTCATACATTGCTTAGTTTGTAGTGGGCTATTCTCGTCAGTGCAAAACACAAATAGTCATTGGCTTCATTGTATCCTCGAGGTTAATTTGCTTGGAAATCGTTTGCACACCGAAGATAGGTGGGGGCGAATATAACCTTAAAGATA
Organism: Gossypium sturtianum; assembly: GCA_025698515.1. Lineage (NCBI taxonomy): Eukaryota > Viridiplantae > Streptophyta > Magnoliopsida > Malvales > Malvaceae > Gossypium > Gossypium sturtianum. The sequence continues at coordinate 148,940,261 of CM046955.1, read as the reverse complement.
GTGGTTTGATACACGCCTTGGAGCCTTGTCCTATTTCTTATTCTGTTAGAGTTTCGTTCGTGTGTTCAAGATTTTCCTCACCGGAGATTTGTACTAACAATTTTAAGGTTATAATTCATGATGACTACCACAACTCATGAAAGTGGAACACTAAGGGAATTGGCTTCCAATTTTGTCAAACTTGATCGATTTGATGGTGGCAATTTTCGACGATGGCAGAAAAAAATGCACTTCTTATTATCAACTTTGAAGATTGCTTATGTTTTGGATATTTCAAGACCTGACGAGACTGAAAATGAATCTGTTGCTGCAACCCGAGAAAGACAAAAATGGGACAATGCTGATTACATGTGCATGGGCCATATATTAAATGGTTTATCTGATGGTTTGTTTGACACCTACCAAAATGAGGTCACCGCTAAAGAATTATGGGACAAATTGGAGACAAGATACATGACCGAAGATGTTACAAGTAAGAAATTTCTTGTCAGTTGTTTCAATAATTATCAAATGGTTGATGGTCATTCTATTATGGAACAATTCTGTGATATTGAAAAGATGCTGAATCAATTTAAGCAATATGATATGAAAATGGATGAAATGATTGTTGTATCCTCCATAATAGACAAACTTCATCCATCTTGGAAAGACTTTAAAAGAAGTCTAAAACATAAGAAAGAGGAAATATCTTTTGAGGCTTTGGCAAATCATCTTCGTATTGAAGAAGAATATCGAAAGCAAGATCATAATCTAAATTCTGAAAATGCCAAAGTGTATGTTACGGAGGAAGTACGGAATACTAAACCAATCAAGAGAAAGTTCAAACAGACTGATAGAGCGCCTAAGTTTAAAAAGAAACAAAAGGGCTCATGCTATCATTGTGGTAAACCAGGACATTTCAAGAATGAATGTCGATTTTTAAAAAAGAAATCATCTTCTAAGGCTGATAATAACGAAAAGTTCGTTGCAATGATATCTGAAATTAATATGGCACAAGATGATAATACATGGTGGATTGATACTGGAGCAACCAAACATGTGTGTAAAGACAAAAGCATGTTCACAAAGTTCACACAATGTGAAAATGACAATGTCTTATACATGGGAAATTCTTCCACCGCAACAATCAAAGGCAAAGGGTCTGTTGAACTACAATTCACTTACGGAAAGGTTTTAACCTTAAATGATGTATATTATGTACGAAGTTAGAAAGAATTTAGTGTCTCGGAATCATTAAATAAGTTTGGTTTCAAACTTGTTTTTGAGGCAGATAAGTTTATTTTATCTAAGGGAGGAATTTTTGTAGGGAATGGGTATATGTATGAGAGTATGTTCAAACTGAATATTATTAATAAGAATAAAAATACTATTTCTGCTTATTTGGTTGAATCTTTTTGTTTATGGCATTATAGATTAGGTCATTTGAATTATAGAAAATTGAATGACATGTATAAGTTAGATTTAATTCCTATTTTTAATAATAATATTGGAAAATGCAATACATGTATGTTGACTAAAATTACAAGAAACCCTTTCCCTAAGGTTAAAAGAAAAACAAAATTGCTTGATTTGATACATAGTGATTTATGTGACATGCATAATACTACTACATTAGGTGGAAAGAAATATTTTGTTACTTTTATTGATGATTGTTCTAGATATTGTTATGTATATTTATTGCATTCAAAAGATGAAGCGCTTGATAAATTTAAAGTTTATAAATCTAAAGTTGAACTTCAGTGTGAATCAATTATCAAGTGCTTAAGATCGAATAGAGGTGGAGAATACTATAATCCAAGTTATTTTGAATCGACTGGGATTGTCCATCAAGTTTTAGCCCCTTACACACCACAACAAAATGATGTAGCTGAAAGGAAAAATAGAGTATTGACTGAAATGGTAAATTCAATGTTATCATATTCAGGTATTGGACAAGGTTTTTAGGGAGAAGCTGTTCTAACAGCTTGTCATATATTGAATAGAGTTCCTAATAAAGAAACTAAAATAACCCCTTATGAACAATGGAAGAAAAGGAAACCAAACATTAATTATTTGAAGGTTTGGGGTTATAGAGCTATTGTTAAAGTTCCAACACCTAAACATAAAAAGTTAGGTGAAAAAGGAATTGAATGCATATTTATAGGATATGCACATAATAGCAAGGCATATAGGTTCATGGTAATTGAACCAAATGATTCAATTTCAATTAATACTGTTATTGAATCAAGAGATGCTATTTTTGATGAAAATAGATTTAATTCTATATTAAGACAATTACAGCCACAACAATTGATTCATTCTTCAATTGAGAATGAGATTCTATTGGAACAAATTGATAATAATGATGAATCTTGTCAAGAATTAAGAAGAAGTAAGAGGATTAAAAAGGTCAAAGATTTTGGACTAGATTTCATTATGTTTCTTGTAGAAGGAAAAGGTGAAAGTATATGCAATAAGATACCTTATTGTTATAATACAGAATCTGATCCTATTACATTTGAAGATGCAATGAAATCTCAAGACTCTGCTTTTTGGAAAGAAGCAATAAATGATGAGATGGATTCAATAATGGGAAATCAAACTTGGATCTTAGTTGATCTTCCACCAGGTTCCAAACCAATGGGTTGTCAATGGATTTTCAAAAAGAAAATGAAGGTCGATGGAACCATTGATAAGTTTAAAGCAAGGTTGGTAGCCAAAAGTTTTACACAAAAACAAGGTATTGATTACTTTGATACCTATGCTCCAGTAGCAAGAATTGCTACAATTAGACTCTTAATATCACTTACCTCTATATATAATTTGGTTGTTCACCAAATGGATGTTAAAACTGCATTTTTAAATGGTGAATTGGAAGAGGAAGTGTACATGGAACAACCGGAAGGATTTGTTGTTCCAGGACAAGAGCATAAGGTATGTAAGCTTGTTAAATCTTTATATGGACTTAAACAAGCACCAAAATAATGGCACCAAAAGTTTGACAATGTTGTTTTAGCTAATGGCTATAAAATAAATGAATCCGATAAGTGCATATATAACAAATTTGAAAATGGAAAAGGTGTCATAATTTGCTTATATGTAGATGACATGCTCATTTTTGGCACGGATTTGGAGCAAATAGAAAACACAAAGAAATTCTTGTCAAAAACTTTGCTATGAAGGATATGGGTGTAGCAGATGTTATTCTTGGGATTAAATAACCCGAGATGAAAGCACTATAGCTTTATCACAATCACATTATATTGAAAATATGCTTAAAAAGTTTGATCTTTACAACTGTATACCAGCATCTACACCCATGGATCCTCAAATAAAATTAGTTTCTAATGCTGGTAGGAAAATTGATCAATTGAAATATGCAAGTCTAATTGGTTGTCTTATGTACATAATGAATTGTACAAGACCATATATTGCATATGCTGTTGGGAAATTGAGTAGGTACACAAGTAATCCAAGTGGTTTGCATTGGCAAGCTTTGAATAGAGTACTTAGGTACTCAAAGAAAACTATTAACTATGGATTGTGTTATAATGGATATCCTCCAATTTTAGAAGGGTATTCGGATGCTAGTTGGATTACAAGTTTGGAAGATCATGCATCTACTAGTGGATGGATCTTCATTCTTGGTGAAGGAGCCATTTCTTGGGGTTCCAAGAAATAAACATGTATTATTGATTCCACCATAGCAGCAGAATTTATTGCATTAGCTGCTGCATCTAAAGAAGCAGAATGGTTAAGAAATTTGCTTTATGATGTACCTTTATGGCCTAAGCCAATTTCACCTATTTCTATCCGTTGTGATAGCGAGGCTACTCTAGCAAAGGCATATAGCCAAGTATATAATGGAAAGTCTAGACACATTAGATTAAGACATAGTTATGTCCGACAATTAATCTCTGATGGAGTGATCACTATTAATTATGTGAGGTCAAGTGAAAATTTGGCGGATCCTTTGACAAAAAGTCTTGCTAGAGATGCAATGAAAAGGACCTCAAAAGGGATAGAACTCAAGCCCATTAATTAGAGTCATCCATGATGGAAACTCGACTCAACGCTTGGTATAACGTCAAGTCTTGAGTTCAATGAGACAAAGTACATCATTAGTATGTGATTGTTAGCACTATAAGTAAATCCATCCTAAGATTAAAGTGCTAGGTACCCGTAATGATAAGGGAAGGATGAGTAATGTACTCTCAATGGATCCATAACATAAATATGTTAGAGTGTTATAATTACGGGAACACTCTCGATGGGATCTACCTATGTGAGTGGAAGTGTGGCCGCTTCTAGGAGCTCAAGGGCTTGGCTCTGACAGCACTCGTGAAAAGAGGACACAGACACATGGCCATAATAGTGTCCCTAGATACTATGCATTGACCAATGTTGAAATCATTGTGTGAGATGCGTTCGGTTAATTAAATGAAATAGTTGGTTCAAAGCTTAGTCTACCATGCAATTTCGATTAACTTTAACATGTTTTCACTAAGTGAAGGTTCAATCGTAAGATACCTTCATTTATGCAAATTGATTTCCAAGATTATCAAAATCTAAAATATTTTGAAAATGGGGGGAGATTGTTGGAACATTTTCAAATATTTATAGTGTTCCAATAACTATAAATGAATGGGTGTAATTAATCAAAAGATTACATTATTTGATTTTTTGAAAAAGAATTATAACTCTTTAAATAATATTATTTGAATAGTTATAATTAAATGAATAATTATGTGTTTATTTTAAAAACATTATTATTCAGAAAGACACCTATTGAAGAAAGATGTCTCTATGAAGAGACATGAAAATTCCTATAAATAGGAATGAGATTTCATTTAGAAATTATACCTGATGGGCTCGAAACTAACTAATATTTCGACAAAGGCAAGCGCACCTATCGAACAGTAGTATAGTTGTGGCGAGTCCGAAATATCGTATCCTCAAGGACTAAAATTACTAGTAATAACTATCTTCCTATTATCTAGCCTAAGAATTGGAGTGATTTCTTTTAAACTAAAATTAATTAAAAGCACGACAGAGAATGAATTGGGAAAATACTTTTAGACAACTTTATGAAAGAGGCAATACCCAGGGAAGAATCCACCTAGACTTCACTTATTACTTCTAATTCATACGATTTATTCACTTGACTTAATCCGTAGAAATCCCTAACTTATGTTAATATATCTTTCGAGACTAAGAACAACTGACTCTAGGTTGATTAATTGAAATGTCTCTCTAATTAAAACCCCTATCGTCGCATTAACTCGATCTATGGATTCCCTTATTAGATTTGACTTTAATCTGGGAGATTTATGTCATCCTATTTCTAGGGTTGCAATCAACTCCGCTTAAATGTGTTGATCTACTCTTAAACAGGGACTTTTGCTCCTCTGAATAAGCACATTCGACTTGAATCAATAACCTGAATTATTAAAGCAAGAATAAGAACTCACAATTAAGAATAAAAACAAGTATTTATCTTATAAATCAAATAGTAATAAGATCCATCTTAGGTTTCACCCTCTCAGGTATTTAAGGGATTTAGTTCATAATGATAAAGGGAAACATATTAAAATAAGGAAAACTACAAAACATAAGAAAACCCAAAAACTTCAAGAGAAATTGATAGGAGATCTTCAGTCTTGATAGTGATCCTTCTTCCAAGCTGCTCCTGATGGCTGTCTTTGAGTATTTTCTGCGATCTACTCTGCGTGTCTCATTTAGGTCCTCCCCTAGGGTGTTTATATAGGCTTTGGAGCACCTTTCTTGGCCCACAAGTAGCCTTTTCCGAATAAAATTAGACTTGGGTTCGGCAGGGACACGCCCGTGTACGATAGCTTAGGCCATGTTTGATTCTGCTTGTCACACACGGCCGTGTGCGATAGTCTAAGCCGTGTTGATTTCTGAGGTAGGCCTATTTTATCCCTTTTTGGCCCGTTTCTCGTTCTTTTCGACTCCCTAAGCTCTCTTGAGTCGAAAACATGAAATTAAAGGATTAGGAGCATCGAAATCATCAAATCTAATGAAAAATCATCCAAAAATAAGCCAAGCATGGGATTAAAATGTGTTACTTTTATGGTTTATCAAATATCCCCACACTTAAGCGTTTGCTTGTCTCAAGCAAAATCCTCAACTCACAATTAAAATTAACTTCCTCAATTCATAATTCTCATCAATAATGTCTTATCATAATTTATATATAATTCATACATTGATAATTTAACTAAAAGAGTCCTGAAGATTCAAACAATTTAAGTCACAAATTTTTATAGTACAAAAACATAGGTGTTTCCCTTTATCTAAATAATTACCTTTGATTCAAAACCGACAAGGATTGACATCCTCACTAAAGATTCACTCAAATCACTCAAACTGTTTAAGGTTTAAGTTAAGCACTCAAAAGTCAACATGAAAAGTTATTACCATAGGCTTGCACGAAAATCAAATCTCTACCATTGTAAAATGAGATGATACACAAATCAAAAGGTCTTTAAAAGGGTTGTAATGGGGCTTGGGTTAAAGGTGTGGATAAAGGCTGAAAAAGAAGGTTAAAACCGAGATTAAATTGACAATTTACCTAACTAGAAAAATAAACTAATACTGAATGATTACATCAACTGAAACTTATCAATAATAATTACGAGCTTCTTTTCAAAATTTGAAATTCACCGCTTAAGCTCAAATAACATCGAACTAATACTAAAATATATTTCCATTTTTTTATCATGTACAGTAATAAGACGAATTTAACAACTGAAATAAAGAACATAGTTAGGCAACTGACCAAATCAAATCTCGAGAAAAATGGTTAATACAATAGGAAAAATTCTCAATGAATCAAAAAGAATAAGTTTTGGGTTACATTAATGGGTGAGTCAAGAAACGGTTTATTAGGCTCAAAGGGGTTCACTAGGGGTCAATTATGAAGGCAGGCTTTTAGTTGATTAAGTGGGTTAAAACCTAGGTGCCTTTATCATCTCAGTATATTAAATCAAAGGTGTGATCTCGATATGTATAATCGAATCAAGTTCTAGAATAACAAATCAATATTGACACACTCATAATCAATAAAGTGAGCAAGAAAAGTGTATGCTCTAAAGGCTCAAAATCTCACAAAAATTATGGTTTTTGATGTCAACCTTGCAAATTTCAAACTTCAAAGTAATATTTAAATTTAGGGAAACAACCTAACAAATTTTTAATTCTAAAAATAGACTTATCATGCTTGATTCTCTAATTTCTTAAAGTTTAAATCATCAATGCGTAATTACCTATGACTTAATCCAAAATTTATCAATAAAAATCATAAATCAATAGAAGTTTCATTCTAATAGTAATATGAGAAAGTTACTTAAGAACAAGACATAATTCAGGGATTTTTCTGATAATCAATTAAATAACTTCCCCACACTTAAGATGTACATTATCCTCAATGTACAAAAATAGATAATGACAGTGTAATAAGGATATCATAAGAGAGGGAGAGAAGTGAAACTTCCTGAAATTTGGATGAAATCTGTGGAAAAGTGATGCAGAATTTGTAATTATAGTTCCAATACGAAGCGTGATAAACTAGGCAGAGGTGAAGGTGCGGGAGAATACTCCGGTAGTTTGTTCGTTCCTTAGTAGCACATTGAACCTTTTGAAACTGCGTAGTCATTATTAAAGTTTTAGGGAGTTTTATTAATGGACTTCGTTATGGTTACTCGATAAGAAACATCCAAAGATATAAAGAAATTAAAATATACTAATATAATTCAAAGACAAGAAAGATAAAGAGAAGGAGTTTAATAATTAAAATAAAAGAAAAAGGAAAAATAAATGGACTCAAAGGTCCTCATCATCAGATGGTTCGCGAGGTGGGGGTGGTGGTGATATGTGGAAATGCTGACAAATCTGTTGTAGAGTCGCCTCGAGGCCGTCAAATCGTCGAGTGTTGTCATTGAATTATTGAGTGCAGTACGACTCGAAATGAGTGAGGCGCTCAGAAATGTCAGTCAATGAAGCAGCCACATAAACTGGTCAATGAAGCGGTGGTGGCGTCGAAAGTGGCTCCTCATGATGTAAAGGGACATCATCAGTAATATCCTCTAGGTCGTCTTGATCGGTGGCTTGCGACAGACAGTACTGAGGAGGATCAAACCCAGGACGACGCTCAATCATCCTCATATGAAGCATCATTGAGATGCCCTGTGGGGATATTTTCCCAACAAGCGTGAGCGAGGAGGACTGGGCTGCGGTGTTGAGGAGACCAAAGTGTCGAGCCAGGTGCGTCACATATGGGCCAACAGAGAGGACCCCCTTCCTATGTCACTTGTCTGATGGCGAATGGCGAGGGCGATGAAGTAAGCTAAATCGAACACGTACCCATGCACCATGCTCCATAAAAAGTAGGCGTCGTGAGTGTTGACGATGCTAGTGCTCTCTCGCCTACCTATCAAAGTGTGAGCCAGGATGGCATGTAAATACCTCAAAGATGGGGCGAGAGCTGATGCCTTGGAGCGACTAGGATCGTAGGCAGCCGAGGCAAGAGCTAAGGCTCTCCAGCAGGAGGAAGGGGAGTAGTGGATGTGGCGATGAAGGTCCTCAAAGTCGTCGTCCTCCATGAATTCCTCGGTATAAAGTCCCAAAGCCACCCCAAACTCTGGGATACTCAACTCACGTACCAGGCCTCTAAGACGGCCCACGTTAATTAATCAGTATCAACCACGGCCCATAGGCACAAGCGTGTCGCACGCCCGTGTGACTTACTCAGTTTCAACCACGGCTTCTGAGCACGGGTATGTCTCTCGCCCGTGTCACTTTCTCCGTATCGCCCGCGGTCTTAAGATACGCCGGTGTGGGTTTATCACATCCCGTGTTCTTTAGTCAGTTTCAACCACGTTCGCATCGCACGGCCGTGGCATTTTATCGCAACCCGTGTTTTAGGGAAAATTTTCGTCCTATTTTCGCATGGTCTCCGCCACGCCCATGTATATACTCGTGGTGTCCACACAGCCACGGCCACGCCTATGTGCAAGGCCATGTGAGTAGGGAAACCTACGTCTGTTACTTTGGTTAGTTTTTAGTTAGGTGCTAAAAATCGAAAATATAGACATTAATGAGGTTAGTGCTCGAGTTGCCTCCCGAGAAGCGCTTATTTAGAGTCTATGCTCGACTCACCTTTCATTCGCATAATCATGGTGGTTCGAGGAGGTGAAACTCCTCATTCCTGCTATCAATTTTGTTAAAATAAGGTTATAGACGAGTACTATTTACCTTGAAGGTGCCAAGTTTGGAATGAGTTACCTCGACTGCACCGTATGGGAAAATATTAAGTACCGCAAAAGGGGTTGTTCCATTAGGTTCAGAAGTGGCAACACGAGGATCTGCATTATCCATTAGAACTCGGTCTCCAACCTTAATTTGACTCGTTTTATTTTTAGGCTCGTCATGGCTCTACTTTGGTTCATCGTGTACTTTTAATTTCTCCTTAAACTGTGTTCGCCATTCATCTAGTTCCTTGATCTGGAGCCTTCGTTCCTCATGAACATTTCTGTTCTCAATATGAGAGCTAGACCATGGCTCTGTCATCTTCTTCCGAGGAATTTTCTGCAAAGGAGATTGAACATTAAGTTCACTTACATTAATAGGACTCGTATCATCTTGATCACTAGATATTCTGACAGAATCACGTGCTTGGAGTTTAATCATGTCATCACCTACACGAAGTATTAATTCCCCTGTACCAACATCAATAATGGTCCTAGCAGTTGCTAAAAAGGGTTGTCCTAAAATTAAAGGAACGTCACTATCCTCATCCATGTCTAAAACAACAAAGTCTACTGAGAATATGAATTTATCAATTTTGACTAGCACATATTCAATTATACCCCTAGGAAATCTAATGGTTTTATCAGCCAATTGAATGCTCATCTTAGTTTGTTTGGGTTTCCTAAGACCTAGTTGTTCAAACATTTTATAAGGCATAACATTGATACTTGCCCCTAAATAAGCTAAAGCATTATTAACAGATAAACCACCAATTAAGCAAGAAATCGTAAAACTCCCTGGATCTTTTAATTTGCGGGGCAATTTATTCTATAAAATTACTGAGCAAACTGCATTTAGCTCTACATGCGACGCATCGTCTAACTCCCATTTTTTTGCCAAAAGCTCTTTTAAGAATTTTACTGAATTGGGCATCTGCGAAAGAGCTTCAATAAACGATAAGTTAATATGTAATTTCTTTAAAAATTTAAGGAGTTTACCGAATTGTTCATCTGTGCAGTCTTTCTTCGTCGTATTGGGATATGGCACACGAGGTTTGTATTCTATACTTACCAGTTTTGGTTTATTATGGCTTACCTCAACCTTACCTTTATCTACCACGTTTTTTTTGTCTCGGTTTTGGTTTGTCTAACCCTTCACTATCGTGAGTAGTAATGGCATGGAGTTACTCCTTTGGGTTAGTTTCGGTGTTGCTCGGTAGGCTGCCTTGTGGTCGTTCAGATATCAGCTTAGCAAGCTGACCTATTTGGTTTTCGAGCCCTTGAATTGATGCCTGTTGGTTTTTAAGTATTGTTTCAGTGTTTTGAAAACGGGTTTCTGATACCGAGATGAATTTTGTTAACATCTCCTCAAGGTTCGACTTCTTGTCTTGTGGGTAGGGTTGCTGTTGAAAGCCTGGAGGGGGTTGTTGTCTCTGATTTCCTTGACCACCCCATGAGAAGTTTGGGTGATTCCTCCAACCTGGATTGTAGGTGTTGCTATAGGGATTATTCTGAGGTCTAGAATTATTACCCATATAGTTCATCTGTTCGCTTTCTATGCCAGGGTTGTAGGATGGATATTCTGTATTGTTTATTCCTCCTCCATTTGTATCGCACTGCATCACTGGATGTACCTGTGAAGAACCACACAAACCATCAATCTTTTTATTTAAAAGCTCTACCTGGTTTGATAACATGGTGACTGCGTCGAGGTTGAAAACACTGGCTGCTTTTGTCAGATTTGTTCTCATGACTTGCCACTGATAGTTATTCAGTGACATCTCCTCTATAAACTCATAAGCCACTTCAGGGGTTTTGTTATTTAGTGTACCGCCGGCGGCTGCATCAATCAATTGCCTAGTTGAGGGGTTCACACCATTGTAAAAGGTTTGAACCTGTAACCATAATGGTAACCCATGGTGATGGTATCTTCTCAGTAATCCTTCTATCTCTCTCATGCATCGTAAAGTGTTTCTAAATCCATCTGCACAAAAGAAGAGATATCATTCCTCAACTTAGCCGTTTTAGCCGGCGAAAAATATTTTAAGTAAAAAATTTTCAGTCATTTGTTCCCATGTAGTGATTGATCCTCGTGGTAACGAGTTTAACCACTGTTTAGCTTTGTTCCTCAACGAGAAGGGAAACAACCGAAGGCGAATGGCATCGTCAGAAATCCCATTTATTTTGAAAGTATCACAAAATTCTAGAAAATTTGCTAAATGAGTATTTGGGTCTTCATCCTGCAAACCATCAAACTGAACAAACTGATGAATCATTTAAATAGTGTTAGGTTTCAGTTCAAAATTATTTGCAGCAATAGCAGGTCTAACAATACTCGATTCAAATTTCATTAAATTAGGCTTAGCATAGTCGCACATAGTACGAGGAGCAGGATTTTCGGCAACCACCGGAGGAAGCAGATTATTATCAGCCATCTTCTCGGTAGTATTAGTATCGTCCTCTTGTTCTTCCTCTATGTATTGTAAACTTCGCCTTATCTCCCTACGATTTTTGCGAACGGTACCTTCTATCTCACTGTCAAAAAGCAAGGGTCTTGACGGGTTCCTTCTAGTCATAAACTAGAGATACCTGCCAGAAGCAAAGAAAGAGAAAAATTAGAAAATTAAAATAAAAGAAAAATAAATTGTAATAATAAAATAATAATGGCTAAAGTAATAAAAATTAAGCGTTCCTAATATCTTAGTCCCCGACAACGGCGCCAAAAACTTGATGGGCTCGAAACTAACTAATATTTCGACAAAGGCAAGCGCACCTATCGAATAATAGTATTGTTGTGGCGAGTCTGGAATATCGTATCCTCAAGGACTAAAATTACTAGTAATAACTATCTTCCTATTATCTAGCCTAAGAATTGGAGTGATTTCTTTAAAACTAAAATTAATTAAAAGCACGACAGAGAATTAATTGGGAAAATACTTTTAGACAACTTTATGAAAGAGGCAATACCCAGTGAAGAATCCACCTAGACTTCACTTATTACTTCTGATTCATACGATTTATTCACTTGACTTAATCCGTAGAAATCCCTAACTTTTGTTAATATCTCTTTCGAGACTAAGAACAACTGACTCTAGGTTGATTAATTAAAATCTCTCTCTAATTAAAACCCCTATCGTCGCATTAACTCGATCTATGGATTCCCTTATTAGATTTGACTCTAATCTGGTAGATTTATGTTATCCTATTTCTAGGGTTGTAATCAAATCCGCTTAACTGAGTTGATCTACTCTTAAACAGGGACTTTTGCTCCTCTGAATAAGCACATTCGACTTGAATCAATAACCTGAATTATTAAAGCAAGAATAAGAACTCACAATTAAGAATAAGAACAAGTATTTATCTTATAAATCAAATAGTAATAAGATCCATCTTAGGTTTCACCCTCTCAGGTATTTAAGGGATTTAGTTCATAATGATAAAGGGAAACATCTTAAAATAAAGAAAACTACAAAACATAAGAAAACCCAAAAACTTCAAGAGAAATTGATAGGAGATCTTCAGTCTTGATGGTGATCCTTCTTTCAAGCTGCTCTTGATGGCTGTCTTCGAGTATTTTCTGCGATTTACTCTGCGTGTCTCCTTTAGGTCCTCCCCTAGGGTGTTTATATAGGCTTTGGAGCACTTTTTTTGGCCCACAAGTAGCCTTTTCTGAATAGAATTAGACTTGGGTTCGGCAGGGACACGCCCGTGTGACACGGCCGTGTACGATAGCTTAGGCCGTGTTCGATTCTGCTTGTCACACACGGCCGTGTACGATAGTCCAGACTGTGTTAATTTCTTAGGTAAGCCTATTTTATTCCTTTTTGGCCCGTTTCTTGTTATTTTTGACTCCCTAAGCTCTCCTGAGTGTAATACATGAAATTAAATGATTAGGAGCATCGAATTCATCAAATCTAATGAAAAATCATCCAAAAATAAGCCAAGCATGGGATTAAAATGTGTTACTTTTATGGTTTATCAATACCAACAAATTCTAATATTCTTTCTTTCCTTCCTTCATTTTCTAATATTATTAGATTATTCTATAAAGTATTACTGCAAAAATCTTTTATAGAAATTGAGTTTCTTGTCATACACTGCTTAGTGTGTAGTGGGCTATTCTCGTCAGTGCAAAACGTAAATAGTCATTGGCTTCATTGTATCATCGAGGTTAATTTGCTTGGAACTTGTTTACACACCGAAGATAGGTGGGGGAGAATATAACCTTAAAGATAGTGGTTTGATACACGCCTTGGAGCCTTGTCCTATTTCTTCTTCTGTTCGAGTTTCGTTCGTGTGTTTAAGATTTTCTTCACCGGAGATTTGTACTAACAGTTTTGCTATGAATTTTAGCGCGCAAAGGAGATTCACGTAATCTTTAACTGTAACATCATACATGAGTCCAGGGTGTAGCACTTTGTTGGGATTGATATGGCCAGCTCCCATAGCTAGAGGTCTTGCAGGTCAGAGATTAGCCCCCATATCCTTAATAGGACTTCCGGTATTATCGATGGTATTAGATGTACTCATCAAGGCTGATCTGATGGCTGCCAGGCTCCAATCAGTATATTTCACTTTCAAAAGTGTCGCTACTTCTGACACATGGGGGCAAGCCATAGATGTACTTGAAATTAAATTGAAGTTGCTAAACACAAGATCCTCATTTAAACGGGCCACACCCATATTTGGAGGCCATGCAGTAAGGACTAAGTCACCGGAGGCCATACTGGTAGGCTTTAGAACAGATGGACAACTACGGAATGGCCGACTAGAGGAAGAGATAGCAACAATTGGTGAAGGTTTAGTGCCAAAGGATGTTATTTTAAAGTCAATACTGGCTTTTGGGTCATTGTTGCTCTTAATGTAGTCCACAACTGAATCACCATCTTTTTGTTCCAAGAAAATGGCAGGAAAATGGCTTGGGGTAAAGAAGTCAAAGATACTGTTCTAGGCTATGAAGACACCAGCTATATTTCCGGCAGCTTAAATGTTGTTAAACTGGTCACTGAGGGAACCTTCCTCGCCCGGATCTTGGCACATAACTATCTTTTGCCCAAGTTTCTTCAGTACACTCATTTTATCACATGCGTCCATGAAATCAATAGGAAATTGGCTTGACGAGAAATTTCCTGGAAAAAGAGCCACACCATCAACCGTATCTTTGTTTTCAAGACTTAAAGTAGCACCGAAGTCTCGGTCCATGGTACCAATGGCGACAGTTAGAACCCAAGGCGTACCATTGGGTAGTGTCTTCATTTGTGGCCCTCTATTAGGCCATTTCTGTCTGATGTAGAAAAAAAATGTTTTTCTCTATGGCGGCAAATGTGGTTATTGCGATAGGGTCTTCATACAACTCAAGCTCATGTAAGCCAAATGGCATGGAAAGAACATCAACACTATCAATAATTGCTTCATCAATTGCAACAATGATCTCAGTAGCTTAAACTCCTTCTAACCAGAGGGCTCTATACATGGCCACTCGAGCCCCTAGGGCCATTCCCCTGGCAGTTCCCATGGCATATCCAAAGTAGGATGCATCTTTCACATAATTTCCCGTAGCAGTTGTTGAAGTGTGGGTCCCGTGTCCCACTGTGTCGCGTGGAGAAGTCATTGAGATGGTGACATTAGGATTGTGAGCCACCACACCTTTATTGAAAAATCGCGCACCGATGAGCTTTTTGTTGCACATCGAGGAATTAAAATTGGTGCCACTTTCGCATTCCCCTCTCCACCTCAGGGGAACATCAGTCATTCCATCTTCATTAAAGCTTTTATTTTCAGGCCAGACCCAGTATCAATCACCCCAATAATGATATCTTTGCCAAAATTTGACACCGGCCAGGCACCTGTATTGGAATTCAGACCAAGAAATTTGAAAGAGTGAGTGGTATCAACTTTGACACTTCTATCTTTGATAGAAAAAACATACCCCGGAGTGCTTTTCAAGGCCTCAAGCTCTGCCAATGTAAGACTAGCACTAAAACTTTGAATAACGTGGTTATAACTATAGACAAGTTTAGAAGAGGGGATTGTTACACTGGTTTTAGCTTCCAAGTTGGCTGATGAAGATACAAGGGTGGCTATGTACAGCTCTTCCAACTTTGGGCATGGCTGATAGGTCCATTTGTACAATATAATTATCAGCTTGTGCTAGTTTGATAAAGATAAATGAAATGCTAAAAGAAAGCCAAAGGCACATAAGTTTGGTGTGATTAGTAGCCATGGTAGAGAATTGGAATATGGCAACCGATAGTTTTCTGAGGATTAATCGTTACGAATTTGGTAAGCTTATATAAGAATTTGGGAGGCGAGTGAACATGAGGTTTATTATAAAAGTTTTTCAAACTTATGTAAATGGATATCCATATATCAAAAGACCTCTAAAGTCTTCACTACCCACATATTTTTCTTCTATATATGAAACCTAAGAGGTAATAGAATCTATGTGTTAACTCACCCTACAAATTCTATCTCATTCAAGATAAATTGATTTATTATCATCAAGTGGGTTTGTCCAGCTGAAAGATCGAAAGGAAGCTTTGCAAACACATAGAGAGGCGGTGGTACCAAATCAGACCTCAACTCGATCACCCAAAATTACTTGTAAATATTTGGGCTAAAATAATGCTAATCTCATGGAGACATGAAAACAATTAACTGTTCATAGGTCGCTTCAATATTATAATAGTTCAATGAAAATGATTATATTCCAAATATAGAATAAATTAAGACTCGACAGAAAAATATTATGAAAAATAATTATAACATGAAATTACACAAGAAATAATACACAAATGTATTAAATTTGTATAAAATTAATTATTAATGTGTATAAATTTAAATAAATTCATGATATTATAAACATATAAAAGAGTACACTACACCAAAACATACTTTTGCCGGCGTTTTTAGTGGCGTTTTAAAGCAAAACGCCGCTAATTTTATACATTCGCGGCGTTTGAGGTAAACCGCTAAAAATGAGTAATAGCGGCGTTTATTTTAAAAACGCCGCTAAAAATGATATATAGCGGCGCTTATTACACAAACGCCGCTAAAAGCGGACATGTAGCGGCGCGCTTAACAAACGCCGCTAAAAGTCGACTGTAGCGGCGCTTCTTAACAAACGCCGCTAAAAGTCGGACAGTGGCGGCGCTTTAAAAACGCCGCTAAAAGTCGGACTCAGAGCGGCGCTTTTAAAAACGCCGCTAAAAGTCGTTCAGAAGGGCGCTTCTACAAACGCCGCTAAAAGTCGGATTCAGAAGCGGCGCTTCTTTAGAAACGCCGCTATAAGTCGACTGTAGCGGCGCTTGTTTACAAACGCCGCAAGTTTGTATATACATTAATCTTGACGTCGCTCGTTTTAGGACAGTATAATGTTCATTAAGTAGGACGACGTCGTTTTGTGAGCGGTAGTGGCGCTTTTCAAAAACGCCGCGAACTTTATATTTAGTGGCGTTTTTACCAAAACGCCGCAAGTTTGTACGGACTTTATCTTCACGTCGTCGTTTTATCAACGAGTGTAATGTTCATTAAGGTGGACGACGTCATTTTCTCGAATGATTAGTGGCGCTTGTTACAAACGCCGCAAAACATAGCGCGCGCTTTTCAAAGAAAACGCCGTCGTTCGGCTCGCTCGGTTTTATCCCCTTTTTCCCCGAAATCCCTAAGTGTTGCTCCTAAAATCTTTCTTGGCTTTGTTTTTCGCTTGATTTTTCTCGCCGATAGTCCATCTCCCCTCAATTCCTCGTCCCTAAAATTTTCTCGCTCAAACTTGGTGGATTTCGCAATATCCGCTGCTCGTCGTCCTTTGTTTGCTCATTTTTCGCAATATCCCTACATTCAACCAACAACGACGGTATGGAATTTGTAAATAGAAAGCCGTTTCGATTTAGGGATTTTTTTTTTTTTTTTGTTTAACTTCTTCATTTTTGTGATCTTTGAGTATGATTTAGGAGCGGGGTGATTAGGAGCGGATTGAATCGAGATTAGGCTCGAGAAGCATTTGAGCAACATTTACGTGAAGAGAAGGAACGTCGCAGAGCTCTTCGCCAAGTATACTAGTTTTCTTTATTTTTATTTTTGCAAATTATTCAGTTGGTTTTATTTTGGATGTTTTAAATTTTGTTTTCTTCTTACGGTGGTTTCATTATTAGTCCAGGAATTACCCGTCTTCTTGAGGAGACGATCGAGTATTTTCTTGACACCGAGGCTCAAGAGATAGAGTTTGAGATTGAAAGATTGAGGCATAGGTTAGTACTTTAATCTTGCTGCGAAGAAGTTGTGAAATCCTTGTTTGTTGAATGTTGAATGTTGCATGTTAATTGTTTGTTGTTTTGCTTCTTTGGGTATTGAAATTTATTAGAACACTTGAGTTTTATTGAGAAGTAGTAATAATTATGTGGGGTGGTCCAATTTTGGGGGAATCCGGGTTCGATGTGGATGCTACGGTGGAAGCACCAAGAAAAAGGATGGATTTTAAAGAAAAAAGGATTGGGTTTGGATTCCTAAAATGAAGGTAAAGATTGGGTGGAAATGCGGGAGCAAGGTAGGTAGTGAGTCCATTTTCATTTTAAATCTCACATTTCTCAACTCAATAATGCTCCAAATTGGTTTAGAAAAGGAGTTCAACTTTGTGAAGAGAAAGTGTGATGATATTGCTTTGAAACCCACAAAAACTACCAATTTTCACCCTAATTTCGAATCTTGGAGGATTTTTGTTTATAAACTTTGCAATTTTCATGTATGTCCATGGATAGGATTAGGGTGGTTGGAAATTAAAATTAATGGAGGGTAGATGCATTTTGTGTTGGGTTTAAAGGGATTCTATGTATTCAATGAAATGATTATAGAGGATGTCATTTTCTTTAGATTTTAGCCAACCAAATCTAAATTTTAAGCAATGAGAATGATTTTTTTAAGGACAAAAATAAATTAAATTCGAGATTCTTGTTTCAGAAATATTGTATTATACGATAAATTTAAAAAGTAATACTTTTTGAAGAGCCAAGCCAACCCAACTTATGAGTCCCGCGATTTCAAAATTTTAGTTACAACCTTAATCATACATGTCCTTTTCTTAATCATGCTCGAACTTCACGCGCCAAGGGCCACCTCAAACACCGCGCTATAGCCCATCTTTCCCTTTGGATTCAACTCATAAGAAAGAGTTAGCTCTTGAAGAAACCAGTGGGTCGGAGACAGGTTAGGAGATAGGTATGGAGTGAATAGTAGCTATGGGAGAACAAAATAAAGTTTCTATGAAGATTTAAAGAGTATAAAGCAGAGTTAGCTTTCTTTTCCATACACAGATAGTAAAGAGAGGAAAAAAAAAAAAAAAAAAAACCTCTCCAAGTTTCCCACAACAATATCACAGGAAAAATAAAATCTACCAAGCTTTTTTTTTGTTGTTGTTTTAATCTATGTTAAGATTTAATCTCTCTAATTTAATATAATCTGATTTTTTTTTAATTTTATAGTATTGTTGTTAGTAGGTTAGTTGCTGACATTAGAATAATGGTGTGAATTTTTTGGTCACTGTTTGCATAAGTTTTTTAGTTATAGAATTAAAAAATAATAATTTTATAGTTACTAATGTTATTGATTTATTATAATATAACGATTAAAGTTGTTCTCTCTCATGTCTAGTTCACCTGCGGGGTTTTCATTTTAGATCAAATTGAATTATGATATGGTGACTGAGTTAAGCAAACAAAAGAAATCAGATATGAAGCTTAAGCTTAATAATTATGATTAAAGTAGTAATAATAATAACAATAATGATTAAAGTATTAATAATAATAATAATAATAATAATAATAATAATGATTAAAGTAATAATAATAATAATAATAATAATTAAAGTAATAGTAATAATAATAATAATAATAATGATTAAAGTAATAGTAATAATAATAATAATGATTAAAGTAATAATAATAATAATAATTAAAGTAATAGTAATAATAATAATAATGATTAAAGTAATAGTAATAATAATAATAATAATAAATAAAGTAATAGTAATAATAATAATGATTAAAGTAATAGTAACAATAATAATAATAATGATTAAAGTTATAATAATAATAAAAATAATAATAATAATAATAATAATAATGATTAAAGTAGTAATAATAATAATAATGATTAAAGTAATAGTAATAATAATAATAATAATGATTAAAGTAGTAATAATAGTAATAATAATAATTAAAGTAATAGTAATAATAATAATAATAACGATTAAAGTAGTAATAATAGTAACAATAATAATAATAATGATTAAAGTAGTAATAATAGTAATAATAATAATTAAAGTAATAGTAATAATAATAATAATGATTAAAGTAATAATAATAATAATAATAATAATAATTAAAGTAATAGTAATAATAATAATGATTAAAGTAGTAATAATAATAATACTGATTCTCGATTTGAAATTTTAATTTAACTTACATAATACGTAATACATACCTAACATAAAATTATTTAACTTACATAATACATAACTTACATAATAATAAGATTCAAAGTATATAGGCTGGAAACCTAACGGGTTGCCTTATATCTCACTGGAAGATATAACGGATCCTCCCCAGGTGTAACAATGCCACGTATGAAGAATCTTGAATAATACATGCAATTTAAATAATACTTACAATGCCATGTATGATGAAGCTTAAATAAATCTTTGTTTTAAAAATCAAATTCTTGTCAATTAACAATTAACAATTTAGCCGTGTAAATTACTGTCAACTTTAGACTTCAACAACAACGAAATGGATAGGAGTTGGATGAAACTGTCAAGGGTAAGCAACGGCTATCGAAATGGAGTAGAAACTTTTCTGAATTTCGCATTTCAAAATGGAAGCCAAGAGAATATGATTCTTTGCCCGTGTAAGAAGTGTTGCAATGGTTTATGGCATTGTCGTGAAGTGGTCTACGAACATCTAGTTGTTGATGGCTTTGTCCGGGGGTACAAAATATGGTTTTTCCATGAAGTAATAATATTAATGATTTATACTATTAACTTATATTTTTTCTGCTATAATGTAGGAAGTTTCGTCAGGTCAAAAAGTTGGACGGCTTCAACTTTTTGACATTACGCATAGGAAGAAGGATGGATCTCGGATGACATCAGAAATTTGGAGAAATTTTGGTATATTTATTTAATAAATGCTTATTTTTTATAAATATTTATAATGCTTAATTATAATGGTTTAATTCATCGTTTGTAGTTTTAAATTTCTAATTTTAACTTATGTTCCATTCATTTTTATTATATATTTCGTTTCTAACTCTTTTATTGATTTATTAGGATAAACTAAAGGAGAAAAGCGGAGTATGAAGCGGTTGCTTAAATCAGCGATTCTGTTAATCTCGACGAGGTTGATAACATGATTATTCTGCGATGTTTTGGGTCCCGAAAGGTACGATCGCTTCGATTGATAGTTTTGTTAATCTTGAGTATATTTATAATGTAATTATCACTAATGTTTTGGGTCTTACAAGGTATGGTCGGGTTCGATGTCAAGGATCGGTGTTACTCCGACCCAATATTTTGATCCGGCTCCGGCAATACATGCCTTCCGGAGTCAATCTCGTGCTGAAGTGAAGAGATGAAAAACAGATATCCACGATGGAAGCGAGCACGGTGAGCAAATTTCTCGGCTTAGAGCGAGGCGGCGAAATGAGAGAGGCGAGCATGTTGCTCAACTTAGATGAGAAGCAGCGGGAGGCAGAGCGAGTAAAGAAAGTATGAAGAACTCCAGCTACAGCTGCAGGTTATGATGAATATGTTCAAGCAGCAGCCGCAGAGGCCGCCATCTTAGACATTTCTTTTCTTATTGTAAGATTTTTTTTTTAACATTGTTATAGTTAAACATTATTCTAAGAATTGTTTGAATTATGATTCATTTTTTAATCAATATCATCTTTTATTAAATTTGAAGTATTTGTTTAGATTTAATGCTTTTCTTGAGAATTAAATGTTTTATTTCTTTGCATTGGGTTGGAATTATATGCAATTGTTCTTTGTTATTGGTGGGTTTTTACTGCAGGAGGGTAGGATATTGGGAAAAAAGTACACAGCAAATCTGTGCAAATTAGTGGCGTTTTTTTAAAAAGCGCCGCTAAAAGCCCCTACCTGTTGCGGCGTTTTTTTTAAAAGCGCCGCTAAAAGCCCCTACCTATTGCGGCGTTTTTCAAAAGCGCGCGCTAAAGCCCCTACCTTTAGCGGTTTTTTAAAAAAGCGCTAAAAGCCCCTACCTATAGCGGCGTTTTTCTAAAAAGCGCGCTAAAAGCCCCTACCTATAGCGGCGTTTTTCTAAAAAGCGCCGCTAAAAGCCCTACCTTTGCGGCGTTTTTAGAAAGCGCCGCTAAAAGCCCCTACCTATAGCGGCGTTTTTCAAAAACGCCACTAATTTCCCTGCGGCGTTTTTCAGAAGCGGCGTTTTTATGGCGCTTTTAAAAGCGCGCGAGTACTATTAGTGGCGCTTAAAAACGCCGCTAAAGGCCCAAAAAAACGCCGCTAAAAGTCTGTTTTGGTGTAGTGGTAATGTGTACATGTACAAGCATGTTATTTTTCTTTTAAGTAATCACTATCACATATCATGTAAAATAATATATGAATTAACACACAACATTGACGCAATTTAATTTATTCTATAAATTGAATTATTATAATAACCTATTTAGAATATGATACATCATAAAAAATGATATAAACATGACAAACATATAGGGAGACCTTAAAATATACAAAGATTTTTTTTTTTTTACATTTTTTAAGACAAAAATATTAATAGTATTTCACTAAGTACAATTTAAATTCTTCGAATAACTTAACCTCGATAATATTCAATTTTGGGATGAGAAAAAAAAAAAAAACACAATAGTTATCTACACGTTTACTCAAATAATTATGAATGTAGATAGTAATATTTTAATATTATTTTACATCTTTTCGTAATTTATTTTATAATATAAAATTTAATAATTTAATTACCATGTTTCATGTTCTATTTATAAAGACAATGTATGTTAAGTTTGAGGTAAAAAAGAAATATTATTACTTTTATTCTAATTAGACATAGACGTTAACAATCAAGCCCCTAAGAAACCTAGCTCCCCGGAGCTTACAACAGGTGACACCACAACGGGACTCCTCACTTTGTGTTTTCCATTTGCTTCAATCCAAACAAGTTCACCAAATGAAACTTTCCCCGTCTTGTTACTTCTGTATTTTATACTTACTCTGAAGCTTTGCTTCTCATATGTTTTTCCAAACACCAATGTCTCTGGCGAAACAGCAATGATTGAATCCTCAGGCTGCACTATCTCAACCTTGTAAGTTGCAGAACCTTCTCCCACATTTGTCACTGTCCTGTTGAATATTTTGACACTAGTTTTCGGCACATTAGGATCGTATAAAGCAATAAATGATGGGTAATTAAGATCAGAAGATGGATTTGAACAATCGTAGCTCTTGGATCTTGTGATGGTCATGATTTGTTTCTGCGTGAAATTCATGGTGCACATAAGGTTGACGTAGTCCTGTGGGGTTGCATCGTAGATCAAACCCGGATCCAGTGCTTGATTTGGATCGATTTGGCCTGCTCCCATTGCTAAAGGTGAAGCAAAAGTCAGATTAACATCACCATTGTCCCTGATTGGTTTCATAGTGTTGTCTAATGGATTTGCAGTAGTCACCAAGGCTGACCTTATAGCAGCTGCACTCCACTCAGGGTGTGCACCTTTTAAGAGTGCGGCTACACCAGAAGCATGCGGACAAGCCATGGAAGTTCCGGAGAGCATAGTGAAGTCACTAGATAAGAATATGTAATCCCCTATTGTTGCTGCATAATTGTTTGGAATATAAGCCGCCAAAACAACAGAACCGGGTGCCATTATATCTGGTTTTAAGATGCCAGGATAGCTTGGTGATGGACCTCTCGAAGTGTAAGAGGCCACGGCTGGTGCAGGCTTCGTCCCTAAAATGGTCTCTTGAAACTTGATGCTAGCTGTAGCATCCTTATTACTTGCGACATATTTGATAAGAGCATGTGAATCCTCAGTGCTTATTACAACACCAGGGCAAGGCATATCGAATAATTCAGGTTCATCTGAAATAAATATTGCTGCTTGCACCCTTGACACGGCGATTTCCCTTACTTGGGTGTCTAAAGAACCGATATTGTCACATATGATGATCCCACGGGGGATGTTGGATAACAATATGCTTGAATCGCATGCTGAGAAAGTTTTATTGTAAATCAAAGCAAAGTCTCGAACTAAAGCACTAGCTGGAAACAAGGTCCGTCCTGTGATGGTTTCCCCATCTCCTAGAGACACAATTCCTGTAAAAGAACGATCTATTGTGCCAGCTGCAACTGTCATGACCCATGGAATTCCATTGTGCAAGCTCCCTAAAGCTGGCCCCCAATTTCCTGCCGATGATGAGACTATCACACCCTTCTCCATGGCAGCAAATGAGGCAATAGCAATAGGATCCTCATACAATGGCACTCCGTCGAACCCCATAGATATTGATATCACATCAACGCCATCATCAATAGCCTCGTCCATACCAGCTAGAACATCAGATGAGTAGCGTCCCTCGTCCCACAGGACCTTGTACATAGCCACCTTGGAGCGCGGGGCAATACCTCTTGCCGTGCCTTTAGCGTAACCAAAAAATGATACTCCATCGACATAGTTCCCGCCTGCAGTGGAGGAAGTATGCGTTCCATGACCAGCAGTGTCTCTAGCAGAATTCATGCTTATGTTAATTCCAGGATTTGCTGCAATCACACCCTTGTTGAAGTACTTAGCTCCAATTAACTTGGAGTTACACATGGAGGAATTGAATTCCTGCCCTTCCTCGCATTTGCCTTTCCACCTGGATGGAACTGGACTCATGCCATCATCTTTGTAGCTCTCACTCTCCGGCCAAACGCCAGTGTCAATAACGCCAATGATGGTACCTTCACCGTAGTTTGAAGCAGGCCATAGCCCGGAGTAAGTGTTGAGGGACAAGAATTCAGGGGTATGAGTTGTGTCGACAGTGACTGTCCTGTCAAGATAAGCCGAGACAAATCCTGGAGACTTTTTCAGTGTTTCTAGTTCATCACCCGATAGAACAGCACTAAAACCATGAGCTCCATTATCATAAGAGTAGATGAGAGAGGGTGAGGATTGAGGAATTTTTGTTGATTTTAGAGAATCAACAATAGAGGAGTACCAGCTATGATGACTTGCAAAGACTTTGGGCATGAAGGACTTGTCCATGTGGACAATATATGTATTTACTGACGCTGCATGAATACGCAGAGTGAACAAAAGAGATGTCAGAAACAGGGAATGCAGATAGTTCAGATGACCCATTTTTTGTCTGACAACCTAAAACTATGCTCTTCCTTATTTATATATGGAAGTGAATATCTGACCCAGATGAAACCCACCCAGTCCTAAAACTGACGAACAAACACAAAATTAAAAGTGTAGACAGACGAGGCTCAGTACATTGTTTGCTTCACTTTTTATTTTATTTTTTTTCTTTTTCCCACGAATTCTAAAAAGATTAAACTTAATAATTAGGTTTACATTGATATAATTATATCCATTTTTGTCTTTGAACTTTGAAAATTATAGAAATGTTTTAATAATTGAATTGGTGGTTAAACAAATTAAACCACTAGTTCTTGATTCAACCAGTTTGATCAGTTCAACCGTTGGACCAATAAAAATTTAAAATTTAAAAAATTAAAAATTTAAAAAATTATGAAACTGGTTCAACTTGTCCAATTGTAAATTTTTGCCCCATTTTCTAATATTTTATGAGTCAACCAGTCCAACCCTTTTGTTCGGACTAATAGATCGATTAGTTCTCGGTCCATCCAATCTGGTTCTGTTCCGGTAACACTAGTCATATCATCAAATCTTGATATAATTCAAATTCAGGGATCAAAATGGATATAGTTACCAAGTTCAAGGACCAAAATAAAATAAAAAAATTTATAAATACTAAAATAAACCTAATTACCAAATTCATGAGTCAAAAATTATATTAACCCTTCTCAAAATTACATTCCATTTATTATTTTACAGGAAATGAAATTCAATAAGAAAAATACTTGGCCATCATAATTTAAAAGTCTTTGGAAGCCATTGCCCTACCTACGGATCTACCTCCCCAAAGATAGCATTCTATTTTTTCACAAGCAAATTATGAGTAAACTGTTTGATGTGGCACCAAAAAAAACCATCAATATGAAATATTATAGCCAAGAAGCTTACAACGTTTTCGTTTAGTGGATTGAATATGAAGGTATTATTTTATCATATCATGTTGTTCATTGAGATAAATGAAAATCCAAATTGCATTTTACACTGAGAGACATTGGAATTGGAACACAAAATTAAGACACTAATAACAATAACCAGCAAGAACTGAGAAAACGACACAAAAGCCAAACAAAAAACTCTGCCGGCCTCGTACAAGGTGGAAGTTAACATTCATGAGGAAAACCTTGGAGAAATCGACATAAAAGAAATCGAACATGGAGCCAAAACCAACAAAAAACTGGGATAATGACGGGAAATCCAAACAAAAATTCTACAGGCCTTGTAAGCTAACATTCATGAGCACAAGTGCACAACTTAAAAGAAATCGAACCCAAAACCAAGTTGGATTTAATGTTATGAAGTTCATGTCGTCTTTTGTTTCATTTATGACTCTCTCTCTCTCTCTCTCACACACACACACACACATATATATATGTGGGAATGATAAACGATCATCAAGCTAAATCTTCCTAGTCTAGCTATTAGTCCAGCAAGACTCGAAAGATGAGTGTCTGCAATTACTACATCTCCATTCTATCTTTTATACTCGCTTTGTTGTTTGGAATCAACAATGTATTGTCGAAACCTGAAGAATACATGACATACATTGTCCATTTGGACCATTCACTTAAACCTTCATCTTTCTTGACCCATGAAACTTGGCACCAAACCATCTTGAAATCGTTGTCAAAACCGGTTCATGGCAAAGAGATGTTGCTTTACTCTTATAACCATGTCATGAATGGGTTCAGTGCTAGGCTGACACCATCTCAAGTGTCAAAACTCAAGAAATCTCCAGCTCATATTGCCATACACGAGGAGAAAATTGGCAAACTGTTCACCACGCACTCCCCTCAATTCATGGGATTAAGGCATTCTTCTGGACTGTGGAATGCGTCATCGTATGGTGAAGGTGTGATCATAGGAATGATTGACTCAGGAGTTTGGCCTGAGAGTGAAAGCTTCAATGAAAAAGGAATGCCGCCAATTCCTACAAGGTGGAAGGGAAAGTGCCAGAATAGCACAACTAATCCTTTTCCATGCAATAGGAAACTCATTGGTGCGCAAGTATTTATTAAAGGGATTCAAGCTGCTGATGAATCAGACTCCCCAGACGATTCACCAAGAGACTTCTTAGGACATGGAACACATACATCATCAACCGCTGCAGGTAACCATGTACCAGGTGCAAGTCAATTCGGATATGCAAATGGCGTAGCTCGAGGCATTGCACCAGGTGCACATGTTGCTATGTACAAAGTGTCATCCGGAGGATTTATTGCAGAAAGTGATGTTCTTGCTGCTATGGATCAAGCAATTGCAGATGGTGTTGACATTATGTCATTGTCTCTAGGTTTTGATCATGTACCTTATTTCCAAGATGTCATAGCCATCGCTTCTCTTTCAGCAATAGAGAAGGAGATTTTTGTTGTTTGCTCTGCTGGGAATGATGGCGCCCCTAATACTACATTCAATTCTGCGCCATGGATTACAACAGTTGGCGCGGGGACACTTGATCGGAGTTTCATTGCAACGGTGACTTTAGGGAATGATCTAACACTCGAAGGACAATCAAAGTTCCCAGATCGGGTTTTAGTTGTAGATACACTTTTGTACTATGGCAAAGGTGATTTTGAAAAATCATGTAGCGATGGGGCATTGAATATCAGTGAAGTCTTTGGAAAAGTGGTCATGTGTGATAACAATGGCAGTAGTACCATTTTTGAGCAAGTGAGAGAGCTTGCAAGAGTTGAAGCACTTGCAGGAATACTTATTACAGACGAGACCCTTTATAATATAGATGAACTCGAAATCCCCAGCCTGATTTTACCATCTTCTTCAGGTGCTTTGATCAGAAAGTATGCCATAGAGGCAGCTGATGACGCAAGTGTAAAAATTATGAGATTCGTGCTCACAAGTTTTGGCACAAAGCCAGCACCACAAGTGGCTTTTTTCTCTTCTAGAGGACCAGACCCTGTCAATCCAAATATTCTAAAGCCTGATATTATTGCTCCAGGGGTCGAAGTGTTGGCTGCAATCCCACCAATAGTTTCAGTTGAACAATTTGGCAACTATGATTTAGGTTCAGATTATGCATTTTTATCTGGCACATCAATGTCAGCACCTCATGTTGCAGGAGTGGCAGCTTTGCTTAAAGCTGTTCATCCTGAATGGAGCCCAGCAGCTATCCGATCAGCCTTGATGACCACAGCATATACCGTTGACAATAATGGAACTACTTTAACAAACCAATTTACTAGCTTATCTGGAACTCCTCTAGATTATGGTGCAGGTCATATCAATCCAAACAAAGCCATGGATCCTGGACTCATTTATGACATAGATTGGCAAGGTTATGTTGATTTCTTATGTGGCTTAGGCTACAATAACACGGAGATGAAAGCTATTCTTAGACAAAGCAAATGGAGTTGCAGCCAAGAGGGAACCGACATAAACTACCCATCTTTTGTTGCCATGTTTAGTGCAGACTCTCCAAACGTAAAGAACTTTACCAGGGTCCTAACCAACGTAGGAGATGACCAATCAGTTTACCAACTGATTACAGAAACAAGCCAGGGAATGACAATCAAAGTAGAGCCTACCACTCTAACCTTCACAAGCAAATATCAGAAGCAAAAGTTTGCTGCGAGTGTGCAGATGAATGGAAAAGCTCCTCCGGTGGCCTATGGTTATGTGAAGTGGATTGATCAAAATAACCACACTGTTGCAAGCCCCGTGGTGGTCCTGAATTCTTAACTGACGTTCTTAGTATGATTATTTATTAATAAATCATGTGATTGTTTATATTGAAGATTTAAATCCTTAAGATAGAGCATTCAGCTGTAGATTCATAAGGAAATAATGTTTTCAACTTCTTAATTCTATATGAACAAGCAAATATGAATTGGAATTTTGAGATCTCTTATTCATCACAAGTTCAAAACCAAACGTAATGGCCATACAATCATTCTGGAAATCTTCTTCTTTAACCAAAAAAAGAAAAAGATTAAAGTGAAAAATCTAACGATTCAAAAGCAGCACATCATTTAAAAGTAAATGACTAAGGTTGCATGCCAATTAAAAAGAAATGCCAACATAGAAATTTCTCTCCTGTAAAACCAATTTCCAATTTGTTTGAATCCTGATATCAGTTCTGTCAATTGAAGGTGACTTGTTCCAATGTCTCTTTCTTTGAATTCTCCAATCGAAACAACAAGGATTTACAAATATTATGAGCTTACATATTCATTTTTTTGTTGTTGTTGTTTATGTTCGTTTTTTCATTGTATTCGATGCTTATTGATAATTACAAATTTAATTTTAAAGTTAAAAATTTTAAATTTACACCCACTACTTTTTTTTTTTCAAATTGAATTGAATGGTATGAATGAAATTTGTTGTTTTCACTTGGGTTCTTGTGGATGGATGGATGTGGGTTTTGTCATGTATCTCAATCAAATTTGTTAAGTTAAATGGGGTTATTCATGGGAGTGTATTTTCAACAGAGCCCCAAACATATGACGTTCAGAAAAGCATATAACAAAAGAAAAATCAAGTTGCAATTTTTATTTTCTCTTTTCCGGAAAACTCTCCCTTGTACTTTTGAAGCTCAAGCATTGAAGTCCAGCTGCATTTATATTTAGGACCTTCTTGATCAGAATCAATTCTTTTCCAACTATGATGAATCTATGCCTGTTATTTATTTCCCAAGCTATCATTGTTTGTATATGCTTTTCTTGTTAAGTTCTTTCATTTTCTTTTCCATTTCCAAATCTTCATTATTCATTTCTCACTTTGTCTTTTTCCTTATGGCTTTGGACAAGGACACTAATAGTGATTTGCATGATGACTAAACCACTGAGGTAGAGCTTATCACTTTAAATTTGAATTCTAACTCCAAAATCGTTAAGCGCATTCGTGAGAAAGTTGCTAGACAAGAGGCAAAATAAGAGGAAATTCGTTGGGCTTGTCAAAAAGAGATTGATTTAACTTGATGAATGACGAGGGTTTAAAAGTAGTAAAACTACTAACACGGGACGGGGAATCAGTGATGTAGTGGGATGAGGAGGTAGAGACCTCTTCAACAATGAGGTTGAACTAAAAAAGCATAGCTTTCATTCAAGGTGAAGAACAAAACCTTAAATGAAGCTATGATCTTTGGACCTATTCGTCTGGTGAGGAACAAAACATAGCTTCCATTTCCAACCCCTGGAAATGTTGTTAATTATAACAAGAACTCGGTCCCAAAGAAATTAGGAAGAAACAAAATGAAAAATTATATAGTTAACAAACAACAAGTTTGTGGGTATTGAAGTAAACTTTCTTCAATTAAGGGGTCCAAAATCCAGGCTTATCATTCATTTTTTGCCAAATCTGGAATCCAGGTAAAGTTTGATCCGCAATCGAGCTTTTATGTTGTGAAAGGGATTCTCAATCAGCAGATGACCAGGCAAATCTCATATAAAGTTTCTAACCGAGGAAAGCAAGTCAAAAAAGGAAAAGCATTATCAGAAATTTTAAGGGCTATTCGGAAAAGAAAACAAATCATACAAAATAAGAAATGATTCCGAGCCGATTCCTAGACCTTTAGCTGTCAAGGTTTTTCTCATGCCGTAAATAAAAGCCCCCACTCCCATTAAAAGCTCGGATAGAGATGCATGTGAATTGTAGGACCCAAATCTTTCATCTTGTTGAATGAGCTCTCTTTTATGATCAGGTTTATGGAAAAGAGCTCATTTGAAGATGTAATAAAGCTGAATCTACCAAATAACTCACATGGTTAAGATTTCTGGAATATGCTTGGACACTCAAGTTACTGAAGTATCCAAGGAGATTGTGTCAAGTTTAGAGAGAGAGAGAGAATAGCATAAAATGAAAATAATGACCTAATGTTTTTAACTCTAATCAGTGAGTCAAGCTGTGTCTGAACAAGAGAGGCTTTTCTGTCATGTAACCAATGAACAACGCTTTAGTCATGAGCCTTGTGAGCTTATCTTTATCTTTATCTCAAGAGTTTTGGACTTTGAAAATAATGAAAATAGCATATCCCCACCTAACTTAGTACAAAAGGTATTTTGTCATTTAAACAAGGGGAATCTATCAAAGTTCAAGTATTTGTTTCAACACTTAAAACCAATATCTTTTGTAACAATCTTGTCGTTTGTCGGCAATTGAGTTACAAAGAAATTAACTGATTCCGGCTTGGCATTAAAAAAAGAACTATCACATAATCAACTAAAACAAAACAATAGTTGGTATTTAGCATTAAAGGTGGTAAAATGGTATTCATGGCCTGCCTACAGCAAAATATTACTACTTATGTTAATGACATCAAAAGCCAAATCACTTGGTAAAGTTACAGCACCAGATGAAACTATATATGCGAAGAAGCAGTATTACATGCACTAAATAGCAAATGACATACTGAAATTGGCATAAAATACCTACATAATCTACAAAAAGAAAAAACAAATTGCATTTAAAGACAACATGAATCATGTTTATACATGTACAGGGAAGGAAAAGTAGTGTGATTGCCTGAGCTAGCTCTGGATGTAAGGAATTAGCTGAAGAAAATGTGCCAATTCACCTTAACTTGAGTTTGCAAAGCTATGGCTCTTCAGATTCTTGTTTTCTCCATATTGATCTTTTAGTATGGGCGCCACTTTCATATCCACTACTGTCACCTGATTCATTTACAGGTTTATCTGTCAATCTATCCTTCACGCCATCTCGTAGTGACCGCATGTTTTCCCTTCCAGCTCTGCGGTCCTGAAATTTAAAAGCGGAAAGAAAAAACAGATGAAACAGAATAATCTGGTAATCAATATACCATGTAGCCGAATAACACCGACACGTTTTGGAAAGATGTATATGTTCAAGAAATGTGATTTTGCAAAAGCATTATCTAGAAAAGGTTGGACCAAAATATCATCCAATAAATTCTAGAGGTTCATGGGGACTTTGTTCTTCCATTTCCCAATTGAACTCGAGCATCACTAGAAGTGGCAAAGCTCGTCTTGGTTTTCTCATCAATAAGGAAACTAATGAATAACAGAGTATGCATGAAATGGTTACATTTTGCTAACCTAAGCGATTTTAAAATATGATTTGTTCTATTAAATTGACAAAACTATATTGCCTTAAAAATGAAACATCTAGGAAAAATGCAAGTAAGCAAAAATCGTATGACAAATCTTTGATAATCTAGTTTGTCTAGGAAATGCATGTGCTCCTTCACCATATTTTTAACAATCACAAGCACAGAGATATACATGGTTAAAACTCAACAATGGTAAGTGTAAAATAAAAATACGAATGCAAATCATGATGTTACTATCATTAGGTACAAGCATCAAAGATCGATGTCGACTTACATCTCTAAACGGGAAGTCATCAGCCTCGAGCATATGAATCACATGCCCCATCTTAGGCCTTTTCTGAGCATTTGGGTCCACACATCGTAAAGCGACTAAAAGGGCTCGCTTCAGTGCTCTAGAAGAAGGTTTTTCCGGTAACCTTGGATCCAAAACACCCTCTGCATTCCGATTGGTAACCATTGCTTTAAGCCACTCGACCAGATTTACCTAATACGTTAAAACCACTTACATACATTGAAAACAGAAAAGACCAAGAAAAGCCATCTAAAAGTTATCATAGGAACACATTATCAACTGACTAAATCAATATCTACGAACCTCTCCTTGAGGCCGGCTATAATCTACTGGATTTCTGCCAGAAATTAATTCCATGAGAAGAATGCCAAAGCTGTACACATCACTTCTCTCATTTAACATGCCAGTGCTAGCATATTCAGGAGCCACATATCTACAAAACAGAGCCAGTACAAATGGATCAGCCATGACCAAATCACAACATTAGATGAACAATTTTCACAAAAGAGAAAGTTTGACTTACCCAAATGTTCCCATCACGCGAGTTGTCACATAGCTCCTTTCCGAACCCAAAAGCTTCGCTAGGCCAAAGTCAGATACTTTTGGATTCCACTGCTTGTCAAGCAAAATATTGCTCGACTTGATATCGCGATGAACAACTTTAGGCTCAAGTCCCTCGTGCAGATATGTCAACCTAAATCAAGTTTCAAATTTGGCAGACAACAACATTGTCAGCAAACATGGAGGAAAAAAACAAGGCCAATTCAAGCTGTGTTAACATTATCAGTTAACCAAAAGTTTACCCTTTTGCGGTTCCAAGCACTATATTCATACGGATCTCCCATGTAAGAGGACTGCAAGGCCCAACATCTCCATGAAGCCATTGTTCTAAATTCCCATTGTCAACGTACTCATAAACAAGCATCCTATAGCCACCAATTCAGTACGTTAGCTATCCTTGCATGATACTGAGATTTTGCAATTCAAAAAAAGTTGAAAGCACTAACATAAAATCCAAACTTTAAATGCAGCAAATTAACACAAAGAGTACCTATGAGCTCCTTCCGCACAATAACCAAGTAACCTCACCAAATTCTTATGTCGTACGCGTCCAATTGCTTCCACTTCAACCTTAAACTCCTTTTCAGCTTGGCCCCTAAAGAGAAGTACAAGAAAGAACACAACAGAAACTCAATTTCCCCAACAAAACACTCCATGCAGTGAACCTTTCTATCAATTCTGAGAAAGGTACACTAATCCAAGAAATGCATAAGGGGAAAAAAGAGAGAAAAACTCCCAAATAGCCTGCAATTTGTCAAAGAAAAAGATAGCTTTTTTTTTTACCTATTATTTAGTAGATTCTTCACAGCAACTTTTGTATTATCTTCCAAGACGCCACGGTAAACAATTCCATAGCCGCCTTCACCAATCACATTCTCAGCAGCAAATTCATCAGTAGCCTCCTCAAGCTCTCTCAAAGTATACCAATGTCCCCACCCCAAGTGGGAAACTTCCGGAACCGCCATAATCGCCGTCCCCTGATCACCAGAACGGGACTCACCCGATCCATGACCCGACCCGGCTCCACGTTCCGGATATGCAATCCGATGATCCTTTCCTATCTCAATGTGGATTCTGTTGCGGCCAGAGATAGCGCTGCTGTCTTCTTCTGAATGAAGCACCAATACATGGTCGGATTCTGGAAGTGGGTCAGGGTTTGAAGCTTGGTGAAGCTTGGCGTCAGGATTGGAATGACGAGATGGGTCGACCCGGATTTCCTGAATCTCTTTGGAAACACTGGGGATAGTAGAGTTATGAATAGGCTTAAAGCTGCCGTTGTGGCTGCTACCGGTGGCTTTGTTCTGGCGTTTAGAAGTGAACCAAAGGGAGATAAGGAAGAGAACAATGACGATAGCAGCTCCAACGCAGATTCCAAGAACAACCCACAAACGCAAACCGAAAATTGAGGTGCGCTTCGAGAGCTGATCGTTTAAGAAGGAATAATCAGACATGATTGCTCCTCCTCCTCCTCACTAGTTACTCGGGTTTCGTTTCTTTAGCATCTGAAACACGGTCAAAATTGCAAAGTAATCCCTCCGTTCCTTCCTTTTTGTGAGGTGGAGTGGAACAACTGCTGAAGGGAATGAGGCTAAATAATTGTAAACGAACAGTGAGAGAGTCAAAGAAAGAGAGAGATTTTAGAAGCGAGTTACTAAGAGAAAAACGAGAGCAGCAGCTGGCATGATGCGACTTCTAGAATTTTAATATGGGAAATTTTGGCAAAACCCCTCCACTCAATTTAATGCTCTCTAACCTTAATCTTAGTATAGTGGAAGATCAATTATAGTCAAGCATATATTCATGCCATGTTATTATACTCTACATATTTTACCTTGAATATTACTAGAAAAATCTTTAGGATACCTTTTCAATTTTTTAAAATTCAACTTCTAAAAGAATTATTTCTTTATTTTTAAATCATTAACTTATATAATTACATTTTTTATCTGAAAATGATTTTATCTATATATAATATAGGAGAGAACAAATTAAATAGAATTTTCATTTATTATATATTATATTTTAATTAACAGATTTAGAAAACGATTGGATTCACATAAAAGTGGTTGAGAATGGGAACTATTTAGTCTAATTAATATAATTGTATCTTCAATTTTAAATTAATAAAAATTTGATTGTTTGTGGGGCAGGAAGTATAAAGGAAGGTGAACCTCTTTTGACTTTGGTTTCTGGCTGTGCTCTTCTCCTTTAATTATGTGTTCTTTTAATTAAATAAGCTTGAACTTGTCTTGTCTTCAGCTCAGGTTTCCTATTTTTGGATTATTATATGTTTTTCACTGCTACTATTTTCTTATTATTTTACACCAAATTTTATTCCTACTTTTTTTAATCCTACTGTTCTCACGAGAGTAAATAGTTGTTCTAAAAAATAGTATCTTTTATATATTGATTTTTTTTTATAATTATTTACACGAAACTTTAGTTGTGGTTTAAACGTATACATTAGACTTTAATTTTAATTTATTTGTACATATTTAAAGAAATAAATATATTTATTTATTTTCATATTAGATTAATATAATTATTTGTGTGTACAATATATAAACGTAAAATGGGGCTATGTCAATAATATTGCTAGTGGTCTGTAAAAATTGAAAACAAACCAAAGTTCCATGTATATAATTGCGCAAAATCAAAGTGCACGTGTAATTTTGATATTTATCTCAAAATTTTATATAAGATAGATATTTTTTTTTATTTCTTTACTATGGAATAATAATTAATTATTCAACTAACTTTTAGGTCAAATCTTGTTATTGGTCTTCATACTATGCATAAGTTACAAATTTATTCATTGTACTATAATCTGGTAAATTTTTGTTTTTGTACTTTTTAAATTTTAAATTTTCAATCATGACCCAAACGGTAGTAGTTAAATTTGTTAGGTCAAATTTTGCTATTAGTCCCTCTAATATATGTAACATGTGTATTTAGTTCTTGTACTCTAATTTAATAATTTTCTTAATTTCTATATTTTTCAAAATTTGAAAAATCAATATTAATCAAAACGAAATTAATTAAATCCATTAATTATAGAAATACTAAGCCGAACATGACATTATAGGTGATAATATATTTGTCGCGTAAAATTTAAAAAATAACACAATTTAATTGCTGCAATTTTAGGTCAGATATGGAATTTTAAAATCTAAAGA
Organism: Gossypium sturtianum; assembly: GCA_025698515.1. NCBI lineage: Eukaryota > Viridiplantae > Streptophyta > Magnoliopsida > Malvales > Malvaceae > Gossypium > Gossypium sturtianum. The sequence goes on along the minus strand of CM046955.1, from coordinate 148,904,534 downwards.
AAGAAAAGCTAAATACATAGCTTACATATATTAGAGGGAGTAATAGCAAAACTTAACCATCTTGTTATTACGTCTTATTTTGGCAATCGTCATACGTGGCATGGCAAAAGGGTTAACCACTTGGGCTAACTTTTGGGTCCACTGCCTTAGATGGGTCGTTTATGCCAGCGTTGCCCATCCACCATCACACGTGGAATGGTGGCTGCCCTCCATCTATCCATTTGTCAAGTTTTCAATTCAAGAAATTACAAAAACGTAAAGTTTATTTAATAAGACAAAACAAAAACAACAGTTACATTCATATCTCCCCAAATTGATATATTAAAAAAACTGTAAATGACACGTATAACTTAAAATTACCACCATCTCATCTGACAAAGAACATAAGACAAAACAAAGCTTTAGAAGCAAATGCAAAACATTGCTCGGCAGAGTTACGTGTCGCATCAGTGCATGAATTGTCAGTATTACATTTGTAATACGAATCAAAAAGGCGCAAGGCGATCCTTGGCGTTTCCCTTTTTTAAGACGATTCGTCACATGGGGAGAGCAGTCACAATTTTGGCTTTGCCTCACATGTATACAACCCCTTTGCCTTTTCGATATGCAATACTAACAACGCCATCGAATTAAAGGTGCAAACCTAAGGGTTAGCAACAAGGATCCGTCAGGTTGCCCACTTGACAACGAAAATTCTCCGACAATGTTCACGTCGGCTGCCTAATGATTAAAACAATGATTTGGGGTCATCCTCAAATGTCACTGATAGCGTTCATCTCATGATTCCAAGGCATATATACTGTTAGGTATGACAATCAATGGTAAGCAAAGAAAATAATTTTAGCTTTGTGGGCAAATTTGCTGGCATCCTTTGTTTGCATTATCCTTCACCAAGGTGAAAAAGGCAAAAGGAGAAATATAAGTGGGAATTGATCAAGAGAGTTTTCATCATGTGTCTAGACTTGGAGGCCAAGCGAAGGATATCCCAAACCAAATTAATATTGGGGAAGTAAAGTAAAATTTTATATATACCCTTTTCGTCTTCAACATCATCAGAAATTTCAGGTTTGGACTTGAATTGTTAGCTTGAAAACGATTGTCACCGAATAGCAATGGATTTGCCTCAGCTATTGGGGATCCCAGAGTAAATTCAACATAACCAACCATTGTACTGTAATAGAAAGTACTGACTGACCAAGCTTTTGTGTTGATTTTCTCGTCCATATTGTTACCATGAATTTCAATCTCTCCTGCAACAAGCTTAAATTGTGTCCTCCACCGACAGTGGCTTGGGAAATTGTTCAAAACGCTCCACTGGCCCTAATCCAAGAAAACAAAACGAACCCCACGTTGTCAGGCAAAGTAGTTTAATACGGCAGACATAATAATCCCCCTTAACTGTATAGAATCAATTACAGATTCTAGCTATTGAAGTGCACAATTTCTGCACCGACTACTTATTTCGAATTTCGATGGAAAGCTGTCTTCTAAAAGTCAGAGAAAAGAATAAACAACATGTTCTGTAGATTTTTTAAGCTCACCGTGCCACGGAGGCATGGACCGTGATTTTCTTTCTAATTACATTGTCTTCACCGGTCATCATCATATTCAATTAATTAAACTTGTCACGTTTAGCCACCAATGGAAAATTATAGGCACAATATTTTATAAGTTTCCCTTGCATGTTTTAGACAGTGTCTGAAAGCAAGCTGGAGTTATTTGGGCTGAAATTGTTTTAGACAAGTCCATATGGTGCCATTTGTGTACACTAGTATCATTAGCTACATAATTTGCTTCATGTACTTTATTTTATTTTTCTTTCAATAAAAACAAATCCGCAGATCATAAAATGGAAAATTGTGCATTCAAGACCATGAGTCCGGTTTTTATGCTACTGGAAGGGGTTTTTTTTTTAATGCCATCTTAATAACTATGTGAATGAACCAGATAAAGCTTTAATTTCAACTAAAAATCAACATAATCAGAGAAAATATTAAGAATGGAATATGTTCTATCTATTCACTAATCCAGATTATGCAATACATATAAAAAGTATTAAGGCATATATACCAGATGGCGGACATTTGTAATCAGGAGAGCAATCAATATATGAGTAAGAGGAAATCCATGAACAGACGTAGGAAAGAAAAATTAATGCAACTACTGAATAAGTACCATCCATGCATATTCTGCCAGCATATGGTCAAGGACAAGGGTAGAATCCCCTTTGCTCTTAATGACTCTTTATAATCATCTGCTACGTATATTATCACGAAAACATTCTAAATGCACCCAAATGTGCTAGTATTCAATTTTTTATGGGAAATTGAAAAGGAATTTCATCAGAAATAATGGCAAGGCCATTCCACGTATTCAGCATACATATACCAATGAAGACTACAGTTAGGCGAAATGTCGCCGTAGGTGAAGCTGTGACTGGTGAAATTGTGGTTGAAGATCAGGTACCGATAACAATTTATGTATTTAAAATTTTATCTTTTAAGTGTTTTTGTAATTATCAAACTCTGATCAAAGAAAAAAAACAACCACATTTGTAAATACATTCAATTATTTAATTCAATGGTAAATATATTATATGTATTAAATTATGTTAGAAAAAAATTATATAAAAAATATATTTATAAAAGATTTATTTAACAATTGAATCATAAGTGGAGCGATATAAAAGTGTGAGTATTCACTAATTCTGTGTTCAATCTAAACTTTTAATTTATTTTAAGTTGTGAATCTTAGTTGTTTTATTTAAAGATTTTATAACAACGTATTAAAAGATAAAAGCACTATTGTAATAATTTATAGGTATAAAGATAAATTTATCCCTTAACATTTACTCTCTTTTCTTTTTTTTTTTTCTTTTTGGATTTTTTAGGTCATTTTGGCCCTCAACCTTTAAAATTTAACCAATTTGCTTACTTTTTTTTATGGAAAAATTGACTAAACTGTTAAAATTTTAATGGCATTGATGTTGCCACTAATGTGGCAGTTCATGCATAATTCATAAAAATTCAAAAAAAAGTTTAATTAAAAAATATTTAAAAAGTAACAAAATTCAAAAAAGTTCATAAAAACTTTTAGAAAATTTATCCATGTTATAAGCGTGTAATAACCTAATTTTCAGTGGTATCGGAAACAGTAATTTCAAAACCCCATTTCTGATGTCCGAGCTCATAAATATTAAATATTGATATTTACGGGGTTATTATAAAAATTTATTAAAGTTTGGTCCAGTAATTTTATTGAATTGATAGTTAATTAATGTATAAGGACTAAATTGTAAAAGTTTATCACTATAGATTTTTAAATAGTTGAAGGAGTAATTAGACCATTTTAGTAGTTATTGTGGCATGTATTTGTATATGTTAACTTGAAATGATAGTTTTAATTTCAAACTTCACTAATGTTTTGTTTTGGTAAGGTTAATGCCTAATTGTACATATATCTAATTGTATATGTATATTTTGGTAACATGTTGAAATATGTTGTGGCAAATTGAAATGGCATAAATGGGATATAATTTGGTATGTTTCAAGAAGTTTGAGATAGGTAAATGTTTGGCATTTGTCAAATAGTTTGGTTTGAATGTCATGTTATTGGAATGGAATGTTTAATGGTCGAATAGGTGGCATAATTTGATGTGGGAATGATTGAGATTATTGTACAACCAGGTATGCACAAAATGAAAGGATTGTGTGGTAGTCATGAGATAGGTATCAAATGATTCAAATTTTACTAAAAATAGAGTTCATGTCCCGACGAACAATCTTCATCGTCGCAACGTCGATCGACAGTGAGTCATGCCCTGACATCAAGTAGCCTAAGTTAACACCCCTAACCCACATCCGTCGCCAAAACAGGGTTACGAGATGTTACTGGAGTTTACAGAAAAATTATAGATAATTCCACTATTTACTTATGTTCATATCAAAGTTGTCCACTTGAGTCGTAGTCACTAAATTATTTATATCTAGAGCTACAGAATTCTAAATTAAGACCCGCTTAATGTTTTTGAAACTAGACTCAAATATCTTTCTACCATAAAAATTTCAGAATTTATAATTTAGCCAATAAGTACAGTAAAATCTTCAAATTTATATTTGTTCTTCTGTTTGACAGCTTCGACCTTTCTTCACTAAAAATTAATTATCTCTTAATACGAGATTTGGATGATGTTTCTGTTTGTTTCTATTGAAAATAGAATGTTTCCATTTGTTTCTATTGAAAATAGACTCATTAAGAATTTAAACATATAAATTTAAACCTCTAATTATTTTTTTAAAATTTTTGATGATTTTCCAAAGTCAGAATAGGAAAACCCGAAATCATTCTGACCTTGTCTCACAAAATTTATTATATCTCATAATTTACAATTCCGTTGCTTACACCATTTCTTCTATGAAAAACTAGACTCAATAAAATTTAATTTAATGTTTTATTAAATCTCTAATTCGATTTTCACAATTTTTGGTGATTTTTCAAAGTTGAACCATTGCTGCTGTCCAGGAACTATTTTAATGCTAATTTTACTCCTTCATGATTCTTTGTATTAACTTTTATTTAGACATACATAATCATTATACTTTTAGGCACCTCTTATGCATATTCGACTACTATGTTACCTCTCATCATTCAATCACATCAACATTATAAGACAAATCATGCAAATACCACAATACCAAAACGCAAACCAAATAAATGACTAATATCTACATAACACCTATAGACTAACATTTAATCAAAATAACCTATACATGCCATTATAACCAAAATCAAGTCATCCATAATTGCCGATAGAACCAATGGATAGTGTGATATGGCTCCGATAAGCTTCCAACCGTTTGAGCTCCCGATAATCTGTAAGATAGATAAATAAAACAAACATGTAAGCAATGAATGCCTAGTAAGCTCGTATAATCTTTAATCATACTAATTTATTTCAATTATAAAACTTTACATATAAAAAATAACTCATTATTGTTACTGTAATACTTATAAATTGTTCTCACTAATTCACAAGGTGAACTCATCCATAGTATCACTCATAGACATATACCCTCAAGCTTAGTAAAATTTTATATAACTTTAACTCTTTTACACTTATTTCATATGCATGTCATTCAGCCATAGTTACAAGTTAGTGCATTTAACCAAGCCATTTTCATATTGGACACATAATAAGTCATTTCATAAGAAATTTCATAATTTAAGCCTTACCATTATTTCATGAGCACTAACTTACTTTCACTTAAATACTTACCTTTTTAGTGCTTCAAATAAATAAATATACTACTATTCAATCAATAGCTTGGCACTTGCCTAATCATCAAGCAACAAAAATAGTTAGCGTACTTACACATCTTACATATAAATTCAATATTGATAAACTTACTTTCTCGGCATATCACACTTGACTAATATATTAATTTATTAAATTTTTGAACTCGCTTGTCGGATTTAGTGATTCCGAATCACTGTTTCCGACACTACTGAAAATCAGGCTGTTACAGGTCACGACATGACAAATTGTTTGACAACGTCATGACGTCGGTCTTGAAATTTTGAAACTTTACAGTTTGGTCCTATTTCATGCTCGGGTCAACAAAAAGAGCTTTCGTAAGCTTGATCAAGGCTCGAATTTAATTGTGTATCATAACGTGAAAGTGTTTATGACATGATTGTATGTTTGAATGATTTATTTATGATGTATTTTGTAGTAGTTGCTTCAAAAATGAATGTGACATCCTATAACTTGGACCCGGTGATCGGATCGGGCAAAAGGTGTTACACAGTGAAATATATGTGAGCTGCCACATCAATGTCATTAAAATTTTAACAATTTAGTCAATTTTTCCATAAAAAAGCTAGCAATTAGATTATATTTTAAAAGTTGGAGGATCAAAATGATCCAAAAAATAGAATAAAGGCCAAAATTACAAAATAAGTAAAGTTATGGGCTAAATTTATATTTATGCCTAACTTATACTACACTTTTTGGAACAAAAGAACAATAAATTATATTTTTCTAAAATAACAATTATTACTTGAGGGTGTTCTAAGCCCTAAATAATTACTAGAGACTTGAATCTAAGACACCATAATCCTAAAGATATCTACTTTATCATTTCAATCAAAACCTCACTCATTTTTCACATTAATTTTTATAAATATTATTTTATCATAACATTTTTTTTTACATATGACCCTATTTGATAGTGTTCCAAAAAAAAAAAAAATCAATCAACTAAAAATTAATAAGGCCTACTTATTATTTCATTTCATTTATGATTATATTATCATTTATCAAACATTTTTAATTGCATTCAGTGTTTTTTTCTCTCCTTTTGGAACAATGAAAATTTGAACTCAAGCTAATCTTGAAGAAAGTAAACACCTAATCAATAAGCCACAACTTTAATTCATACTCGGTATTTTATTTTAAGTAATATGCCAAACAAATTTTATTAATTAAATTCAACACTAAACTTTTCAATACTTTTTTTAATATTTAATATTTTAATTTATTAAATATAACTTATATCGAAATAATCTAATATTTATTATTCTTCTCCGTTGCTCAAAATATTAAAAGAAGAGTAATAGGAAAATAGAGATTTGTTAAATAGAAATTTGGGGCCACCGGGGAAGTATTTCGCAGAAGGATATTAGATACCGAGACCTGTCAAACAACAAAGCACTAAACAAGCCATGACTCAAGTTCAGCTTAGGTTTTGAATTGAATCCTTCTCTCAATCATTTATAAAATGAAAACGTGTGTTGTTTAAAAACGCATTATTATTATTATTATGTTGATACATGTTATCAAGTATCAACCAAGATAGAGGAGGAGAGGGGACGGTGCTATTTGCTAGTTAAGTGCAACTTACCAAAGCTTTTTGAAGATTCTGTAAATGCAAAAAGGCTGATAAAGAAGCAAATAAAACTTTGTTCTTTAATATATAAATGCCAATCATCAGTGCTGGGCAAAACTAACACTCCTTCACTGCAAAGAATCTTTATATCATATAATATTAACTTTACGAGACACCCCCACACTGTCCTTCAGGGACCACTTCCACTTCAATCCGGGTTACAAGGAAATGCCCTGTTTTTCATTACTCAAACAATTAATATGTGGTTGAAGAAACTGCTACTTGTTAGCCATTTAAGGTCGTCATTCCAACTAAATGTGCCTTCATTTCAGCACCGAGAAGAAAGATTCCCACTTTAACGCCATAGAGATAGTAATTATAATTATAACTTTATGCAGGGGTAGGGGGGGGGGGAATGAGGCATCAAATCAATTCCTTAGTGTCAACCTGTTACAACTTGTAACATAAAATAACCTGAACAAGTATAAAATGTTATCAGTTTGAATATAATTTGTAGATTCTATGGCGCTTGAAGCAGAGGAAGAGTTCGGTCTCGGTTTTATTATTGTACATGCTGTTTCTTGGGGGAATTCTGCTTTGGCTAAGACACGCCTGATGAAGAGCTATTCCCACCATGATTCATCTCTAATTCAATCTGTGATCTGCCTTCCTTACAAATTTCCTTTACACGCACAAAAAACAAAGCTTCGCATTAATCCCTCAAGTTTTCTGAGTTCTGATAGATTCATCACATCTACATGTTAATGCTAAAATTACCTTGGAAGAGGTTGAGTGGGTGAAGGATCCATAGTGTGCCCCAGCAGGTGATTCAAAACCAATTGAAGCTTCCAAATTAGACATGTTAGCTACAGAAGGTGCAACAACTGGCAGATTTGAGATGGTGCATGGATTCGAAAGTTTAAAATGTGTATTCATCGAGCTTTCTTCGTTTGAAGAAAATGTGCCTGCTCCAATGTTGGGACTGAAGAATCCATGTCCCTCATCATAGCCCAAGCCTGTGGGAGGCATTTGCATTGGCTGTGGTACTCCTGGTAAGCACATTGGGTACAAACTCAATCCATTTCTCATCGATAACATCTGTAAACAGCCATGAAAACAAATCAAGTTGGCTACTCATGATTCTAGCTCAGTTTGTAATTGCACCATAACATCTCACAAACCAAACTAAAGATTTAAAAGTAAATCCAATATTTATCATTTATTCTACACTCATGTTTAAGGGACTTCCACGCCATCATGTGAAACAAATTAAAAATCTTATGAACATCAAAAAGTAAAAATGTACATAAATAAAGCAAATCCATTTCTCTTCGGATCATGGCCATGGCCATCACCAAAAAATAAAAATGTAGGCATGAAATTAAAAGCATTGGTGCCTAACATCTCCTTTCCTCCCATTCCCAGGCTTGGTAACATAAACACCAGGTTTCTCCATTGCATGAGCAAAGTCATAGAAACCTAGAGTAATTGTATAGAGCACAGTGCCTGCTTCCTCTACGTAAATTCTGGGTAATACACATTATCAAATTCAGACAGTGACATGACATTGTTAAATGCCAATATTGCAGGATCTTTAATAAATCCACATAGATTTTCTTCAGTGTTCCGGGAAGCTTAAGATTATATGTGGACCAATTGGTTTAGTCTTGCCATAGCTGTAAAGCCAATTAGCAAACTTTTTCTAATGTAAAAATCTAATAGGCGGTTACAATAAATCAAGCATGTCATGTTAGCTCCAAGGACGTTTCCTTCAACCCTGGAGACTTGTTAGAGAAGCTCTTTGCTCTATGGAAAACTGTGCAGGAAGGCCCACCAACCCGCACGATGAGGTTATGGACAGCAAGGCTAAGCAAAGTAGACCATGTCAGGGCAGCCAGAGAACCCAAGAGCAGTTTTAGCATACACAATGAATCAAAAGCAACTCCTAGAGAAAAAATATTGATTCTGTTGTTAAAACTCAGCTTTGTTGAGGAGATTAAGGCAAAGGCTATCACAATCATCCACCATTTAGTCATGGGGAAGAGGCAGAGGTTGGCAGCTGAACAGGTGGAATAGCAGATCTGCTCTGTAGTTAGGGTATCTTGGATGATCTTTTCAAAGTCAATGCACGATTGCTTAGTTTGGAGAGAGCTTGACTTCTATTAATGGAAAGTAAACACAGAGAGGAGTCAAGGAGAAAAGGAAAGATGGAAGCCATCGCCATGGGGAGAGGAGAAAAACAGAACTCTCCTGCTACCTGCTGAGGAGGAAAATGGAACTTGCCTATGGAAGACAAGACAGGATTATGCGTATCTAATAAAATAAAGCAAAAGGTAAGGTTCTTTCTGCTTGAAATAATAGAATGTGTTTTTTTCTTTAATTTAAATTTTAAGACGTACATAGATTTGCTTGTTCTCTAACCATCTTCTTTTGGCTTTTTTTCCTTTCTTTCTTTAGTATTCCGGAGTTCTCTCTTCTTGAGAGTGGTAGATCTTGTTACTTAACCATCAAATATTGAATTACAATCTTCATTTTATAGGGTGATGATTTAAGGATCTAAGGCTAAGAACATTACAAAGTTCAGGACATAAATAGATAATAGTAGACGTTAAAAATAAACAATGTAGTAGTAATACTAAAATATAGAGAGATATCAACTCCTACCAGTTCTAAAATCTAGAAAGGCATAGAAGCTCTAACACGTGATAATTAATACTAATAATTGAAAACGACATTGTAAATTGTAATACACCAAAATTGGAAAACAGAAATGGCAGAAACAGAAGAGGGCACTCACCTGTACTTGAAGCTGAAGTTGTTTCAAATACTCGATCGCCTCGTCAAGCATAGAAGCTTTATCCGTCTATCACTCCAAAAACGATCCAAATCATCAATTTGAAAAAAAAAAAGCTTTTTTTTCATTGGTTGTCGAAGTTTACAAGTACCTTGTTAGAGTTCGGGATTAGATTCTGTAAAGCTTTCATTTTCTCATTAATCCGACTCCTCCTCCTCTGCCAAACAAAAACAATCAAATATCTTATAGATTTTCAATTTCTTTTCAAAAGTAAAATGGTTAAGAAAGTCAAACCTTTTCCGACAAATTATGGACTTCGGCTGCTCTGCTGCGCTTCGATGAACTCCGTGGCCGTTCTTGATTTGATGGCACCTCCGATGCGTCCGGAACCATCTAGATTAAAATAGTAATCTTAATCTAAAACTTCACAATTGGAGAAAAAAATCTAAATCTTTCACAGGAGGAGATCTTTGAAACTTTAAGAATATTATTTCAAATTGTTTTACCTCGCTGTCATAACTGAAATCGCAGGCAGAAGATAACGCATTGTCAGCGCTATCTTTAACGTTGGCTCCAAAATACGTTTCAGGATCAGAGATATTGACTCGAGGCTCTGATTCGATTCGAACAGCCAATCCGCCGAGCCGGTACCGATCCATAACCGGAATTCCCATCCCCGCGCCGGAGTTAGCAGCCGGCGTTGAAATTCCCGGCACTTGAGACGGAAAAGAGTGAATGTTCTTGCCCTTGAATTGCATGCACGAAGATGATGAAGATGACGAAGAAGAGGAATTGTGAAGGAGCTGGTTAAGGATAGTGGAGATTTCTTCAATTTCCGGATTCGAATAAGGAGCGCCACCGTACAGATCCGCCATGAAAACGAGTCAGAGAAGAAATTAAATAGAATCTAAACGCAAGAATAAGAAAGAGGAAACGTTTTCTGATCCACTTGCTCTTCCTTTTCCTTTTTCTTCTTCTTTTTTTTTTTGTTTGTTTTATCTTTTTCTGTGCTGATTTTGTTTGGATCTTTTCGTTATTGTTTTTTCTTTTTTCCCAAAAAGAAAAAGGAAAATAATATATGAAAATTCTGAAGATGATGATTACTTAAATAACAGAGTCTGAAGCTTTAGCTTTTATTCCCAAAGTTGCATAATGAAAATTCGGATTAATCTCCCGCCCTAATTAAAACGGACCGTCCAATATTTTTATTATTTTCTTTTAGGGTCCTCCTTTTTATATTTATTTTGAATTCACCACAAACATTTCACAATTTTCAATTTTGTCCCCCCTTTGCAACTGCTCATATTGGAATTTTTAGTTGTTTTTACCCCAATTCATGGGTTTCTATCTACAGCAAATAATCTAAGTTGATTCTCTGTGTTTGTCAAGATTTGATCATTTAGATTCCTAAATTCCACGAATCTTAAGACAACAAGAGCAATTGTGATATTCTATTTACAGGAAAAAGAATCACGTGACATAAGTTGATTATTTTTAGTACTTTGCGAGAGCTAATCATTTCCACTCTCAAATTCCATAAAAAAATGCACGTTGAGACAAACATCTAACAAGTTTCTTAATACAATAAATGCTTTTTTAATGTTCAATGAAGAACAAAACACAGAGCAAGTATATGAAAGTTAATCTTTGGATTATTATTCTATGTATTGATATTGTAATAAAAAAAATCTCTACAATTACGGTTATGATGTTAATATGTTTTACTTTTTTTTTCATGTCTCTTTTATGATTAATGTTCGAGTTTGTAATCATTTTCAAAGTTAAATATGCATTTCCCATCTTAACACTGCATACAATACTGGTTAGTAGTAACATGTGTCTTTTAATATATTAAAAAAACAAAAATATAAAAAAATTACAAGGTGCCACATTTAGAAGCGGATTTAGGGGGTTGGCAGGTGCCCCTGCCCCTTAAAATAGAAAATTACACTTTGGTCCCCCTAAAAATAATAAAATTTTGATTTAATCTTTTAAAAATTATAAAGATATAGACAATTTAATTTTGGCCTCCTAAAACTTTTTCCTGATCACATTTATTTATATTTATATACATTTTTTACTATACCCTATGACACATTTGTCAAACTTTCAACTCACTTGTGGAGTTTAAAAATATATTATTTATAAATGAGATAAATCTCAAAAATACGTATAAACTTGATTCAATGTGCAATGTAAATACATGAACTTTGATTTGGTGCAATTATACACATACATTTTGTGTTGTGATTGAAATGAATATATGAAAATTTGATTGTGATTTAATTATACACAGTTAAAGAAATAAATACATAATTTTTTTTTATATTAGGTAAATATAATTATTCGTGTATGCCATATATAATTACTTTAGTAATTTGTGAAAATTGAATCAATCAATTCAAATCAAATTTCATATATAAAATTAGACAAAATCATAATTCATGTATAATATTACATATCTAATCAAATTTTATATATAGTTTTGAGTTTTATCCCTTTATAAATAATAATAATAATTTAATATATTAATGCTCGAGGGTTGGAAATGATATTAAGGAACATTCAAGGGGCGTCGGTGTAATTAATGTAATCCGCTTTGATACTTTAAAAACAAGGTAGGAAGAAGAAGAAGACGGAAGAAAGAAAGAAAAGGAAAAAAAAAGTCAAAGGGACAGTTTCAGCCTTCACTGTCTTATCCAACCAAAACGTCAGCTTGGCCTGAAAACAGCATTAATTAAAAAAGGACTTACCCAATCCTGCAATTCCCGAGGCTCATTATTTTAGGTTGCGTGTTAGAAACAAGATGATCTGTCACAAATCAAACCATGGGATTACAGATAGATTACTCCCCCTTTTTCTTTCATTACCATCACCTAAAAGCTACAATTTGCAGAGTTTGGTGGTTGCTCTGGCAAAAGATTCTTTCACTCCTACCATGCCTATGCCTTTCAAAGTTAAACATAATCCATGTGAGATAATAATAATGATAATGGGGGATTGGTTCACATTTTGCCAATTATCTAGCAGGTTGAGTTTTAAACGACTTGTTAAGGTCGCACTGAAATGATGGTAAACTAACAACTCAAACAAGGGGGTATGGGTTTTGCTTGTTTGCGAGTTTATGTTAATTATGGAGGTTGCTTTCAAGCCTTCTTTATTGTCAAAGCATCACTCTTTTTAAGCTGATGACGATTGGTGTCAAAATCATCTCTGACAAGTGACCAAGCATTCCCCCTATCTCAATTTCAAGGAATTATTGAAGCAGACACAACAAAAACTTCAATATAATGAGGCTAATGATTTTAGACATTTCAAAGCTCCATCATTGAGGGCTCTTTAAATAATTTAGAACTTTGACATAATATATATATATTCCATTCAACCACAAAACAGAAATTGACAGAAATATGGTTCCCAACATCACCACCACTTTTCCCCCACCCAAAAATTGAACGGAACCAAAAAAGAGAGCATAAAAATATAAAGATAATCAATAATCTATGTCGCCAATGGGCTGAAGATTCCATACATAAAAACTAATAGTGCAAGTGCAATGATAGAATGAAAAAAACATAGAAATTAGCTTTTCTGTTCCCAGTGCTTCAAGCATTTGTGTTATCCACTCCACCCAGAAGATTTGCTTTGTTTGACATAATTGGAAGTAAAAATGGCTCAGGCAATTGAATTAGAATTGCCATGGATTATCTCGGTGTGAACACTCTTAAAAGGCTGCTTATGGCAAACATTTGAAGGCATCAAGTTTTAATGAGTACAAGCTTGGATGCCGCTTTTTCTTCGTCTTCTCATTTAGTCAGACCAGTTGTTTTACAAATGGGGCACAAGTTTTTGCGCAACAACCATTGTTTAATGCAATCGGCATGGAAGTTGTGGCCACATTCCAGTGTCCCAAGATTTTCTCCATCATTATATTCTTCCTGCAAGTTTGTAAACGAATGCTTATGGGGGTTCATAGAATCAGTAAGGAAACCGCAAAAGAGAAAAATTAATTACCTGACAAATACAACACGGTTCTGCCTCTGACTGAGCTCCTGGTGTACTAGAATACTTTTGTCGTTTCAGACGGTTTAATATGGCTTCCTCACTCAACCCTGTGCTTACATTACCAATTCGCTCTTCCAGAGCCAACAACTCCTATTACCCACACAAAAGTTCTACTATGAGAATGTTCACTCAGAAATGATACTAGATGTCATAGATGCCAAGAATATAAAGATTATACCTCATACGACATGTTATCAACATCGAGCCGCATATCCCTATGCCGGTCATGAATATCAGTTACCCCAAGAAATACTGATTGATCAAGGATCATAACATCCTGCCATAAAAACAGTATTAGAAAGAAAATGTCACTTGTTAGGTCATAAGTAAATTCTCATCCATAAACAACATTTGTGTATGACTATATTGACAAATAAACAAAATAAAAGAGAAGACAAAATCTTCATGCTTCCATGATTCAATTGATGAAGAACTGCTTCGAATTACACCATAAATATCAGAAACATTACCTCAAAACGCAAGTTCTCACCCCTACGCATGAGATCCAAGACATTGCGTATCTGCCCCATAAACAGAATGTCAGATCCAGTTAGGCAGTTCTTTGGTAGAACTTTTAAAATTGGCAAAGTAGGTTGTGCACGGGTAAAACAAATACTTTACAAGGTAAATGGCATTTGCCCTTGTTCAGTAAAAATAAAGACTAAAGTGCAACGAATGAATGATTGATTCATAGTATAGGTGCAAGCATTTTGGATAACAAGGCCTTACAGCATTTCTTTCAAACAAAAGCAACTAGGAAAAGAACAGCATATACATGTTCTTATCCACAATCAGCATGCATTATAATGCGGAAGTTAAAACTGGCAGCAAATCAAGTACTCGTAATGCCAAGGGAATCACCTGTATTACCTTATGTTTAAAATTTAAGGAAATGATAAAACTATCACAACAAGAAAAGATGCAGTTCTAGGGCAAACCTCGGATGCAAGAAGCCTGCTTCTTCCTTCAGTTGCAGCAGCCAAGGTCCGCAATGAATGGGGAATTCCTTGGAAGCCAGCATCTTGTCTCTCCAACCATGAGACTGACCTAGGGTATTGACGATGGTGGCCCTGATTAGGTACACCGGAGGAAAGCAGCATCTCTTCCGGGGAAGGAGGAAGTCCTGAAGAAAGTGGAGAATGATTGACATGGCCACCAGATTCAGCACCAGCAGAAGACATCAATGATCGACGAACAAGTTCTGACAATCTCCGCGGGTATTGCGGCGAAGGGTTGGGATGAGGAACCCATGTGGAAGCAGATGATGCATTGGCACCAGAACTTGAGCCACCTCGATATGTAGAAGCAACATTTCCAGGAACACTTGCATTTCCAGTGCCTAAACCTCGATTTACTGGATTCCTAACCATAGGTCTCAATTCCGGTGCAGGAACAAACATAGGATGATCTAATAGGTTTCTAGCAATGTTTCTTGATTGAGGCCCCTCACATGGTACAAAATCTCTAACCACAGATAAATTGGAACTTGAACTGCCGGCTCTTGAACCAGAACCTCCATTCCACCTAAATGGTTGCATATTTCTTGGCAAAGTTGGAACATGATTTACAACATTTAAGTTTTGTGAGCTTGCATTATCTGCCACCGGTGCTGACCTTAACTCAAGAGAATGATCGGTTGGAATAAGTCTTGATGACTGCTGAGAGGACAAAACAACAGACTGCCTGGCTGTATCACCTGTAGGAAAAATTGGTGGAGCAATAGGCTCTTGCATACTTGAAGGATTAATTCTACGGCGGAAATTCCTGTGAGCGCCCTCTGCAGGTGGTAAAACAATTGGCTCATGAATGCTGCTAGAAGCTGATCCTCTTACATCCAATCCAAGTCTAGGGTGCACCTGTCCCGAGGGAGCAGATATATTCACACTGCTTCCAGCGCTATAGCTAACAGGAAGTCCACGGCACCCACTATTTTCACCTCGATGAAAGTAGCTAGAACTTCCACTTGATGAGGACTGCCCAACATTTCCTTCAAGAGTTTTTCTTTTGCAGGATGCACGACGGCCCTCATAAGGGCAAACAGGTCTTCTATCATTATCACCCATGACATACCCACCACTTCCAGATGAAAGTAGAAAAGCTTCGGGACCAGTAAAAGCTGAAATCCGCTCATTTTCAGATCCACTAGGCTTATACAGATTAGACTGTTCTGTATCTTGACAGTTATTATCATCATCCATTAAGCTTGCATTCAAGTTGATATCCTGGGGAACTGTATTAGAATTGGAACTTTGGCCGAATAGAGTGCTCTGTTCATACCGCCGCTCTTCTAATCTAGGACCAGAACTTGAAGAAGCACTCATGGAAGATGACCACCCATGGTTCATTTTCCGCTCATTATGGCTTACGACACTCTGTGTGCCACTAGAGCTAGGCTCTCCCAAGCTGCACCGACCCAGCTCGTGATCCTCTCGAGCACTAGAGTTCCCATGTCCATTATTCGCATCATTAGCCGACAGCAAACAATCCGACAATCTGCTTTCAATGGGATTTCGGATATTATTCCAGCATACTTGCTGGTCTATAGCAGCATTACTTGATGAAGACCCATGATCAAATAAGGTTTCAGGCAAGGAACCAACAGTACCCCTTTGGCCTTGCATTACAACTTGTATGAACTTCCAAACAAATTATTGTGCAGTCCTGAACAATATTCCAATAGAAAATAAGCCACCATAAAATCACAACAAAGTAAGAGAGCAGGCATTAAATATGCTTCTAGGAAGTCAAATGAACTACAGGTGAAGTGGCAAAGAACTTGTGTTCAAGTCTAGTTGACAACCATCCTGAATTCGATCCATGGACAACCACTACCCCCTTCCCTTTATATAAAAAATGCTTCTAGAAAATGTCCTTGTGTAGAAAAATGCAGAACAAAATTTCATAAATATGCTTCCATCTATTTCCAGATTACTATAGCAAGAGAGTAAGTCAAGTCCGAGTTATGTTGCTTAGTAGAAATAATAGAATGCAATGAGGCTACAGAAGCAGGAACCAGAAATTACAAGCAAATGCAGTAATCAGGAGGAACAACAAGCAGTAAGTAATTAAGCCAAGTGGCCTCTCAACCTGCAACCACTGGTATAGGGTTTAGACAATGCAAATAAATCAACATAGAGATATAGATTGGTTCAGTGCAGAATAGCATCAACAAAGACCACCAAATGTGAAGATATCCCAAATTTAATCCATATAGGGTATTTAGACATTTATATACATCACAAAAGTTTGAAACCCCCATCCTAAACTAGGTCAACAAAACATAGAACCATAAAAAGGGCACAGAGGAACTAAATCTGAACAATAAAACATTAGGGAGGAACCAAAGCAGCAGCAATAAGACAGCAGTTATTTCTCTCCTATAAACAAGAACCATAGAGAAGAAAAAAAAAAAAAAAAAAAAAAACAGAACCCTAAACTGAACGCATAAACAAGACAGAGGCATTCCAGTTGTAGTTAATTCTCTCCTATATTTTTCCCTGAGCAGTCAGCAACCCCCCTATTACCCCAACCCCAAAGCCACCATACAACAGAAATAAAGCAAAGAAGAATGAAAAAACAACTAAATCAAACACAACCGCAAGGGTCAAACATGGTAACCATAAGCGCCATCTCTCTACATATCAGCTATTAGGAGAGACGGTCTCAATAACAAAAGAAATCCAGTAAAGACATAGCAAAAGCTACAGACCTTAGATAGGAAAAATCTCCAAAAGGAATATGCAGATTTCGAAAACAAAACCAAAAATAAAATCAAAATCAAAACTTTGAACAAAAAAATAAAGGAACCCTTTTTAAGCCAAAACCAAAAAATTAAAAGAGGGGGGGGGCGGAACCCAGTGAGAATATCATCCACATCTCATCTGACCATCAACCGATCAAGCAGAAATAAACATGAAAATACAACCAAAGAGCTCACCTAAAGGGTAAAAATCAGAGACCTTGATCGATCTAAGAGAATCTAAACAAGAAAACACAGGATGAGAGGGGTGGGGAAAAAGAGAGGATATAAAAGCTGTCTTAAAGCTATTCTCCTCTCCCTTCTCAAGAAAGGAAAGACAAAGAAGAAGAAAAAAAACCCACTTGAGCAATGGGAGGAAGAGAGAGAGCCTTTGAAAGATAAAATCAAATATACTCAATACAAGAAACAAAGAGATAGATTACCTGTAATTTACCAAATAACCCTGCAGAAAGAGAAAGAGAAAGATAAAAAAGAGAAGAGAGTAATGGTCATAAGAGCAGTTTCCAAACAAAGAATTGAATAACAAAAAAGAAAAAGAAGAGAGAAAAAAAAAACAAATGCTTAAACAAACAACAATAACTATGCAAAGCTGTCCGCTTACCGAATAGTTTTCATGTCTCCATCTTTTGAGATCTCTCTTTTCCTAGTAAAGATTTTTTCCTCTCTTCCTTATTCTCTCTATATCATAAAAATAAATAAATAAATAAATAACAATCCTTTTCCCTTCACACTCTCTCTATCTCTAAAACTTAAATGTACAATAATGAAATTAAATATTTAATATAATTAAAACCCGTCTCCCATCCCAATGCGGTCCGTAGGTGAAAGCCCCACAAACACTAAACCTTCTCTGTTTGTTTTGTTACCATCTCGTTCACGCCAAGTACCTGCCAGCCTTCCCCTCTCTTTAGGCCTCAACTCTTTTAACTCTTTTAACTCGTCCACATGCATCCCTCTTTCTCTCCCTTTCCTTTTATGAGGAGCCACCCTTGGCCATCTTGCTTTTTTACCAATGAACCCAATTAATTCCCAATTTAAAATAAAGACTCATCTTTTTTCCAAATACATGAACATGACATGTAAAATTGTTACCGTGTTAAATTCAAACGTGGCTTTGATACATAGTATATTTATATAGAATCGACCCCACTTGAATAGCTTGATTTTTTTTTACCCTTTTTTTCCTTATGCACCTAAAAGTTTTGATTGCTTTTAGAATTTTAACCATAAGTGGAATTTGTTTCTTTTCTTTTTTTTCCATAAGATGTTTCTTCAAAAAAAAAATCTTCTTGTTGGTGAGATTTGGGAAGTCATATCCACTTACAAAGAACAATAAAAATTATGCACTCTCTTATGATATGGGTAATAACTTATATTCTCTGTAGTTTTAGGTGGAATATGTCAAACGAAGAAATGCAATGAATGCACAGCAAATATCATTGCTTAGCTTAAAAGAGGTGTGAATACAATGACCCTAAAAGTTCCTTCGTCTCCCCCCCCCCCCCCAATGAGTATTTATGCAAGTTCTTTGCTCCCCCCCCCCCCCCCTTTTCTTTCAAACTTGTTTTTGATATTTAGCCCCTTGGCGTTCATACCTCAATCATGAAGGGGCTCTTTCCTTTTAGCTTCTGCTGCTTTCCTACCTTTTTTTTAATTTGATTTTTCTTCTTTCAAACCATTCAAAGGTGGTCGCTTTGCTCTACCTCGTTTTTTTTTATCCTAAAAAATGTGTCCATCTGGACATATGGGTACAGCATATACAACCACATCATACAATGTCATTTATTCAAAAAATTTTATTAACGAGATAGGAATTGATTATTCTCCATTTTCCAAAGGGAATATTATAAACGTGGCATTTGCTTTAGAGAGAGAGGGAACTACCATCTACATATGATGCCAACACTCCGTATATTTAGAACTAATCATGGACCATTAGTTTGGACATTAGGCACTAAATCCAAAAAGGAAACATAAATTAAAACAGGAGGAGAGAAAGGAGATTTGACTTTTATTAAAAGAGTACATACATGCTTGCAAGTTGGGATTGGAACTAGACTTCCAATTCATCTATTTTCAGCCTTCTGTGTTTTATATATCTTCCGTTTATATCACAGATTTGCACACATTCAGAATTTATATTATATTGAGACCGACATTTATGCATTTTATAATGCTCCTGGTATTTTTAACTCATACATAATATAATTATAATTCTTATTATTTAAATTTATCAAGTATAATGATGGCCTGGTAATAAATTTTTAAAGGAAAGACCAGCCAGTTAAAAGGACGGGTGTAGTTGTTCGCAATTATGTGATTTAAACCCCAGAGAATATCTTCAAGACCTGTTTCAGAATGGTGGGTGGTGGGAGCAACTGACCCATCAATCAATTAATTGAAAATGAGTAAAGCATGTGAATTATTACGACTCAGGGTTTTTCTTTTGCCCCGGGGGGACATACTACACAAAGGACCAAGTGACCCATCCCTAGCAGTATGCATTAGCATATGAGAGAGGTGGTGGATGTCATGAATGCAGTGATAAATATAATGTTAATGCACATGGCAGATTGGAAAACGGAGGTGCCTGCCAAGAACTTTAAATTCAAATGGGGCGAATGCAATGTCTTTGGTTACCACATAATGGACTGTAGGAACCGGGAAGGAATGACAGCTATTCTTTTCTACCGCTGCAGATTCAGACTGATTCAACCAATGACCACATGGCAGTGGCTGCATCTTCTCAAAGCTCTCAAGCAGCAAATATAAGTACAGCGAACCTACAATTTAAAACAGTTTCATCCTAATTTATTTAGATTCAATCGTCTAATTTATCTACCACAGCAAGGGCGTTTCAAAGTGGATTACACAGTCTTAAAAAAGGAATGGCTTTCCCAAGGGTGGCCACATGGATGTTTCAAGGAAATCAAAATTATATACAGTTGTGAGCAGTTCTGCAATGAGAAAGCTCAGAAACGATATAGAACAGGCTAGAAGAAGAAAGACATGCCCAAATAAAGGCATTTGAGAAGTGAGTGAGCAAAACGTCTCGACCCACCGTCACCAGAGAAATAAGAGAACACGGAATCCAGGTGAAGCAACCAATGTTGAAAATTATCAGACCCGTCCAATGTACCACACACTTAATTCTTGTGAAGGAAAAATTCCAGATAATTTGATTCTTCTGAAACATAGCTTCTAGATAAATTATTCTGAAGCAAAGTTCTTGATATTAGGCACATGAGTGCTGCCTGCATGGTGTGCAAACAGATAAATTTACTAAAATTTCCACGCATGTTATCAATCCAGGGACTAGAGATAAAAGGGAAGAAAAGGTCCTTACGAGGTGAGTGATCCTGCCATTAGAATTCTCTCTATTCATATGATTTGAAAATTTCTTTTTTCCTAATAGATTCTTGAATATATTAATCATTCTCTTGATATTTCTGAAGGTAACTGGTCCTATTTTCTTTCTGGTGCGTATGATGTACAATCAACTGAGATCGTCCAACTCTATAAAATCTTCTTCTACAATTGAAAGTAACTCACTGGTAGTTAGCCGAGGCCCCACCTGCATAACAGCCATTGCACAGAAAACATGTTTAATTTTAGGAAAGAATGCAACATCTAGCAAATGCTCATGTGATAAAAGTTTAGACATGCTTAACATTTGTGGAGTTTGAGACTTGGCATAGGGAAAACTTCAAGATAGATGTACAACAAGCAAATATGGGCGAAACAGGGGATATCTAGTTTGTAATGTGATGACCTCAAAAGATTGGAGTACCCTTCTTTTAATGCTCAACCATGACAAAAATAAATAAACAAGTTGTCAATGATAATTACTTTTATAATTACGAATACATATGACCACTGTCAAGAACAGAGATTTGAAATACATGCAAACTTTGTTAGAAAAGAAACACCACAAAAGCCTTGTATGGTAGCTAAAATAATAGTATAGACAAAATGGAAAGGAATTGACACTAATATGACATCCATGAAAGTAAAATATGCCAAACTAGGTTACCATATCATCGGGCAGGTCTGGTGGAATGCCTGAAGGAAACTCAAAACTTGCAACAGAAACAGGTCTAGTTGTTATTGGATCAGCTTCAAGTGTGTCAGGTCTCAGAAATCCATCATGCTGAATTCCGACGTGACGTATAGCTGAAACAGTTTCTTCTGCACAACTTAAAACATTCTCTGATACACTATTTCTAGCTCGAGATTTGATGAAAACTCGGCATAGCACAAAAGAAGCCTGCAGATGGTAGACATCACTTTCATGAAGTAACAGTCCCAGACCCTCCCCAACTAATGAAATCAATCTAAACATATAAGTTCACATTTTGGCATA
This sequence comes from Gossypium sturtianum, assembly GCA_025698515.1. Lineage (NCBI taxonomy): Eukaryota > Viridiplantae > Streptophyta > Magnoliopsida > Malvales > Malvaceae > Gossypium > Gossypium sturtianum. The sequence continues at coordinate 148,882,665 of CM046955.1, read as the reverse complement.
GTATATCTCACAAACAGGCAAAACTAAATGCGGCAAAGTTCATATTTTCCAAAGAGTATCGACATGAAAGTAGGATATTTACTTAGATTTCACTAAAATAATTGAGCAGAGATTTATTATTGAGGACTCAAAGAGTATTCCAATCCACACAGGCAGGTAGGTTCTTACTACAATTGACAAGAAAAAACAAGAAGGAAATAATTTTGATGTGGCTCTCCAGAAAAACAAATCCTTTTGCACATATTTGCCTCACCAATTGAACATAAGTCCAAGAATATGATCACTACAATGAACAATGATGCATCATCTATTTTAGAAAAACAACAATACAGCTTTCCAACATGCTGAGCCACATACAAACAAGTGGGGGCACACTTAACCCACCAGAATTTTGAAAAAATTTGGCCCGCAGAAGATAAATAATGAAAAGAGCCAGTCATATTTATAAGCATAAAAAAAGGGTAGGGGCTATGTGGTTTTAGAGCATAAGCTACAAAAACAAACTAAAAAAGGATGGTTTGTTGGAGACTGGAGAGAGGACAATTAAATCTGCAATAGATACAAAATTGGTCAGTTCCGACTACCATTACCTACCAAACAGCAATACCAAAAAGTAATTCCTCAACATAATACCCCCCAAATTAAAACTTCTATACAAAGGTTGATTAAACAAAATAAAGAAATTTATTTTCTTTTTACCTTGTGGCGGTGAAGAAGTGCATACTCATACATAATCCAAGGAGTCCTAACAGCAGCCTTAACTGAATTCATCTCATAAAATACAAATTTAGTTCTAGTCCCCAACTTAACATTTCCTCCATCAAACACATCCCTAACTTTTCCAATTTTCCGCCAAAACCCACCCTTTGCCCTTCTCCTCCCCCTCCCACCTTTACTCTTGGTATAACAAAACCAGTGCCTTCTTCTCCCCCTATATCCGTGCACAAAGCACGCGCCCTCCGGTAAATCAGACGGCTCATAATCGTACAAATCAAGTTCCATGATAAAATCGGATCCGTACGCATCAGCGCGATCGGCGGCGACGGAACTGTTTTTCCCAGTGAGATAATGGTTTAGAAGCTCCTCCTCGGAAGGGTAAAATCGACAACCAGGTGGAAAATGATACGGCGAACTTGTTCTGGATGAACCTCCTCCTATATCTATCAAGGGAAGATTCGAATTTTGATTGTTTGACATTTTAGGGGAATTTTTAGTCGAATCAGAAAAAGAAACGAATTTTTTTCCGTAGGGTTTTAGCTTTCCCAAATTCGATTTTAGGGAACAAGAGAAGAGACATCGATTGGGTTGGGGGGTTTGGGGGGGTTTTGTAGTATAATAAAACACGAAGCGTGCCCCTTAAGTTTCACTGCGAGTGTGTTAGTCTCCTTTTCATGTGTACCTTTTCCTCTCATATATGTTGGGAGTGAGAGGAATGGGGGGAGTTTTGCATACGTGGAGGGATTTCATTGGTTGTAATGCGTGAACTGGAAGGGCAAAAATTACCCCGAGTTTTGTTGGATAAAACCTCTATGATCTCTACCTTGTCAGCCGTTGGATCTGAGTTGTTCGATCTGCTAGCCGAAGGAATTTTTAATTAAAAAAAGAATCAAAACTCTCCTGAAATTTAGCTACATCTGGACCGGCGGAGTAAGGGTGAGTAGGGCTCGGCTGTACTAAGCCGCAAGAGCTGGTAGATTCGACAACTGAACACGTGGCTGAATATGAAAGCGTGTATTACGTTACTTCCCCAATTACGTGGTACCACTCACATACTATACTAGGAAAGACCAAAAAAGAAGCATTGTTTCGAAAATGGGGGGCAAATGTCTGATGTCTGAACTGCTCGAAATCTATACAAAAAAGAAAAAGTATTTTTTAATTCATTTTAAATTACTACTGAATTTTCAACAAGGCCAAGCCATATTAGCCCACGCCGCAAACCTCGTATATAAATTCCATAACATATTCAGAAGCCGACGGCCGCCAGACGCCAGTTAAGTCTTGTTATTATAACTGATGACTCATTACAGTGAGGTTATCATTTTCGGTTGGAGGGTTAAAAGCTTTATTTTGCAACTCAACCTTCAGTGACTGTATAACATTATTTTTTATACCTTTCTTTTATCTTGTTTTACATTTAAATCCTTCGTCAGAAACACATGCAGATTTGTACTTATGTATTGTAATTTCACCACCCAAGCACATATTTCAATTTTATTCGTTTATTTTTTTTTATACATTTTAAATTAATTATATTTTAACTTGTGATTTGATTATCTTCAATAATTATTTTTTTAACATTTAAGTTATTTACTTGATATATATTTAAATTAAATAATAAATAAATTTATAATTTTAATTATTATTAGGAATACATAAAAATTTAATAATAATTATTTGAAGCAATTTGATTCTTACTTCAATTGACATTAGTAATATAAAAGATACAGGGTTCAAGTGCATTGTATAAAAAATATCCATCACCAGTGATTTTTTTATTTTTTTTGCAACTCACAAGAGAAAGATAAAATCTTAAGTAATAGATACTCTGACCATTAGGCCAACACATAAAATTCCATCAACAGTAATTTTTAATCCTACTGCTACAATATATAATATGTATGATAAATAATTACGTCTTAATTTAAATGCTTATAATAGATACCTTTTTCAATAAAACATTTTTTTCTCCTTGATTTTTTAAAATACTTTTTACTTTTATTTTTAAAATTTTAAAAAACATGATAAATAAAAATTTCTTTTAAATAATAAAAATATAAATCTAAAAGGGTAAATTGCACAGATAGTCACCTGATTATAATTTTTTTCATTTTAGGCACCCAAAATAAAATATTTGCAATTTAAGCACCCACGTTAAATAGTTTGGTCATTTTAGTTACTCCCATAAAAATCACAAATGGAAAATTGATATGACAGTTAAAAAAATCGGTATAATAACAAATTTAACCCTCAACTTTTCATAATTTTAAAAATTAACCTTCAATTTTTACATATAATCTCAATTTGATCCTAATTCTAAAAAATCCAAAGAAGATATAAAATACATAAATATTTTCAAAAAATAAATAAAAATAAATATTTAAAAACATAATAATACATTTAAATTTTATTTTAATATTTATATTAAATAAAATAAAGATCCCCCACCACTGTTCCCGAGCTCGTCTCCCCTCCCCTCACCCCACCACCGTGGGGTGGGGAGTGGGGAGAGGGACGAGATGAGAGAATTTTTATTTTATTAATAACAATATAATTATATTTATTAAGATTAATATTAATATTAATATAAAATTTAAATTTATTATATTTTGAAAAATATTTATGTATTTTTATATGTTTCTTTGATTTTTTTAGAATTAGGATTAAATTAAGACCACTTGTAAAATTTGAGGGTTGATTTTTTAAAATTATGACTAATTTGATATAATATGTAAAAGTCGAAGCTAAATTTGTTATTATACTAATTTGTAACGTGGGTGCTTAAATTATTTAGACGCTTAAAATGAAAATATTTATAATTGGCTGACTATTTATGGAATTTACCTAAACTTAAAAACAATCAAATATCAAATTTTTTTAAATGAAAACAATTTAGATATGTTCATTTTAGGGGACACATGTTTTTTGGTATAAGGTGACTGGAAAGTTTTCCTTTTTCCAAAAAAAAAAAAAAAAAAGGAAGAGTCTGTTTTTAGAGTGAATACCAACCTTTTTCTCTTTTATGGTGATTTGAAAAGGTCAAACCCTGGCTTTAATAACCTAATTCAAAAATGGCCAACATGGCGTCATCACTAACTTCCTACAACACCGGATGATAAGAAGCGTTTTATAGCATCAATTTCTTCACAAACAAATATTAAATAAACCTAACATAAACTTTGAAAGCATGTCAACGATGTATTCAGAACCAAAATTAATTTATATAAAAGAGAGGTTCAATGAAATTAAACAAAATTACGGTTATCAACAAGCCAGTAAAAAAAAACCTTGTGTTCTAGCAAGAAGTATAAAAAACACTATAAAAACCAAAAGCGTAGCTTAATATAAAAAGTTCAAAACTTCAATCCTAATAGACTAATATAGGCCAATGTTGATAAAAGGTGCCAGGTTATCCATATGCCCACTTCCAGTCTTTTTTCCACTCAGGACACAAGGTTATCATTCAGGGATAGTGAAGCCAATCGGTCTGCTGGATTGTTGGCCTGTTGCTGAGCAGCAACACTCCTCAATACCTCCATGGCCTCGGCTACTTTTGCCTTCAAAGCTTCTGGTGACTCAAGGAGATGCAAAACCTCAGTTTGGTCCATTTCCAGAAGCATCCCCGTAACCTTGGCTGCAGAATCACGCTCCAACCGTTCCACAAGGGGGTATAAGCTTTCACCAAGCATCTGCTCACAAGAAGCAATAAAAATATTAAGACCTCGAAGATAAATACACCTCCCCCCCCCCCCCCTTCAAAAAATAAATAAATAAATAAATAAAAGCCACCAACTGCGAAAGAAAGAAATAAATGGGACTTACCGTCCTTTGCTGTTCAGGCGTTGCATTTGCGAGAGCTGTAGCCAATGCTGGTACTGGCATAGGTTGCCCAACACCAGCATCGCGCATTGGCATGCCACCCATGTCATATGGAACAGAAAGCATGCCACCGGGAACATTTGACATTGGACCTTCAGGCATCATACGACCAGGGGGGTAACGATAGACACGTCCCCTGGGCAGCATCTGAAACAAGCAGGATGAAACAGTACAAACAACTTCAGCCAAAGAATAAGCATAAACTGCAGGTTCATAAACATATACATAAAGCTTACTTGCTGTTGCATCAATGGCACTGGTTGCTGAGTCTGTTGCACTGGACCAGCTCCTCGTCGTCCCCCTGGTCGCTGGCCCTGCTGACCTTGCTGTACCATAGGAACAAAGAAATTTGGCACAGGGGGTCCACCAGGCCTCATTCCAGGAACCAGTTGTTGTTGATAACCAAAACCAGCCTAGAATATATGGCATAAGAAACAAGCATATTCATATTTCAACTGTCCTCAACAAAATCAAATCACTCAAACATCCAAATGGGCCAGAACGCCACCTTATGAAGGAGGCCAAGAAGTGAAAACATGAAATCAAGCATATCAACTTAAGAGAATAAAAAAGTGAAGATATATTACTTGCGGAGGAATGATAGCTGGAGGTCCTTGCCCATATAAAAACTGTTGTCCAAGACCTGGAGCACCAGAAGGATACATTGGAATTCGAGGAGAGACAGAAGAAATAGCAAGTGGCCTCATCTGAGAAAACTGAGCCTAAATAACATGAAACTGAATTGTGAGACGACTAAAGGAAAAACAAACTGATTCATAGAACTATCAAACTATGTTACTCAAACTCTCAAGTGCTGAGTGTTGGACACAGGTCGATACCCATGTCCATATGGGTTGGACAAGGATACTTTCAAGAAAAATAAAAAGACAAAGCAAAATAGCTTTCAGAAATACTTAATCTCAGATACCAGAAAACATTAGCTCAAGAATTTCAGAAATTTATAACACATTTCCTTTTATTAAATTATAAAACAAGACTACAGTAAAAGCCAAATGATACTACGAAGAAATAAAAATTGTGCTACCAAAAAAAAAAAAAAACTGGATGGGCAAGAGATGGACAAGGAATCATCCTTAAAGGTATTACCTGTAGCCTTGCTCTTCTCTCTTCTTTCCTCTGCGCAAGCGCCACATAAAGCGGTTTGCTAACAACCATTTTACCATTCATCTCAGCAAGCTGTAGATGCAATACAAATGTACCTATTAGATTATGACCTCATATTTTAGATGACCACCCAAAGGATAAACAAATTCAAACTTACAGCACGAGATGCTTCTTCAGGGGTTGAGAAGGCCACAAACCCAGAGCCCTTACTAATTCCACTAGGATCACGCATAACCTGCAAAGTTGTGAAGGGAAAAAGGAAAATGACTTTAATATAAAAAAGAAACAAGAAAACAGTAGCTAGCATCAACGATTAACCAACCAAGAATCATTTTACAAACCTTGCATGAAGTAATGGTACCAAACTCAGAAAAAAGTTCCTTCAACGCTTCATCACCAATACTATCATCTAAGTTTTTAATGTATAAATTCAAACCCTGTAACTTATCAGCAGCTTCCTTCAAAGTCTGCTCATATTGGGCTTTTCGCTCATGCTCTCTTTCAGACTTTTTAAGGGCTTTTCCAACATACCACTCTTTTTCGTCCAACTTCTTTCCATTAAGAGCTTCAACAGCTTTAGCAGCAGCATCAGCATCTTCAAAGTTGACAAATCCAAAACCCTTTGACTTCCCATCTGCATCCCTCATAACTACAACACTAGTAATTTCACCATACTCGCCAAAGATTGTTTTTAAGTCTTCATCTGTCGTAGACTCGGAAAGATTTTTCACATAAACATTATTAAATTTAGTCTTATCTAGAGCACTGTCTCTTTCCTGCTTACGAAGGAAAGGTCCAACATAGACCTGCTTGTCATTAATCAACATGCCATTTAATTTATCAATAGCATTTTGAGCAGATTCTTCATTGTCAAATTGTACAAAACCATAGCCTTTAGACTGGCCAAAACCGTCAGTAGCAATCTTGCACGAAAGAATGTTGCCAAATGAAGAAAATGTATCATGTAATGCTTTGTGGTCGATAGACTTGTCCAAGTTCTGCAGTCGAAATAAAAATCAAAGGATTAGGTAAACATTGGAAGCCAACTATATCACAATGAGAAACCATGCATGCATGTGAATGGTCACAACAAATAGAAAGATGAAGTCTGAGAATGGATACTTGGCAAATATATTTTCATGAATACTGAGCATGGCTGCACAGATTTGAACAGGTAAGAGAAGGAGCCTAAAGGCCTAAGAACATCCATTCAGAATGACTAATTGAATTTTGAGATTTCAGGAAAAAATAATAGCAGTGAGAGGAAGAAAAGGGGGAAAACAAATTCAGAAAGACCAAAAACAGATTAATACCTTGATAAATATGTTTGCAGTGCCACTCTTACGAAGACTAGGATCTCGCTGAGAATACATGATGCGAATAGGCTTGTTATTCAGTGGAGTGAAATTAAGTAGATCCAATGCCCTAGCCGCTGTAGACAGGAAGAAAAAAAGCGCACTGGTAATTAATTGAATAATTTCAAAGAATGAAATTATAATTATCTAAAACACCAACTTGTCCTTTCAAAAAAAAAAAAACCTGAACTTGAAAGAAATGAATCATAAAAAGTTAATTTCTAACATACAAGTTCGATCCACTCTTGGGGAGTTGCAAACATGCATTCTATATCTAAAGACTGCATACATTATGAGAAGTTCCAAAGCAAAACTAACAATTAACCATATTTACATTTCCAAGAAACATTAACAATTAACCATCAGCAAGAAATACCTAGATACTACAATACACTTAAACTTTGCAATTAAATTAGATTACAAAGTAATTACCAATAATGTTATACAATTATAGTAATTGCAATAATATCTTTCAATAACTACATTCCCATTCCAAAAGAACTCACAGTCGAGATGACTATCAAACATCTTTCAATTGTTGATTATTTAATAAAGAACAAGTTTTTAAAGTTAAGTAGAAGTCTAACCATCACGAGGATTGTTATAGTTGACATAGCCGTAGCCGAGAGAGCGACCTGTAGCCAAGTCCCGACAAACTCTTACTGAGGCGACCTGAGCCACCTGGCTAAACGTTTGGAAGAGTTGCTCATCGGTAACGGAAGCATCAAGATCCCCAACATAGAGTGAAGTCAGCATAAACTGCGGTCCCCCAGGTCCGGGAGCAACGCCGTTTGGCCCGGAAACTGGCGCCTGATACTGAACATGAATTTGCGCCATTAAAAGAACCCTAATCCAACTCTTTTAGATCCTTGTTTTTTAATTTTCAGTTTTTAAAAAAAGTTTTTATTTCCCTATCCACTTGTTATTCAATCAAAACTGTAGAGAAAATAAATAACACAGATTGATTCTCGAACTTAAAAAAAGAAAAAGAAAAAAAAAGGAGATTTTATTTTTGTGTGTTTGGGTAAAAGAGGAAAGGAAGGCATAAAATAAGGATAAAATCGTCGGAGATCAGGAGTTGAACGGAACGATAGATGACGACGACGAAGAAGAGAAGAGGAGTTTATGAAAAATTTTAGGATTTCTTTTATAAGTAACAAAAAGGGTAGGGCAGAAGGAACTGCACCGCACCAGTAAAGAAGCAACCGTGTCGCTTTTATAGGTAGGAAGGTTTTGAAGAAACCCTACCTCGATTCAGGATGGTAATCTCTACTGTCAGATGTTTTTATGCTAAAAAACCTAACTGTCTGATGCTGGTGGCAAAATCAGGTCTTTGCGTGATAATTGGGCAGTTAGATGACACTTGGCAGTGTCAGTAGTCAAAGGTTGCATCAAGTTTCTCTTCTTTCTTTTCCTAGGGGAATATATCTTTTTACGTCATCAATGAATTAAATTTCTTTTATGATCCAATTTTATGTGTCATCTATCTTTAGAGTATTCTAGGTTTTAATCTTACACCGCTGGATTTTTATTCGTATTTTATTTCATTTTTTCCTTCTTCTGGATTCTATCCCTCTGGCTCTCACTACCCTATGTTTAGCTTAGCACCCATCTTCAACTTACGCTCTACCTTTCTTACCAATTTGTTGTTAGTAGTGTAAATTAAACATTGATGTTGTTCAGTTAGTGGAGTTAGAATTTAAAAATACTTAATCAATTTGGTAATTATTAAATCGAGTTTGAGTTGTTCGAATTTAATAATATTCGATTCAATTAGCTCAAGAGTTTATTTTTGATATATATATTTTAATTATTTTATATAATTAAATTAAATTATTACTATTGATATATATTATTAACTCCGGGCTTAATTAGTAAGCTAAGTTCGAACTTAAATATAAATGAGCTTAATTAGGCTTTAACTTGAATAGTTCATTTTTATCTCAAATCGAACTTGAGATTAAAAATAAATGTTCAATCAAGTTTTGAATTTCGAATTTAGCTCGATAATATTCGAACTCAACTCAATTAGATTGGATCCCTAGATGTTTAATGATAAAGCGAACACATGATCCTGAGTAGGCATAAATGCGACTGATGCCAGATAGTTAATCTTTTTATTATATTTTTTTATTTTTTAGAATTTTAAAAAATGAATTTATAAAATTTTTATATTTATAATTTTATTTTAATATTTTATTTATCTTTTTAATCAAGATAATTAAATTTATATTTTAAAATTAAGATCATATGAATAAAATGTGGAAACATTTCAAGGAACATGTTATTATTCCAAAAAGAAAAAAAAAAGCATCAACATTCCATTAATTATTTAATGAATGAGTGATTAAAATATCAAAGGTAAACAATGTTAGTGATGAAATTGATTTTTTTTTATAATTAAATGATAAAAATAAATATACTTTTATATTTTTTTTAATGAGATTTAAAAAAAAAAAAAACGTGTGTGTTTTAGCTACCATTCACAATGTTTATACTTAAAAGTTTGTCTCATTCATTTTAATTATATCATGTGAGAAAAATTAATTAAAAATTTAAGTTACGGGAGATTTTGGTGTCATAGTATCAAGTCGTGTTGTTTTTTTATTTATTATAGACTTAGATTGTATTTTATAAATATTATATAAAAATATTAAAAAAAATATTTTTATAGTAATATTTAGGATAAATTACACCAACTAATAACTTGACCCAAAATAGGGCCTAGTCGGAACAGTGGTTTTGAGACCACAAACCCGAAGTAAAAATATTTAATTTATGATTGTTTTAGAGTCTATGATATGTTTGGGTGATGGTGTGCAAATTTTGTTAAATAATTTTTATCGATAAAGTGTCCAATTTTATTATTGGGATTAAATTGCATTAATTGCAAAATATGAGTTCTAGAACATAAGTACTTGTTTTAAATGGGGGTTTAAACTAGAGGTCTTTAAATGGCAAATAGACCATCATATTTTGATATGGACAAAACTAGCCATGGAAGGGTGAAAATTGAAGGTTTAGTAAATAGGGCATTTTTGTTTTTTGGGTGTTTTAAGGCATAAAAGACAAAATTGAAACCCAAAAATCTGCTCATTCTCTTCTCCATGCAGCCGAAATTTTCAAGAAGCCAAGGCTAGGGTTTCAAGCTTTTTCAAAGCTCAATTGTAAGTGCATTTGAGCCCCGTTTTTAATGTTCTTCGTATTTTTGAGATCCTAGAAGCTTAATCTTTCTATTTTTACCATTTATTTGCATGAAAAATGGAGTTTAAAAATTGACCCATGCTAGATATTTGTGCATTTTGATGTTTAATGGTAGAATAAGGGTGCACGAGGTTAGGAGAACGATTTTTGCTAAGTGATTTTCGTTGAAAATGGTTAAAACGGGTTAATTAGTAAAAGTTGTAAATGCTCCTAAAAGTGCGAAATAATAAGAATTTGAGGTTGCTTTGGAAGAGAAAAAGGTTCGGCTGACCTTGAATTTTATAGAAATTGAATAAAAATCATATTACGAGCCTAGGGGTAAAATCGTAATTATGAGAAAGTTTAGGGGCAAAATTATAAATTTGCCGTAGTATGATTTTTGTATTAAAATGAATAATGTGAGTGATAATTAAGTGAAATGTGACATTTTAGTCAAAGAAATCGAGATTTGGACCAAGTACGGGGAAATGTCAATCAAAATGACCGATTCGCGTCGAGGTAAGTTCATATGGTTAGTCTATAGTGAACGATTATTAAATTTGAATTGAGATGATGTATTATTTTATATATGTTTGTTATCTAATCATGACTTTATGCAAGTACGAGATTGGATTGAAGGATCAATCGTGAGAAATGCAGGGTCAAGTACAATATTCGTACTACGACTCGTGATGAATTGACGGAAAAGACCATGGTTGGACCATGGTAGTGAGTGTGCCAGTGTAAGACCATGTCTGGGACATGGCATTGGCTTCAAGTTGTGTCAGTGTAAGACCATGTCTGGGACATGGCATCGAGACCGAGATGAGTATGAGCTAGTGTAAGACCATGTCTGGGACATGGCATCAGCTCGAGATGAGTGCCAGTGTAAGACCATGTTTGGGGCATGGCATCGGCACCGATATGTGATCCCATGTAAGACCATATTTGGGATATGGCATTGGCGTCCTACCAGGTGTACGAGATATCCCAAACATCCCTAATATTACAAGTAGTTCAATGAGAAATTCAAGGAGTATGCTCAAGATAAGTAAGAATAGGATATGAGAGTATTATGACTAGGCACAAGTATGTATACGAGACTCATAAATAATGTGTTCGGATTATGATGCATTATTAATAAGGATGCAAACGAGTAAGATGTGTCTATGATCACTTGATTGTTATGTGCCAAGTTATAATATGCTTTGGTGTAAGTGTGTATAAATGAAAGTGAACACAAAGAATTAATGAATGAGTGAAATTGACATTAAAATAGTTGTGGGCAGCAGCATTAGTATAACTTTGAAAAATCACCAAAAATGGTGGAAATTGAATTAAAGGCTGGGTGAGATGTTAAATTAAATCTTAATGAGTCTATTGTTTTATAAAAGAAACAGAGTAAGCAAAAGAAGTGTGAATTGTGAGATATTTGAATTTTAGTAAGACAGGGTTAGAATGAGTTTCGGAATCCTCTGTTCCAACTTTGAAAAATCAGTAAAAATTGTACAAAAATAATTATGGAGTATAATTCATATTCTTTAAATCGTTAATAAGTCTATTTTCAAGTGAAATAAACGAGAACATCATATGAATTTTATACAAGGAGAAAATTGATTCGTAGTGAAGAAGTATCAGAACTGTTGGAAAGAAAAACAGGGGTAAATTTAAAGAATAAACTGTACTAATTGGCTAGACCAAAAATTCTGAAATTTCTATGGTAAGAAGTTATGTGAGTCTAGTTTCAGGGAAAATTAATGGTTCTTCATTCAGAGCTCTGTAGCTTGAGAAATAAATAATTTAGTGACAGTGACGCAAGTAGACAGATTAATGTGAACATGAGTAATAAAGTGTGAGCATGTGATATAATGATTATATCATCTTAAGAAATTATTGTGAGGATTTATCCACGCAAGTTTATTAATTTCTTATTGTTTGCATATGAACTTACTAAGCATTTATGCTTACTTCCCCTCTCTTTTCCCTTGCCTTATAGTATCGCCTAGTTAGCTCGAGGATCGGTGGACGTCGGAGATTCGCTCACACTATCAATTGGAACACTTGGTATATCTAGATACATTAATTTTTGGGTTATGGCATGTATAGTAGGCTTGGTCATTTTGTCATATATGTCATATTTCTTATGGCCTAAAATGTTGGCCCTTATTTAATAAATGTTCATTTTGATTAAGGCTATTTGGAGATGGCCAATATTGATGGTTGTTATACGCCTATGGTATGGTTATTCATGTATGTGGTAATTGCATAATTGAGATGTTGTGGATGTGGTTTACAAATGATTTCATGAATGACGATGTGTATGGGAATGTGTATGCAAAATTGGATATTCGGATGTCCAATTATAGCATGATACATGTTGATGAAATGGATACAAGAGAGTTTGTGTTTTAGAGAGTGGGGCGGCTTGGAAAATAGCCAACTTTCAGGTCACACGGCAGAGACACACGGCCATGTGTCTCGACCATGTGATGACATACACTGATCTAAGAGCACGGGCGTGTGCCAAGGTCGTGTGACCCTATTTTGATGATGACATCATAAATAGAGAGTTACACGGGTTAGGGACACGGGCGTGTCCCAGACCACACGGGCGTGTGACCCCTGTTTTGACAAAATTTTCTAAATTTTCCCAAAAGTTTCCAAAGTTCTCGTTTTAGTCTCGAACCATCCTAAAGGACGTTTTGAGATTTATAAGCCCATATAAGGGACAAAATGCATGTGTTAGAAAAGTTTTAAATTTGACGAAATTTTATGACCCGGTTTTACATGTTTAAGAAATTTTAAGTCCGATAACGCCTCGTACCTTGTTCCGGCGTTAGATATGGGTAAGGGGTGTTAAATTTAGTGGTATCAGAGCTATGGTTTAGTCGGTTATCAAACTAACCTAACATGAGTAAAAGTCTAGCTATACATGCCATATGTGGACCGTGATAGTGTGATATCTCCGGGCTCTAACGAAATTGTTTGTTGAGACAGAGGTGCTTTCCAACCGAGCTATTTTTGAAAATGCTGACATTGACACTGAGATAGTTGAAAATATGTTTGTGATAAGTTGAAATGTGGTAAGGTACGAATAAGAGTTCATAATATATATGTGAGGATGTATAAAATGAAATAACCATAATTTGAGAATTTTGGGTACAATGTTATTGTCCTGGTTGAATGTTGTATTTCGATAAATTATGGTGATTTTATGCAATAGATAAAATGTTATAAACGTTGAGAAGTTATGAAAAAGGAATTAAATGTGTGAACCGAGTAGAACGTTGGGAACGGGTACTTTCGTTTAGAGACATGTGATGAATTGACGATAAAGACCATGGGTTGACCATGGCAGCATGTAAATATGTTATTATTGGTGGGCTGTGTGCGATACCACCGTATTTATTATTATTGGTGGGCTGTGTGCGATACCACCGTATTTATTATTAATGGTGGACTGTGTGCGATATCACCGTATTTATTATTAATAGTGGGCTGTGTGCGATACCACCGTATTTATTATTATTGGTGGACTGTGTGCGATACCACCGTATTTATTATTATTGGTGGGTTATGTGCGATACCACCGTATTTATTATTATTGGTGGGCTGTGTGCGATACCACCGTATTTATTATTATTGGTGGGCTGTGTGCGATACCACCGTATTTATTGTTATTGGTGGGCTGTGTGTGATACCACCGTATTTATTATTACTGGTGGGCTATGTGCGAAACCACCGTGTATTTGGTATTATTCCGAAGTGTTCATCGGGACTTTGACTAAGTGAAATTACGTGTGACTATGTGATGACAAGTGCAGTGTAACACCCCTAACCTGTAACCATCGCCGGTTTAGGGTTAAGAGGCATTACCGGACAATCAGAAACTTTTACAGACATTTCATAACATAATTTGACAAATCACATCAAAGTGTCCCTTAAATAGGTCTACAAGACCTTAATCATGCTTTAGAAAGGGGCCGGGACTAAACCGAACACATATAGAAATTTTCAGAAAATCAAAATTTTTTCTAAGTTACAGAGGTTACACGCCCATGTGGGCAGGCCGTGTGCCTCCCACGGCCTCAGACACGCCCGTGTGTTTAAGCCGTGTCAAAACAGGGCATACATACTGACTTGTCCACACGGCCGTGGACACGCCCGTGTGCCTCACCTGTGATCGCTACTGACTTGCACCACACGGCCAGTCACACGCCCGTGTGTCCAGCCCGTGGTCGAGCCTGACTTGTTTTGAAATACAACCACGAAGGACACGGTCGAGCCACACGCCCGTGTGCTCAACCGTGTGGGCAAATATAGGCTATTTGCAAGGCCAAAATGCCACCCACACAAAGGGTCATCCCTACAAGCACATACAAGCATCTTTCCATACACCAATGGCAACCAAAACATATCAAATTGTGCATCATTTCTTCCTATTTATAAACATCACAAACACTCCTACTTAGGAACCATTTAACTCAATATAACCACAAGCATTTCAAAGTATAATCCATCACAAACTTACCATAATAATATGCTAACTATGCATCAAAAAGCTTACCATTCATATGACCATTTCATTTGCTATCAAACCATACCAACACTAAGCATAACAAGACATAACTAATCATTCACATCACAACCATTTACCTAGCCATATCACATGGCTATATATATATATATATCTCAAACATAATTCAAAGTGACTAGCCTATACATGCCATACTTAGTATATACACTTTCAAAAGGTACCAAAAATATGATTGAGTAGTGTGATGACGATCCTCGACGATTCCCGAGCCTTTCGTAGCTTTAACGATCTATAAAACAGAACAAACACTCACAAAGTAAGCTTTCAAAAGCTTAGTAAGCCATATATAAATAAACTTAACATGTAATCATATATATATAAGCATAGCAAATCAAATTCATTAACATATCTTCATTTCATACATATAGATTTCTCTTTGGCTCAATTGGTTTGCCATTTCTTACCAACATTTCATATCTCAAAATATCACTTTTGTTCATAGTACACTCAAGCACATATCATATATTGTCTCATCAAATCTATACACATATTCAACTTGGTAAGTTCATACATATACTTACATTTCATACACTTACTTAGTGTACAATTCAAACATATCTGACTTGCTTATACATTTCCCGTAACCTTTCATTTCTCAGACTTGCCCGTTGAACCGTTCAGAATCAAATAGGATGCTCGGAATACACAGAATAGTCGTACAATGCCAACGTCCCAGACGTTGTATTACATGTAACCAGATATCGATGCCACTGTCCCAGACAGGGTCTTACACGAATTAATACGATGCCAATGTCCCAGACATGGTCTTACACATAAATCTCAAATCGATGCCAATGTCCCAGACGTGGTCTTACACGATATCACATATCAGAAACCTATGTCATGACATATATAATCATATCTATTCCTAGGTTCATACGGGACTTTTTCGGATGTCAACATCATGTCGATACTATCTCGGATTTCATGTACTCATCATCTCATATACATTCATCATTATAAATTTTCATATGAACATACATATATCAATGTAAATACATTTATTTGTATATAGACTTACCTCGGATTCGGATAAACAGAAACGAACTCAGCTACTCAATTACTTTTGATTTCCCACGATCTATCCATTTTCTTCGGTTCTTGATCTATACATATTTAAATTTAACTCTTTTATTCACTAATTCATTCAATTCAATCCAAAAACACGTATTTAGGGCAATTTACAAATTAACCCTCATATTTTTACATTTTGACATTTTAGTCCTTATTTCACAAAATCACAAAATACACAAAATTTGCACACACCATGCTTAGGCTGAATATTACCCATGCTCATACAAGTCCATACATTTCATTTATTTCACATTTTAGTCCCTCAAAATATTATTTTCTCAATTTAGTCCAAATTACTCAAATTCATCAAAAATTCAAAGACAAACTATGTTAATCTATCATATATCTTTCATAATTCATCTTCAGACATCACAAAACTCATGAATTCATCAATGGAATATTTCAAAATCTTCATCAATTCACAAAATTGAGACATGGGTTTGAAAGAACACGAAACAACGATTACAAAAACGTAGAAATAAACAAAAACCGTAACAAAAACTTACCTTAATTGAGCTTAGACAAGAGCCGAATATTCAAGAGCTCTAAACCCTCTTTTTCTTTCTTATTTTCAGTGGAAACAACAAAGATGAGCACTATTTTAGCTTTTGTTTTATTTTAATTCAACTTATTAATCATTTTACAATTTTAACCTTTATTAATACATTATAATTTCCACTAACTTTAGGCATTAATGTCCATCCATATTTCCAATGGTCCAATTGCATTATAAGTACCTCACATTTATAAAGACATGACACATAGGCGCTTTTAACATATGGCATGCTAATTTAGCATCTATCACAATTTGGTCATTTTCTCAAATTAAGCACATAAATGACCAAATTAAATCTCGAAACTTTCACACATACTTAATCTCATATCATAGGCACAGAAAATGATATTAAAATATTTTTCTATCTCGGATTTGTGGTCCCGAAACCACTATTTCGACTAAAGTCCAAACCGGACTGTTACAATTCTCCCCCCTTAGGGATTTTCGTCCCCGAAAATCTTACCGTTGAATAGGTTCGGATATTGTTGTCTCATTGTATCTTCAGGCTCCCACGTAGCCTCTTCAACCCCGTGTCGATGCTATAACACTTTCACTAACGAGATTTTCTTATTTCTCAATTCTTTCACTTCACGAGCTAAGATACGAATCGGTTCTTCTTCATAAGTCATATCATATCGGAGTTCAATATTAGACGAAATAATCACATGTGATGGATCGGATCTGTATCGACGAAGCATTGACACTTGAAATACATTATGAATCTTTTCTAATTCCGGTGGCAACAATAATTTATATGTAACAGGTCCAATACGCTCGATGATCTCATACGGTCCGATGAACCTCGGACTCAACTTGCCTTTACGTCCAAATCTGAGTACTTTCTTCCACGGAGATACTTTTAAAAATACTTTATCACCCATTTCGAATTCAATGTCTTTTCTTTTCAAGTCTGCATAGGACTTCTGACGATCAGGCGTTGCTTTCAGACTATCACGAATTACTTTCACTTTCTGTTCAGTGTCTTTTATCAAATCAACCCCGTGTATCTTATTTTCACTAAGTTCTAACCAGTACAAAGGTGTTCGACATTTGCGTCCATACAAAGCTTCATAAGGTGCCATTTTGATGCTTGACTGAAAACTATTATTATATGCAAATTCAATCAATTGAAAATATTGTTCCCACGTGCTATTAAACTCAAGGATGCAACATTTCAACATATCCTCGAGAATCTGAATAATCCGTTTAGACTGACCATCCGTCTGCGGGTGAAAAGCCGTACTGAAATGCAATTTCGTACCTAAAACTTCTTGCAATTTCTTCCAGAATCGTGATGTAAATCTCGGATCTCTATCAGACACAATAGACAATGGCACTCCGTGCAATCTCACAATATCAGAAATATAAAGCTCAGCTAAGTTATCAAGTGAGTAATCAGATCGTACCGGAATAAAATGGAAAGATTTCATCAATCAATCAACTACGACCCAAATTGCATATTTCTTTCTCGGAGTCAATGGCAATCCAGAAACAAAGTCCATTGTCACTCTATCCCATTTCCACCCAAGAATCAGAATCGGTTGTAGCAAACCAGATGGAACCTGATGTTTAGCTTTAACTTGCTGACAGACTAAACATTTTGACACAAAATCAGAGATATCTCTTTTCATACCAGACCACCAATAGTGTTGCTTCAAATCATGATACATCTTTGTACTTTCCGGATGAACAGATAAGCGACTATTATGAGCTTCATTCAAAATTAACTGTATTAACTCCAGATTTCTCGGAACACACATTCGATCTCAAAATCTCAAACAATCATCATCATCAACTCTAAATTCAAAATCAAAATTTGAATCACACTGAGCTCGTCTCGCTAGCATTTCATTATCAATCTTCTGAGCATCATATATTTGTTGTAAGAACAACGGTTTCGCTTTCAATTCCGCCAAAACTGAACCATCATCAAATAGGTCTAAATGAGCATTCATCGTTAGCAATACAAACAGTGATTTTTGACTCAATACATCAGCAACAACATTTGCTTTACCCGGATAATAATCTATCACAAGCTCATAGTCTTTCAACAGTTCTAACCATCTTCTCTGTCGCAAGTTCAGATATTTCTGAGTCATTAAATATTTCAAACTTTTATGATCCGAGAACACATGGCATTTCTCACCAAAAATATAATGGCGTCAGATCTTTAATGCAAATACAATTGCAGCTAGTTCAAGATCATGTGTCGGATAGTTCTTTTTATGCGACTTCAATTGTCTCGAGGCATAAGCTATAACTTTGCCTTCCTGCATCAAAACACATCCCAGACCATTTAACGAAGCATCACTATAAATCACGAATTCTTTACCCGATTCTGGTTGTACCAAAACTGGAGCTTCAGTCAATAGAGTTTTCAACTGATCAAAGCTTTTCTGACATTTATCTGACCATTCAAATCTCACATTTTTCTGAAGTAATCTAGTCAACGGAGTAGCTACCATCGAGAATCCTTTTACAAACCGACGATAATAACCAGCTAGTCCCAGAAAACTACAGACTTCAGACACATTCTTCGGAGGTTTCCATTCCAGAATAGTAGAAATCTTACTCGGATTAACCCGTATTCCAGAGGCTGATACAATATGTCACAGAAAACCAACTTCTCGCAACCAAAATTCATATTTACTGAACTTTGCATACAATTGCTTATCTCGCAGAGTTTGCAAAATAATTCTCAGATGCTCAGCATGCTCAATCTCATCACGTGAATAAATCAAGATGTCGTCAATGAATACAACAACAAATTGATCTAAGTACGGTCTAAAAATTATGTTCATCAAATCCATAAAAATAGAAGGAGCATTTGTGAATCCAAAAGGCATAACTAAAAACTCATAATGCCCGTACCTCGTTCTGAAAGCAGTCTTCGGAATATCTGAATCTTTTACCCGTAACTGGTAGTATCCCGATCTCAGATCTATCTTTAAAAACACAGTGGCTCCTTTAAGCTGATCAAATAAATCATCAATTCTGGGTAGAGGATATTTGTTCTTTATAATCACCTTGTTCAACTGACAATAATCAATGCACATTCTCATCGTGCTATCTTTCTTTTTTACAAATAGAACAGGAGCACCCCAAGGTAAGAAACTCGGTCTTGCAAACCATCTGTCAGTCAACTCTTGTAACTGTGACTTCAACTCTTTTAATTCTGTTGGTGCCATTCTATACGAAGCTATCGAAATAGGAGTCGTTCCCGGTAACAAATCAATACCAAATTCAACTTCTCGTATCAGAGGTAATCTCGACAATTCTTCAGGAAATACATCAGAGAATTCACAAACCACTGGCACTTATTCAACTTTCTTTTCAGTCACTTTTGAGTCAATTACATAAGCAAAATAAGCTTCATATCCCTTTTTCACATAACTCTGAGCTTTTAACACAGATATCACAGTCGATAATCCATTCAAATCATTAGACTCAATCCGAACTATTTCATCATTTTGACATCTCAACTCAATAGTTGTTCTTTTGTAATTCACAATAGCATCATGCAATGTTAACCAGCCCGTACCCAAAATTATATCGAACTCATCAAATGGTAATAGCATCAAATCAGCCGAAAAACAAACATCTCTAAACATCAACGGGCAGTTCTTGCATACTTTATCAACCAGGACACTTTTACCTAAGGGGTTCGATACTCTAATAACAAATTCAGTAGACTCTACAGGCAAAGTCTTACTGGATACTAAGTTCATGCATATAGACGAATGTGTAGAACCTGGGTCTATCAATGCAATCACAGAAGTATCATAAAGAGTAAATGTACCCGTTATAACATCCGAAGATGAAGCTTCCTCACGAGCTCGGATGGCATATGCTCTGGCAGGCGCTCTAGCTTCAGATCTCGCAACAGTGTATTTCATAGTTCTTTGACTACCATTGATATTTCTTGCATTTCGGGAAGGTCTACCTCTCGCTAAAACATTATCAGATCTTGGATTCTGAACACTCTCTTGCTCAACAGACTCTGGGCAATCTCGGATAAAATGATCCAACGACCCACATCTGAAACAAGCTCGATCATTCAATCTACAACTACCTGGATATCTTTTACCACAGTGCTTACATTCAGGTAGTTCGGATCGGACATTTCCCACACTAGCTATCGATGTAGCTGGAGCTTTAGAATTTGACTGTGATCTAGCTTGATCTCTCGGATTCGAATGTCCCACATTAGTTCTGGAACGGCTATGCTCATCTCTGAATTTCTTTGAAGTAGACTGAAATGATTTGCTTGAAAATCTCTTTCTCGCATCTCTGACTTCAGACTCAGCTTTTCTTTTGTCTTTCCCGAGTGCCTCAGCTTTGCACGCTTGATCAACAAGCACAACAAACTCTTTTATTTCCAGAATTCCAACTAGCAAGCGAATATCTTCATTCAAGCCATCTTCAAATATCTTACACGTTATCGCTTCAGTTGAAACACATTCTCGAGCATATTGACTTAGTCTCACGAACTCTGGTTCATACTCGGTTACGGTCATCCGACCCTATTTCAACTCAAGAAATTCTTTTCGTTTCTGATCAATAAACCTCTAACTGATGTATTTCTTTCTGAACTCAAACTGAAAGAAATCCCATGTGACCCGTTCTTTCGGATCAACGGAAATCAAGGTCTTCCACCATTGATAAGCTGCGTCTCATAGCAAAGAAACAACACATTTTATGCATTCTTCAGGAGTCAACGACATTTCATCAAATACTCGAATAGTGTTCTCAAGCCAAATGTAACATCCCGGTTTAGGGCCTAGTCCGAATAGTGGTTTGATACCATAAATCTGAGGGTCGTGAACGAGTTTTTGAGGTTTATATTATGTATGCATGCTAGTGTGAAAGTTTCATAAAACAATTTTGTGAAATTATGGTTGAATTGTCCAAAAGGACTAAATTGCAAAAGTTGCAAAATGTGTGTTTCTAGAAGCTATTTGTGTGAAATAGCTTTAGATTATTAATTTGAGGTCCTTAAATAGCAATTTACCCAAATTCTAGTTTTTGGACAAAAATGAGCATGTTTCAGTTAAAATTGAAAGTTTATCAAAAAGGGCATTTTGGTCATTTATCAATTAAGTGATTAAAATAAGTGAAAAGATGATAGAAATTCATTCATCTTCTTCCCATAGCTGCCGAAAATTTGAGAAGCCATTGTTAGGGCTCCTTCAATTTTTCAAGCTTGCTAGTAAGTGCTCCTAAGCCCGGTTTTTGATATTCTTCGTATTTTTGAAGTCCCGGTAGCATGAGAAAGCTATTTTTAGCTATTTGGTGAGCTATTATGGATGTTCAAAAATGTACATATGTATGACATGCATGTATTTTGATGTTTTATGGAAGATTATGAAAGCTTGATGTAGTAGAAACATCTTTTGTTAAGTGATTTCCCATGAAAATACATGTAGGGACTAGTTTATAAAAAACTTTAGTTTGGTCATACATGTGTGATTTAGTGAGATTTGATAAATGCTTTAGTTGAGTAAGTGGTTCGGCTAAGCATGAAAGGGTAGAAAGTTGAATAAAAATCACTTTACGAGCCTTTGGGACTAAAGTGTAAATATGAGAAAGTTTAGGGGCAAAATAGTAATTTTGCTAAAGTATGAGATGTGGGTCAATTTAGTCAATGTGTGTATTGAATAAGCTGATTTATTCATTATAGATCAAGAAAGACGAACCCCGAATCGAAACCGAGGCAAAACCAAGGTGGTGGACTAAATTGCATATTTCTGTACTTTTGAGTATCGAGGTAAGTCTATGCATAAACAATGCATTCATACTTACAATTTGTTGATGATAGCTAGTGTGTAGCTAATTCGAGATTGATTTAGAACCTATGTGGTTCAAGTAGAATGAATGTAGTAGAAATGGTGAATGAATGTATGATCGAGAATGATTGGGAATCTATGTAGTTTAAGTAGACTTGTGCATGTGTTGTGATAATACTAGATGGTAGGCTAAGTGCGATACCATCCTAATGCATATTGACGATGAGCTAGCTATGTGCGATGCTATTGTGAGGTATATCATATAGTGAGCTATGTGCTGAATCACTACGAATACCATTGTGGTAGGTTAAGTGCGATACCACCTTATTAATCGGATGTGGTGTGCTAAGTGCGAAACCACCGAGATATTGGTTGTGTGGATTAACCGTGTATTATTAAGCGTGTGTGGATGAGTGTGTGGATTAGTTATGTAAACTAGGCATTGTGTGGATGAAATTTGTGTGGATAAGTTATGTGGATTGATTGTGTGGATGTATTACGATAAATAATGATGTGTTGTATATTACGTAAATGTGATATTGAATTCAGGGGTGCATTTCAATGGTTATGAGTATGTGACTCATGATGTGTTAGAAATATGGTAAGGGATAGAAATAGTAAGCATAGTTGTGAATTACTTGTTGGTATAATGCTAATGGTTGCTTAGCTTATACTATGTTGCTTATTTGTTTATGTGTAAACTTACTAAGCTCAAAGCTTACTCTCTTTCTTTTCCCTTGTCTTATAGATTAAAAGCGTTGAATTGAGATACGAGGATCATCAGAAAATAGCCCACATATCAGCACACTTTGGTACATGAAACTTAATGTTTTGTATATGGCATGTATAGGGGCTAGATAAGTTAGTAAATTTTGTTGTAAATGGCTAAGATGTGTTGGCCTTTAGATGGATAGCTTATTTTGTATAATGCCATGGTTGTTGGCTATTACATTATATGAAAGAAAGATGTAGTTTTCTATGTAAGAATGCACTTCAATTTGAGTTGATTATGATGGTGTTAGATGAGTATGTGTTGTGTATGTTAAAAGGGTGAAAAGAACTTGACACTTAGTCTTGTTCTTGACCATGTGGATAGACACATGGACGTGTGTGTAAACCATGTGTGACACACGGTCAGCCCACGGGCGTGTGCTGTGGCCGTGCGTCCCCTGCCTGTTAACATTGTAAGTCAGGATAGTCCACGGGACAAGGCTACGGGCGTGTCCAGACCGTGTGGATTTAGTCATTGTTCACCACGGTTGGGAAACACGGGCGTGCCATGGCCGTGGGGCAATTGGCAGAATGCTCGAGTTTTTAGCACGGCTAGGGAACATGGGCGTGTGAGTCCATGCACGGGCGTGTCTAATCTTGCACGGGCGTGTGAGACCTGTATAAAAGAGAAAAATTTTAAGGATCGTAAAAGCTCTGGATTAATCTCGAGAGCCCTCGTGTGTATGAGTGATGCCTCGTAAGTCGAGAATGAGGTTATAGAGAGTAATGACGTTGAGCCTAAGTGGCGATTAAGTGGGTTGAGTTTGGTAACGCCTCAGGCCCGATTCCCGGTGTAGAACCCGGGTAAGGGGTGTTACACCAAAATTCCGCTCTCTCAGCACCATCATCACTAGTAGCC
This sequence comes from Gossypium sturtianum, assembly GCA_025698515.1. Lineage (NCBI taxonomy): Eukaryota > Viridiplantae > Streptophyta > Magnoliopsida > Malvales > Malvaceae > Gossypium > Gossypium sturtianum. The sequence continues at coordinate 148,858,760 of CM046955.1, read as the reverse complement.
CTAAACTCTTCGACTTCATATTTATAGATTTTGTCGATCGGAGGTTTATTCAACAAATTCAAGCTCATAATCGGAGGTATAATAGAAGTCTGAGGAGGATTAGGCGAGGGCAGAGGTTGTGAAACAGCCGGATTAGTTCTTACGTATTGAGTGAACCACTCGTTCATTATTTGGTAGAAGACTTGTTTAGCCTCTCACTCTTGACCGCTAGTATTCGGTCTCAAATCAGATGGTGCAGTCCCTTGAGCGGGAGCAGGCGCATTGCTTTCAACGTCATTAGCTACGGCTCTTTCGGGATCCATTACTATACGAAAACACATTTTACACGTATGGATTCATCACACTATCACATTTCATATATATATGGCATGTATAGCTAGACTCTCACACGCTACGTTAGTCCGAGAAGCGACTAAACCGTAGCTCTGATACCAATTAAATGTAACACTCCTAACCCGTAACCATCGCCAGTTTTGGGTTAAGAGGCATTACCAGACAATCAAAAACTTTCACAGACATTTCATAACATAATTTGACAAATCACATCAAAGTGTCCCTTAAATAGGTCTACGAGACCTTAATCATGCTTTAGAAAGGGGCCGGGACTAAACCGAACACATATAGAAATTTTTAGAAATTCAAAATTTTTTCTAAGTTACAGAGGTCACACGCCCCTGTGGGCAGGCCGTGTGCCTCCCACGGCCTCAGACACGCCTGTGTGTTTATGTCGTGTCAAAACAGGGCATACACACTGACTTGTCCACACGGCCGTGGACACGCCTGTGTGCCTCACCCGTGGTTGCTACTGACTTGCTGTAACACCCCTAACCCGTATCCGACGTCGGACTGGGGATAAAGGCGTTACCGGACGGATTGGAAACTTTAACAGACAATTTCATAAGATCATACATCAATTACAATCATAGTGTCCCTTAAGTAGGTCATTGAAACCTTAAGTATGCTCAGAAATAGGGTCGGGACTAAACCGAAACACATACAGAATCTCATGGAAAAATTTAAAATTTTCTAAAATACAGGGGAGACACGCCCGTGGGAGGAGACTGTGTGCCCTCCACGGCTTCTAGACACCCCCGTGTGTCCATCCGTGTCTATATACTGACTATATCAACACGGTCACTAGGCACACCCGTGTGCCATAGTCGTGTGCTACTAGGCCATATACTGACTTCCCCACCACGGCCACCAAGCACGCCCGTGTGCCATGGCCGTGTGCTCTTATCTAGCTACTGACTTGCACACCACGGCTAGCTGACACCCCCGTGTCGAGGCCGTGTGCTACTAAGCTACATTCTGCTAATTCACCCACGGTCTTTAGGCACGCCCATGTGCCACAACCGCGTAACATTATAGGCCATTTACAAGGCCCAAAATGCCACCCATAAGGGTGAAACCTACAAGCAACATATATCATCCCATTTCATTCACATATAACCACCAAAATATACCAAATAGCCATCCCAAATCATGCATATTTGACAACTAAGGAAATCACACAATAATACATTCAATATCCATTCTATCTTTACATTCAAAACCAATTCCAAACATACCAATTTGCATGACCAAATCACAATTATGCCCAAACACCATTCATCTATATACTTACCATATCATAACCATTTCATATATAAACTAATCTTACCAAAACAACTTCACATATCACATTCCTTTAAGCATATTACCAAAACATAACTAGCCAAATCACATGGCTAAGTTCACATAACAATTCATACCAATGACTAGCCTATACATGCCATATCTAGCCATATACATTTTCAAAGTGTACCAAAATAAGTTTAATAGTGTGATGACATCCACAACGGTCCCGAGCCTTCAGTAGCTATAACGACCTATAAAACAGAGAAAACGCACACAAAGTAAGCTTTCCAAAAGCTTAGTAAGTCATAATACCAATAAACTTAGCATATAAACACTCAAAACATATAATCAATCTAAATTCACTAATGGCTCAATTTCACCATCATAATTCTTCTTAGTACACTCACTTAGGCCTTTCATTCTTCAAACCTGTATATTAGTACACACTTTATGAGATCATAGCTTTTCTACCCATATAACACACTTTTATTCCCATATTCAAATACATAATTCATCTAGGTAAGTTTAAGGAATTACTTACCTTCTTATACACACATAGTATACTTATCAAACATACCTGAAACAAATATACAATTTACATATTCCTTGCTTCTCGAACTTGACCATTGAACCGTTTGTAATCTAATAGAATAGGTAAAGTGCCCGGAATAATAATACAATGCCAACGTCCCAGACGTGGTCTTAAAAGTAATCAAATATTACAGCTACTGTCCCAGACAGGGTCTTACTCGTATTCAGATATTGATGCCACTGTCCCAGACAGGGTCTTACTCGTATTCAGATATTGATGCCACTGTCCTAGACAGGGTCTTACTCGATAACACAGAATAGATACCTTTGTATTCCTAAGTTCGTACGGGATTTCTCAGACTTATCACTATATCGACCTTATCCCAAAATTCATATACATAGCATCTCATAAGCATTCATTATCATTTATAGTCATGGAAATAAACTCAATTCAATATAATAACATTTATTTGCAATACGACTTACCTCGGATTCGGTTTATCGGAATGGATACGGCTACTCGATTATTTTCGCTTTCTCGCGATCTAAGTCCGTTTTCCTCGGCTCTTGATCTAAACATATTCAGAATTTAACCCTTTTATTTAATAACACATTCAATTCAACCCAAAAATACTTATTTCGGGCAATTTGCAAATTAGCCCTCATATTTACATAATTTATCAATTTAGTTCATTTTTCTCAAAACATCAAATTCACAAAATCAATACACAACCAAGCTTAGCCTAATATATATATACATCATACAAGCCCATACTTTTCATCAAATTGACAATTTAGTCCTCCAAAATAATATTTTCTTAATTTAGCCCTAATTAACTAAATTCATCCAAAATTCAAGAACAAAGTATGTTCATCAAATACATATCTATCATTTAACACCACAAAACATCACAAAGCTCAACATAGTATCAATGGCATTTTACACAAACATCATCAATTCATGAAATTAATACATGGGTTTTGTAGCTCTCAAAACAACGATTACAAAAACATAGAAATTATCGAAAACCAACCGAAAACATACATCTAATTTGGCTCTCAAATGGCCGATTATGTAAAAATAAACCCTTGCTTTCTCTTTTTCTTATTTCGGTCAAAAGATGAACTAGAAATGGCCATTTTGTTATGTTTTATCCAATATAACATACATAATAATTCATTTACATATTTAGCCTTTCATTAAACAAATAAAACAAACATGTAATAAGGGCATGATTGTCTTTCATTCATCCACTAAATATAAGTTGGCATAATAACAACATAAGGACTCCACCTTAACAAAGCCACAACACATTAGTACTTTAGCAAATAGCAAGCAAATTCCACATTCAATGCAATTTCCTCCTATTTGTCAATTAAACACACAGACGAACAAATTAACTTACGGAAATTTAACACATGCTTAGTCACTTATCAACGGCACAGAAAATAATATTAAAATATTATACAGACTTGGATTTGTAGTCCTGAAACCACTGTTCCGACTAGGGTATAAACCGGACTGTTACACTTGCACCACACAGCCAGTCACACGTCCGTGTGTCCAGCCCGTGGTCGAGCCTGACTTGTTTTAAAATACAACCATGAAGGACACGGTCGAGCCACACGCCCGTGTGCTCAACCGTGTGGGCGAATATAGGCCATTTGCAAGGCCAAAATGCCACCCACACAAAGGGTCATCCCTACAAGCACATACAAGCATCTTTCCATACATCAATGGCAACCAAAACATATCAAATTGTGCATCATTTCTTCCCATTTATAAATATCACAAACACTCCTACTTAGGAACCATTTAACTCAATATAACCACAAGCATTTCAAAGTATAATCCATCACAAACTTACAATAATAATATGCTAACTATGCATCAAAAAGCTTACCATTCATATGACCATTTCATTTGCTATCAAACCATACCAACACTAAGCATAACAAGACATAACTAATCATTCACATCACAACCATTTACCTAGCCATATCACATGGCTATATACATATCTCAAACATAATTCAAAGTGACTAGCCTATACATGCCATACTTAGTATATACACTTTCAAAAAGTACCAAAAATAGGATTGAGTAGTGTGATGATGATCCTCGACGATTCCCGAGCCTTTCGTAGCTTTAACGATATATAAAACAGAACAAACACTCATAAAGTAAGCTTTCAAAAGCTTAGTAAGCCATATACGAGACAGAGTTTGTGTACCAAGAAATCAATTATAGATTATCAGAAATTGCATACAGAACCGAAAGGTAAGAGTATTGAAACTTAGATAAGTGACAGGTGCTTCTGAAAGTATCTTTGTGACATAAATTTTTATTTTATTTTATTTGGTAAGTAAAGAAAAGTGATTTACGGTTCATCGAAGGGTATAAGACTATTAATAGAATGAGGCCAGTTACTTATCAGTGAGTATTTAGTCAGAACTTGAGAAAATTCAGTAATGAGGTTCTTATGTCCAGGATAAGAAACTATAGTTCAGAATCTTAGTTTAAGAAGTGAGATATTGAAGATGCCGAAGCTGTATGAGAATTTGACAGTGCTTTGCGAAATCAATCCTAAGTTTATCTTTTGGTAAAATTTTTGGGGACGAAAATCCCTAAGGGGGAGAATTATAATAGCCCAAAATAGGGCCTAGTCGGAACAGTGGTTTCGAGACAACAAACTCGAAGTAAAAATATTTAATTTATGATTGTTTTAGAGTCTATGATATGTTTGGGTGATGGTGTGTAAATTTTGTTAAGTAATTTTTATCGATAAAGTGCCCAATTTTATTATTGGGATTAAATTGCATTAATTGCAAAATATGAGTTCTAGAACATAAGTACTTGTTTTAAATGGGGGTTTAAACTAGAGGTATTTAAATGGAAAATAGACCATCATATTTTGATATGGACAAAACTAGTCATGAAAGGGTGAAAATTGAAGGTTTAGTAAAAAGGGCATTTTTGTCATTTGGGTGTTTTAAGGCATAAAAGACAAAATTGAAACCCAAAAATCTGCTCATTCTCTTCTCCATGCTGCCGAAATTTTCAAGAAGCCATGGCTAGGGTTTCAAGCTTTTTCAAAGCTCAATTGTAAGTGCATTTGAGCCCCGTTTTTAATGTTCTTCGTATTTTTGAGATCCTAGAAGCTTAACCTTTTTATTTTTACCATTTATTTGCATGAAAAATGGAGTTTAAAAATTGACCCATGCTAGATATTTGTACATTTTGATATTTAATGGTAGAATAAGGGTGCACGAGGTTAGGAGAACGATTTTTGCTAAGTGATTTTCGTTGAAAATGATTAAAACGGGTTAATTAGTAAAAGTTGTAAATGCTCCTAAAAGTGTAAAATAATAAGAATTTGAGGTTGATTTGGAAGAGAAAAAGGTTCGGCTGACCTTGAATTTTATAGAAATTGAATAAAAATCATATTACGAGGCTAGGGTCAAAATCGTAATTATGAGAAAGTTTAGGGGCAAAATTGTAAATTTGCCGTAGTATGATTTTTGTATTAAAATGAGTAATGTGAGTGATAATTAAGTGAAATGTGACATTTTAGATCAAAGAAATCGAGATTTGGACCAAGTACGGGGAGATGTCAATCAAAATGACCGATTCGCGTCGAGGTAAGTTCATATGGTTAGTCTATAGTGAACGATTATTAAATTTGAATTGAGATGATGTATTATTTTATATATGTTTGTTATCTAATCATGACTTTATGCAAGTACGAGATTGGATTGAAGGATCAATCGTGAGAAATACAGGGTCAAGTACATTCGTACTACGACTCGTGATGAATTGACGGAAAAGACCATATGGTTGGACCATGGTAGTGAGTGTGCCAGTGTAAGATAGAGGTGTACATGGGCCGGGCCAGGCCCAACTAAAAATTTAGGCCCGTTCATTGGGCTCGGGCGAAGCAGGGCCCAAAAATGGGCCTAAAATTTTGCCCAAGCCTACCCATATAAAAATGCTAAAACAGGCGCACACCACTACTATCTGCCAGTGTTAATTTTTTTTATATTATTTTATATAATTTTTAAATATATATAATACATCAAAAATACTAAAAAATCAAAATAAATATTTTTAACAAATTGAAAATAAATTTTAAAAAATATGTAGACTTAAATAACACTAAAATAGATGCAACTTAACAAGCAAATGCCTCTAAAATAATAACAAAATTAACAAATGTCTTTAAAATAATAACAAAATTAACAATAAAATAAGTTTTATATAATATCTAAACAATAACAACAAAATAATAGAAACATAATAGTAAAATGGTAGTAAAATAAGGAGAAAAACAATAAGAAAATAATATTAAAAAAATAGTTTTTTTCCTTTAGTGAATCGGGCCGAAAGGCGCAAGGCGGGCCCGGCCAAAAAGCCTTACAGAGCCCGCCCATTTTTAAATGGGCCTTATTTTTTTGTCCAAGCCCATTTTTCGGGCCTATATTTTTGCCCAAACCCTCCCACATTTCGGGCGGGCCTTCGGGCCGGGCCGGGCATGTACACCTCTAGTGTAAGACCATGTCTGGGACATGGCATTGGTCGTATTGGAGCTCGGGGATCGGTGGACATCGGAGATTCGCTCACACTATCAATTGGAACACTTTGTATATCTAGATACATTAATTTTTGGGTTATGGCATGTATAGTAGGCTTGGTCATTTTGTCATATATGTCATATTTCTTATGGCCTAAAATGTTGGCCCTTATTTAATAAATGTTCATTTTGATTAAGGCTATTTGGAGATGGCCAATATTGATGGTTGTTATACGCCTATGGTGTGGTTATTCATGTATGTGGTAATTGCATAATTGAGATGTTGTGGATGTGGTTTACAAATGATTTCATGAATGACGATGTGTATGGGAATGTGTATGCAAAATTGGATATTCGGATGTCCAATTATAGCATGATACATGTTGATGAAATGGATACAAGAGAGTTTGTGTTTTAGAGTGGGGAGGCGGCTTGGAAAATAGCCAACTTTCGGTCACACGGCAGAGACACGGCCATGTGTCTCGACCATGTGACGAATCTGATCTAAGAGCACGGGCGTGTGCCAAGGCCGTGTAACCCTATTTTGATGATGACATCATAAACAGAGAGTTACACGGGTTAGGGACACGGGCGTGTCCCAGACTACACGGGCGTGTGACCCCTGTTTTGACAAAATTTTCTAAATTTTCCCAAAAGTTTCCAAAGTTCTCGGTTTAGGCCCGAACCATCCTAAAGGATGTTTTCAGCTTTATAAGCCCATATAAAGGACAAAATACATGTTTTAGAAAAGTTTTAAATTTGAAGAAATTTTATGACTCGATTTTACATGTTTAAGAAATTTTAAGTCCGGTAACGCCTCGTACCTTGTTCCGACGTTGGATACGGGTAAGGGGTGTTACACCAACAATCACTCAATTTTGATGCAACTGACAAAGCAGTCACTCTAGTTACAATTCAGTCACTTATCTTTCAAAAATAACAAAATAATCACTAACATTATCGAAAAGTGACAAATCAGGTACCCGTTAACATTTTTCGTCACAAGCTTAACGGGACAGCTAACATGGCTGGTTAACTAGTTGACGTGACAGATTGACGTGGAGTTTACCCAAAATTTACCCAAAAATAGGGCCCAGAATAGGAAAAAATTTTGGGAGTGACAAAGCAAGCAAAACACAATCCCTAACGAAACCTAGAAAAATTCTTTCTTTGGTAATGAAAATTGAAAATCGACGACGAAAATATTGAGGCTGGCATCAAAACGGTTGCTTGGGCTAACGTCAAAGGAGATCCCATCACAGCCAGTTCAGATTCTTCCACGTCTTTACCATGAAAACATCATCGACCACTTCAACAATCCCCGTAACGTCTGTTCCTTCGATATAAATGATTCGAACATCGGCACTGGTTTGGTCGGAGCTCCAACTTGTGGTGATGTTATGAAGTTTCAAATCAAAATCGACGACAACCCAACAAAAACCAACAAAATAAAAAATACCAAACAATCAAAATCAAACCAGCAAAAAAAGAACAAGAATCCAAAATTGGCCTGCATCGGAAGAGAGAAGTAAAAAAAACTAAAAAAAAAAAGAGAATCAAAAGAAAAGAAATTACCCACACCAATTTCGGGTTTTACAGGTTGAAGAACTCGAGCCACCAGTTCGATGATCCGAGTGGTCAAGAGTCATGGTAGGTCAGAGAAAAGCTGTGGCCAGAATATGGTGGTGATCTGATGGTGGACGGCAGAGATTTATTGGAGCCTTGTTCAAAGCTTTGAGGTCTTAATCTTGGGATTTTGAAGGCTTATTGAGAAATCTGAAGTGAGATTTGAGAAGAGGCAAAGAGGAGCCATTTGGTGATGACGGTTGGCCAGAGAAGGCCATGAACGATGGCAACTAGAGTTAAGGAAAAAAGAAAAGAAAAAGAGAGGAGAAGAAGAGAAGAAAAAAAAGAGATAGAGATTCAATGGATAGTAATGAAGTGAATGGTGGCTCCACCTTGGAGGAACAAAACGACCATAGCTAAGGTATCTTCATTTCTTTTCTTCTTCTTTTTCTCTTCTTCTTTTCTACTGCCCAGCTAAGCTTATAGGGCAATTTAAATGACAGCTAACCCTCCAACTGGCCAGTTTAATGACAGCAAGGAATCCATTAAATGTCATGTCACTTTTTCGTTATGTCTGTAACGAAAAATGGTTAAAATGATTATTTTGTTATTTTTCAAAAGTTGAGTGACTGAATTGAAATCAGAATGATTGTTTTGTTAGTTGCATCAAAATTGAGTAATTGTTGGTGTAATTTACCCTAATATTTATTACTCTTCTAGCTAGTTGGATTGAAATATTATCCCATCACTACAGCAAAACAGACTTTTAGCGGCGTTTTTTTTTTGCCTTTAGCGGCGTTTATAAGCGCCACTAAAAGTCTTTGCGGCGCTTTTAAAAACGCCGCAAAAAATGCCACTAAATCAAACGCCGCAAAAATTTGCGGCGTTTATGAGAAAAAAACGCCACTAAAGGTCATGACCTTTAGCGGCGCTTTTTTTTCAAACGCCGCTAAAAGTCATAACCTTTAGCGGCGTTTGTGGTAAAAGCGTCGCTAAAAGTCATGACCTTTAGCGGCGCTTCTACAACAAATGCCGCTAAAAGACATTACCTTTAGCGGCGCTTCTACAACAAACGCCGGCGCTTTTTTCAAAAAACGTCGCTAATTTGTACAGATTTGCAATGTGCAATTTGTTCAATATCATACCCCTCCTGCACTAAAAACTAACCAATAACAGCAAATATAGTATATAATTGCAACCCAAAACAGCAAATGTATCATAAAAATCACACCAAATCCATCAATTCTAAATGATATTTGAAAATGAATAAAAGATATATGATATAAATTAATGAATGAATTATAACTGAAAATATTCTTACAATAATATTAAATGTAACAATGTTAAAAATCATCTTACAAGAAGAAAACAAATGTCTAAGATGGCGGATTCTCGCATTTCTTTGGAACATCTTCATCATAGTCCAAGCTATCATTGGAGTTCTTCATACTTTACATTACGCTCTGCCTCCCTCATTCTTTGCCTCCGCTCTAAGTTGAGAAATATGCTCATCCGTGCTGGCTTGCATCTGAGCTATCTGGTCTTTTAGTCTCTGAACTTCAAGACGAGATTGACTCCGGAAGGCATGTATTCTTTGGGAGCGGATCCAAAATATTGGGTCGGGGTAACACGGATCCTTGACATCGAACCCGACCATACCTTTTAAGACCCAAAACATCAGTGATAATTATGTTATAAATATACTCAAGATTAACAGAACTATCAGTCGAAGCAGTCGTACCTTTCAGGACCCAAAACATCAGTAATAATTATGTTATCCATATCCTCGAGATTAACAGAACTATCAGTCGAAGCAGCCGCCTCATACTCCGCCTTATTCTCCTTTAGTTTATCCTAATAAATTAATGAAAGAGTTAGAAACGAAATATATAATAAGAAGGAATGCAACATAACTTAACATTATAAATTTAAAACTACAAACGATGAATTAAACTATTATAATTAAACATTATAAATATTTATAATAAATGAAATTTTATTAAGTAAATATACCAAAATTTCTGCAGCTTCGGATGTCATCGGAGATCCATCCTTCTTCCTATGCGTAATGTCAAAAAGCTGAAGGCGTCCAACTTTTTTACCAGACGAGGCTTCCTACATTGTAGCAGTAAAAATATATTTTAATAGTATAAAGTCATTAATATTTGACAGAATTAATAAATTATATTACCTCGGCCTCAGCTACACAAGCAAAACTTCTAGACCTTGCCGTGTGCGTGAATTTTTGTTTCTGTCTACTGCTTGTTACAACTCGCCTCAGCTACACAAGCAAAACTTCTAGACCTTGCCGTGTGCGTGAATTTTTGTTTCTGTCTACTGCTTGTTACAACTCGCTCACGGTCCTACATAATGAAATTTATATTACGTATATAGTAAATACATATTTGACATAACCGAAAAATTTATAAGACTTTAGAAGTACGTAATACCTCTCCTTTCTTTGAATTCCAGAATCTAACTTGATCTTCCCATTGGTACCTCAACATTCCCGGCGGGACATTTCTTAATTTTTCGTCGAGGCTTATGTCTTTCTTAAAATATTGTTTTTTCAGCGTGCTTTTATTGTCTCTCCATTTTTTACCCAATGTTTTCTTAATATAGTCATCGGAGACCTCTAAAGCAAATCTCTCCTGAACAAAAAAAGTTTAAAAAGTTAATATAAATGAAAGTTAAATCAAAGTATTATAAATTACATTCACGTTTTGTTACCTTAATATTATCGAGAGCCTGATTCTTGTTGGCATCAGGCATGTGATGCCATGATTCGTAGTTAATGGGCAACATATTGGCATTTCGTGCTATAATGCCCAAATAGCCTGCTAACAGTCGAGCTTCAGATCCAACAGGCTGGCCATGATTGTTTCTCCTTACTTTAACACGCTCGACAGGCTTTAAGTCGTATAAATCTTTAAGCAATGTACGTCCCCGACCTCTACGCATCCCACCACCTTCAGCTGAAAAATGATATATTATTATATTAAAATTGAAAAATGAATGAATAATAAAATTCAACATGCATGTAAAATAAACTTAACATTACTTTGAAATTCTGCAGGCTCGTCATCTATGTCTAAGTGGACTAGAAGATCCAACAACTGTTTGCTGTTCACTATTTCCTTCTTCTGCATTTGGAGTATTGTGGACAATACTTAAATCTCGTAATCGTCTTCTATGCATTTTTCCTGGAATACACATGAAATAGTTCAAAATTTTAGTAACAAATAACAACAATAATAGTACATTTAAAATAGTTAAATTATATAACATGACCAACATTCAAATTATAATATTACATATAAATAATAAATCGTAAAATCTTACTACATCATATTTCGTAAATATCTTCGTCCACATCCTGACGAACCCATTGAAATTGTTGACTAGTACTAGGGATATTTTCATTTAAGTTTTGTTCTGGAAAATGCAAAGTTTCTGATCTTTCGACTATGTCACCTCTACTTCCATTGCCCATGTCAAACACGTCTCTAGGGGTGTTCCGGAGTACAACATTTAAAAAAAATGATCATTAAATATTTAAATAATGATCATTATTATATTTAAATAATGATCATTATTATTATATTGATAAAAAAAATTATAAGTTTGAAATAACATTTAAAAATATTAAATATTGAAATCAAACATTATTACTATAAAAAATAAGTAATTCGATTTTTATATGAAAATATATTTAAATAATGAAAAAACCATTTTTAAGAAGTTTTTAAATTACTTTTTAAAAAAAAAAATTCGATTTTTATATTAAAAAATATTTAAATAATTATCATTATTATTATATTGATAAAAAAATTATAAGTTTTAAGAACATTTAAAAATATTAAATATTGAAATCAAACATTATTAATATAAAAAATTAGTAATTCGATTTTTATATGAAAGTATATTTAAATAATGAAAATATATTTTAAGAATTTTATGTTGGGGGTTTGACTAAAACAACATTTCAATAAGTATACATGCATGAGCATCAATTCATTTGCACAAACATTAAAAAAAACAATCATTCAAATCATATGTATATTAGAGGTGTACATGGGCCGGGCGGCTCGGCCCGGCCCGAAATGTGTGAGGGTTTGGGCAAAAATATAGGCCCGAAAAATGGGCTTGGACAAAAATATAAGGCCCGTTTAAAAAATGGGCCGGGCTCGGGTAAGGCATTTTTGGCCCGGGCCAGGCCCGAATTCACAAAAGGAAAAAAAAATATTTTTTAATATTATTTTCTTATTATTTTTCTCCTTATTTTGCTACCATTTTACTATTATGTTTCTATTATTTTGTTGTTATTGTTTAGATATTATATAAAACTTATTTTATTGTTAATTTTGTTATTATTTTAAAGACATTTGTTAATTTTGTTATTATTTTAGAGGCATTTGCTTGTTAAGTTACATCTATTTTAGTGTTATTTAAGTCTACATATTTTTTAAAATTTATTTTTAATTTGTTGAAAAATATTTATTTTGATTTTTTTAGTATTTTTGATTTATTATATATATTTAAAAATTATATAAAATAATATAAAAAATTAATACGGGCGGTAGAAATTTGGGGCCGGTTTTAGCATTTTTATATGGGCCAGGCTTGGGCAACATTTTAGGCCCATTTTTTGGGCCCGGCCCGAGCCCAATGAACGGGCCTAAATTTTTAGTTGGGCCCGGCCCGGCCCGGCCCATGTGCACCTCTAATGTATATGCAAATTGAAACTTTTTTTCCTTGTTGGTATATAAAAAAAAACAATTAAAACAAGATACTAATTTAAACATTTATACAAAAAAAAATTGATAAAAGACATTTAAAGCATAATGGGAGAATAAAAATTAATGTAAAAAGCAACTTATTACATTCTCACAACAAAGCAATAAACTTGAAGAAAAATGATATGGCAAAAAAACCATTTTAATCAAGAGTCAAGATACATACAACATTATCCTATTTGCATAAAGTCACTATCTTAAAAACATGCTAAAAGGAACAGACCAGTTGTTACTTCAAAATTTGTTACAGCAATAAAACATCTCAATTTCCAGCAAATAAACAAGTCAAATTACAGTACCTGAACAGGGCTTCAACAGTTTAAAAAAGGAGAAGTAACAACACCAAAATGAATTGATCCACTGTCTGCAATTTAACACAATTAAGAGAAACAAGAAAACATAAACCACAAATACAACTAAGCAAATAAGATTCAGTTATTACAATTTAAATATAAATAATAGAATTCAAATACATGAAAAAGTTATTACTATCTTTCCTGGTTGAAGGTGCATTTACAACTTTTATTTAGCACTCATAGAACTTAGTAAGGGTGAGATTCCTAAGGCAAGGATATCTATAGCATCAAAGAGCAATCTATGGAGATGGAAATTCTCACATATAAAAAACACATAAGAGAATTATATGCCTTAAATCCAGAGATGGATTACCTCCTCCAATATCCTAAAAACTTCAACTATTGATGCTACCTGCCTTTGATGAAATGACAACGGCTCCCAATCCTGCACATTACAACAAGTAAGATGTGGTTTAACAATTGTTCCAGAGTTCCGGCGATTTTAATTTGAAACAACTTGGTAATTGTCTGTTAATAAGACAAATACAGGATACTTATATTTCACACATTCAAACATGTTATCATTTATCAGCATCAAATCCAATGAAGGATAAAAACAACCTACCTTGGCTCGAAAGGTAGGTCAAAATCATCATCTTCTGTCACTCATTGACAATAGTAGCTCAAGAAAATAGAACCAAAGAGATTTGTGACCACAAAAATATTTTTAGAGGGAGAAAGAAAAGAAGAGAGGCAAGAAGAAAGAAAATATGTGTGAGTCTGTGCAATGAACACAAAAAAAGAGGAAAATTAAACAACATCAAAGACACAACAAATAAGAGCTAGAGACAAGGAAAAAAATAAGTCAACAAGTTCAGTTGTCAATATGAGTCTATCAAATGTTTCATTTTCTCATTTTTGTCTCAAAAAATTCATAACCATGTACAGGTACAAATCTATACAGTCTCAGTATGAATTGGTACCATCCTACTATACAGAAAAAGACCATGGAACTAACCTCAAGTTCCAATGCTCTTCTTGTCCATTCCAATATGCGAGTATGCTGACCAATCACCCAATCAATAATTAATGGCCCTGAGACTTTTTCAATCTGCACACAAGTAAATCAAAATTAATACTCCACTTAGTCATCACGTTATTATCTAAACCCATACATCAAAAGCACTTTCTCTTAGAAATGTTTAGCTCCTAAATATTTCTATGTGGAACATTTTCCAACCTGCACGCTACCATTACCCACTCCACTACTTGCATCAACCTAAATAATATCGGATGCACAAAGAAAATTATGTTTAAGATCATCATTGATCCTAAATCAAAGTTTTTCTTTTATAACCAGAAGTCCACAAAACAGCAAGTGAACCAATAAGCAAAATCATGTCCAGCTGTTGTCTGTAAAGTGCACCTCTCTGTATTTCATTTAAGATATTATTCTTAAAATAGGACCATATAAGGATTGAATGACATGATATTGGTCACATTTAAATTAAGATCCAGGGGCCTTTAAGATTCAGAGGACATTTCTTTTACACAAGCATCAACAGTTAATTTCGAAGTTCAAAATCAACTGGAAATACAAGTACTGAAGTTTACCGATTGTTTGTATGCGCGAAGAAGCGATGACAGTGATGTGCTGACGCAGCAGAGGAGACGGCAATGCAGCAAGTCCTCGGCTCGGAGACTTTAGCGGGAGAAGGATGTTCATTTTTGATTTGAGGAAATTTTTTAGGGATTAGGGGAAAGGGATTTGGGGAGAGATTTCGTTTGGGTAAATATCTGTTCTTTCGGGTTTAAGTTTAGGAGTATAGCGGATGGAACAAAACGACGACGTCTTGAAATAAAACTGAATCCACTTGCGGCGTTTTTTTATAAAACGCCACTAAAATCAAATGACAAAACGAAGTCGTTTTTGTAAACGCCTCTAAAAACTAAGAAGAATAACGGCGCCGTTTTGTAAACGATTAATATATTCGCAGCGTTTTTACTTAAAGCGCCCGATGAAGACACAAAGCCTTTGCGGCGTTTTTATATAAAACGCCACTAAAATCAAATGACAAAACGAAGTCGTTTTCGTAAACTCCTATAAAAACTAAGCAGAATAACGGCGCCGTTTTGTAAACAGCTAATATATTCGCGGCGTTTTTACTAAAAACGCCAGTAAAACACAAGCTTTTGCGGCGTTTCAATATAAAACGCCACTAAAATCAAATGACAAAACGAAGTCGTTTTTATAAACGCCTCTAAAAACTAAGCAGAAAAACGGCGCCGTTTTGTAAACGGTTAATATTTTCGCGGCGTTTTTAGTTAAAACGCCAGTAAAACACAAGCTTTTGCGGCGTTTTTATATAAAACACCACTAAAATCAAATGACAAAACGAAGTCGTTTTTGTAAACTCCTATAAAAACTAAGCAGAATAACGGCGCCGTTTTGTAAACAGTTAATATATATTAGCGGCGTTTTTACTTAAAACGCCAGTAAAACACAAGCTTTTGCGGCGTTTTATGAAAAAATGCCACTATAGACAAATAAAACGCATCATTTTCTGGCGTTGTCGTTCCAAGTTTCCCATATATTACCGGCGTTTTTATTAAAAACGCCACTATTCCTAACTTATTATTATTATTTTTTATTTATAAATATTTTATAGTTTTGTATATATTTTATAAAAAGTAAACATTCAAATATATATAGATATATTTTTCCTAAGTTTTTTTAGGTTTTTTATTTTTTACGTTTTTAAGAATAAAGATCAAATTAACAGAATGTATAAAGTTAAGGGGTTAATTTTGTTGAATTTTTAAAATTAAGATTAAATTGATAGAATCTACAAACATTAACTTTAATTAATCTAGTTAAATAATAAGTAGAGGATGAAAGAGTGCTTGACTTTTATTACAATTTTATATTTAATTAATTATAATATAATTCATATCAATTTTAAATAAATAATTTTTCAAACTTAATTCGAGTAATATAATTTAAAAGAATTAGATACATGCATGCCATAAGTTTTGTATAATTTTTTATGTAAGAAAACAAAACTAAAAATTCCAAAATATGAAGTAAAAAGGTTTAAAAACTTTAATGATATTTTTATATAAAAAATTCATAATATCTCTTTTACGATTATATAATAAATTATTTAATATATAAATTAAAAACTTAACTCCAAACCCCATTACATAACCCCAAATCCAAACCGATCAAAACCCTAAAGTAAAACACACATACCCCCAAACCCCAAACTATATAGTGATAATTTTAATATTAAAATTCATATTATCTATTTTTCAATTATATATAATAAATTATTTAATATATCAATTAAGGATTAAAATTTGAACCTATTTTAAAGAAATAATCATTGGGGTAATGGATACATATACCATTCGGGGTTATGGGAAGATAGTTTCACAATAGAATGAAGGATCGGTGAACGATGGTCGGATCTAACAGCTTCGGGGTTATGGGATTTAGGGATTTTGGGGATTTGAATTATGGGAAATTGATTTGAGGGATTTTAGTTTCGGGATTTTGGGTCGACATATAGCTAACATCCTAAACCCTAAACCCTAAAACCCTAAACTTAAACCATAAACCCTAAACTCAAAAACCTAACACATTAACCATTTCCCCCCAAACCCCTAAACCTAAACTCATACACTCATAAACCATAAACTCTAAACCCAGAACCCTAACCCATTAACCATTTCCCCCTAAACCCCTAACCCTAAACCTTAACCCCTAACCACTAACATTTAAACCTTAATACCGGTAAACACTAAGATATTAAACACTATACAATAAACCCAAACAACAAACTTTAAAACACTAAACCCATACACCAAAATAACAAACCCTAAACCATAAAATTAACATACCAAACATTAAGCCCTAATTCATTTTTAATAGCTTAATTTGTAACTTAAATGAAAACTTCTAAATTGTTTAGTTAGCAATTTGTAACTTTTCATAATTAAGTAACTAAAATGAAACTTTCTCATTGCTTATAAGTGAATGTATCAAAACAAAATATAATTCAAAGCAATATGAAAAACTTTTAGCGGCGTTTGTGAAAAAGCGCCGCTATTACTCAGGTTTTTAGCGGCGTTTGTATAAAAGCGCCGCTATTGCTCAGGTTTTTAGCGGCGTTTGTATAAAAGCGCCGCTATTGCTCAGATTATTAGCGGCGTTTAAGAAAAAACGCTGCTATTGCCACTACACCAAAACAGACTTTTAGCGGCATTTTTAGTGGCGTTTTAAAGAAAAACGCCGCAACTATTATACATTAGCGGCGTTTGAAAGAAAACGTCGCGAAAACTTGAGAAATAGCGGCGTTTATTGCCAAAACGCCGCTAAAAAATAGAAATAGCGGCATTTTTTCCCAAACGCCGCTAAAAATCAGAGCATTAGCGGCGATTTTGAAAAAACGCTGCTAAAGAGCTGGGCATTAGCGACGCTTTTCAAAAAACGCCGCTAAATGTATGGGCATTAGCGGCGCTTTTGAAAAAACGTCGCTAAAGACATGGCATTAGCGGCGCTTTTTCAAAAACGCCGCTAAATATATGGGCATTAGCGGCGCTTATAAAAAAACACCGCTAAAGACCTTGGCATTAGCGACGCCGCAATATGTCTGATCATTAGCGGCGCTTTACTAAAAATGCCGCAATATGAAGAGCATTAGTGGCGCTATTCAAAAAACGCCGCAAAAATGTTAAGCAATACGATGACATTTTCTTGTTGAGCTATAGTGCATATATCGAGAACTAGTGGCGTTTGTCGTTAAACGCCGCAATAAGTCTTCATTAGCGGCGTTTTTTAAAAAAGCCCCGCAAGAAAAATAAATTTTGTGGTTGTGGTTTTAGGGATTTGGCTATAGTTATTAGGCTTTAGGGTTTAGAGAAAGTAATATAAAATTAATTTATTTTAGGGTCTAGGTAAGCATTAACATTCTATTTTAATAACTTTTGTCCCTTATAAAATTTATATTTATTTAGCTAGCTACGTTTAATTTAAAATAATATTATTTAAAAAATTTTAAAGTTGTTTTAAATGTGATGGTTGTTTTTTAATTTATATATTAAATAACGTCTCTTATATATATAATCGTAAAAGAGATAGTATTAATTAATTTAATATGTTTTTGGTTTAACTTAACTTGTAAACATTCTCTTATTTTACTTAATTAGAAATTCAGTCACATATATATTTATGTTTGGGGGTTAAGGTTTAAGAATATATACTGTTTGGACTGAAAAACAGTCAATTGGATTAAATTTACTAAGATTCATGCCATTTTGTACTATATCCATATTATTTAATATAAGCATATAATATATATATATATATATATATATGTTTTGTACTATAGTAACATTAGCGTATAATGTAATTTCCAAACAATATGGTCTATGATTATGGTTTAGGGTTTACACATGCAGCTTTAGGGTTTAGGCCGTTATGGGTTTTATGGTCTAGGATTAATTATGGTACTTAATTTAGGGTTATGGTTTAGGGTTTTAAAGTTTAGGGGTTAGTGTTGGTGATTCGTGTTTGTGGTTTAGGGTTAATATATTTAGGTCTACGATTAAGGGTTTAATTTTGGATTTTTTAGAATATAAATCTAAATAAGATAAATATATATAGATTATTATTTTTTAAAATATATATATATCAAAATTAATGGGTTAAATCCCAAAGGCATACTTTAATTTGATCTAGATATTGTAAAATATTAACACATGCATGCAATTATATTGATATAATTAATTAACACCATTTTATTATTATTTATATATGCATGCATAAATAATATTTACATTTATTCAATATAAAAATATATTGATGTATTTATTTTTTTAAAATATATATATCTTTGTTGTTAATGAAGCAATATTTGGAATTTACTAAGATTCGTACAATTAATTTGTACTATACTCATATTATTTAATATATAAGTATATAAAATATATATTTTGTTTATATTTAAAATTAAAATATATGAAGTGGTTTATATTCAAATTTAAAAAATAGAGAAATTTAGCAATTTCAATGGCGTTTTGATGAAAACGCCGGGAAAGAGTCAGTTTTAGTGGTGTTTTTGCTTATAAACGCCGCAAATATGCTTCGAGGTATAGAAAACGATGACGTTTTTAGCTTGTTTTTAGTGGCGCTTTTGAAAAAAACGTCGCAAAATATGGTGAACAGTTAGATGGTGCCGTTTTCACTTGTGCGGAGTTAGTGGCCTTTTTGTGAAAACGCCGCAAATGTTATGAATTGCCGGCGTTTTCCCGGTAAAACGCCGCAAAATTTTAAACATATATCGTAAACGTTGCCGTTTTCTTTCCCCCAATTTCTTTCCCCCAATTTCCTAACTTCCTAAATCCCGATTTCTTTCCTCCAAATCCCGATTTCTTTCCCCCAATTTCCTAACATCCTAAATCCCCAATTCCAAAATCCCCAATTGCTTCCCCAATCTCCCAAATTTGAGTACCTTCTTCCTCAATCTCTACAAATTATCAAATTTATTAAACTTCCTAAATCCCCAATTACGCTCGTGTGTCTAGAAACTGTTCGACCCATCTCTCCGCAGCTTCAAAAGGAAGTTCTTCGACTCTGCTCTCTGTCGGTGCATCTTCTCTCCGCCGCCGCCGTTGGATATTCGGGTCGTGGAGGTATTTTTAAACCATTTGCATGTAACTTTTTCTTTTCTAAGTTAAAACATGCCATTTAAAAAAAAGAAATGGAAAATTTCACCTTTGTTAATTAAGAGATTGGTGTTTTCTTTAGTTTTGTGGTTATTTTAGTTGCATACAAGGTCCTTAACTTGATTTTCTAGTGCGCGTTTACTTTGACTAAAACACATTAATGTAATCTGGTAGAAGTGATTATCACAATTACAAATTTCCTTATGTTCCCCGCTGTTGAATTGTGTTTGGTGTGCAAGATACTCTTCTAAAACTATATAGGACCCTTATTATTGTCAACTTGAAGATTAAGGTGCAAAAATTAAGTATCAAATTGAAAATATTCAGGTATGAAAGTGAATATTAAAGTTAAACTCAGGTATTAAATTTGAAAAAAATAAACTTGAGTACTAAATTGAATATTGATGCTAAATTTGGTGCCAAATAGTGTATTAACCCGTATGATTATTTGTAATAATACACTCTGTTCTTGCACCTTTTTTACAACTGAGCTTCTTATGTTTGAAACGAGGGAGACGAAAAAAAAAAATATCTTCGGTGTCTTTTGGCCTTACTTGATATGATTTTTTTATTCCTTTGCAAATCAAATTTCTAAGCTTTTGATCTCTGCTTCAAACAGGTATACATAAAAAAGGAACTTTTTTTCTTCAGTTTTCTCATTGTTTTGTTGTGTTTACTTGGTTTTATTTTTTTGCTTGCTTTTGAGTATTAAATCTGCTATATTTTTTCAGTTTTTAATTATTTTGTTCCTTGTTTTCACTTTAAAATCCCATTATTCATGATTTATGCTAACCTATTTATTTGATTCTCTGTTTCCAAAGTTAATGGAATCTCTTAACTTTAACTATTAGTTCAAAAGTTAATCTTTTTCTATGCAAAAAACAAGCATGGGGTTTTCTTTAAATTGATTTCCTTGATTTTTTTTCATTTTTTCTTATATTTGAATTATTTTTATCAATACCCATTAGTTTGGATTATTGCAGTTCTTAGCAAAAAATGGGGTATATAGGATCACATGGTGTACAAGCTTTGAAAATATACAAATACAGTGGTGTGGATCACTCTTACCTTGCTAAATATGTACAATAAATTTGATTTTAGTCGATAAATAAAAACTTGTTTGAGTAGCAATTTGAAGTTTCAAAAAGAATATAGTTTATTGTATCATTTTATTTAATTTGTCCTACTTTTAATCTATTTATTGTGATTCATTAAATTGAATGATTTATTTATTGATGCGTATTTTTCTTCATGAGAGAACAAAAATATTTTTATTTCCACCATAGTTTTCTCCACCCAAAGAAGCAATGAAGTTTTTTGATATATAAAATCCAAGTTGTAAGGATCCCAAAGGATCCATTGTCTGAATTGGATTGGTGTTGGAAATAGAAAATTGTCAATTACAAGTTTGTATTTTTTTTTTATAAAGTTATAACATTTATTCTTCTCTTCTCATTTTCAAACCAATTATGTGTTTGATTAATGTTTCTTAATGACACTAATCTAACCATTTTGTTTTATAAAATGATGTTTGTAGATAAGAAGATATTTGAAATGCATTTGATTACAGTATCGATCTCAAGAAGTTGGCAGCACCATTTGTGACATTTCTTGGGGTTGTCTTCATTTGGCATTTTATGTGTTCTCTAAACATTTCTTAGAGGTATGTATATATCTTTGTGGTTTTGACATTAGCAAATTTTTATCTTTGATTGGTGCAAATGCATGGATGATTGAGAGGATATAAACTAGATGTTGGTGACATTAATTCGGATTTTAACATTTGTAACATTTTTATTGGTTTTTTAATAATAAAAAGATAAAAATATCGTCATGATAATATAATTTATTTAAAATAAATAATATTTCAATAATTTACTTGATTAAATTAGTGTCAAATTAACTCATGACATGTTATCTACATGATATGCCTCAGTTCGAATACACCTTTAATTTCGTTGATTTCCTGAATTTATCCATTGTAATGCACCAAAATTACAAATTGGTTCATCTTTTACGATTTATCTGCAAAAGATGCTAAATTATTAATTTAGATATATAGCATAGTACTATCATTTTCATGTGGCAACGGACAAAGAATTATGTATATTTAATTTGCTAAATTTTTTATGTTGTTTGTATTTCAGTTATTACTTCCTACTACTCCTGCAACTGTCGTATTGGATTTGCTGGTAATAACTTAACAGGTATGAAATCAGTATTATTCTTATTTATATTCATTTTGCTGATTTATATTCATTTGATAGAAAAATATTAGATATCCAATTGTTAGTCAAGATTATTAATCTTTTGTTTTTCTGACTGCAGCCCCTGTTTCTTGGTGAGAGTGGAGTAGACCATCTTCTTCAAATTATTAAGGTACGTTTTAGTGCAAAATTTAGATCGAGAATAGATTATATCATGATGAATTTGTCCAAATTGCTGTCCAAATTGCGGTTTATTATCTTGCTTGGTTGGTATATATGCTGTTTGTTCTATTGCTGTTTATTATTAATAATGTTTGAACAACCTCCAAATTGCTATCTAATCATGCCGCTTAGATTTTTTACAAGCTCCCGTCTAAAATCATGCATATAAGATGATATAAAATGATAATACAAAGTTGAGTTTTGCAAGTTAAGATAAGAGATTAACATAAATTTTATATTTTAATAAATATTTTAACATAAATTTCATATTATTGCAAGTTCAGAAGAGATTAACATATTTTAATACAAACCTGTCACTACATATATTATATATTATATTAAAGATTTTTTTATATTAATAATGTTTGATTTTAATATTTAATAATTTCAATGTTTTACAAAATGGTTTTATTATAAAAAATAAATTATTTTTTCAATATTTTCAATATTTTCAGCCAACCTCAAACGAAAAACCAAAACCAATTAATATTTAAAAAAAAAACTACAATGTAATGCATGCCATATATGTTCACACCTCAACTGATTCTCGATTTGAAATTTTAATTTAACTTACATAATACATAATACATAACTTACATAAAATTATTTAACTTACATAATACATATCTTACATAACTTACATAATACATAATACATAACTTACATAAAATTATTTAACTTACATAATACATAACTTACATAACTTACATAGCTTTCATCAAATTATTTAACTTACATAATACATAACTTACATAATAATGTATAGATAGATAAAAAAAAAGATTCAAAGTATATAGGTTGGAAACTTTGTGGGTTGCCTTATATTTCATCAGTTAGACTTCAACAAATACTGAAATGGATAGGACTTGGATGAATTTGTCAGGGTAAGCAACAACTATCGAAATGGAGTAGAAACTTTTCGAATTTCGTATTTCAAAATGCAAGCCAAGATAATATGATTCTTTTGCCGTGTAAGAAGTGTTGCAATATCAATTGGCATTATCGTGAAGTTGTCTCACGAACATCTAGTTGTTGATGGCTTTGTCAGGGGTACAAAAATGGATTTTTCATGGTGAGTGTACATCTAGTGGAGCATCTTCATCGATGAATATGGGTTATCCTCATAGTGGTTACAATCAGAATGTTAGAGATGATAACATGGAAGGCATGTTGCGGGATGCTTTTATATATGCGACCGATGGTTTGGGTCATTTCCACACGACTTAGGTGCAACAGAAGATTATAATTTTGGTGGAAATACTTTCACCGAAGGGGGAAAAAGCATGCACTGATGAGCGACCAAATGAAGAAGCGGCGAGGTTCTACACGTTACTTGGTGAAATGAATGAAGAAGCGTATGAGGATCAAAATTTTCCAAAGCGTCTTTCTGTATTAGGCTTTTTCACTTGAAATGTTTGGGAGGGTGGACCGAAAACTCTTTGACAATGCTGTTAGAGTTTTTGCAAGAAATGTTCCCGTTTGCGAAAATCCCTCAATCTTCCAAAGACATGAAGAAACTAATAAAGGATTTGGGCCTTGGCTACAACAAAATTCATAGTTGCCCAAATGATTGCACGTTGTATTGGGGCGACTGGATAAACCAACAGTGCTGTCATGTATGCGGTCAATCCCGTTGGATTAATAGAAATACAGAGGATGGTAACGAGGATGAACATGATACACAGTCAAGGAAGCAGCCAGTTAAGATTTTGCGGTATTTTCCGCTAATACCAAGGCTTCAAAGGCATTTCATGTCGTCGAAGACAGCCGAGTCAATGACGTGGCACCGTGATGGACGAACCGATGATAGACTGTTAAGGCATCCTGCAGATTCTTTAGCTTGGAAATCATTTGACTCAAAATTTTCAAGCTTTGCAAGCGATCCTCGGAGTGTGAGGCTGGGGCTAGCAGCTGATCGATTTAACCCTTACAAAATCATGAGCACTGCGTCTGATTACTTGGCGGTGGTGCTTGTTCCTTATAATTTACCTCCATGGGTTTGCATGAAACAATCATCCTTTATCTTGTCTATGATTATCCCCGGAGAGAAAAGGGCGGGAATGATATTGACATATATTTGCGACCACTTATTGAAGAGTTAAAACAATTATGGGTGGTGTTGAGACATACGATGTCTTTGAGAAAGGAGAACTTCAATTTACGTGCGGCTTTGATGTGGACTATTAATGACTTCCCGGCGTACGCCAATTTATCTGGTTGGAGTACCAGGGGACGTTATGCTTGTCCTTGTTGTGCTGCGCAGACATGTTCGCAATGGTTATATAATGGGAAGAAGTTCTCTTACATGGGGTATCGTCGGTGGTTACCGGAAAATCATAGATTTAGATTTCAGAGTGCTCAGTTTGATGGTACTGAAGAGTTTGGAGAAGCTCCTTCGCAGACCAGTGGATCCGAAATATTGTTCATGTTGAAAGATATGAATTTCATTTATGGGAAGATGAATCAACCGGCCAACACGCAAAGAAATAGAAGATCAAGGGATGGATCTGATGATGAATCTGATGAAGAGGATGATCTTAATGAGGCAAATTTGTGGAAAAAAAGAAGTATTTTTTTTGAGTTGCCTTATTGGTAGCATCAAATTTTACGCCATAATCTTGATGTCATGCACATTGAGAAAAATGTCTGCGAGAACATCATTGGGACTTTTTTGAATGTCGATGGAAAATCGAAAGACAATATTCAGAGTCGACTTGATTTAGTCCACATGGGAATTTGGCGTGAGCTTCATCCCCAAGCACTTCCGAATATGAAATATCGGTTGCCGCCTGCTATTTATTTAATGTCGAAGATGGAGAAAGAAGTGTTCTGTATGGTGTTGAAGGATATAAAGGTCCCGGATGCGTATGCATCAAATATATCTCGATGTGTGAGTCTTAAAGATCGAAGACTATATGGCTTAAAATCGCATGACCATCACATCTTAATGCAAGACTTACTGCCAGTTATAATGTTTTCTTGTAACATTTATAGTTACTCAATTTACTTTCGGTTCAATAGGTTTAGAGCCGGAATGAAGTAAATGACGAAGTTAAATGGCTTTCACAAGGTCCAAATAGGATAGTGAAAAGATTTAGTGCCTTCCTCATCAATAGATTCAGATTTCATACAAAGAATCGCGAGAGATTGAGGAGAACACAAAATTGTGGAATTGTTGTTAATTCTTCAATTACGAGTTATGCTAGTGCCAGGGACAATAATCCTGTCGAGGGGAATGTGGAGTATTACGGACTTCTTACTGACATAATTGAGTTGGATTATTATGGCAGATGGAAAGTTGTCTTATTTCGAGGAGATTGGGCTGATGTGAATACGGCTCGCGGAATTAAAAACGATCAATATGGTTTTACAATGGTGAATTTTTCTCTATTGATTCACACTGGAGAACAATTGATGGACGAGCCGTATGTATTTTCTTCTCAAGTAAAACAAGTTTTTTACTCAAAAGATCCAACTGATGAGGGTTGGTACGTTGTACTCCGGAACACCCCTAGAGACTTGTTCGACATGGGCAATGGAAGTAGAGATGACATAGTCGAAAGATCTTGAAATTTTGCCTTTTCCAGAACAAAACTTGAATGAAAATATCCCTAGTACTAGTCAACAATTTCAATGGGTTAAATCACGATGTGGGACGAAGATATTTATGAAATATGATGTAGTAAGATTTTTACGATTTTTTATTTATATGTAATATTATAATTTTAATATTGGTCATGTTATATAATTTAACTATTTTAAATGTACTATTATTTTATTTGTTCTTGAAATTTTGCACTATTTTATGTGTATTGCAGAAAAATGCCTAGAAGACGATTACTGAGATTTAAGTATTGTCCACAATACTCCAAATTCAGAAGAAGCAAATAGTGAACAACAAACATTTGTTGGATCTTCTAGTGTGCTTAGGACATAGATGACGAGCTGCAGAGTTTGAGTAATGTTAATTTATTTTACATGCATGTTGAATTTTATTATTGATTCATTTTGCAATTTTAATATACTAATAATATATTATTTTTCATTTGAAGGTGGTGGGACGCTTGAAGAGGTTGGGGACGTATACACTCCTTAAAGATTTGTACGAGCTAGATCCTGTCGAGCGTGTTAAAGTAAGGAGAAGCAGATCATGGCCAGCCCGTTGGATCGAAGCTCGATTGTTAGCGAGCTATTTGGGCATTCTATCACGTAATGCCAATATGTTGCCCATTAACTACTTAATCATGGCATCACATGCCCTGCCGCCAACAAAAATCGGGCTCTCGATAATATTAAGGTAAAAAAATGTGAATGTAATTTATAATACTTTGGTTTAACTTTCATTTATATTTACTTTTTAAACTTGTGTTTTTTCAGGAGAGATTTGCTTTAGAGGTCTCCGATGATTATATTAAGAAGACGTTAGGAAAAAAATGGAGAGACCATAAAAGCACGTTGAAAAAACAATATTTTAAGATAGACATCAGCCTCGACGAAAAATTAAAAAATGTCCCGCCGGGAATGTTGAGATACCAATGGGAAGATCAAGTTAGATTCTGGAATTCAAAGAAAGGAGAGGTATTACGTACTTCTAAAGTCTTATAAATTTTTCGGTTTACGGTATTTACTATATACATAATTCAAATTTCATTATGTAGGACCGTGAGCGAGTTGGAACAAGCAGCAGACAGCAATAAAAATTCACGCACGCGGCAGGGTCCAGAAGTTTTGCTTGTGTAGTGAAGTAGGAGGTATTATAATTTATTAATTATGTCAAATATTAATGAATTTATACTATTAATTTATATTTTTTCTGCTAAAATGTAGGAATCCTCGTCTGGTCAAAAAGTTGGACGCCTTCAACTTTTTGACATTCCGCATAGGAAGAAGGATGGATCTCCGATGACATCCGAAGCTGCAGAAATTATGGTATATTTACTTAATAAAATTCTTCAATTACAAGTTATGTTGCATTCCTTCTTATTGTATATTTCGTTTCTAACTCTTTCATTGATTTATTAGGATAAACTAAAGGAGAAGAAGGCGGAGTATGAAGCGGTTGCTTCGACCGATAGTTCTGTTAATCTTGAGGATATTGATAACGAATTATTACCGAAGTTTTGGGTTCCTGAAAGGTACGACTGCTTCGACTGATAGTTCTGTTAATCTTGAGTATATTTATAATAGAATTGTCACTGATGTTTTTGGTTTTGAAAGGTATGGTCGGGTGCAATTACAAGGATGCGTGTTACCCAGACCCAATATTTTGGATCGGCCCAAGCAATACATGCCTTCCGAGTCAATCTCGTCTTTGAAGTTCGAGGCTCAAAGACCGAGATAGCTCGGATGCAAGAGAGCACGGTTGAGCAGAGAAAGCAAATTGCGATGTTCAACAAAAATATGAAGAACTCCAAAGAACGGATTAGAGCGGATGAGGAAGCGGCAGCGAGGGCGTGGAGGCAATGTAGCGTGGCGGCGGCGAAGAATGCGAGGAGGCTGAGGCGACATCGATGCTAGCAGAGCGAGCAGAAAATACGATGAGCTCCGGCTACGGCTTCAACAAATGATGCGAGATGTTTCAATGATCGCGAGAGGCGCCATCTTAGACATGTACTTTCTCGTTGTTTGATTATTTTAAAACATTATTACATTTAACATTATTGTAAGAATTTTTTGATTATAATGCATTTAGTTTATTGAATTTCAAGTTTCATTTACAATCAATGCATTTGGTGTGATTTATATTCTACATTTTTGTTTTGGGTTGGAATTATATGCTATATTTATTGTTATTGGTTGGTTTTTAGTGCAAGAGGGGTATGATATAAAATAAATTGTACACTGCAAATCTGTACAAATTAGCGGCGCTTGTGAAAAAAACGCCGCTAAAAGTCATGACTTTTAGCGGCGTTTTTTTCTCATAAACGCCGCTAAATTTTGCGGCGTTTGATTTTGCGGCGTTTTTTGCGGCGCCGCAAATACTTTTAGTGGCGCTTATAAACGCCACTAAAAACGCCGCTAATTTATAAAATTTGTGGCGTTTTTTGTTAAAACACCGCTAAAGCCCTATTTTACTGTAGTGCATTAATTTGTGAGATTTTTATATCGTAAATAAGTAAAAGGGCTAAGCCTTAAAAACTAAGAAGTAGACAGAAACAAAGCGGTTACTAGTAACACCCCATTTATCTCTTAGTAGGACATGCATGATCCCAACTAGAGGCTGGACAAACTCTTGTAGAATAAGTTCTTCACTAGTGGACATATGCGTCGTGAAGTCTGCTACGTGATTAGCCTCACTAAAGACATGGTATTACTGGACCTCCCACTCTTTTTTGCACAACTGAATAATGTTGCGCGCCAAAGGAGCATAAGCACCCTCTCCACTTATGTTCTTTATCAAATGAATAGCTAAAGACCTGTTACTTTCAAGCAAAACCTTCTTGTATCCCTCTCGCCAAGCTATCAACAACCTGTTATGAATCGCCCATAGTTCTGCTCTAATCGCAGAGCAAACCCCAACCCGTCGACAGTATCCACGGATCCAACCACCCTCAGCATCTCGAAGAAGTCCAGTTGCAATAGTGTCGAAGGCCTCCAAATGAAGCTCCATCAGCGTTAATTTTTATTCAGTTTTGTTGCGGTGCCGTCCAGCTGATTTGCCTCCATTCCGTCTGCCTAGAATGTTCGTCACCCAGTTGAATACCTGTGAAGTATTCAGCCCAGGTAAGACTTCCTATTAAGTAAAGCCATTGACGAACTACTGTCTCCCTGAAAAATAAATTCATTTATATCCTTCCAAATGTTCCAACACACCATGGAAAAAGGACATTCCACTCAATACTAGCAGTCATAATTGAGTCATTCCACGAGATCAAGATTAAAGTATCTGTACAACGGATGATAACCAACATTCTAAACTTTTAATCATTTTGGAGTAGCTATCACATTCATCGCAAAGCTAGTGTCGGAGACAAAGGGTGAACATCCGAAGAAATTCAAGCATTAATTACTGGACATTTAGAATAAGAAACTAAGAATGAACTGACAAATACAATCATGTCAAGATATTAATTTCCATAAATTTAGAGACTTGCTTCAGCATTGTTCTTGAACTTGTTTCAACTTCATCTTACCAAAAAAAAATCCCCAACAACCATAAAAAATATAAAAAAGATAAAGAACTCCAAGAGAAGACCAAGTGGAAGCTTGCAACAAAGAGAAAGAAAACAAAATAAAATAAAAAGAAAAAAAGTGAACATATTCAGTTCGGGTTAAGGTTGGTTTTGAGGCATCGGGTGTCATCTTAGAAATCTGAACGGTAAGAATGTAGAAAAGGTTGAGGAGAACAAACTACCTTTGAATCGAACTGATTCAACAGTCGAAATTTGATATCAGGCACGGAGAAATTCAAATGTTTAAGCACAAATTCGTGTAGTTAATGGCAATTTTTAGAGAATCCAACTCCGAATTCATGTTTAAAGGGTCAAAAAGAGATTGGAAGAGTTTTGAAGTTTGCCAACCACCGTCGGAGGTGGTAAACATGATGGTCCGACGTTAATTTTTAGGTTAATGGTTGTTGTTTTCTAGGTTGTTTTAGATAAAGGCATGGAGAAATCTAAGAGAGATAGAGAGAGAGAGAGAGAAGTGAGAAGAGAAAACTAAAGAAAAAGGAAGTTTTTGTGGTATTTAATTAGAAACTTGAAAGAAAATTGAAGAGAAATTACGGTGGTGAGGGTTGTGGGATAAATTGAGATAGTTATGTTTTTTTAAATTAAATTGGTGGTATCGATTTATCAGTATGATTGATTTAATTTATTCGATTAAAAAATATTAAAAAATATAAAATTTTAAAAAAATTAGTTCATTCAATTCTCAAAACAATCGATTCAAAGTTCCTATCCGAATTGATCTCTCAATTTGTTCCCGGATTGACCAGTTAGTCTAGTTCGATTGGAATAAGGGTTGAGAGATAGTTCATACTTTTTAAAAAAAAATTGAAGATGGCTTATTTTCTCGTTTTTAATAATAATTTTAAAGAACATTTGTTTTTTTTTTTCTATTTTTAATTTTTATTTAAATTTTTTATTTTTAAATTATTTTATTGACGTGACATATAAAATAAAATAAACCACGTCAACAATTAAACATATTTGAATTGGCACATTAATCATTAGTATTGATAGTTAGTTAACTAATGACCACCTCAGCAATTCTATAAAAAAAAAAAGAGGATAATTTCACCAAAATTGGAACAATAAGGGTTAAAGTGCTTTAAAAAAAAGGCATAGTGGTTAACGATATTCAAAGGTTAGGGGAGGATTTTGGCATTATGCCCCAAAAAAACAAACAAACTAGAAACTGGGTCAAATTCTTAAAAATATCAAATTAAAAGCAGATGTTCGGTCAGATCTGAACTGCTCGGCGTTTGCACACCTAAGTAACGGGCCAACATTCTAACTGAGTCCATGTAACAAGACCCGTGAGATATGGTTCTGTAATATTTTCAGGATTGAGCCAGTTGGCTCCTTTGGGCTCTTTAGACTTCCAGCAAAGTGTTCCCCTTCCCATTAACTATTTCTGGTGTGATTTTCAACTCACGTTTCATGTTGAATTAATTATTTATTTGAGCTAGTAAAAATTTAAAATTTAAAAGTTAAAATTAATTTTTTTAATTTTAAATTTAAATTTAAATTTTATATTTTAATTTCCAATAATTTAGTACATTTACTTTTCATTTTAAAAAAATTAAATCTTATTTTTACCATCATTAAAATTTTTAATATTAAATTTATTGATTTAACATTTTAAAATTTAAAAAAACAACTCATTTAATAATCATATAATAAAATATTATGTTAAATATGCTTATGCAGATTTTTTTTCTTAAAAATACTCATTTCAACTCATCACGGTAAAATACATACTTTTGTTGGAATAATAATCTCATGAAAAATTGATGTAAACATTTTAATCGAAATAGTTAGCATCCTTAATTATTTCAACTAAAATGATGACGTGAATTTCTCTTAAAAAAACCATTCTAACACACAAAAATAAAATTATGCCAAATTAAAATATAAATATTAAATTCTAAATTTAAATATAGCAAAAGAATCATAACCATAATTTAACTTAAAATAATTTATACCTATAATAATCCTTTATCATTTGATTAAATTTTAATGATATTATAAATATAGATAAACAAAATAATAATGATTAAAGTGAATGAATTAAATATCTCAAAAATTAAAATTTAACCACTATCTAAAAAAAAGCAAATGACAAATAGAGAGCCATTTATCAGTCTAGATACAAGATAAAATTATAAAATTTGAAAGAGTCAAAATTAAAAAATGTGAGTTAAAAAGTTTAAATTAATTTATTAATTTTTTATAGTAATGAATAATATAATTATTTTATTTAATAAAAAGCTAAAACACCTTAAATTTAATGTTCTAAATTTTAAAGGAGCCTAAAAAGAATTCTCCCATTTAGCCGAGACAGGCAATGGCCCCTTCACTATACCCCTTGCTATGAAAAGGTGGAAGCAAATGTATTTAAAATTAAAATTAAAATTTCTTGGTTCAATGGTAATAGCATTATGTTGTAGGTATGAGAGTTTGGGTTTGATCCCAAGTAACCTCATTCTTCTCCCTTAATTATAAAAAAAAGTAAAAATTAAAACTTTACGAGAAACTTATATATAATATATTTTATATTATCGATTAAGTTTTAGTTTAGTTGACATTATTACTATTGTGATATTAAAGATGATATCAGCTCAAGTGCGCTTAAATACGTTTTTCTACTTCATAAAATATATTTTTAGTTAATCTTAATTTTAATTATAAAATATATTTAAAGTTATAAAAAAATTGTTAAGTTAGAAAAAGATCTTTTAAGTTAGATTTAACTTTGGAAAAGTTTTTTTTTTTTTTAATATTTACGTTTGGCTTGATTTAATGATAAAAATTTTGAGTAAGGAAAACAAATAAATTTAGATATTGTATTTTCTTTATAAATACTAAAAAAAATATAAATTTTTATAACAAAATAAAAGTTAAATCATCGATTGAATCTTAGTTCAGTTGGCATCGACATCGTTGGCAAAATAGTTTGACATGGATTCGAGTGCGATAAAGTACGTTTATTTTCCTATTTAAGGATTTGAAAGAGATTATGGATAGTTCTAAACATTTTATAATAAAAAAATGCTTATCCTAAAAAATTAAATTTAAATTGTAAATATCATAAGTAAAGTTATATGTGTAAAGTTGCACGCGTAAAGTTTTATTATTAAAAAAATTATAATATTAAAAAAATAAATAAAATAGGCATAGAACTTTTTATAATTAAATATATGTATTAGATATTATAACAATTAAAGTTTGTTTTTGTTGTGAATATATAATGAAAAACATTAATATCATAATTTGATGTAAGTATATATTTATTTAATTGATTAAAAAAGTAATATAGATTTTAAAGTAATAAAGTTGTTATAATCACCACGAGTCCCTTACACGCGTCCTTAATAGGCATCGATATTATTGTGGATGACCTCAGTCCTCTTCAATTCAGCGTTGTCAAAAGTATTACGACTTCTAGGTTTCGATATCGCGATACCCTCCTTTTAAGTGATGTTTTCGCTCACATTCAAGCCTCCGATGACTCCCTACAACACTCAATTAACCATTAGGTTCCCTATGGCATATTTGACCATTTTTGGGTCACAAAAGTGACATAAAACGCATTATTTCACCTATTAACGCAAAGAACGAAAACAAAATAAAAATACAACAAAAACAAAACATATAAATTGCTCGGAAACAAGTTTTTTTTTTTTTGGTGAAAAACAAAAACTGACAGTTTAGAAACTCCTAAGATACATTAGAAACTTTTTCATGAAGAAAAGCCGCTACCACTATATCAGGTGGTACTTCATAAATCCGAAGAGAAGTCTGCCATGAAAGTCCAATCTTCGCCATTTGATCTGCAGCTAAATTGCACTCCTTAGGAACATGTTTAATGACCCATTGAACTTCAGTGTGCAAAAGTCTTTTAATTCTTCTGATAAGTGTATTTCCAGAGTCGAACATATCTTCCGTGGACAGAGCCCTAACCACTTCAAGATTATCAGACTGGATCTTGATCCTTTTGTAACCATTATTCTTTCGGATAAACACTCCATCAAAAATGCCCCAAAGTTCTGCTTCCAATGGCGAACATCTGCCCAGATAATGCGTGTATCCTAAAATCCAATTTCCATCACGGTCCCACACCACGCCGCCCGTTGAGGCATCTCCGGAGGTTCTAGCCACTGCTCCATCGGAGGAAAGGTGAATCCAATTGTCAGAGCAATGCTGTTGATTCCTGGAAAGTTCTACAACGTCCTTGGCCTTGATGATAATGGACTCAAAATTTTGAGCCCAACTGATTGATGATTTGACAAGCTGGAAGGGCGTCCAATCAATATTTTGGAAAATGAGAAGATTCCTGTTCTTCCATATTCTCCACGCTATGATCCCAAAGAGACAAGACCAAGTAATTCCTTTATCCTGCATTTTAGTATGACAACAAAGATTAGCATTTAACCAAATATGTAAGGGATCAGAAAAAAACCTGGATTGCTTTTCCGGAGGGACCACAAGTTTCCAAGCTTCCTTGGCCGTCGAACAATCACGAAGTACATGCATGATGTCTTCAAGATTATGTTCACATCTTGGACAGGCACTACTTTGTGCAATTCCTCTTCTGTATCTTTCTGAGTTAGTTAAGAGCCTCTGGTTAGCCACAAGCCAAAGAAACATTCGGACTCTCTGGGGTCCTTGATATTTCCAGATGATTTTCTAGAAAGCATTCTTAGAATTCCACGAGTTCTCCTTGAGCGTCCAATAAGCGCTACGGATGGAAAAAGAATCGGATCCCGAACGAGCCCATATAATTCTATCTTCGCCACCATCTGGATGGGGTGGAGGGATACTGGCAATGCGCTTCAACATATCTTCAGATAGCCAAATACTAAGCATATCTACATTCCAAGATCCATCCTGCAGAACCCAGTCCTTCAAAGTGCTATCAAATTGAGCCTATCATGAGCGGAAACATAAGATAATAGAGGTCCAACATCTGGTATCCAATTGTCTTTCCATCCACGAATTGTAGAACCGTTCCCAATAGACCACATGAGATTCTCACGAAGAAGAGGCCATACTTTAGATAAGGATTTCCAGAGATGTGAGCACTGACTTTTATGAATAGATTCAGGAAGCTGATTCCTCCAACCATACTTCGACCGAAGAACTTGAACCCATAATGCATCCTTTCTAGAGACGAGATTGAAACCAATCTTCATAAGGAAAGAATTGTTATGGTCTTGAAGATGCCTAAAGCCAATCCCTCCACAAGTCCTAGGCTGACAAATAGACTCCCATCCAATCAAAGCTAATTTCGGATTTCCAGCTGAACCTCCCCAAATGAACTGTCTTGCTATCTTTTCTATTTCCTCACACACCCCTTTCGGAATAGCTAAAGACTGCATGAAGTAACTAGGAATGGCCAAGAGAACCGATTGAGCAAAAGTAATACGCCCTGCGAAAGAGAGCTTCTGAGCATCCCAATTTTGGAGTTTACTTCTCACTTTTTCAATCACAAAATTTAAGGTACTCTTGGTGATACGATCATGGAGGAGAGGTACCCCCAAGTAACTTCCAAGATTAAGCACCTTCTAATAACCAAAAAGTTGACTGATCTGATCGCTTAAGTTGATATCCACACCTTTTGAGAAAAACATGTTACTCTTCCTTGTGCTTATTTTATGACAGGAAAGATCACAAAACCGTCTAAGAATCTCCTTGAGCAAAAGAGCTTGACTCATTTCCACCTTGCTGAAAATAACAAGGTCATCTGCAAAAAAGAGATGGGATAAAGCCGGTCCCGATCTAGAAAGTCTAATAGGTTGCCACTTGCCAGTTTTCATCTCTGACTTGATAAGATATCCAAGCCATTCCATACAAAGGACTAACAGGTAAGGAGATAACGGGCAGCCCTGTCTAATCCCTCTAACAGGCTTAAAACATCTAGACAGAACTCCATTCCAAAGGATCTGCATAATGGAGGAAGAAATAACGTTCATAATGACCTTGCGAAGTTTCTCGGGAATCCCAGCAGCGACCAGGGACACTTCGATGAAATTCCAACTGACCCTGTCATATGCTTTTTCCAAGTCTAGCTTGATGGCCATCCAGTTTTTGTCTCCTTTCTTACTACGCATTGAATGGATAACCTCCTGCGTAATTATAATATTATCCGAAATGCTCCTCCCCGCAATAAACCCCGCTTGCTCTGAGGAGATGTAATTCGGAAACACCACTTTAAATCTGTTAGCGATCACCTTCATAACTAATTTGTACAAAACCGAGCAAAGAATGATTGGCCGAAATTGGCTGAAGTCTTCCGGATTTTTCTTCTTCGGGATAAGGACAATTAAGGTGTTATTAAGTTCCTCCTCAATCTTTTTGCCATCAAAAATTCCTTGAACCCACTCACAAACTGCTCATCCAACAAGGTCCCACTAACTTTGGAAAAAAATGAGCGTGAAATCCATCACTTCCCGGAGCTTTCAGAGGAGCCATATCGAACAGGGCTTTCTTAATCTTTTCATTCAGTACAGGTTTATTAAGAAAATCAATATCATTCTCCTTAAGACTGGTAAAGATATCAGAAGGTATATCAGGCATGGGACTTGGTTTTTCGCCATATAAATCCTCAAAAAACTTGACTGCTTCATCACTGAGAATATCTTGCTCTGAACACCACTCCCCACTACTGATCCGTAAGGCCAAAATGCGATTGAATTTCCTTCTTTACATCGTACGACTGTGAAAAAACTTGGTGTTCCTGTCTCCAAACTGAAGCCAGTCACATCTAGCTTTCTGTCTCCATAAAAGCTCCTCGTGATTAAGAACATTTTCCAGCTCATCTCGAACCTCCATCTCCAAGTTAGCTAATCTACTAGAGCTCGATTGATCCATGGCCTTCTGAATAATCCCAATTGATTTCAACAATTGTCTTTTACGAGTGCCTATGTAGCCATAAGTGGACCTGTTCCAATCTTTAACATGTGAGGTAAATTCAGTTAATGAAACGGCCATGTTACCTGAATATCTCCATTTGCTAGAGACCAAGTCCTTAAAATTTGCATGTTTTGTCCATCCAGCAAGAAAGCGAAACGGTCTCCCTCTTGGGACATTGAACATAGGCTTAGTTTTAAGAAAAATGGGCCTATGATCCGATTTAATGCGCGGGAGATGATACACCAGAGCATGTGGAAAAGCAGAGATCGAAGCATCATTAGCCAGAGCTCTATCCAACCTTTCGGACGTATTTCCTCTTTGCCAGGTATAGGAGGGACCTATGTAGCCAAGATCCTGCAAGTTACAAGTATCAACAAAATTACCGAATAAATTACATATCTTACCTAGCGATCGATCACTTTTCTTATCCTGGGGGGGATAGAATGGCATTAAAATCACCCAAAATCAACCATGGCAAGGAGGCCTGAGGTAGGACAGTCATTAAATCTACCCATAGAGTTTTCCTTTTGGTTCTGTCAGGGCTTCCATAGACAAAAAAAACAAAAAAAAATCATTAAGATTAATGCCTTGAATACGAAGGAGCATGAACTGAGGATGGTTATGAATAATACTGATGGATAAGTATTCCTTCCAACCAACCCAAATGCCTCCTGAAAAACCAACAGACTCAATGCGGTGAGAACGATCAAATCCCAACTTTTCAATAATAGAAATAGCTTTGTGACCACTGACTCTTGGCTCCAAAAGACACACAATATCTGGTTTATATTCAAGATTATATTCTCGAAAAGCACGAAGAAATTTACTACTAGCACACCCTTGACAGTTCCAGGAAAAAAATTGAGAGATTAAAATTCATAAGAAAAAAAAAGATAATAGCAACACTGTCAATACATAAAAGATAATCATGCCAAAAAAACAAGACAAAATTAAACACTTTTACCCGTGTCCAGGATAAGTACATCTAAAGCTGCATTTTGATTCGAGGAGATAGACTTAGTCAACCTAGATATAGTATCACTCAGGGGGATTTTAGAGGAATTTTTAGATTTAAAATTACCCCCTTTTCCATGCGTGATTTTATTTATTTTCCTAGTTGCCCGAAAACCACCTTCCTTACCTCCCATTAATTTTCTAGAGGCACGATTCTTATTCATACCATCGGTAGAACCTTTCTCTTTGAAAGAAACAGTCGTGTGCCTGTTATTATTAGGACCTCCAAGAGCATCCAACATCTGTACTTCAGCCATACTTTCCTTTGTTGAAACGGGTTCGGAAGACGTTAAAAATCCCTCGACACCACTTATGTCCTGAACATCAAAAATTGGATTAAGACAGGATGTGTTTAAAAGTTGTGTAGTATTATTATTAACATGCAATATAGAAGAATCTATAATTGACTTATTATTAAAAACATTAAAAGAAGGATGCGAAGATGAACTCCCTGTTTCGGTGTTAAGAGGAATTTTATTCTCGTAAAAGGAGTCCGACCCATTAATGGACTGCACCGAGTCAACCTTAAATGAGTCTTCCACGGGCTTAAAAAAAATTGGACCGTCTGTTATTATAGATGAGTCTTTAGAGTTTATCTTCCGGCCCACTATGTCGTTGGAATGTGGGCTCCCTGTTTCGGTGATAAGAATATCATTATTCTTAAGAACTGGGCCCACCTTCTTAATAACCTGCAAGTCATATATTTCAGCCACTGAATTCATTAATGAGGGACCTTCGAAAACCGTTCTGTTTCCATTAATGCCTTGTGACCGTTCTGCTACGTTATTAATGATGGAAGATTTTTGAGAGACCGAAGGTC
Organism: Gossypium sturtianum; assembly: GCA_025698515.1. Taxonomy (NCBI): domain Eukaryota; kingdom Viridiplantae; phylum Streptophyta; class Magnoliopsida; order Malvales; family Malvaceae; genus Gossypium; species Gossypium sturtianum. The sequence goes on along the minus strand of CM046955.1, from coordinate 148,820,310 downwards.
CATTAATCTTTTTATTTCTCTCCATCTGTGATCCATTAATATTTTTGGACGTTACCCAAGACGATTGTCTCTGCTTCTCTTCATTAATACCAGCACCCTCTAAGTTCTGAAGAATCACTACCTGTTTATTTTTCCTTTAATTGTGATCAGACTCTATTTCCTCTTTCCTTCCCGAAGGTGCCAAAGCTTGAAATCTGGAACCTGAGATTCCTTTTTCATTAATGTCTTTTTTAGGAAGATTATTTTTCCGTAAATGACTCATTGATTTCCTGTCGACCACCATCCAAGGCCCATATGACTCCTCATTTCCTTCTTTCTCCGCCTCCGTCGGAATGCTGTTCGCTGGTCTTTTTCCGGTGTATTCTCCGTTTGTAACAGAGGGCACAGTTCTTTTGTATGTCCATATTTCCCACAATGAAAGCATATCACCGGTAACGCTTCGTACTCCACCCTTTGTTTCATGCCATTAAGAAGAATTTGAGCCGTCAGTGGCTTATCCAAATTTATGTATACGACCATCCTAGCAAAGCGACCTCTGGTCCTACTGTCGGTATTGAGGTCGAGCCGAACAACTTTCCCAATAAGTCCTCCGATTTCCTCAAGAATTTTTTTTTATACAAATACCCCGGAAGACCTGGTAAACGTATCCAAGCCAGTACAATGCTTGGAAAGGGTTGAGATGGACTGAAATCTTTTGTCCAAGGTTGTACTGTTAGATATTGGCCATAAACCAACCACGGTCCCTAAGACAGCACTTTAGTATAGTCGTGGATGGAATAAAATTTAGCCAAATAATATCCGTTTTCGATATCCATAAGGTGAAAAGGTTTGGAAGGATTCCATAAACTGCTAATTCGGTTTGAAAGAGCTCCATAACCAATACTTCTTCCGAACAATTTAATAACAACTGTTAATTCCGTTTCTTTGAACAGGATTTGTTGAATCCTCTCCGAGAAGTCAATGGCAGGAGTACCGTTAACCACAGATCTGCGAATATCTCCCTCCAGAAAATCAAGATCTTCAACACTTTCATCTCTAAGAGGGTCTATTTTTTCATCACCAGATGAACCAGATTTAAATCCCAGAAGTTTGTCTTTTCAGGAAATCTTTGGACTCGATTCAGAATCAACCAACATGTCCATGCCTTCCTCGCCTACTCCTTCTTTAAAGCGGACTTTCTTAGTGCTAGGATCCGCCACCGCCTGAGAGCCACCTCCGTCATCAGCTTTCGAGAATGAAGTATTTTCGCCATGTTCTAGAAAGTTTTCCATTTTTTCTTTTGAAAAGTGAAATTTTTGTTTTTAATCAAGATGAAAGGGAAAAAGTTATGCAAATTTGAATTTCCAGAAACAAGCTCTTTAAGCATAATGAAAAGCCTAATTTAACATATCAAATTATGATAAGTCATGAAGATGAAAAATTCATTAAATTAATTCATCATCATTGACCACTAACATTAAGAGAACAAGGTTTAATAACCATTTCAGACCTTTGAATAATTACTATCTAAGTCTCTAAGTCTTTTTTAATTAAAACTCAATAACGATTGGACTTTTACAATTTAGTCCCTAAGTTTTAATTAACTACTTTTTAGCTAAATATATTTATTATATTTTCATATTAACTCCGTAAATAATTTTATTTTATATTTTTTAAAAATATAACATCGGTAAGGACAATATATCGCAAAGAAAAGAGAAATAAAAATTAAAGAACACACAGATTTTACGTGAAAACCCTTTCGGGAAAAAAACCACGGGCAGAGGAGAAGAAAATTCACTATGTCGAATTCGAATTAATTACAAGAGGAATAGACTATGTCTATTTATAGGCTTGTAAAACCATATTCTAATAGGAGTGTAGTAAGATTGAAACACCTTATTCTAATCAATATCAAATAGATGGAGTTTAATAAGGTTTAAAAAACCTTATTTAAAATAAAATAAAAGAAGTGTAGTTCTATAGGGATTCTTCTTTTATTTTATTTTACCATTGTATTTTATTTAAATAAGGATTCGGGTCACTTAATTCTAACAATTCTCAATGAACAAGTTCTTCATCGCGAACTCTCAACGAACAACTTCCCCACCTCTTTCATAAAACCCCTTAAGGGTTTAACTTCAACAATGAACACCAACTAAGTCTAAGCAATGCTCAAACTTGGTTATAGGAAGTGACTTAGTCATCATATCTGCAGGATTTTCATGAGTACTAATTTTGCTCACAACAATATCACCACGAGCAATAATATCACGAACAAAATGATACCGAACATCAATGTGTTTTGTTCTCTCATGAAACATTTGATCTTTTGTAAGGAAGATGGCACTGATCATTTGTCACAAAATATTGTGGCTTGATTTGAAGGTCTTCATTGAGCTCACTAAAGAGTCCCTTCAACCAAATAGCTTCTTTACAAGCCTCAGTAATCGCCATGTACTCAGCTTCAGTGGTAGACAAAGTGACTGTAGTTTGCAAAGTAGCTTTCCAACTGATTGCACAACCTCTGATTGTAAAGACATAACCAGTGAGAGATCTTCTATCAAGGTCTCCAAGCAAAATCAGCATCAACATACCCAATGACTCCATCTCTAGTTCTTCCAAAGCGTAAGCAAACATCGGTAGAGTACCGTAAGTATATTAAAATCCTTTGAATTGCTTTCCAATGTTCTTTCTGGGATTCACCATGTATTCGCTAATCGCATTGATCGTGCATATGATAAATCTGGACGTGAACAAACCATAGCATACATGAGAGATCCCACTGCACTAGAGTATGGAACATATGACATGTACTCAATCTCATCATCTGATTGTAGAGACAAAGCCGATGAAAGTCTGAAATGGGCTACTAAAGGAGTACTAACAGGCTTAGCACTCTGCATATTGAACCTGCAAAGAACTTTCTCAATGTACCCCTTCTGACTTAGGTACAATTTACTTGCTTTTCTATCTCTGAGAATCTCCATACCAAGTATCTTCTTTGCTAGTCCCAAATCTTTCATCCCAAATTCTTCACTTAGTTGGGCTTTGACCTTTATTATCTCTCCTTTATCTTTTGCTGCTATCAACATGTCATCAACAAAAAGAAGTAGATGCACAAAAGAACCATCACTATTTTTCTTAAAGTAAACACAGCTGTCAAAACTACTTCTTTTAAAATTATGAGAAGTCATAAAGGAATCAAACCTCTTTTACCATTGTCTTGGTGACTGTTTCAAACCGTAAAGGGACTTTTTCAGCAAGCAAACATAGTCCTCTTTTTCTGAGACTGTAAAACCATCTAGTTGTTGCATGTCAATATCTTTCTCAAGTTCTCCATGCAAAAAAATGCAGTTTTTACATCTAACTGCTAAAGCTCCAAATCACGCATGGCCACAATACCAAGCAAAGCTCGAATCGAACTATGCTTCACAACTGGGGAGAACACATCTGTGAAGTCCACTCTTGGAATTTGACCGTAACCCTTTGCAACAAGCCTTGCTTTATATCTGGGTTCTTCAACTCTTGGAGTCCCTTCTTTCTTTTTAAACACCCATTTACAGCGAACAGCCTTTTTACCTTTAGGAAGTTTCACAAGATCCCATGTTCTATTTTTGTGGAGTGATTCCATCTCCTCTTGCATAGCAAACATCCACTTTTCTGAGTCTTCACAGCTAACTGCCTCAGAATAATTAGACGGCTCTTGGTTTGCATCTATATCATTGGCCACATTTAAAGCATAAGCAACTAGATCAGCCTCGACATACTTCTTTGGAGGTTTAATTTCTCTTATAGTTCTTTTTTTGCGATAGAGTATTGTGGTGAAGAAGCAACTCTATTATCAATTTTTGTATTGGCTTGAGGAGTCGACTCTGTATTAATCTGATGCTCCACCTGCTTTTGATTTTCTTTATTGGAAGAGTCTTTAAGAGATAAATTAGGTAGCATAGCAGTTTCATCAAAAACAACATCTCTGCTAATCACAACTTTTCTATTTTCAGGACACCATAACTTATACCCTTTTACACCAGCTTTATAACCAAGAAAAACACATTTAATGGATCTCGGTTCTAATTTTCCATTATCAACATGAGCATACGCAGACACCCAAAGATCTTTTAAATCGAATAATTAGCATGATTACGGACCATACCTCTTGTGGAGTCTTTTTCTCAATGGCAACGGATGGAAATCGGTTGATCAAAAAACATGCAGTAGAGGCTGCTTCGGCTCAAAACGACTTTGGTAAGTTGGCATTTGATAACATACATTGAACCTTCTCCATGATAGTTCTGTTCATTCGTTCTACAACACCGTTTTGCTGTAGAGTATGATGAACTGTCAAGTGTCTCACGATCCCTTCTGACTTGCACAGTTTATTAAACTCATCAGAACAAAACTCTAAGCCATTGTCTGTGCGGAGGTATTTTATTTGTTTTCCCGTCTGTTTTTTAATCATAGTTTTCCAAGACTTAAATGCGGAAAACACATCGCTTTTCTGCTTCAGGAAGAATGCCTAAACTTTTTTGGAAAAATCATCAATAAAAGTTAGCATATAATTAGCTCCACCTCTCGAAGGCACTCTTGATGGCCCCCACAGATCAGAATGAATATACTCCAACGTTCTTTTCGTGTTATGGATTCTTCTGGTGAATCGAACTCTCTTTTGCTTCCCAAAAATGCAGTGCTCACATAACTTCAGTTTGCAAATTCCTTGCCCATCAAGAAGTCCTCTTTTGCTCAATTCTGCCATGCCATTCTCACTCATATGCCCTAGGCGCATATGCCAAAGTTTAGTAATATCATCATCTAACAAGGAAGAGGAAGCGACAGATGCATCACCAATAACAATAGAACCCTGCAAAACATATAACTTGGCAGTCTTTCTCTGCCATTTCATCACAACGAGGGAACCTTTGGAAATCTTTAAAATCCCATTTTCAGCTGTGTATTTGTACCCTTTTGAATCAAGAGTACTTAACGAAATTAAATTTCTCTTCAATTTTGAAACATGTCGTACGTCACTAAGTATTCTGACAACTCCATCAAACATCTTAACTTTAATTGTTCCAACACCTGCGATTTTACACGAAGCATTATTTCCCATCAAAATAACACCTTCAGACACTGTTTCGTAAGTTGTAAACCAACCCCGATTGGGACTCATGTGGAAGGTGCAGCCTGAATCAAGTATCCACTCCTCGCTCACTTTAGAATTATTGACAGAAGCGACTAGAAGTTCACCATTGCTATAGTCTTCTACAACATCAGCTTCACCGGAATTTTCTGGTTGTTTTCCCTTTTGATTCGCAGCCTCCCTTTTAATTTTGTTCTGTAGCTTATAGCACTCAGATTTAATTTGCCATATCTTCTTGCAGAAGTTACAAGTTTTACCTCTGTTTGAAGACTTCGATCTACCCTTAGATTTACCGCGAGGATTCCGTTCCTGTGTCCTTCCACGATCATCATCAGCATTCAGGTCTTATCTCCCACGAATAATGAGACCCTCTCCCTGAGAGTCAGGTTTAACCACAAGATGCTTCATCTTATCATACGAGGTCAAAGAATCATAAACCTCATCAACTGTGAGAGACTCGCGGCTATATAAAATCGTGTCTCTGAAAGTTGAATAAGATGGGGGCAACGAATAAAGTAGAATCAACCTTAGATCTTCCTTATCATACTGAACCTCCATGGCCTCCAAGTTTGAGAGAATTTCTTTAAACACTGTTAAGTGTTCGTGCACAGACGCACCTTCCTCCAAACGATGAGCATAAATACGTTGCTTCATATGCAACTTGCTGGTTAGAGTTTTCGACATACATATTTGTTCTAGCCTCTTCCATAATGCAGCGACGGTCTTCTCCTTCATCACATCCTACAAAATTTCGTTAGACAAATGCAGATGTAACTGTGTTAACGCCTTTCGATCCTTGCGCTTCTTCTCTTCCTCCGTCAATGTCGAAGGCATCTTATCTACCCCTAGCAGGGCTTCCTCTAAGTCCATCTGTGCAAGAACTGCATGCATCTTTATCTGCCACAACGCGAATATGGTGTTGCGATCCAACAGCAGAATTTCATACTTCAAAGACGCCATTTTCGTGATCGAGATGAAAAAACCCGGAAGCTCTGATACCAATTTGTTAAAAATATAACGTCGGTAATGACAATATATCGCAAAGAAAAGAGAAATAAAAATTAAAGAACACACATATTTTACGTGGAAACCCTTTCGGGAAAAAAACCACGGGCAGAGGAGAAGAAAATTCACTATGTTGAATTCGAATTAATTACAAGAGGAATAGACTATGTCTATTTATAGGCTTGTAAAACCATATTCTAATAGGAGTGTAGTAAGATTGAAACACATTATTCTAATCAATATCAAATAGATGGAGTTTAATAAGGTTTAAAAAACCTTATTTAAAATAAAATAAAAGAAGTGTAGTTCTATAGGGATTCTTCTTTTATTTTATTTTACCATTGTATTTTATTTAAATAAGGATTCGAGTCACTTAATTCTAACAATATTTACGAACTCAATTTACAAAAATGAGGTTTCAAAATCGTATTTACTGACTCCACTAAAATTTGGATCGTTTCATGAGATCATTACAATAGGAGCTCAAAACATCCCGTGCCTAAATGTAGAACATTTAGGAGGAACACACAATCCATCTTCAGTATGCTAGCTAGAGAGGATGTGGAAGCTTATGTTGTATAAAAATTTTGCTTGGATTTGAAATCTATATTTTGTAAAGGCAAGTGAAAAAACAAATCAGTTTACTATAAGTTTAGTCTTACTGTTCAATGTCATGTTCAGTCATAGTATTGATCAGACAGTAAAATAGAAACGAAAAAAAGTTGAGAAAGTAAAGAGAGATTTTCACGCAACCATTTATTAACACAATTTGGAAACAATCTTACTCTGTGGAGACTCACTTAGTGAATGGTTTCATTCCAAAATTGATCCAACCAACTATTGCTAAATTAAAGTCCAGTTTACCCTTAAACAAAAAAGTAATTGCAACCCTAATAACTAGTCGCAACTTATTATAACTACTCACCTAAAACCTCACATACAAATGTTCAATCCTTCACAAGGAATACCTATTAAACAAGAGCAAAAATACAAGGGAAAATATTAAAAAATAATCAAACAATTTAGCACAAGAGTCTCTTAAATAAGTGCATCTTTTATGCGTATTAGCTGCCTATTTATAGGCTTAATATGGTAGCTTCTTCGATCATCATAGTCCAATATAAACTCGTATTCTTCAATAAAATAATCAAGATAAATAACCTCAAATATTATCTCAAGATAAAGTAAAATTAATCTTATAAAAGTCAACCATGACATACGCCTTTAAGATTGAGAAAGTTTCTCACCAAAAACCCAAGTAAAAAACAACTTCTTTAACACACTCAAACTCTTCAAAATAAATACTACTTCATACTAGCTTTAAGGAAAGAGTGAAGAACGTTCAAGAAGCTAATTTGCTTATTAAAACATCTGATAAAGCCCAAGTAAAAAATGCCAACATATAAATATCTCGACTGATCAAGTCTATGATCAAGTCATTGAACAAATATTGCTAGACAACCTTGGCTCTAACAATCCCCTTAGCTTTTTGACAAAACATAAGAAAATGGTTTCACTTTTACTCCCCTTATCAACATGCCATCATCACACATGAGATGCCAAAGATAAGCTCACATGAAAGATGTTTTAATGCATCATCGTTATTTTGCTCACATAAGCCAAAATTGCAACAAATAACCATCAAGCCATCATCAAGGACAAACCATGAGCAAATCACAAAAGTATATCAACAGGAACGTCTAGATAGACCAACAACATAGCAGCACATGAAACCAATCAGCTCACCCTCACACCAGCAACTATTCTCCCCCGTTAACCATGCCAAGATCTTCAATGTAGCAACAATAAGACAAAATCATTATCTCAAACTCCCCCTAACATTAGCAAACCATACTTCTCCCCCCTTTTTGTCAAAAAGCTTATAACAACTCCCCTACCATGATGTTCTCTCTATATTGCAAATAAGCTCACCCAACCAAGCAAGAGTATCAAGCCATTCTTCAAAAAAAGATATGGCACCAAGGTAGAGAAAAAAACATAACAACCAACCGCAAGCATAAACCAATCAAGCTCCCCAAAAAAGAACCAATAGCAACAGTAAAAAATCACCAACAAAAATCAGCAACAGCAAGTAAACCATCAATTTATCTCCCATGTTCTGTTTTGTTGTGTTCCAATCTTTGTTCGAACAAGAGTTTGAACAAACATATATGTTTCATCAGCATAAACATCAAACTCGTATTCTTGTGAAACAAAAGCAACCACCCAATCAAAACATCTTAAATGCATAAACCAAAATCAGAATAAACATAATCTAAACCATACCAAAATCAGCAAATTTACTCCCCTTACTCTATGCTCCTCTTGTTTGATTGTCTCAAGTTTATTCAAGGAGATAGGGTGCAGCCTTTTCAACAACAAGGATTAAAGCTCGTGCAATTAAAAAAGCCAGAAGTTTGGAAAGACAAACATGATTTACTTTATTTTCAAACATTTGTTCTAAAAGCTAAAATGAATATTTGAAGAATTTAAGGGACTAAACATAATTTAACCAATTTTTAAAATTTTATTCTAAGGGTTAAAAGTAAACTTCTGTAAAATATTTTAGGGACCCCCCTGCATAGCCCTCTCTCCGAAGTGCCTTGCTGGTTCTTCCAGGTGCTCACCTGATGTTGCTATTGTTAAAGATAGTTTACATAGATGCTTCGGTATTGTCAAGGTTCTTTTATGGAATTTTAACGATGAAAAACTGTATTATTCCGGAATTAACGTCATATCAACACTTTTTCTTGCTTTCTTGCTAGGTTGGGGTTTGGGTCAGTGGCACGCCCGGTGTTCTTGAACGCGCATTTTAAAATCTATGGCCTGGGGGAGGGGGTTTAGGTAGCTTCCACCTGGCCGGAGGTAGCTATTTCCTCATACTGAATGCGACATATATTATAGTTTTTCCTCGTCCAAAACACTTATCTGCAACAAAGCCGGAAAAAAAGCCACTTTTCTTTTATTTTTCCACAGGCTTTTTTTTGAATGGTATTCAGTGATTCACTCTCGGTTATCGAGAGTGAACCCTCCATTTCCATTTGAATTACATTCTTTGGGATACTTATGCCATAAATTTCTTCCCTTATGATCAATATGTGGCCCACGGGCACACTATAACTTTTGCTTTTAAATGCATATATAAATAGTCGATAACACATCAATTAACTGACCAGTGGTGAAGTAAATAGATATAGATATATAGTAGCAAACTTTATAGATGCCTTCCCAGCAATGGAATCATAAAGAAGATAGATCATGCAGTTTAATTTATTATTTAAAGGCACCCACCATCGACCTACTTTTGTTTTCAATTTTGAAAAAAATAATAATAACACCCAAGATTAAGCATGAGGGTATAGGCTTAGCTTAAGGGGACGAATGATGTATAGTATAGTAGTAGGTACGTGGACTTCAGTGTCCATGGATGACTGCTTTTAACCTAAAAGCTTCATTTCAATCAGTTTCTTCCCCTTTAGTCAAAAGGATCACACACCCAAAAAAAAAAATCACCAGCTGAGAGAAAGATCGAATAAAGAGTGACATAAATCCGCTTTGGTTTCAAGTCAGGAATAAATAAGCAGTAGAGTTAAGGAGAGACAACTTTGTCTTTCTTCTTTCCCGAAACAAAAGAAGAAAAAAAAAAGAAAGAAAAAAGCTAGCACATATCATCATCATCATCTACTTCAAAGCAGATCATAATGGGAACAGAGTTTTGGTTTTCTAACAGCTTTCTTTTTTTCTTCTTTTTGGTTTGGGTCTATTTGTTTTATTTTCAAACCCTTCATCTGCCTTCCGGGTGCAATGGGAATAGCTCCAGAGTTCTGTTTTCCTGCTCTTTACATGGGGATATGCTTTGTTCATCCAAGTACTCAAATGACCAGCTCTTGCACTTCCTCTTATATGGACTATCCTCATCTGATCTTTCCATTATTTCCATCTATAAGAAAATTAATGAATGATAATTTGGTAAGCTTTATGTTTAAAGAGAGAGAGAGAGGAAGGAATATGATTAATAAACCAGGGGACGTTGACGTACCCTAGTCTCCAAAGTTATGGTAGTAATGGGAGGTGAGTTTCTGGGACAATTGGTAAGGCCAAGGCTGTTGCGCTTCATCTTCTGTCTCTCGCGTGCTTTGTGGTTTTGGAACCAGTAGAAAACGTTTTTGCCTTCGATCTTGCCGTATTTCCCTAGCTGCACAGTGATTTTTTCTATTTGCTGTGCATTTGGAGTGCGCATCCCACCTCTATACAGCATCTCTAAAATCCCTATCTGTTCTTGCGTAGGATTCCATCGCGTACCACCAGGGTGCGTTTCCACCTACATGATAAAAGTTTCTCATAAATTACGTTACATCTTAAAAGATTAGATGTCAATTAATTAAGTTCGAAAATTCTCCTGTCATCCTTCTCCTCCAATTACCGATAAAAAAATTGGGTTTCATTTCATCGTATCATTTCCATAATTGTACATGTATATATATATATATATTTGCATACTCAGAGGCAGGTCACTGACAGGTTGGTTTATTTATCAATTAGTTTCGGAATAATGTAAAAAAAGAAAAGAAAAGAAAAGTGAAGAGAACATAGGATATATAAGAGTGAAGGTACAGGGAATTAAGTAAGGAAATCGGGTACCTGAGGAGAATCTCGCTTCTGGTCAGAGGGGCCAAGCTTTCTAGGGCCACTTTCGGGTCGAATGAAGCTCTTAAGGTCGAAAGAGGAGACGGTATCAGTGGACGAGGTGTGCTGCTGTAACTTGGGAGCGAGAGGGCGTAAGCGCTTACAGCCAAGGGAGAGAGATGGTTCGTGCTCCCAGAATCCACGTGCCAACTGATGCACCTTCATGTTTCCCATGGTGAAGGAGTGAATGATGAAGAGTTGTGACTTATATAGAAGACTGAGATGAATCCCAGCTCCCCCCCACCCCCTCCAAAAAAAAAATAAAAAGACAAGTGGGATATGAGGTGTTGCTTTGAAGAACCAAGACCAAATGATGAGGTGAGGTTGACTTATGATTTCCTCTTATTTTAAAAAACCAAAAGAAACAGAAGGCCAAAGAGAGAAAGGTTTTTAGGGAATGAGCCGTGTGGGTGAATGCATGAGGTAGTAAGTAAGTGCGTGTGGGTTGGCCAGTCTAATCCATGGGTTGGGATTCAAATTTTCTTTCTTGCTTTCATGATAAGGTGTTCTTGCTTTTCGGTGCCCTCTTCCTTTTTGCTTCTCACTCAAACTTTGTTTTTATTTTATTTCTTATTTATAGTACTTCTCACAAAAAGATTCCTCCAATCCCAAAACTTGAAAATGGAACTCTTCCTTTACTTTCCAAGATACGGATATGGTGAGAGACAAAGGGATATCATATAGTGAAGGCCGTCGCCTATATATCACAGGGTATAGACTATAGAGCAGAGAATGTTGAAATAACCAAACCAACCAATTTAATATATAAATATTTGAGTGCCTTGACAAATACCCCCATGTCTGTTTGGGGTTTCACTTTCATCCCCTCTACTTTGGGAACTGTTGCTCCCATTTTCCCATATTCAATATTCTAATCTTCAAAAACCAACAAACCCCACTTTTTGTGTGTGTGTTTTTTGGTTAAAATCTCTCGGGTATGGCACCTACCATGCAACATGCAATTCTTGATACATTAAAGCAAAGTAAATGCATGTATAATAAATACGTATAAAATCAAAGTGTGGTAAATCATAATTGCATGTTCCACTTTGTATGATGAGGTTTGAACAAACAACTGGATTTTATGACCACAATCACAAAGAGAAGCAATTGATGGGGTTCAACACGTGTGACCCAAACCACACATGTGCTTCAATCATGCATGCAAACATTTCATTGTCATAAATATATAAAAATAATAGTAGTAGTAGTGGTTGTTTTAATTGTCTAACTTCATATTAACTACTACCAAAACAATTACAGTATTACTAATTATTTAAGGTTTTTTTTAGAAGAAAGAGAATACAAAATAATTAAACTAGCTTTTTAAAGGGGATCTTTAAACAATTTTAATTCTAGACTTCTGTTGCGAATCATCTTGACAAGATTATCTGCGGTCATGTTTTCTTTTTAGGGAATATGATGAACTTTTCACTGCTTTTATTTAACGTGTAAGAAATTAAAATTTTCAGAAAAACCTTCTTGACATTCACAATATTAAGATAGTAAAAAAAACAAACAAACAAAGTAATAAAAGAAAATCACACGGCGCCATTATTAGTTAATTGTCATTCCCATGTTTTTCACAACAAATTTTGCTTTTTATTTCTTGTTTGCTTAACCACATTTTTTTTATGAAGTCAATAATCATACATAGAACTTGGGACGTCCCCTTCTTTTATTATTATTATTTTTTCAAAATTTGGGTTATATTTCCGATGACCAAAAATGAATATTAGCTTCAAGAAACCATGACTAAAATGCATGTACATTTGCAAACTTTTGAATTTTCTTTTAAATAAAGTTGATAAGCATATATCCTTGCACTGATTTTGGGGCTGATAATATGACAGTTAAGACCAATAATGTTATCCCTCTATAAGAATATACATGCATGTTACAATAATTCTTCTAGAAGAAGTTAGAAAAAAAAAACATCCAAATATACATAAACATTTTTTTTATAGAAAAACAAAACAATTATAATTAATATTTAATTATGTTTAATAAAGTTAATATTACTTATTCTCAAGTCCTTTAGTATTTTAATTTTACACCAATGATGAAGTGTCATTTTATTATTAAGTGATTAAATCCTTGTTCGCATCCCAAAATAAATGATATTTATTTTTTGTTCTTAATTATATTAATTTAAGTAGCCAAGACTAACCCAAATTTGGAAAAGGAAAAACTTGTTCAAAGTATACGAAAAATATGAACCCAACCTACTTTAAACATGTTTATGTACTTTATATAAAATTTTCGCCCCATTATCAACATTTTTGACTTCCCCTTCCTTTGAGGAAAAGAATAATTGGATTGAAAATGTCGTATATGCTTAAACTAGAAAAGAGCAAAAACTTGGAAATGTGAAATGTATCCCAAAATTCTAACAAAGAATGCTGTACTGCAATTGCATGCATGTCTACTGCCATATAGCTACCCCTTCTTTCTATCATCAAATAAATATATAGGATTCAACATTTGAGATTTTGTTGCCGGGTGCAGATCTCATCTTTCTTTTTCGACCCTTGGACTTGGCCATGCACTGCCAAGAGGATCCTGACATTGACAAATTTGCCTGCAAACTATTTGTAAAAACATTTCTTTTGCTAAACAGCTCATTCATTTTCATCCCTAGGCTCTTTCAGGGTCCAATGACAAACTTGGACATACATGTGTACTTGATTTGATTTCATCACTTGGACTCACTCTACCATATATTTTTTTTTAATTACTACAACATTTTTCATTGTACCTTAAATCGTCTGTCTTCTGTAAACCAAATTGCCTTCATCTTTGTACGAAAACAAAATTGAAATTTGAGGCAAAAATATTGAATTAATTATTTGCAAGTAGCATGTTAGGTGATTATTATAATTAGTAAATTTTATTAAATTAATTAATGTAATTTAAACACTTAAATTACTTGTTCCAATTCTTTTAAAGGGTTGTGAATTGAGAAATTAGATGAGTATGTAATCACGATGATTTAGAATTTTTTTTATTAAATATGATATGAAATTAAATTAAGATATAACTACCTCCAATCAACCATATATTATATGAAAGTATTTCTAATAATTAACAATATGAGAGATAATTGTAAAAATATAATAACCATCTAATAAATTTATTATTTATTATTTACAATACAATGATAAATAACAGCTTCTTCAAGGAATTTACTAGATAACGGTTTAGCTAAATATATATATCCTTGTATCTGCCAGTTAATTGCTTGAAAAGAGAAAGATTACTTGGAAAAGGTGATGGATTTCGAGGTTAACTACGATTGGCCAAGTGGTCATTCGAGCTTGACGACAATGGGTGGGATAATCATATCAGTGTTGACATCTAAGATTATGAGTTGAGCTTCCTATTTCATTTTTTCTTTTGGCCTCACGTAACCTTCATCCCCACAATTGACCACACCATTTCCTTCAATCACGACAAATCTTTTTATATATATTTTTCCCACACTAATCTTAATTTCTCTCCCCTACTTGGATAGGCAGCCATAATTCTGTACCTAATCTTATTTTATTTTGCAATTATATGTCACATGCATGTCAAGCTAATTACCTTACTTTTTCCTTGTTTGGTTGCCGTTTACAGCTTCTTTATGCTCCATTAATCAAGCTTTTCATAATAACTTGTCAATTTTGTTTTGATGTGTACTGTATTAATTTTTATCATACATGTTCATGTCCGGCAGCTGTAAACACATTCGTATTTAAAAACGATAAGTGAAAATGTTGTAATAGCTAGTTATATATATTATGCACGTATAATTGAGATTAATACATATCTTAATTCCATTACGATACCTTCATCACTTTACTCTATTAGACATATCTTATTACGATTACATTCTTCATTAATTTCTTTTGCCACAAAAGTTATTTCATTAGAAGTCATGATCATTATTTTTTATAACTTAATCGCTCTGACAAGTCATTTATCACTTGTCACTTACATATTCTACAATCTAGTCACCACATGCCACAACCTAACAAAGAATTAATAAATGACAAGTTGGTTTATCATGAAGCAACCCCTGTATATATTGTTGACACATTTGAAGGCAGGGGCTCATTGTGTTTTGTTTTTGTGGCTGAAACTTTCAAACATTATTTCATTGCCATACTTATCATTTTGATTAGTTGGCAGGTCTTAAAACAAAAGCATTGAGCTATTTATTTTTTTTATGATTTTGGACGAGTAAAGCCCAACACATGAAGACCAATTGAGTTGGAATTGAAGACTTAAAAGATAGATTTCTTACGAATTAAATCAAGTTATTTGCAAAACAAGTAAAATCACTTTCTATAGTTGAAGACTTTGGATTACACAAAGACTCTTATGGAAGTTTTATCTTATGCTGATTTTAGTCTACTTCATAGAAAATTGATTAGATTATAACTCTTATGTAAACAAAACTTAAGTTCTGCCTATGTTAAGTGAGTAACCGAGAGATTGAGAGTTTGATAGAGTACAAATTTGTTCAAGTTAGGAATGCATATGTGTGCATTATTTCTATAAGCAATCAATAAAGTTTCTTGAATTGCAAAGCTAAGCTTTCGAGGGGGAAGCTTAGTGGGAGAGTGATCTAGTCTTTTACAACAGTGAGATCGCTAAATTGGTGAGAGTTAGACTAGTGTTAAGACTTAAATCATTGGTTGTACTGTGAGAAAGATAATGGATCATTGCTCTAGAAAATGCCCCGTAGACATAGGCTGAGATCGAATTGTGTAAACAATCTCGGTGTTCATCTTTACTTTTTCTACACTTTTGATTTAATGGTTGAAACTATGGCTATAGTTCCAATCACCATTTTAGCCACAGTTTCAATTTTCCAAGCAAGTAACCCCCTCGTTTCTACATATACATCTCCTACTCCTAAATAGAGGAGGAATCTCTCTTGGGCTTTTTCTTTCTTCCTCTATTGATCATCTTCTTCTTCTAGCTCGCTTCTGGTCACTACAATACTTCAACCATTCCTCCCTATCTTTACTTTACGGCTCTCTGCCCTTATTGTATTAGGTTAAAATATGTCATAAGTCATTATATTTTTAGTAAATTTAGAATTTAGTCACTATATTTTTATTTCTAATAATCTAGTCCCTCCACCTTTTAGATTTCAAAATTCGGGTCAAACTATTAATGTTATTAAGAATATTTTGTTAAATTTAGATTCATTACAACGTCAATTTTTTAATTACGTACATTGCTACCAAGTGAGTATTTTTTTATTTCAAAATGTCAAGTCAATAAATTTAATGAAAAAATGAAAAATGTTAATAATTAAACCTGGATTTTGAAATTTGAAAAGTAGAATGACTAAATTCTAAATTCGTAAAGAGTCAAATACCTATGGCACATTTTAACCATTGTATTAACTATGTTTTCTCTATTGCGGGTCATTTTCCTCCAATCCCCATTTTTACCTTCCATAAGAAACACAGCGTTTCTTTATCTTGCCCAGTTAAATTAATGAAACATGATCATGTTGAAGAGTGAAAGTAAAGATGATTATGGTGAATTAGTTCCACCGTGGTCATTTACGCATATGGATGGGGATATTATGCTAAAGTCACGGTTGATAATGGTACTACTAGATAAATAGGTAGTAAAAGTGGAAGTGGGGTCTTCGCAATGATTCAACAAAAGCAGGTGCCTAGAAGTTCACATTTTGGATCACAAATCATCTATCAAACACTTAAGTAAATTCAATGAAGTAAAAATCCCATTGTCTTATTCTCGAATAGAATGTTGGGTTGGTGAACCAATAATAGCACTGTAAATTCGTATTTTATATAAATTTAACATCTTAATAATAATTTATAATATATAAAATGATGATGAGATTGTGTATATGCAGGGTACACTTGTCGGTAAATGAAAGGACAGTCAAAATTGATCATTGGGAATGTTTTTAGTCACAACATTTTTTTTCCTGCTGTAAGGTTATGAAAAACGAGTTTGTGTCAGGTTTTCTTTTTATCTGGGAAATAATAAAGAGATCGGGTCGGGTCGGGTCCAAAAAAGGGGGAAATTTAGCAATGATACATAGGAAATATGAGTGGGATACCACGCAGTGGAAGAAGCGGTGGGAATCCATCATTAGAAAGACTTTACCATCATTTGCACGTGTCTATGGACCCCATTCCAAATTCCATCATCATAACAGTTACTATTATCTCGCTCAATTACATCAACTCAAACTCAATTTCTTACTTACTTGCATCTAATTTAGCAAGTTATGTCTTTCTTTCTTTTTAATTCAAGGTTCCTACACAAAGCTCAAACAACTTATCAATACCTTTAATATGTTTCATACAAATCCAAAACTCTACTTTCATTCGGTCTAAAAAAACTTTAATATTTTATCCTCATATACACTCAGCCCACTGATCTCACGGCCTCTCAAAAGCCCACGGCAAACATATCTTAAGGTTTTTAAATGCATTTTCTTTTCTTATTTTAAATAACTTAATTGGCATGGTTATTATTGTCAATACAAAAAAACATGAGTTCGAGTGCGCTGAAACATATTATCTTTATATTTATGAATTGAGGAAGGGCTATAGGTAGTTCTAAACATTATTTTAAAAAGAATGGATATAATCAGAACCTATAATTATAGTTAATGTTGAATATTTTAAATATTTTTATTAATTTTCTCAACCAAACCATCGGTGACATTGATTACTTTTAAAGATTGTAGTAATATAGCTGCGATATAAATGAACCAAAGTAAACCGAAAAATAAATCATAATTGATTCACTTGCACGGCATATATATACTGTTACTTCATAATATAAAGGGGAGGTGCAGTGGCTCATAGAATGTTGTCGGTAGGAGTTAAAAGTCATGACATATGGCATCAGTTGTCATCACCCAGAAAAGAAGAAGATGGAGAGGTGTTCTCCCACTTTTTTAAAAATTGACTTGCATTTTGGTTTTGTTTGGAAACCTTTTCAGCTTGGAAATTAAAAGAAAAGGGATGGATCCATACTGTTTGTTTTACGGACCCCAATTCGATGCTACTAAATTAAAGCGAAAGTGTGGAACGCATAATCATTGTTTACATTGAAATAGATTCCCAACTTTATGGTTCTACAGTTTAATTCCCCATCGCTTTTCTTTTTTCTTTTTAGTTTTTCTCGAGAAAGAGTAGTGAAAGGAAAAGAGAAAAAGGATTTAGAAACGGAGGAACATGATCTCATGTGGTGTAAGGGAAAGTGGGTTCTAAAAGACTAGTAAATGGATGACAGTCCAAACACAATTAATTTGAATTGATGGCACTGAAAATATCCCTCTTTCTACCTTCCCTTTCTTTCTTTTTTTATTTGCTTTGCTTTTGCTTCCTTCCCAATCCCCTTTTTCTTCTCCTATATTTTTTAACCTATTTCTGGAGTTTAGCACAAACTCGTGAGAGTTAAAATCTTGACCTAGCTAGCTCCCACTCTTTCAACGTCTAAACGTCTCTTTCCTATACGTTACTCCTATATCTTCTACATATTCTAACCAATGTTTAAGGGCTAGAAATACTTGCATGGGCCGGCCCAATCAAAATTTTAGGACTGTTTGTTAGGCTTAGGTCTGGTCTGAAAATAGGCCTAAAATTTTATTCAAACTCGATTCAAATAAAATTGTTAAAATTCGGGGTCAGCCCGTATTTATTTTTTATATTATTTTTTCATATAATTTTTTTAAAATTATATATAATACATCAAAAATACTAAAAATATCAAAATAAATATTTCCTAACAAATTGAAAATAAATTTAAAAAATATTTATACTTAAATAACACTAAAATAGGTGCAATTTAACAAACAAATACATCTAAAATAGTAACAAAATTAACAATAAAATAATATTTATACAATAACAACAAAATAGTAGCAACATAACAATAAAATGGTAGTAAGATAGTGAAAACAACAACAAGAAAATAACAACAAAACAGTAAAAAAACAACAATTTTGTTTGCATATTCGGGCTGGGTCGAACTTGGGCCAAAAAAATTTACCCGAGGCCTGACTTGTTTTCTAGACGGACCTTAATTTTCGGCCAAGCCCATTTTTCGGGCCTATATTTTTACCCAAACCCTCTCACTTTTCGAACGGGTCTTCGGGTCAGGTCTACTTATGCATTGTATCAATAGAATATATAATTATTAAAGTTTCATTTAGCTCAAAATAGTTTCTTTAAGTTTTATCCAAATTCACTTAGGGTCCGTTTGTTTGCCAGTAAAATATTTTCCAGAAAATGATTTCTGGAAAATGATTTACTTTTCTAGAAAATGATTTACTGAAAATATTTTCTGGTGTTTGGATGAATCTGTGTAAAATATTTTCTGTTGTTTGGCAAATTTCCTGAAAAATATTTTCCGGAAAAGCTGTTTTTATATATATTAATACATTTATATTTTAAATTATTTTTACATATATTGTAATAAATAAATCAAATTAAATATATAATAATACTCAATTATTAAGCTAGAATATTAAACGTCATAAATTGAAAACAACCAAATTCTATCCACACTTTTTCAGATAAACATCAAACACAAATACTTTAATAAGAAGAAAAAGAGAAACCCCTAGGTTTTCCTTGTATACATAATGGAAGTTTATTAGCTTAATATTGATGACTACAAAAACTTTATTGTTCATCAATTTAATTTAATAGAGAAATTATTTTTTCTCAGACAGAAGACATTGAAACTAGGAGCTAAAGTCAAAGCTCAAAGCCTTGTATGAACATACAACCAGTGATAAGGAACCAATTAATATCCTAAGAAAGCTGTTCTATATTGGTACAGGCTTCAACTTCATGCCATGTTTATAACTTGTGATGTGAGGTTGCCTTTTGCTAGATCACTACCAGCTGGTTTCCCCAACTGCTCTGCTGATTGTGTAAAATCCAATATGTCATCAACAACTTGGAATGATAGGCCAAGATTCTTTCCATATTCATACATTTGCTCTGTTACACTACGATCAGCTCCATTGAAAATGGCGGCTCCCTTGGTACTAGCTGCAATTAATGAAGCTGTTTTGTAATAACTCTTTAGCAAATAGTCCTCAAGTTTGACATCACAGTCAAACAAACTCACCACTTGCAAAATCCTTAATAACCTGCAATATCATTAATGAGGATACACTTGAGACTAGTTAAAGTGAAATATCAATAGTTTGAGAACTATCTCCATAGCCACATCATGTTTTGAATCTCCACAGGTCGTACTTTTTAGTCAATACTTGGGTTTACATCCAAACGAGATGGTAAATGTTAGGCGTAGGTCCTACATACCTGGATAATAAGCTTAATGACTTTAACAATTTAGCTAGCACTTTTTCGAAGGAACTGAATTGCTAGCACTTTTTCTCCCGTGGATATGTAACACTGAGCAATTTTGTGATGTAAATGGTCCTGTCGAAGGAAATAGGAAATAAAAATAAGAAAGCAGCAGCACTTTAGTATTCTATAAATAAAATAGGTGCATGGAAATATAAAGACAAACCTGCTCAGTTGAAAACAAACAGATATTCAAAAGTTATAAAAATTAATACCAAAAGGACCACAAGCATGAGAGAAGCAACGTACCGCCTCATCAACATCCATTGAAAAATATTTAAGGGAAATGAAACTTCACTTTAACAATTATGTAATGGAAACCTAGAAGATAGGCAACAAAACTACCCCCTGTTATCAAACTAGAGTAGCTATCGATAAAGCAACTGCAATGTAACTGCCAAATTGCAAGGCCTATTTTTAGACCTTATTAGTCCTCATTACTTGGTTTGGTTTACTATTTGTTACTAAACCCCATATGATCTACAAATTCATAACCTTCAAGTTTCTACATCTGTGTTTAAGCTCAAGGATATGGTCTGTATTAGAAGCATGGTCTGTATTAAGAAAATTCAAGGTTCTCTGATTAGGGAAGGCGGGTGCAAGTGTAAAGATTATAGACAAAGTATCACCTTTTGTGCTTGTGCTACAGTCTTGGGAAGCCCATCAAGAATGAAACCTTTTTCACATGAAGGTTTCTTCATCGCTTCATCGATAATGCCAACAACCAGGTCATCAGAAACAAGTTCTCCCTGAGAAACAATAGCTAAGTACCTCATTAGTCATTAGCAAACTAGTAGTAAGAAGTATTTTAAAAAATCCGAATAGGCAAGGGAACTAATTTGACCTTATCCATAGCTTCCTTGGCCTTGATACCAAGTGGGGTTTTAGCGGAAACAACAGCTCTAAGCATATCACCAGTGGCCAAGTGACACAAGCAGTGCTCATCTTTAATTATTGGTGATTGAGTGCCTTTTCCAGATCCAAGAGAACCTGTCAATCATAAGATTGCCCTGTAATTAGAAACATGCCATCCTTCTACCAAATTTGAGACGGTAAATTGATAGATATGTAAAGAATGCCATTTGAATACTGAGATGCTTCGTGATGATCTTGCTATGACACAATACGGGCTGTTAACAATTTGAAACTTCTGAGAAAAATGAACGTAAAAGCCAAACTTTAGTGTCTTTCTAGTCACTTTCAAGCAACCCAAATTCCACACTATGCAAGCAAGATTTGTACTTCGGATCAAGCGATTGTCTGAACATTGCTGCATGGAACTCTACAACTAAAGACAGACCAATATCTTAGCAGGTCATCAACAATGGGCTACGTTACCTCGACAAGGGGCACTCATCTTTAGCCTTGCAGAATCTAGTACCATTTCTGTATGGCAAAAGGTGATGCACAAGGAATATACAAGTTCGATGTTGGCATTAGAATCGTTTCATTTTTGTTCACTTTTTTTTTTATAAATCTAAACGTAAACAATGAGTATTGATTTACATATTATAAAATCAAAATTTCCCAGCACTCATACTTTTTCAGAAAATAATCATTAGAAATTCATCCAGTGCCCCCACTTTGACTCTACCTTTAGAGACATAGTTGTTCATTTAAATTGTATGAAAAGTTTAATAAAATAGAGTTAAAAAATTTAAGCTAAATTTGGAGCATTGAAAATTCGAGTACATTCTTTTGCAATTCTATTTAAGCAACAAAAATATGACATGAACAAACTTCAACAAACTCAGGATCACGAAAATTCCATTTTCCATGTTATTACTAGAAAAAAATTCAGAGAAAGAATTGAAAAAATAAAAGAATCAATCCAAATTGCAAAGATAAAAATACAATGAGAGTCAAAAAAATAAAAGGAAAAAAGAGAACCAATGAGGATGAGGCGTTTCTCGGGTTTGGGGGCGCACTGTTAGGAATTAGTATGATTAACTATTAATCATGCGGAAAACTAAAAACCATGCCCAAGATCCATTATTTAACATGTAATGAACATAACAAGAAATAGTTAGAAATTATACCTTTGTCACGTGAATCCAATTCCCAAAGGTACACTTTAAGACGGAGGACCGCAAGTGAAGTCCCTCTATTGAAAATCCACCCCGCAATGGTTCACGAACGTCCCGAGTACTAGCTCGTAGTTGTAGGAACGATTCCTAAAACTATCTTGTGTGCACAACTCTTTGTGTTTTGATCTTAGTGTATATCTTGTACTAATGAGAAAAAAGCCCTTAATAATGAGAAAAATCTTTCTCTTTATCTCTAACAAAAGGTAGAAAAAAAAAACTTTTCAGTTATACTAAGCAATCAATGCTAGAGCATTAGTGGGTATAATGACCCATTATTGAGGGAGTTACAAATCTCCCATAATAGCCCCAATAATAACACTTAAATAACTGAAAATTCTGCCCATATCTTATGTATATTTGACTGAAATTTCAGCTATGATTAAGCCTCATAAACACCACTAATGAGCATTACTAAGGGTGTTACATAACATTTATATACATCCCTTTTAATACACCATACACTTAGTCTAATTAAACTCTTTTAATTAGATACTTACATATTATCTAGTCCAGCCAGACTAATGTACACAATAATTAGTCTTAACTAATTTCACACACAAAATGATATTCACATTGCATTAGGTGTGACCCAATAGGATTAATCGATATTGAGCTCGGATCGTTATCAAATAACGCTCCGGTGACATTTAGAGGTTTCTAGTAAAACATAAACATTACCCAAATCGATTAACTTAACGTCTCATAGTACACCTACAAGTAACGTATTATAACTTAGTAAAATATCCACTTGATTATTGAACATTTTTAACAATCTCCCACTTGTTCAAGAAACAAGTATAATAGTGCTATAGGACGTCTCCCACTAGCTCAACTTGTTTCAACAAGTTGTGAATCTAAAATCCTTGTCAATTACTATCTCATTTAGACATAAGGTAAGAAATTCTGTCATCCTTATATAGTCTAAACATTTCTCAAATTCTAAGACGAACTGGAAAGACAAATGATTATCCCCATAATGCATTTACAGTTCCGACTCTCCGAGTGGCCTGAGATATAAACCCTAAAGAAGGTTTGACAATCCCATCTTGTCCCTCCTCTATCTGTCATGTAATTCATAACACTCCCGAGCATAGCCTTTATAGTCCCCTTTTACGGCATGACGTTTGACTATGTCAAGGAATATTAATTCTCACATATCTGAGAATCGGTGAGAAAACTCAGTCAAAGGATTCTATTTACTAGTCATTTTGAGCTATTCTTATGACAACATGTTCTTAAAGAATACTTAAAACGGGTCATGTCCAAATAGAAATACTCATATTCCTATCAACATGATTAACTAGATATCCAATGTCCCTATGATCTATGAACGAGATCATCAGCTAATCAACATTCTAACCATTAAGGGTAATTAGCGTCCATCTCAATTACCTGGTTAGGGACAAAAATGTAATCTAAGTTATCTAGTTCACATTATATGGTTCAATTACTAGATCAAATCTAATAACCTATATAGAAATTCTAAAATACATTTTGGACATTACTTGACTCTAAACCACAATGAAGTAATAATAAAGTTCTCAACTTTTATAGATAATCATAAAATGTATATTACATTCCAACAAAATAAATATACAAGTATCCAATATACTAAAACATACAACTTATTCAGCAATAAGTCTAATTCCCATCTCTGCTACGTGCAACTCATGCCTGTGCTGAGACAATGGTTTAGTCAACGGATCTGCTACATTATAATCCGTGTCAATCTCACATACTTTCACATCGCCCCTGCCTATGATCTCTCGTATCAAGTGAAACTTCCAGAGCACATGTTTGGATTTCTGATGCGCCCTAGGCTCCTTTGCTTGGACAATTGCGCCATCATTATCACATAATAACTGAATTGGTCCAGCAACACTGGGGACCACACCAAGCTCAGAATTGAAGTTCCTTATCCAAACTGCTTCCTTTGCTACTTCAGACGCAGCAATGTACTCTGCTTCGATTGTAGAATCTACAATCGTGCTTTGCTTGGAACTCTTCCAACTAACAGCACCTCCATTCAGAGTAAAGATGTAACCCGACTGAGATCGAAAGTCATCTTTATCTGTCTGAAAACTAGCATCTGTGTAACCCTTTACACATAGCTCAGGTATCCCTCCAAAAACTAAGAACTTATCCTTAGTTCTGTTAAGATACTTCAGGATGTTCTTGACGGCCTTCCAATGGTCAATACCAGGACAGGACTGGAATCTGCTCGTCATACTCAAAGCACATGAGACATCTGGCCTAGTACAAATCATGGCATACATGATAGAGCCTATAGCTGAAGCATATGGAACTCTACTCATCTTTTCTAGCTCATCAGGAGTCAAGGGACTCTGCTTCTTGCTAAGATAAGTGCCATGTGACATGGGTAGGTAACCTCTCTTAGAGTTTACCATGTTGAACCTTTCAATAACCTTATCAATATAAGTTCTCTGACTCAGTCCAATCATCCGTTTTGATCTATCCCTATAGATACGGATGCCCAAAATGTACTGTGCCTCTCCACGGTCTTTCATAGAGAAACAACTACTTAGCCAAGCCTTTACAGACTTGAGCATCGGCATATTGTTTCCTACGATTAGAATGTCATCCACATACAATACTAGAAAACAAATGGAACTCCCACTAACTTTCTTCTACACACAATACTCCTCGGGGTTCCTGATGAAACCAAACTGTTTGATTGCATCATCAAAATGAATATTCCAACTGCGGGATGCTTGCTTCAGTCCATAAATGGATTTAAGAAGCCTGCATACCTTCCTAGGGCAACTAGGATCCACAAAACCCTCAGGTTGTGTCATATACACCTCATCTTCTAAATACCCATTTAGAAATGCGATTTTGACATCCATTTGCCAAATCTCGTAGTCGTAATACGAGGCTATCGCTAGGATAATCCGAATGGATTTAAGCATGGCTACCGGCGAGAAGGTTTCGTCATAGTCAATACCATGAACTTGCCTAAAACCTTTTGCAACCAGTCTAGCCTTATAGACAACTGCTTTGCCTTCCATGTCAGTCTTTATTTTATAAATCCACTTGCACTCGATAGGTCTAGCACCTTCGGGCAAGTCAACCAAGTTCCAAACTTGATTGTCGTACTTGGATTCCATTTCGGATTTCATGGCTCCAAGCCATTTGTCGGAATCTGAACTCTCCATAGCTGCCTTGTAGGTAGTAGGTTCCTCTTTATCTAATAAGAGGATTTCATGACTTTCATGAACTAAGTAACCCTCTAAAGGATCTCTCCTAGGAGGTTTACTTGCCCTACTACTCCTACGAATAGGGACATCCACAACTGGAGGAGTTACCTCTTCCTCAGCTCCTATTAAAGAAGCGATCTCTATTCCCACTCCTACTATAGAAGTGTTTTGTGGTTGCTCATATTGAGGAACAACTTCTTCAAGATGAATATTTCTCCCACTTGACATTTCAGAAAGACACTCTCTTTCTAAAAAGACACCTTCGCGAGCCACAAACACTTTCTGCTCGCTAGGGTTGTAGAAGTAATACCCTTTAGTCTCCTTTGGGTAACCCACAAAGAAGACCTTATCGGATCTGGGTTCAAGCTTGTTCGGTTGTAAACATTTTACATAAGCTTGACAACCCCAAACCCTAAGAAAAGATAACTTAGGAACCTTTCCTGTCCGTAACTCATATGGAGTCTTCTCAACAGCTTTAGATGGAGTACGGTTAAGAACATGAGCAGCGGTAATAAGTGCAAAACCCCAGAAGGAAACTGGAAGATCGACTAAACTCATCATAGACCAAACCATATCTAATAAAGTTCGGTTCCTCCTTTCGGATACGCCATTCAGCTGAGGCGTTCCTGGAGAAGACCATTGTGAAACTATTCCACAACTCCTAAGATGATCAATAAATTCTTGACTCAGATATTCGCCACCTCGATCAGATCTTAGTGCCTTAATCGTCTTGCCAAGCTGATTCTGTACTTCATATTGAAACTCTTTAAACTTTTCAAAAGCTTCAGACTTATGTTTCATTAAGTAGACATAACCATATCTACTTAAATCATCAGTAAAAGTAATGAAGTACGCATACCCTCCCCGAGCCAAGATATTCATTGGGCCACATACATCAGAATGTATGATTCCCAACAAATCTTTAGCCCTTTCACTAGTTCCAGTAAATGGTGACTTAGTCATTTTGCCACTTAAACAAGATTCACAAGTCTCATATGACTCAAAGTCAAATGAGTCTAATAATCCATCCTTGTGGAGTTTTAGAATGCATTTCTCGTTCATGTGTCCTAAACGACAATGCCAAAAGTATGTTTTGTTTGAATCTTTTGATTTTAGTCGTTTCGCATTGTCTACATGATAGTTTGTTTTGTCCAAGTTAAGTAAGTAAAGACCATTCATACAATGGGCAACTCCATAACAAATGTCACTTTTGTAAATAGAAAAAGAACCATTCTTTATTACAAAAGTAAAACCTTCAGAATCAAGACGAGAAATGGAAATTAAATTTCTATTAATTGAAGGAACATGATAACAATTATTGAGTTCCAAATACAATCTAGAAGGTAAAGACAAAACATAATTTCCTACGGCTAGTGCAGCTACTTTAGCTCCATTTCCAACGCGTAGGTCCACTTCGCCCTTCGCAAGGTCCCTCTTATTTTGTAGTCCCTGTACATTTGAACAAATGTGAGAACCATATCCGGTATCCAATACCCATGAATTAGATGAAGCAAAGTTAATTTCTATCACATAGATACCTGAGGTAGTTGCGACATTTCCTTCCTTCTTGTCCTTTAAGTACTTAGGACAATTCCTTTTCCAATGCCCATTTTTCTTGCAATAGAAACATTCTTGGTCCGGAGTGGCTCCAGGCTTAGTCTTGGCCTTGGCAACAACCTTGCCCTTGCCTTGACTAGTAGAAGGCTTCTTTTCCTTGGCCTTCTTCTTGAAGGCACCCTTCGCCTTCCTCACCATAAGAACATCCTTCTTAGGCTCGGGAGGATGAGTCCAGATCAGTGATGCGGAGTAATCCATGAAGTTCACCCATGCTCTTATTAAGAGAGTTCATATGGTAATTTTGAATAAAATTACCAAAACCATCATGGGGTGATTGAAGAATCAAGTCAACGGCTAACTCTTCACCAATCTCAACCCCAAGGTGTTGCAAGTTCTCAATATAACTCTTCATTTTGAGAACGTGCGGTCCAACTGGATCGCCTTTCTTGAGTTGACTGGCCAGAGTAGCTTTGAGTTCTTCAAAGCGCTCAACTCTAGCATGTTTCCCAAACATGGCTTGGAGTTGAGCCATAATGTCAAAAGCATCATTGTCCTCGAATTGTTTTTGCAAATCGGGGACCATGGATGCCAACATCAAACATGTGACATCATTAGATTTCTCTAGTGCGGATTCATAATCCGCTTTTGTTTGATCAGACTCAGTAAGGGTAGGCTTTTCGGGAACAGGAATATCAAGCACCTCTAGCTTGTGCTCATGCCTAAGAACTATTCTTAGGTTTCGTGACCAGTCGATAAAGTTCAATCCATTCAATTTGTCCTTTTCTAGTATAGACCTAATGTCGAAACTAGAAACATTGTTTGAAGAGTTGTTTGCCATCTACAAAAGAAGTAATAAAAGCATATGAAATTATATTTATATGATTATCTTGAATAAATCCAATTTATTCCACTAAATTAATATAAAATATCCCTTATTAATCTAGTGACACCAAGACCCACTCCCACTAATTTTAAGCAAGCTTTGGCTTGACACCTAAAACTAGTGATTGTGAGCAAAGAACTCTTTCTTAATAATCTAATTATCCTTGGTTTGACTAACTAGATAACCCTTTATCTAAAAGTCACTTGCTCTAAGTGCCAACCCTTGACCTACTTAGTTGAGTTTAACCATTTTTTCACCTACTACTTATTTTAGGATAAAAAGTGGGCACCTCGCTTTGGTGAAACCTACCCAACTAATGATCTTAAGCTTCGTAGTGTTACTAAGTGGAAAGGCAAAATACTCAATATTATTTAGGGACCTAGGTTGTTTTTATAAACTCTAACCACTATGTGAACTGTGTGTGAGTTTGAGTCATAAACTAACAACCTAAACATGCAATCATTCAAATAAACATCCATCCAATGCAAAAATTTAAATGAAAGCAAATTAAAGAGTTTGGTTCCTAGTATGGCCCTTACACCTAATAGATCACATCTATTACATAAAATCTTGAGTCATTACATTTCTTGGCTTGACTTGAATCTCCATTCTTGGCCACCATCTCCATGTTTGACCATCACATTTAATGCTTGATCACCATCTTCATGGATTACAATATTTTACATTTTGAAATAAAATAAACTAAATAACTATATTTATTTAATTATTACATTCAAAATGACAAAGTATGCAAACCGTAAACCATGGGCCATACTAGTTACCTCAAAAAAATTTGCATAATGATTATACATCCACCCACTTGATATCTTCAAGTGGCCCATAATTTAAACAATTTAAAATATAAAATTTACATAAACAATATATAAATTAATTACCATGAATAATAATCTAATTTTATATTTTTTTTAATTTGCATTTAAAAACAATTGAACCAAAATCCAATTGAAATTAAGAGAACCATCTTTTCTCTTGAACTATCTCACGCAAAGACAACAAAGTCCAACTCTTGGCCTTCCTTTTGCTTGCATAGAAACTCCTTTCTAACAAAAGAATACTGTAAATCAACAGAAAAGACATTCTTTTCCTTAACTCACTGTGACATGCCAACCATTTGACACAAGCAACTAACCATTTGACTCTTGCCATCACACGCATGAGTACAACAACAAAATCAACATTAAGAGACTTGATCTTGTTGTCATTGAAGTATCGAAAAGCTAAATAATATCAAATTCTAACAATTTGCTAATTAAATAAAATTATTAAAATTTGGTTAACTTTTAACCAAAATTCTTAGAAATTTAATATTTAACCATATTATTTAGACAATATATATAGGAAATTACTAAAACAATTCTAAAAAACAAAGTTCAAAACTTTGTGATTAAAATCAATTTTAATAACCCCTCCCCAAAGTTCTTAACTTTGTTAGCAAATTAAAATAAAACATGGAATTACACTCTTACATATTGATATGCAAAATGACTAAATTATATCCAAAAACATGCCAAATAATTTAGGACTGATACCACTGTTAGGAATTAGTATGATTAACTATTAATCATGCGGAAAACTAAAAACCATGCCCAAGATCCATTATTTAACATGTAATGAACATAACAAGAAATAGTTAGAAATTATACCTTTGTCACGTGAATCCAATTCCCAAAGGTACACTTTAAGACGGAGGACCGCAAGCGAAGTCCCTCTATTGAAAATCCACCCGCAATGATTCACGAGCGCCCCGAGTACTAGCTCGTAGTTGTAGGAACGATTCCTAAAACTATCTTGTGTGCACAACTCTTTGTGTTTTGATCTAAGTGTATATCTTGTACTAATGAGAATAAAGCCCTTAATAATGAGAAAAATCTTTCTCTTTATCTCTAACAAAAGGTAGAAAAAAAAACTTTTCAGTTATACTAAGCAATCAATGCTAGAGCATTAGTGGGTATAATGACCCATTATTGAGGGAGTTACAAATCTCCCATAATAGCCCCAATAATAACACTTAAATAACTGAAAATTCTACCCATATCTTATGTATATTTGACTGAAATTTCAGCTATGATTAAGCCTCATAAACACCACTAATGAGCATTACTAAGGGTGTTACATAACATTTATATACATCCCTTTTAATACACCATACACTTAGTCTAATTAAACTCTTTTAATTAGATACTTACATATTATCTCTAGTCGGCCGGACTAATGTACACAATAATTAGTCTTAACTAATTTCACACACAAAATGATATTCACATTGCATTAGGTGTGACCCAATAGGATTAATCGATATTGAGCTCGGACCGTTATCAAATAACGCTCGGTGACATTTAGAGGTTTCTAGTAAAACATAAACATTACCCAAATCGATTAACTTAACGTCTCATAGTACACCTACAAGTAACGTATTATAACTTAGTAAAATATTCACTTGATTATTGAACATTTTTAACACGCACTTCATACGGTGGAGAAGCTCATTCATCAGAGATTCGGAGGGTATTTCTTCCAAGTTCACCGAACTGCTCGCCATTTCTTTGCTTTCTAAGGGTTTTTGGTTCTAAGTTTTAAGCAGTCTTTCAAGTTAAAGGGAAAGGGAAGATCGGCTTCTAATTTTTCTGAAAATGTCTTACCGAATTAGAAACGGTAAGGCATTTTCCAAAATTAAGAGCTCCTTTTCCCGTGTTTTGTAATTGGTTTTACTTTAGGAAAATATTTTCAGCCAAACAAACACTGGAAAAGGCTGAAAATCTTTTCCAGAAAATGTTTTACCCCAAACAAACGCACCCTTATATTTATGAATGATTAATTTAAACTTGTTTAGGTCTATTTATTTTTTTATTTTTTAAAATATAATTATTTTATTTAATATTTAATATTTTGTTATAACAAAAGTTATACAAGATGTTGGATGGTACAATGAAGGCAATTTACATTGTAAAAGGTGTGAAGAGCTATTTAAAATGATGGTTTGACGGATTTGAGGTCATATTTTAGAAGAGTTTGGGTAATAGGATGTGATATTTATAGATGGAGGAGAGCTTGAATGGATCCCTTATCTCATGATTGTCTTTTTTATAGAGTCTAACTTAAACCCAAGGTGTGGGTTGAATATGACTATATTGGGAGTTGGTGAGGTTGGGAAGTCGAAAACATTAATGAGATTAGATTTTATATGGTTGTAGTCTTTGGTCGCGTCGTGACAATGCTCTATCAGTAAACTCATTTGAATGGCGTGAGATATTTATAGATGGAGGATAGCTTGAAATAGATCCCTTATCTCATGATTGCCTTTTTGATAGAGTCTAACTTAGACCCAGGGTTTGGGTTGAATGTGACTATATTGGGAGTTGGTGAGGTTGGGAAGTTGAAACATTAACGATATTAGATTTGATATGATTGTTGCCTTTGGTGGTGTCGTGACGATGCTCCATCAGTAAAACGCATCTGAATGGCGTGGGTTGCCTATGTGCGGCAAGTATTCAAGTGAGCGTGAGAGGTGCCTAGGCCCAAGTGTCATAGGGTTGGACTTTAGTCAAACTAACTGTGCAACCTTAGACAATGAATTCGTTTCAAATTATTTAAGTTAGTTTGAACCCACAAAGTTGAGAATCTTAAAATATTCTCTAAAACACTGATGATGGAAAATTATTAAGTGAAACAAACAAGAAAGCAAGAAAGCTTTGAGTAAATTTTCTAAGGTCACATGGTTAGTTAAGAAAGCTTTGAGTAAACTCTCTAAGGCCGCATGGTTAGTTCGACTATATTCTTGACCTATG
Source organism: Gossypium sturtianum (assembly GCA_025698515.1). Classification (NCBI taxonomy): domain Eukaryota; kingdom Viridiplantae; phylum Streptophyta; class Magnoliopsida; order Malvales; family Malvaceae; genus Gossypium; species Gossypium sturtianum. The sequence goes on along the minus strand of CM046955.1, from coordinate 148,788,578 downwards.
ATGTAAGGATATAACATAATTATATATTTATCACTATAATCGAATATTTTTTCTTTTACTAATTTTATTGACACAAAGCAATGATGATGGAAAGCTATTAAGGGAAACAAATGAGAAAACAAGAAAGTTTTCAGTAAATTCTCTACGGTTGCATAGATAGTTCAGCTAAAATCTTGGCCATGACACAAGGATATATAATATCATTATATTTTCATTATAATTATAATTTTTATTTTATTATTTTTTTACATAATCTCTAAATTACCTATAAGCCCCTCACTCGTAAATCGAAAGATAAAACACACTTAAACGCGTTTGAACCTATTTTTTCATTGTCGTTGTAATAACAATAATACCAACTAAACTAAAGTTCAATAGACTATTAAATTTTTAAATATAAATAAAATATTATTTAGAATTTATATTATAGTATAATATATTTAATCTTGATATAATATAACCTAAATGATTTATTAAAAATATATATCATAAACTTAAAACAATAAGAATCAAACTTTAAATATTATAAATTTTAAATACCTAATTTATTTTATCTATTTTTTTTTCTTTTCTGAATCAAATATTTTTATTCAAACCATCATAAATTTCAAGTAAGAGATCAACCCTTTTAACAAATTTAGTTACAACCCCAATTACATTTCTTTTTTAACTTTATTCACTGTTTGGCCCTTAACTATATCTATTTTTTCATATTGGGACTTAAAATTTTTTTCTCTCATTTTAGTACCTGAATTATAGTTTTGTTACACTTTTTGGCCCATGTCATTAACGTTATTAAAAAAATAGCAACCAATCAAAACACGCCATGTGTCCCCGTTGACGTTGATGTGGATGATGACATGGCTATTGACAGTTTTGACTATACGTTGACTAGACCAAAAATTTGTAAAATTTTTTATTAACAATCATAAAAAATACTTAAAAATATATAAAAAAATATTAAAAAAATATTTAGATTATTAAAAAATTTAAAAATTGTAAAAAATTAAATATTGTTAAAAATATTTTAAAATTGTAAATAGTTATTAAAAATTATAAAACATTATTTAAAAATTTTAAAAAATATTAAAAATTGTGAAAATTATTAAAAATTGAAAATAATTATTAAAAAATGTAAAAATTATGAATCAGTGGCATTTAATCAGCAATTTGACAATTTTAAAATAAATTTACAATTTTTTTAAGCAAATTATTTGTTGTTACTGTTTCAAGACTGCAAATCTGAAAATAATAATGTCAAAGTAGATGTCAGTATAGAAAATCTCCTTGTATTCATTTGAAATTTGTAGAGAAATTTGAAGAATTTGATTTGTTAACTATTTACAATTTTTTAATAATTATTTTACGATTTTTAATAATTTTAAAAAAAAATAAATAATGTTTTATAACTTTTAATAACTTTTTTTAAAAATTTTAAAATATTTTAAACAATATTTAATAATTATTACAATTTATTTTTTTAATAATTTTTGGTCTAGTCAACGCGGTCAACACTATCAATGTGATCAACTGCCACTTCATCATCCATTACAGCGGTCAATAGGACATGTAGCGTGTTTCGATTGGTTGCTGCTTTTTTAACACCATTAACAGCAGGGATCAAAAAGTAGAATGGAACTATAGTTCAGGGACTAAAATAGGAAAAAAAATTTAGATACCAATATGAGAAAATAGGTATAGTTATGAATAAAACTTTTATTTTTTCCATTTTTAATGTGTCTGTAGTGACTTTAAATCATTCTCACAATGGCATTGGTTTATGTGCCAGAAAGACGAAAAAAAGAAGGAAAGTCCCACGCCCATTAATTGCCCGAAATGTAGTTGAAGATGGGCCAATCCATGAAGTTGATAACCATTGATCTGGTTTTCCCTCCAAAATGAATGGAGAGATGTGATGGCGAGGAGACAGCAGACTCAAGTCCCAAATCGGAGTAGGGAAGGGGTAAGACTAGTTTTATTCAAACCTTTTTAAAGATAGAGTTGATGGTGGATACTGGATTTGTTTGTCTGCTGGTGGAAATTGGTAGTCGTGTGATCTTTGCCTCTTTTCTTTCAGTTCCTTTCCAAGTAATGAAAAATGTAGACCTCTTAACTAATTTCAAATTGATGAAAGTCAAATACCATAAAAAGCTACCCCCATTTTAATAGATAAAGAGAAGTCGTGGAAGGGGGATTGGGATAAACCTTTTTAAAATAAACATCAACATGAACTCCTTTTCCGCTTTCTTTTCGGAAAATGGTTTTTTTAATAACGAAGTTTTCTGCATTTATTTTTTTGGTACAACTCCAACACACAACGTGTAATCAACACTTTTAATTAATGAATCAAATATGGGTGTTTAATAGTGTAATAAATATCCTTTGTGACCTTTAAATCAGAAAAAAATTATATTAAGTGCATGTCTTCCTTTTTATTACAATATCAACTGAGTTAAGATTCAACATATAATCCTACATTCTTTGTATCGTACATCAAAATATAAATTTGGTCATGATTAAATCTTGGATATGCTCTTTGTAGTAAAAGAAAAATTATCATTGACTAATGATTTGATTTAGTAGACTATAATAACTAAGGACCTTAGCACATCTAAGCCTAGAGAATATATTTAACAAATTTTTAATTAGTCGGTTCGTTTATAATTATTAACCAGATTTCTGTTAAGAAAATTCAAAATCATTTTCCAAATATATACTTCTGAATTGTTGGATGAAAGAATAGATGTAAGATTTTAAGCATTTTTATAATAATAATAAAAATATTATTTTTGAATAATATTTTTGACAATCAAAATACTTTCGAATCCGGTTAAAAGTGGGGGGCAAAGAAAGATAAGCCGAAGCAGGCCCAAAAAGAAGGATATTGGGCTTTCATTTTTCAATGGAAAGCCCAAAATACGAGAGTACTCAGATTGGATTTTACGGGTTGGGCTCTCATTTCTGCAAATGAAAGTAACCCAAACGACACTCTTCGTTAAACTTCCGGAATCGTTTGCTTAGCTTAGCTTAGCTTCACCGCCGGTCCACCGTCGCGGCTAATGTAAGCCTCGTTTGTTTCCCCCGTTTCTTCACGCGATTTATTATTTTGATTGATTATTTTCTTATCGACAAATTGATTTTTTCTTTTAGTTCATGAACTTTGAATAATTGATTAAATTGTAATTATTGAATCATTTGAATTAGAGCGAGGAACTTGTTATTATGTAGCTTAAAAGAAAACAATTTTAACTCTTCTCACTAATTGCTTTTAATGGCTTTATTTATGTAATTTCTTACTTGATCATTGCTTGTATACGGAGGAAGATAGTGGACATGTTGAATTGCTGGTGAGATTTTGCTTTGCGGTTGTCGTTCTGATGTTGACATCGTGCTAAATTTTATAACTTCTAATTTTACTTCCCTCGAAAATATATATTGTTGCGGCTGTTGGGGGGGGGGGGGGTGGAATTATGATGATGATTATTTGATAATTTAAACTTTATTATAATTAAAAAGGTGAAGCAACAATCAAGCACTGAAACAACCAATCCAACGGTAGCTGAAAACCCATCATTCTAATAGCAAAATAATCCATAGGTTGTGCCTTAAAAATTCAACAATATATTAATGTTTGCTAAAGGACTCCTTTAGGTGTTTATCTAAGATTTGTATGTGAACCCTTTTTCTTCTGCTGCTGATTAAGTAATTCTTAGTGCTGATGGTGTGTTGAAGTTTTAGGTGTAAATGGGTAAGATGATTAGGACAGATAATGACTGCTGATAAATGGTGTAGTTTAATATGATAGTGTGGTCGGTGGTCCATAAGCGTACACCTTGGTTGGGCAGATGAGGTTTTGAGAAAAATATATTTACCCTACAGAATGACTGTGCCGAGCATGTGGTCTTGAGATGGCCAAGGTAGCTCTTGATTGGGACTTGCTTTTGGACTTCATATACTGTCTTTCTCTTGGTCATTACAATGTTGAATAGCTAGTGCAGAGAATTTTTTTTCTAATTTGTCGTCTTCTTGTACATGTATGTGGTTTGATATTGATGGAGTGTCCCTTAAATTCACCTCCCCTCTTTTAAAGATATGATAATTGCTACTAAGATAACTACTCCTGAGGATATATTATATGCATCTTTCTTTACCTCACATATTTTGACAGTAGGTTTGATGAATTGCTCTCTTGTTTTGTATTCTATGTTCACCATGAACTTATTGGTTTCAGTTTTCGAACACAAGTGGAACCTTGTTGTTCCCGTCCTTTTCCCATTTCAGATTGTTCTTTTGGAACTACTACCTAAGATCTTTTTCGAAGTGTGAGATTGGCATTTGCTTTTATACCATTATTTAAAATGAAAGCTTGTGGGTTCACAATAGAATAGTGATGTTTATAGAATGCCTACCATTTCTATACTTTTAATGATTAAATTTTGCCTTCATGTGAGTGACATGATTTTCCATTCTTTTAACAGGAAAACAAAAAATCAAATGCTTCTTTTAAATCGTCTAATATAGTCACCATCCCCTTTTAATCATGTGAGTCGTTATTTGATCAGATTTCCGAGTTAACCAAGACGAAACATGTTAAACGTCTTTCTACGCTTAACTCTGTGCTTGTGTCAGTGGAAAAGGGGGGAAGAGTGAGTAGCTGGAAAGAGTTTGAAGATGTCAGCTTCGTTTTCCTATTAAAGAATGAACAAACTTGTTTCATTCCTCTTCTCTTACTTTCTGGCTAATATGAATGCTCTCTCTGTATCTATTTGTTTAATAAGCATCTTATAAGAACCAAAATCTTTCTTAGACTTGAAATATGCTACCAAGTCAAGGCTTTAAACTCGACTTACATAAATGCTTTTATTTTGACCATTGCTGTTCTTACTCCTTGCTGGCATGAAAGCTAAGACTGGTTTTACATGATGCCAAAGTTGTTTGTTATACAATCATGTATCTGTTACACATTTCGTCTTCACAGGCGCATTTGTGTAAGAATGCCATTAAATATTTTTCCACTTCTTTGGAAAAAAGGTGAAAGGTGTTAAATTTGTAGTAACATAAGTCTTCTCAATTGTTTGTTCCTTTTATTGGACTTAAAGCTTATGAAACCTAACATTTCTGTTTGATTCTATTTACTTTGTGGTACATATGGATTCACATGTGGTTGCCATCTAGTTGCTGTCACCGGCATGCCACATCATGACTAATCAGTTACTGCAGCATTTCTCTTTCATTTCTGGTGAAAGAAAATGTCTCTGTACCTTTCAATTGAACGCGATAAGCTGAAGAGTTGTCTTGCTACTACATGTGGGATGAAACAATAAATATTCCTCTTATAATTTCATCTCATCAATAGCAACTCACATCAATTCACATTACACATTCTGTGAAACAGTTGATTTTAATAGTTAATTTGTGTAAATGTTATTAATCCGTGTTATTGGTGGTTGTCGATTCCACCAATATAATCCTACACCTAATTTGCAAATTTAAGCAGTATAGGGAGTAGGGTCTATCCCACAGAGATTGGGTTTACTGAAAATTGTTTCTTTCTCGACCAGATTTATGTCTGGGCAGTTGTCGTGCCCAAGAAGTTTGGGAGGGGATAAAATATGAAACCTGAAATAAATAGAGGGAAAAAATGTAAAAAGTAAGAGCTGAAGACAATTAAATAAAAAAAAACAATGAAGTAAATTTGAAGAAAAATCAATTAAATTTAGCTCAGCTTTAGGCACGGGTTTTTCCGTCTTTGAACCGATCCTCGAAATTAGATAAACTCTTCTTTTCCAATAAGCTAGTTATAGCTACCAAGGACGCCTCGGACACCAACTCTTCCTTGTGTAAATTAATTATGGAACGTCCTATAACTAACCCTTACCGATCGAACAACCTACGAAACGTTCGTGATTTAGAACTCTGGCAGTTTTGCGTTCTAGAAGAGCCTAGCTCGAACCAATGCCCTCAAGCGCATGGGACATTTAAATCCGGTTACTACTTCCCTTGACGGAACCAAACAGCAATCCCCACTTGGCACGCCAATGTGTTCACGGAAAACCGATTAGACAATCGATCCTTTCGGAATCCCAACTGTACGTCTAGCCACACTAACTCAAACGACGTCCTTTTTGACTTAGTGTTGATTTGACGTTGTGAGTTGACGAAGTCATACTCTTAATCCGGAGAAATAATAAATATTGAAAATTAGGAGCTAAATAGCTCGGGTTCGTAACTCACGAGTCTTTGACGGGGTTAACATCGACTTAAAGCTGAAAGGAGTTTATTGTGGCATGAATTTATTCATGCTTGTAAGTTGTGGAAGGTGATGTATGATAATGGAAGAAATTGGGGAATAAAAGGGCTTGGAAAGCAATTGGACGAATTTAGAAAGAACAAAGAAATTGAAATGAAATGGACAAAATTCTCACGTCAATTTGAAAGAGAAAAAAAAGAAGTAATTCAATTCCAAATTGAAGTAGGAAAAGAATTAATTGATTGATGATTTCCTAAGAACAAAGAGCCCCTATTTATATACATGGGATTTACTAAAAATAGCCTAAACTAATTTAATATAAAATCTAAAAAAATAAAATAAACTAAATTAAGATTTTCTATTTTTGGCTTTTTACAAAGTCAAAATATTTGATGTGTCCTTGGCTTCCTCCATCTTTTTATTTGGCCCCATTTCAATGATTTTCTTTCAATTTGGCCTTTTTCAGCTTGCTTTTGACTAATTGCATCCCTGACAAGATTTAAATCATAAAAATACTAATTTAACAGGGATTGATTCAGAAATAAACCGAATTAAACACAAGAAACCATGCAAATTAACATGTTATCAAATCCCTCCTACTTAGCTCATGCTTGCCCTCAAGCATGTTATTCTTTCAAACATTAGAATTGATTCTACAATTTATTAAAAATCGAGCCTTCTTTCTGCATCCATACTCAATGTAAACAACATAGGCAAAAATAAATAAATGCTCAGAACATATGGTTTAATCAACAAGTGTCATAAAATTTGAAATATGTGAACTAGATAATTTCATTAAATTGAGTTTGAATCCAATAATTTGCAAGGCATTATTAATCAATTATGCTTTAGAAAAAAAATTAGACGTGGTCAAACCTTTTTACGCGAACTAGGATGACAACCCAAGCACCCTATCCCGGTTACTCGGTTCAAACAATCTTTATTATTATTATTAGGCTCTGTTAGCGGAATGTTATTAAGTTATCGACTTGTCACTCGAACCTTTTTACGCGAGATGAGATGACAACCCAAGCACCTCACCTCGGTTACTCAATCCGGTCACGTTTTCGAAACTTTCACTCATAACTTAAGCCTTTATTTATTTATTTATTTATTTTTTTCATTTATTCATGCACATGCAAATATTTTTTCTGTAACAGCCTATTTTTGAGTCTGATCGGAACGAGTAGTTTCTGGACCACTTAACCAAGTCAAAATATTTATTTTATTATTTTATTAATATTTACAGTATGATAGAATATTCGTGTGAAAATTTCGTAAAGAAATTTTACCGTTTGAGTGGTTAATTCGGTAAAAAAGACTAAATCACGTAAAGCGTAAAATTTGTGTTCTATTAACTAAAAATGTCAAATAGCTAGAGAACATAAAAGGAAAGGTCCTTAATTGGTAGTTGGACCATTAAAAGAGATAGTGGAATATGATGTCTTGGCATTTGGTGTAATAAATAAGTTGTATAAAGGTTATTTTTGTAAGTTAGTTAATAATGACAAAACAAATAATAAATAAAAGAAACAAAGTGTCATCTTTTTCATTCTTTTTTTTTTCACCAGCCGAATTTGAAGACTTAGAAAGACATTGATGGCTTTAACATTCGGCCAAGCTTTAATTTTTAATTAAGGTACGATTTTTACTCGGTTTTTAATGATTTCTATGTTTTTGAGCTCGTTGCAGCTCGATATAGCTAGCCCGTACCTCAATTTCTGAAATTGGTAATGTTTTTGAAATGTGCCGTTGTTGAATACATGTTTATTTTGATATTTCTTGCAAGATTATTGATGGTTGTTTAAAGATATACAAGTTTTATAAAGTGATTTTTGACAAAAAAAAATATGAATTAGGGATTAAATTGAAAAAGATAGAATTTTTGTGGTTAGAAATGTGAAATAATTGAAAATATGGGCTTGTATAATATACATGAATATTCGGCTATGAATGGGTATATGGAAATTTGGTGTATTTTGCATATTTATGTATAAGGACTAATTTGTAAAAAGTGTGAAATATCAGGGGTAAAATGGTAATTTGCCCATTTATGTGTTTTTGGACTAAATTGAATGGAATTATGTTTAAATGAATTTAATTTGAATGTGTTTAGATTAAGAATTAAAGAAATTGGATTTGGATCGGAGGAAAACTAAAGTCGTCGAATAATCGTTCCGTTCCGATATTCGTTATCCGAGGTAAGTCTATAAGCATATAAATGTTGTTAAATTGAAAATATTTATTTGTTGTGTGTTAAATTGAATTTTTAGAAAATATATGTGCATTGGCCGATTGTGATTAAGCTTGGAAGATAAGTTACGAGTTCGATTCGATCGAGATACGTTGTTCGAAAGTCCCGTACGAACCCTAGGAATAGTTAGGATACATATGTTATGACATAAGATTCTGATATGAGTTTTCGTGTAAGACCACGTCTGGAACATTGGCATCGACTTGTGTTTACGTGTAAGACCATGTCTGGGACATTGGCATCGTATTTGATTCGTGTAAGACCATGTCTGGGACAGTGGCATCGATATGTGATTACATGTAAGACCACATCTGGGACGTTGGCATTGTACGAGCTTTCGACTATCCGCGTATCCTTTTTAATTCCGAACGGTTCAAAGGGCAATGTGAAGTAAAGACCAAATGTGAAATTGAATTAAAAGGTTCAGGTATGTACTCATACTATGTTATGAAATTAAGGTAAATTGTATACTTGAATTGATGATTTAAAGTTATGTGAAATATGAATTATGTGTTAGCATATTTGAACACAGAAGTGATTAGGCCTATTATGTATTTGTGATAATATAAGTGATTCGGCCTATTGATATAGTTGTGATATTTAAAAGTGATAAATATATATGTTTATGAGTATTTGTGCATTTAGCTATATGATGTTAATGCTAATGTATATTTGATAACATATAAACTTGTGAGTGTGATATATGTATATTTAATTAAGGTTTGGATTGACTTGGCTAATTGATTTAGTGTTAATGTTCGTATGATTATTGTTTGCTTATGACTTACTAAGCTGCAAAAGCTTACTGTGTGTATGTTTACTCTTCGTTTTATAGATTTTGGAAGATGGGTTATGAGCTCGGGGATCTTCGGAAGAGTCTATCACACTATCGACTGTTTCAGTATTTACTAAGTTTGAATTTTGAATCTATGGCATGTATAGTCTAGTATTAGTTTGGTTGGTTTTGAAATTGTAATTATTATAGCCATGCGAAAATGGCTTTAATTTCCATGCTTGAGTTCGGGTTGGTTTAAAAATGGCTTGTCCATGATCATTTTGTTTAAGTTGGATTTTATGTGCTTTTGAATGAGTGCTTGATGTGTTTAATTTTTATGCTTTATTTTGACTACATTTGATCATGATTTGAGATTGCATTCAAATGAGATATTCATGTTACAGGTATGTGATAAATTTGGTTATGTTAGGTATTAAAGTCTTGAAATATGAGGTTGATGAATAAATTTAGGTTATGCATAGTTAATGATTTAATATTGAGATGTCTAAATTGTAATATGAACCGGTTTGAATCTTGTTTATAAAGTAAGTATGTATTTGATTTTGAAATGAAATATGTATGTAATGGTTTGAGGTATTATATATAATTTGGCTATGAAAATTTGAATAGGAAATGTGGTTTTGTTTTGATTTGAAATGGCATGCTTTAATGAGTAAATGTTGATATGTTTTGTTAATCTTTGGATTTGATCATGGTTTAGCAAATCGAGAAGAAATACCATGTTTTTATGAATATGAGGCATATGGTTATATATTTCGATAATAAGCTAAGTAATGAATGTTAGTTAGGTAATAAGTATGTTATATGATTTTGAGGGGTATACGATAAATGTTTAATTCGCACATATGTGAGTAAGACTGATTCGGTTTATTAATTGTACAATGATATGATTTGTATGGATTTTCATAAATGGCTCATTTGGTGTGCACATATGCGAAAGCTGGTAATAGGAAACTATGCATGTTTATGGTCTTTTAAAACGATACATAGTTGTCTTTTAAATAGACTTATAGTTAGTAAATAATGTTCTCATAAAATCGGTTAAAGTTGGTTATATGAGAAGTGTATGTTTTGGGTTTAGCTTTTAATAGATAAATTTGATTAGTCGTATTAAAGGCAAGATGATTGGTAATGTGTTTATATATTTTAAGCTTGAATGGTTCAATTTTAATGTGGAAAAAAAAATGTGCCAATAAATTGGTTTAATTGTATATATCATATATGATTTTGGACATTAAGCTTTGTGATGTGATTTATTTGGTCTATTAAGTGTAAGTAAATTATTGAATAATTAAGTGTTTAATAATTATATTGGATTTGAACATATATGTCATGATGTGATGAGTATATAATTTATGTGTATATTTTGAAACAAATTTTTGTATGGTTTTGAGGCAGGTTTATTTAACATATAAATAAGATTATATGCAAGAGAATTGTCTTTTGTTTTATGATTAATAATGTATATTTAATTTTTAATCAGCCATATGCTTTATTTATGCGAATATGATCTGTGTGAATAAGAGAATGTTTGGAAGTTGTATTTAGTGTGGTAATGCCTCGTAACCCTAATCCGGCGACGGAATGGGTTAGGGGTGTTACATTTTCAAAAAATCAATTAATAAAAAATCCAGCTACATATATCAACCTTAAAACACAAATGTCGACTAATCTATATACTTGAGCATTTAAATTCAAAAATTTGCCCAATTGTCCAAGTTGACTAAGTATGAGATTAAAGGCTCAATGTCAAATAAACTATCGAATGAATTCAACGTAAGATTGAACACATGCAAAAGAGAAAGAAATCATGCATTTTCATCATCAATTTCCACCCCCTACTTAAACTTTGCTTGTCCTCAAGCATGTGTCATATTAGAGAAAAGAAAAACAGCAGCTCAAATAATAGGTAAAAGGAAAAGTTCAGAATACTCCCCATGTATGTTTAATGATTTTGTCGGTGTTGGAGGTAACGACTTTGCAGGATATCAAGGATTGTGGAGACTTGATTTTCTATTGTTCCAAGTCGCACTTCGATTCGACTTATTGATTTTCTATTGTTCCAAGTCGCGCTTCGATTCGACTTAAACGTGCCTCCACAGATAGAGGTTGTTCCTCTTGCTCTCTAGTATTGATGTGTGGACGTTGGCGAAAAATCATATTTCCGCGAGTAGTCCATGTACCTGGAGGAACAAAATAACACGAAGTAGGGGTGCCGGCAAGCAATCCCATAGAATCCAAACAATATTTATCTAAGTTGTCCATACTATATGCATATGTTAAGGCCGAGAAATCAATTTTAGAGTGAAAAAGTCGAGAGGTTAAATTCGTAATATATGATCCAAGTATCAGTGGACGATTGTAACGCAAAACGGCATGAAAATTTCGTGCAAACAAATATCCTAAATTAACTTTAAAGCCCGAATGCATACACTACAAAAAAAAAACAGTTCAGTCTTAGTTAAAACAGATGACGAGTCATTTCTACCTGAAAAACTAAAGGCTAAAAATTGATGAATATATCTTAAAGCAGGTTCATGCACCAATAAGTCTTTTGTGGTCTTCGGATTATAAAGATGATTAGAATGAGTTAACACACGGTAAACATCTTGAGCATCAAAGTTGCTCGGAATATCTAACAGAGCAGAATGATAGGAATCAGATTGAATATTATCAGGGTCGACGAAACCCATGGCAATGTTAAATTCAAAAATTGACATCCGAAATTCCCTCCCAAGCAAACGAAAACATACAATGTTTTGTGTTTCAACAGTTCGCAATGCATTTATATCGAAGCTAAATGTGGTGTAGAATTCATATACCAACTCATAATATGCTTTACAGGAAATATTAGCAAATGAATTCCAACCAATAGCATCAAAATAATGAAGCACAGCATCATGAATATTTAAAAGTTCAAGAGTGGTGAAATCGATTTGCTTACAGACCGGGAGCGAACGTTGTCGGATGTCGTCGTATCGTGTTCAATGCTCTGAGGTCGAAAAGTCTAGAAATCCTCGCAATCAACCTTCGGTAGGAATAGTGCTTGCACGACCTCGTCTGTTGCGTTGACTGTCTTGGGACGGTCGAACACGTTCATTAGGCGAGTCGGGTGGACTTGCATTTTCAGCAGCGTCAGTACTGCTGTTAAGGGGTGTCGCTGACTCACGTGTCGGTTGTCGACGGCTTCGAGTAGACCGTGTTTGGCGTTGAGAGACACTTACGTTCACGGTGGGGGGAGCTTCGACATGGTCGTTAGAAGTCCCAACCTCTTATAGATTATCTGCATTAGATGTCAGTAAAGGAGAAATAGGTTGGGTATTAGGGATTAACCTTTCGGAAGTTGCCGGGCTGCTATCCGAACGATCTGTTTCGACCGGGGTCAGACTCCGTCGACGGCAGGATCTCGATGGGGCGGCAGTTTGTCTTGGAGGAGGTGGAGGAGAGTCATCGTCGGCTAAATCGATGACGGGAGGTGCTGAAAAATAGTGTCGATTTCGGTTGAGTAAAACCGGTATATTTTCAGCTGTTTGGTTCTGAGTTTGGACCATCGCGTTCGTGTTAATGTCACGAAAAATTGTCTCTGTTTGTCACGAAAAATCTCTTTCGGACCATCGCGTTTCGGGCCGATTTTGAAAGGGGTGATGGTAGGGGTTTCGATTGTGGCGTTGGTTAAGGTGGTAGAGAGGGTGGTTTGGTGGTGGAGAGAAAAGAAAGAAAAAAAAAGAGGTGGTGGTTGGGTTGTAGGCTCCGATCAGCGAGAGCGTGATGGTGGGAGAGGGTAGGGGCTTCGATGGAAAGCGGAACGGCGGTGGAGGAGGTCGACGATCGGGGGTTGCAAGTTGTGGAGGAAAGAAAAATAGAGGGAGGGGTGGTGGTTTCGTTCGGCGATGGCGACGAAGGGGGGAACGACGATGGTGACGGTAGTTCGACGGCGATGGGCGTTGACGGCGGCGGCGTGCGGTAATGTGTGGGGTTAGGGTTTAGGTTTGTGTTTATTGTAAAGAAGAAGAAGATGAATGAAAAGGTTTTTGGGGATTTTGGGTGTTTATTTTATTTTTATTTTTATTGAATTTTGGTTGGGTATATTGGGTGTTGGTTTTTTTTTTTTTTTGGGTGGTAGGTGAGTTAATTTGGTTGGGTATTGGGTATTGGGCTAATTTTGAGTTTGTGTTGTTGGGTTGGTATTTGGGTAGGTGTAGGTGGGTTGAATGGGTTGGTGGGTAAGTGGGTCAAATTATTGGGTTAGTGTTGTTGGGTTGGTATTTGGGTAGGTGTAGGTGTGTTGAATGGGTTGGTGGGTATTAGGTTTGGGTTTTGGTGTTTTATGAAGGTTGAGTAGTTTGGGTTTTTTTTAGGTAAATATTTGTCACCAAATTAGCATGTCGTGCCCGCGTCGCCACTATTATCCGACTTTCGAAAAAAATTAATGACCTCCATTATGTTCCTGAAAACATTTAATTAACTGAATAAAAAAATTTATTTATTTACACCCTAAATCTTACAAAAATTTAAAATTAAATAAATGAAAAAGAAATTTGGGTTGCCTCCCAAAAAGCGCATTTGTTTAACGTCGTTAGCTCGACGACCTGTTATTCAAATTCTGGGCTCATCGAGAATAATCTCCTCAACTGTGTGCATTTGAAAATTCTTAAAAAAGGGTTTTAGTCATTGACCATTCACCTTAAAGCACTTTTGGGTTTCTTTGCTTTGAATTTCCACTGCACCATTCGAGAATACATCAGTAATAGTAAATGGTCCTATCCATTTGGATCGAAGCTTACCAGCGAAAATTTTTAAGGTGGAGTCGTATAGGAGAACTTTTTGTCCTATTGAAAACTGCTTCCTAGTGATTAACTTATCATGAAATGCCTTCGTCTTTTCTTTATAAACTCGAGCATTTTCATGTGCATCGTTTCTAATTTCCTTGAGTTCCTAGATGTCCAATTTCCGAGACCTTCCTGCAGACTCCATCTCCATATTACACTGCTTAACTGCCCAAAATTCCTTGTGCTCTAACTCGACCGAAAGATGGCATGGTTTACCGAAAATGAGTCTGTAAGGTGAAATGCCTATTGGTTCCTTGTAAGTTGTCCTATAAGCCCAAAGTGTGTCTTTTAGTCTCAAACTCCAATCATTCCTGTTGGGTTTAACAGTCTTTTCCAAAATAGACTTGATTTCTCGATTCGACACTTCAGTTTGCCCGTTTGTTTGTGGATGGTAAGCAGTGGAAATTCGTTGAGTCACTCCATATTTCTCCATAAGTGCACTTACGAGCTTATTGCAAAAATGAGTTCCTCTGTCACTGATTAATGCTCGTGGAGTGCCATACCTGGAAAAGATAGAACTTTTAAGAAAGTCAACTACAGTCTTAGCATTATCATTGCGAGTGGTCTTTGCCTCTATCTACTTAGAGACGTAATCAACAGCTAAGAGTATATAAAAATTATCGAAATAAGAAACGAAAGGACCCATAAAATCGATGCCCCACACATCGAAAATTTCGCAGATATGAATAGGAGTAAGGGGCATCTTATTTCGACGACTAAGGTTGCCAACTTTTTGGCATCTTTCACAGGTTTTGCAGAATAAAAAGGCATCACGAAATATGTTTGGCCAAAATAGTCCACATTCGAGAATTTTATGTGCGGTGCATTTAGGTCCAAAGTGCCCTCCACATACATAAGAATGAAAAAAAAGTTAAGATAGACTGTACATCTATTTCTGCTACACACCGTCGAATTACCTGATCGGAGCAATGCTTCCAAAGGTAAGGATCGTCCCAAATGTAATATCGAGCATCCTTTTTATCTTATATTTTTTTGACCTTGGTAATTTCGAAGGAACAGTACCTGTAACGAGGTAATTTACTATGTCCGCGTACCAAGGATGAACCGCATTCGCTGAAAACAGGTTTTTATTTGGGAAGTTGTCTTTCAATAGTGTGTCATCTACTGGAATCGGTAATCGACTCAGATGGTTAGCTACTAGGTTTTCGCATCTCTTTTTATCCCGAATTTCAAAATCGAACTCTTGTAGGAGCAGAATCCACCTAATCAGTGGCGGTTTTGCCTCCTTCTTCCCTATTAAATATTTCAAAGCTGGATGATCATAAAAAATAATCACCTTAGTTCCCAATAGGTAAGATCTAAATTTTTCTAAATCAAACACAACAGCTAATAATTCTTTCTCAGTGGTTGTGTAATTGCTTTGGGCAGCATCCAAAGTCTTCGAAGCATAGTAGATAACATGAGGCTCTTTTCCTATTCTTTGGCCAAGAACAGCTCCCACACTTTGGTCACTTGCATCACACATGATTTCGAACAGGAAGTTCCAATTTGGTGGCTGCACTATGGAAGCAGAGACCAACTTCTGCTTCAGCACGTCAAATGCGTCTTTACAAGTCTGGTCGAATTCAAATTCTTTATCCTTTTGTAACAGACAGCAAAGCGGTCGCGCGATTTTCGAGAAATCTTTCATGAATCGTCTGTAAAATCCTGTATGGCCAAGAAACGAATGAACTTCCCTCACGGATGTGGGGTAAGGTAACGAGTTAATAATATCCGTTTTTTTCCTTATCGACCTCAATTCCTTCCGAGGAAACTATATGACCCAAAATTAACCCTTTTGTCAACCATGAAATGACATTTCTCATAATTTAAAACAAGATTAAATTCTAGGCATCTTTGTAATATCTTAGCAAGATTATCGAGACATTCGTTAAAAGAGTTACCGTATACCGTGAAGTCATCCATAAAGACTTCAATGATTTTCTCGACATAATCGGAGAATATGCTCACCATGCATCTTTGGAAAGTGGCCGGAGCATTACAGAGTCCAAACGGCATTCGTCTATACGCAAACGTGATCCTCCGGAGCCACTGAAATTTAGAAAAATCCCGAATACCCATCGAGACAACAATAATGGGTCTTACCAGTTAATCGCTCGAGCATTTGATCGATGAAGGAAAGTGGAAAATGGTCTTTCCGGGTAGATGCATTCAACTTCTTGTAATCGATGCAAACCCTCCATCCATTCTGGACTCAGGTAGGGACCAGCTCTTCTAACGAGTTTTTCACCACTGTCACGCCAGTTTTCTTGGGCACGACATGAACCGGGCTAACCCAATCACTGTCGAAAATCGAGTATTTCATTCTAGCATCTAACAGTTTCTAGATCTCCTTCTTTACTACCTCCATCATGGGTGGGTTAAGACGCCTTTGAGAATCTCTCTTTGGTTTCGTGTTATCTTCGATGGAAATTTTATACATACAAGTGGATGGACTTAGCCCTTTTATGTCGGCTATCGTCCAACCAGTAGCTTCCTTATAATCTCTCAGAACTCGAACTAGACTTTCCTCCTCGTCTTTGGTTAGTTTCTTTGACACTATCACCGGTAAGGTGTCTCTCTCTCCCAAAAAGACGTATTTAAGGTGGTCCGGTAATGCTTTAAGCTCCAAGGTTGGTGGCTGCAAAACTGAAGGTAACATTTTAGTTTGGAAAGGTAATAGTTCAAATCGGTTACCTTGGTTCGTCAATGATGGTTGCGCTTCCAAGTGTTTGACTCGCAACGGATCTTCTATGATTGCTAATTCCTCGAGATGATGTAAAATATTCATATCAAAGATTCTGTAAAGGACAGTTTCAAATTCATCAAAGTCATGATATTCGGAATAAGATTGAGTTAAACAATCTATAATATCGATACTAGAAATATTTAATAGTGAGTTAGGATGACCCATAGCTTCGAAGACATTGAATTTCATGATTTCGCCATCAACCTCCATTGTCAGTGTTCCGCTCCGAACATCAATTTTTACGCTTGTGGTACTTAGGAACGGCTTTCCAAGCAAAATGTCAGACGAATTAGTTGAGTTATCGTCTTTCATATTAATAATGTAGAAATCTGCAGGGAAAACTAATTCATTAACTTTAACAAGGACGTCTTCAAGCAACCCTTCGGGATAGACGACTGACCTGTCCCCCAACTGGATTATTACTCCTGTTTCTTTTAAAGGACCCGCGTTAATCAACTTATAAATAGAATAAGGCATAACACTGATGGAAGCCCCTAAATCACACATGGCTTTCTTAATGCCTACATTACCTATCTCACAGGAAATAGCAAACATACCTTGGTCCTTGTATTTGGGCGGAACTTTCTTTTGCAGTACTGCAGAGACATTTTCTCCTACATTTACTGTTTCGTTACCTATTAACCTCCTCTTGCTAGAACACAATTCCTTGAAGAATTTCGCATAACGAGGGATTTGTTTGATAGCGTCGAGCAAAGGGATATTTACCTCTACCTTCCTGAATGTCTCGAGGATTTCTTTTTCCTCATTCTCTTTCTTATCCTTTGCAAGCCTCCCTGGAAAAGGAGGTGGCATCACAACTGGTCTCCTAATTTCTAATTCTGGCCTGATTGTTGGATCAGAGATATACTTTTCTCGTTTTTTGTCTTGCCCATGACTTTTGTCTGGAATTATTTCCAGAACCTTTCCGCTACGAAGAGTTATTGCACTTGCATTCTGTCGAAGATTCGGCTCTGTCTAGGAAAGTAATTTACCTTGAGACTCCAAACGGTTAACTACCATCGAGAGTTTACTAACTTGATTAGTTAACTCTTGTATTGATGCATCTGTCTTCTGTTGATATTTTACAGCATCGGCGACAAGTCTTTCCATAACAGCTTCTAGAGATGTGCTCTGCTTGGATTGTTGTTGTGGTGGTTGCAGAGGTCTCGATTGGTATGATGGATTATATCGGGGATTAGCTCCATAATTCAAGTTGGGATGATCCTTCCACCCAGGATTGTAGGTGTTGGAGAAAATATCATAGCGTCTTTGCGGAGGTCCCGGAAAACCTCCGACAGCATCAACATATGCCGTTGAATTATCGTTAAGGATTGGGCACGAATCCGTCGGATGTTCAGACGTAGTACAAATTCCACACAGTTGGATCAGATTCTTCTTTTCTTTAAGCAAAGATTGAACAACATTAGTAAGTTTATCCAATTTATCTTCTAAGGATGAAATGTTTACCCCATTAACCCGTCTTGTGGGTTCCGAATTCGGTCGATACTGTTGAGAATTTACCGCCATGGTGGATATCAGTTCTCTTGCCCTTTGAGGAGTCATATTGACAAGCACCCCTCCACTAGCAGTATCAATCATTTTCATTTCCATAGGGAGCAAACCCTAGTAAAAATATTGAAGAAGTGATTGTTCGGTCAACCCGTGTTGAGGACAACTTACACACAGTTTTTTGTACCGCTCCCAATAGTCGTAGAGCGGTTCACTCTCCATTTGGCGAATTCTCACTATGTCCCTCCTAAGTTCAGCTGCTCGTGATGCTGGAAAGAATCTGTCAAGAAATACACGAGATAAGTCATCCCACGTTGTGATAGATCCGGGGGGTAAGTAAAATAACCATTCTCTTGCTGTATCAACTAAAGAAAAAGGAAAGACCCAAAGTTTGATTTCATCTTCGGTTACTCCCTGAGGTTTCATGCTTGAGCAGACCATGTGGAATTCTCTCAAGTGAGTGTGTGGATTTTCATTCTTCAAGCCTCGAAAAGTGGGCAAAAGGTGAATCAAGCCTAATTTCAACTCGAAAGGGGTTCCTCCGGTTGGATAGTTGATGCATAACGGTGTTTGCTCGTTGGGAGCAGCAGATAGTTGACGAATGGTTCGGTTTACCATCCTTTTTGGTTCACCGAGGTTGTCTTTTACTTCTTTTGTTTCAAAAAGTGGTTCGGTCTTAGGTTCAACCACTTCGACTTGTTTCCCAAGTCGAATTGCCTCTGCACGAATTACTTCGTTCAACCTTTCGACGCCGGATTCTAGGATCTCTTGTCCTAGTTCGACTTCTGCTTTACTTGCACGTTTAAGAGCTTCCGTCTCTTTTCGTCGCTCTCACGCCGATTTCTCGATCTCTGGGTCGTATTCGAGATCTCCAGATGAAGATCTAGTCATGAAGATAATTTAAACAATTGTAAGTGTGGCCAGTCCCCGGCAACGGCGCCAAAACTGGTGGTTGTCGATTCCACCAATATAATCCTACACCTAATTTGCAAATTGTTTACTGAAAATTGTTTCTCTCTCGACCAGATTTATGTCTGGGAAGTTTTCGTGCCCAAGAAGTTTGGGAGGGGATAAAATATGAAACCTGAAATAAACAAAGGAAAACAAATGTAAAAAGTAAGAGCTGAAGACAATTAAATAAAAATAATAATAAAGTAAATTTGAAGAAAAATCAATTAAATTTAGCTCAGCTTTAGGCACGGGTTTTTTCGTCTTTGAACCGATCCTCGAAATTAGATAAACTCCTCTTTTCCAATAAGCTAGTTATAGCTACCAAGGACGCATCGGACACCAACTCCTCCTTGTGTAAATTAGTTATGGAACATCCTATAACTAACCCTTACCGATCGAACAACCTATGAAACGTTCGTGATTTAAAACTCCGGCAGCTTTGCGTTCTAGAAGAGCCTAGCTCGAACCAATGCCCTCAAGCGCATGGGACATTTAAATTCGGTTACTACTTCCCTTGACGGAACCAAACAGCAATCCCCACTTGGCACGCCAATGTGTTCACAGAAAACCGATTAGACAATCGATCCTTTCGGAATCCCAACTGTACGTCTAGCCACACTAACTCAAACAACGTCCTTTTTTACTTAGTGTTGATTTGACTTTGTGAGTTGACGAAGTCATACTCTTAATTCGGAGAAATAATAAATATTGAAAATTAGGAGCTAAATAGCTCGGGTTCGTAACTCACGGGTCTTTGACGGGGTTAACACCGACTTAAAGCTGAAAGGAGTTTACTGTGGCATGAATTTATTCATGCTTGTAAGTTGTGGAATGTGATGTATGATAATGGAAGAAATTGGGGAATAAAGGGGCTTGGAAAGCAATTGGACGAATTTAGAAAGAACAAAGAAATTGAAATGAAATGGACAAAATTCTCACGTCAATTTGAAAGAGAAAAAAAAGAAGTAATTTAATTCCAAATTGAAGTAGAAAAAGACAAAGAGGATAATTCAACTCCAAATTGAAGTAGAAAAAGAATTAATTAATTGATGATTTCCTAAGAACAAAGAGCCCCTATTTATATACATTGGATTTACTAAAAATTGCCTAAACTAATTTAATATAAAATCTAAAAAAATAAAAATAAACTAAATTAAGATTTTTTATTTTTGGCTTTTTACAAAGTCAAAATATTTGATGTGTCATTGGCTTCCTGCATTTTTTTGATTTGGCCCCGTTCCAATGATTTTCTTTCAATTTGGCCATTTTCAGCTTGCTTTTGACCAATTGTATCCCTGACAAGATTTAAATCATAAAAATATTAATTTAGCAGAGATTAATTCAGAAATAAACCGAATTAAACACAAGAAATCATACAAATTAACATATTATCAGTTATACTTTTAATCCCTTAACGTAGATGACATTTGATTATATATGGGTGTCAATGGCAAAGACATGGTTGAAGCGAAAACCATCATATGCGTGACCGAGTATCTTTTTATATATAGCATGATATGATACAGGTGTGAAATACCGTCCTGTGATGTGGACTTTGATTGGTGGTGGGGATCCACTGACTGCATTTGATTCAATATGGTAAATAAAATTTAGAAAATGGGGGTCTTCAGTCCCTACTTGCTGAGAGTTTCGGTGAGTGGAAGGTCGCATTTGAAGCTGGTTTCGTACGAGGATGACAACCTGGTTATGGCAGCTTCATGTGTTTACGTGTACTGCCTGCCTTTAGCTTAAGATGAACACCTTCCTATTTTCCACAACAACATGCTAGAGAGAGATTAATATACAAGTCAGTCGGACAATCTGGCATGGAATATTCTTACAGTAGTTTGATGAACAGATCTGATTTATTCATTTATTTTTTGTTCTATTGGTCCATTTACAGGCTCTTTGATAACTTGCAATGAAGCATCTCTCAATCAAACCGCTCATCATTAATTTGCCACCCAGTGGATGTATCGTACACATAATAAAAGCTAAAAAAATAAATCTCTTCCAAGGACTACCATTGACGTTTATGCTACAGAATTGATTTATTTCTGTCTACAAATTTCCAATTTGTTTTCACATGCAAAGGGAAGCTTAAAACATTCACCTTAATCACTGCTAATGAGCAATCAACATACGATGGCTGACATTTTGTATATATATTTATATTTATATCTTTTTCATGTCAAATCAGAGGGATTGGGTGGACAAGTCTTTTACGAAATTATTCATGACTCGGATCAAATTCGATAGGTATTTGAAACTATTTCTGGTCGGGTTCGGGTCTACACCCTTTTCAGTGCAAGGTCAAAATCTTGATGGGTTGACAGTTGGAACAAACAAGGGCGGCAGATTTTCACGGCTAAAAGGACAGATAGAAAATCAACCGTCCAACACAAATTAAAGCAACAAAACAAAAACTAATAAGAAAAAAAGGGTTTGGTCCATGGCAAGAGCTTCGCATGTTACATGTTTGGTCCCCATTAATACAAATAAAAATCTTAGGTCCCATTAATGATTCATTTAATACGCATTAAACAAACAAAAATAAAACTAATCAAACCCTAAAAAGCAAGCATCAACTTACGTTAATTAAGTATTATAGAAATGAAAAAAATAAAACCCCACTCACCGCCTACCTTTCATCACCTATCAATTTCCAACAAACAAAGCCTTCCGTAAAAGCCACCACCATCGATGACGGTGACACCCCCTCCCCTGCTCATCTCTCTCTCTCTCTCTAATCTGGCTGTGTTTTTTTTGGTGTCCACAAGCAAAGTCATAAGTAACTAACTGTACTTGCTTCTCGCATGTATCTCTGTGACTATATCTCACCCTTATCTTCTTATCTAGTTTGTTTGGTTGTAGCAGCTAATATATGGATACACAAGCTGGTAGGCCATCGCCCCCCCCCCCCTTTTTTTTTTCATGCCTATCCTCTTATTGGTCACACACCCTCGGATCCTTCATCTCTTACTTCGAATTTCCCCAACTTTTTTTGTTGAAAACATATTGATATAAATACAAGGAAATTGTATATAAATATATTATTAACCTAAACAAAAAGCACGGCTGAAACTGATCAAGGAATTAGGAGTATTTACTAACTCAGCGATATATATCCCTGTTTCATCAATATCCATTCATGTTAAAAGTTACATGCCATAAACTAAACTTGTATTCCCAAAGTAAAACATTCATAACCTTATCAAACAGAGAATCAATCCATTTTTTTTATTGATTCTATTCTTTGGGCACTTGCTATTCCATGAGAGAATCAAAAAGACATAAGTGGGAAAAAAAAAAAAAAGTGGCGAGTATGAACAGTTGTAGGTTTTGGGGTTATGGTAAACTATTATATTGTTTTTTTCAGTCTTCATCAGAACTGTCAGGGTACTTGTTCAAATCAGGTTTACGGAAAACTCGAGTAGGGTTCGATGATTCCGATGATGAAGCAGAAGCATGATGGAGTGAGGTCTGTAAAGCGTCGACTTTAGCCCCCACCTCGGTTGCTTTCTTGCGTATGGAAGCGGCTGAGATATCCCTAAGCTCGTCTTCTTGGAATATGAGGTCAGGGAAGTTGAGCCTGGCGGAAGGACCACGCAAGTAGAAAACGGCTGTGTCATAAGCACGAGCGGCGGCTACAGGGGTGGTGTAAGAACCGAGCCAAATCCTGGACCGCTTGTTGGGTTCTCTGATTTCAGCGACCCACTTTCCCCACTTCCTCATCCTTATCCCTCTGAATGGTTTCTCCTTTTGCTGTGTCCTATGCAGCTTTCGCTTCTCTCCGCTTGCTGGACTTGATGTTAAACAACAATCACCTAGCTCCATGACTCAAAAGATAAAAGAAGACCAAAATCCTAAAAACTAAATGGATTCTTTTTTATTTCCCCTTGTTTCTGGAAACTATAACTTGTAAGCCATAAGAAGGAGGAGAAAAAGAAAGGGAACAGATTCTAGCTACGTTTAATCAACGAATACTCTTTGCTCCAAAAGCTATTCTCTATTGTTATATATAAGTAGAAAAGGATATATAAATAAATAAATAAATAAATAAATAATATATTGAAGATAGAGAGAGAAAGAGAGGCAAGAAGCAGCATTAGTTTCCCACTTGGCTGCTAGTCTGTCGTCTGGGCACGGCCGCCACGTTGATCGATCTATCTTTAGATAAATCCAAATTGGGCCGACATAATCCATCACTTCCAATATATCACTAAAAAAGCCTATACAATTTATGTATGATATAGCCATTGCACTACACATACATATTTCTCTCTCTTACTCTCGCGGTTATCGGTTTGTAATGGTAAGCATGTGAGCAGCCGACGTGGTTCTACTATATTCCAAGCACCCGAACTTCCTTGTTTATTTCCATCTTTAGTCTTCTTCTTTTTTTAATTATTTTTTGTCCCTTTCTTTTTTAACTTCAAATATGCTACTGTTTCATTACAAAATCCTGAATAACAAAGTCGGCATTTCCTACAAACAAATTAGTCTTAGGTCAGTTTCCCCGGTTACTGGTATGTAGTATGTACTCTACAATTATTTACCTTAAAATAACTTTATGTTTAAACCCCAAAATAATTATTATACCTTAATTTCCTTCCTACTTTTTCTTCTTTTTTTTTTGAAAAGAAGTAAAAAAGCTGGTTTTGGTGTAACAGAAATAACTGGATATTTGACGTTGTTTGTTAGTTTGTTATTTAGGATATCTAATAATAATAATAATGGCCTGGATTGAGGGTTTAGGGTGGGTAGCTAGTTGGCAAGTCAAGTGGGATCCAATTTGAGAAATGGAGGCAATAGAAAAAAAAAAAAAGAAGTCGGGTGGGGATGGGGATGGGGATGGTGTGTGACTTTCCGTCCAGTCCACGCAATAAAAATGATCATCCATTCCTTCCTTGGGCTTCCTTTTTGGTAGTGGAATGAATGAATTACCAAATTGGTTTAATTAGTATGGGTGCAAACCCTTGATTCTTTTGGTGTCAAATCTCAATCTTTATCATCTGATTAATAACCCCCCCCCCCTTTTTTATATTGAAAAGAGTGGTGTTAAGTAATTTCCACATCTTCTGAGTGATTAATCCATGATGTGGTATCTCTTCATTGGTTCCTTCATTTTTCAACACTGTTAAAAGCCAACCCATCACTTTTTCATTTATTGACTATTAACCCTTCAATCCAACCAGCCAGCCGGCCAGGTTTATTTAAAACCAGTTTTGGGGGTGGGGGGGGGTGCAACATTCCAACCGCCATTTGAATTATTACAAGACAAAAAGTCCTATATTTATACAATGAAACAAAAAGTGGAACCATCAGCTATTTTGGCTACAAACTCCAAATTAAAAATATACACACAGTGCAAAAGGAGGGGAAAATTCAGGGGTAGGCAAGGCATCGTTAGCTTCTTCCACTTGGCTTCTACAGCTCATTTCCCCCCGTTGAATCTTTACCTTTATCAAAGACTGCTGCTTTCTTTTTAAAATAATAGGATTTTCCAAAGAGATTGTACAATCTTTATAATAACATACTGTTTTAATCAAACATTCTTATCATGTGTGCTAAAACTCACCCAAAACTAGATCTTTTTATATATTTAGTCGGCAAATTATTTATATATATACGTGGATGTAATTACAATGCAACAGTAATATGGAGATTCTATGCAATAAAACAAAACAAGATTAGGTATATCAGATTTTGATCTAATTATTAGAATTAAAAACCCAAAACTGAGTCAACACATCACAAAGTTATTATCGATTCCACCCATTTAATTTTCTTTTATTACTGTTTCTGTTTTTAATATGTATGTATGTAGAAACTATCATTAGAAATATACAGCTCATTTCGGTCTATTGAATTTTCAGTCCAAATATGTCATTTTCATTCATCTTTTTTCACTTGCAGATATCATACAATAAAATGAAAACATTCCCATAATCTTACCAACTCTACTTGTCAGCCCCAAAATAATAATGGTTAATATATTAAAAGAAGATCTAGGAGTATTTCTTTCAGGTTTATGATCCCAACCTTATCTTTACATTTCTACCATCAAAAATCATTCTACGAGCAGAGCTGCAACCTTGGTTTTTTTTTTTTTTTTAAATTCTCATACGGAGCGGTACAACCTATAGCAGCTGTGTTGGCCCCAAAAAAGATATAGTCAACTGTTCAAACTTGTCTTAAGTTAAGACTGACTTCAACCATGGTGTTAATAAAAGATAGTAAAGAAAATAACTGGCATTTTCAAATATAGGACATCTTTAAATCCTGCAACAGAACCAGAGATCAAATAATTTTTGACAGTTCAATTGGTAGGTCACCAGGGGAAATATGAGGTCTCATCCTATAGTTTCAGGTAAAGACGCCATGACATATGTCCCACTATGC
Organism: Gossypium sturtianum; assembly: GCA_025698515.1. Classification (NCBI taxonomy): domain Eukaryota; kingdom Viridiplantae; phylum Streptophyta; class Magnoliopsida; order Malvales; family Malvaceae; genus Gossypium; species Gossypium sturtianum. The sequence goes on along the minus strand of CM046955.1, from coordinate 148,762,835 downwards.
CATGATATTGTGGATCATGATTGGGACTAGACTAATTATTAAGCATGCTACTTCTTCAAAGCAAGAGATTCCTATTGGTCCCAATAGCAAAGCTGTCAAATCAAAGATTGAATATCATCAGGAATTGAGGTCTATATTTGATCCGTGAGGGGTTTAGGGCCTTTGTTTAGGTTGGAATATACATAAAACTAATCCTCCTACATTTAGGCTTCTTTATATTAAACTATTACTTATTTACTATTAGAAGCCTAAACCTAATATTTTCTTCTTGTTTTGTCTAACAAAACAATCTCCATACTATGCTTTAAACCACATAATATCCATCACCCGAGCTTCAAATATATCACACACGCCAAAACTATCAAATTGCAACCATAACCCCTAAGCAACAGGTACTAGAACAAGGCTGCGGCATCACCTAAAAAGCTTTTCCAACAGATATTAGCGACAAAAAGATCTCTTTAAAGGCCCTAATTCTTGTCAAATTAATGAATCATTGTGCAGACCTAATTTCTTGCCTGGACAAAATAACTACCAAGTTCTTGTCAATTTGAGGCAAAACCCATCCCCCCATACTTGTCCTACATAAGCTATGATTGGAGGAAGTTCACTGAGTCATTGGACCTGACCTTAATAACATCAATTGGATGAGCTACAGAGAATGAAAATTAAGGACCTTTGCCAGTCAGGGGCTTTGAACTCCCGGTACGAATTAACAGCAATCTAGTTTTCAAGGACTATTGGAGCAGTACAAACTTTTCATACCATTAAATCTCCTCATTTGCTGTTTCTCGTAAGATGAATCTCACAAAATCAACCTCAAAACCTTCTCCACATTGCATCTTAAATTCACGCTACCAGAACTGTAGTCGACAAACTTCTTGCGCATTGAAATAGAGACAAGCACAAACGCGCCTCTAAGAACAAGAACTAGATAATTCAATCAAGAATCAGTATCTTCTTATTCTCAACACCTCTGTTTTCTTTCTTTTTTTAACACCTTCTAATAACTGTATTTCTAGTTCAACTCTAAGGCTACTGCACAATCATTTCCATCAGCCAAATGATACACATAAAACAGTAATGAAGCAACTTCATTCAGGTAAACAACAATGGGGATAGTCCTTCGACGTAGCAAGGCAACAGAAATTCGATCTTAACACCCTAGAGAAGCACTAATTCAAAGTGGCCATTAGATAATTTGAAGCCTCCATAAACTAATCCAATCAATTAAAATAAAAAATAAGTCAACAACCATATTCCACTACTGTCCATTGATCAAGTTCAAGATACACATACAAAGCGGCTTGTCCACCAACATAGATGAGCCACACATACAGTACTATATTGTTGATGAAAGAGAAAATGATTCTAAACCCATTATTGTGCTGCAGTTTCCCTCTTGTTAATACCCATATTACATGCCCCTAAACCACCAAAAGCAAATGATACAGAGGCAATATGAGGCAGATATATATACCCACTTGCAAATCTTGAGACAATGGAGGACAACATTATATACCTTTCCTAACACCGCTGTCGTTTCTTGCCTTTCAACAAATTCTTTCTGTTTCCCTTTTATGTAATTGCTTGAAATGTAATTTACAAATCCAAATTTGTCTTGCATTTCAGACTGCAAACTCCACATGTGTAAGGTTCAGAAGGAGCTACGGGTCCTTTGCGTTCGAGGATGTCGAGGCTTTTCCTCTCCCGACCTTCTTGTAAGACCACTGAGGTAAGTGGATAAACGCGTGACGGTTAGCGTATGCTGACATGTCAACCACACCCCCCGAATGTTCGTCCCACTTTTCTCAACTGCTTCTCACCAGGTCGATTTCTACGGCGTTGGCGTTGGCGTCGGATTTGATGGTCAGGTGCCATTGGCGTGGTGGCCTGTGGCAAAAGTGGGAGAGAGAAAAAGAGGGTTCTGGCTTTCTGTGAAGAAGAACAGAGTTTACGTGCACTTCTCACTTCAAAAGTACTTTTAAAAGAAAAGTAGTAAGAAATAAGTTGTTTTTTGCTGAAATTTTTTACTTTTCAGAAGTGTCTTTCAAAAATACTTCTGAAAAGAAGAAGCTAAAATTTTTAGCTTTTCCTCTCCCAAAAGTATTTTTGGTGCTTAATTATTTTTTCACCCCGCCAATAACATAGTACTTTTCTTTTTTTTTTCTTGGTGCTTAATTATAAATGTGTTAAAATCATTAATTAAAAATAAAAAATATTTTTTAAAATACTAATTACAAATATTTAATGGTTATATTTAAATATTTAAAATATAGTTTATATATTCTAATTAAATTTTATAAGTAATTAATATTTATTACTTAAAAATATTTAAAATTTATATTTCATATATTAAAATATTAACAAGTTATAGTAATTTTTTATATTCTTACTAAAATATAATAATATTAACTAATTTAAATTTTATTTAAATGCATATTTGTTACTTGATAATAACATGTCTAAAATGGACATTTTATTTCTCAAAAGCACTTTTTGACAGTAATGCTAAACACTCAAATTTTAAACTAACTTTTTTAAAATCACTTCTTAAAAATACTTTTCCACAGCACTTTTCAAAAGTATTGCCAAACTAGCCCTGCTTTATTCATTTGTAGGCTTCGGTAAGAACTGTACTGATATAGCTAGCCCAAGACATTTGGACAACAAAGGCCGAAGGTCTAAATATCAACAAGAAGTGAGCTACGGGCCATCTATTGAAGAGCTCATATGTTAAGGCTTTTCAAAAAATTGCAGCTCAAAGTATGATAGTCTATAGGCCTCCGTATTTTGTGAACGATAGATTTGGGCCTACATATTCGACAAAATCAAAACAAACATTCAAGTTGAAGGAAGGAATACATGCATGTCTGGCCTTTTTATCATTTAACTAAAACCAATCAAAGTGGATAAACATGTCGATTTTTCGAAATTCTTGCTTAAAGAATGTTGGATTTTGTGCCTGATGCAAAACTAGACACTAGGACATGTCAACTTTTGTTTCTGAGGTCCCAGGATATCCCCACAGCAACCCCTTCAACCGATCATTCTCAGTGTGCATGACTGTCTGCGACATCATAGACAGATAAGATGGAAAGAAGCTCTTACTTAAATGGTTTTGCCTCATCAATCATGACAATCCTGCCAAAGAAAAAGCTTTCCTTTTTAAAAAAAATTATTTTGCAGTTTATAATCACCATGCTGGCTTTACATTTTCTTCATCCCTTTGTTTCAGATTTTTCTTTTCAGCTTTAATATATGTATATAAGCTTTTATCATTTGTGAGAAATTCTTAAAAAAAAAAAAAGAAATCCAAATCCAAGCCAAAATTCTACCAATTCTTAAGCTTCAGCCTTCAAGTACTACCCTAAATTGGAATCAGCATCCTTCTTTTTATTTTATTTCCCTGTCACCCAAAAAATATGAAAACTTTTTAAATTACTAAAATAATATGAGTTGACGATTTAGGATAATAATAATACATTTATTCTGTGAAAATTAAATATATTACATCATAAATCCAAACCATCAATCATTATGTCGATTTTATAATTTACAATCCAAATATTATTGCAAAAGAAGTGTACAATGACTGAATAGAAAATTTTCTTTTTTTTTCCTTGTACTTTTTGAGGTGATTTGACTTGCTAATTTTTCTTTTTTTAATTTTTTTTATATGACATGACGGTTAACGATTTACGTTTACAATGCTGCCATATTTGATTTTGGCAAAATAAATACATCATTATCACCCCAAATCATCAATTATCATGCCAATTTGAGATTTTCATACTCAATTTATATTATTCGAGTAATTAAAAAATTCCATTTTATTCTGATAATTTTTTTTTCAAAAAAAAAAACTATTTTTGTTCTGCAGTTTGGACAAGAATACAAGAAAGTATTTCCAAAATATTTATGGCTCCTCCGTAATAATTTATCCCCTTAAATTATGGCAATTATCTTTAGAATTATGATCTTTACCTTTTGCCTACTATTACCAACACATGATGATTATTAAAATGATGATTGCTTTTATGTTTTATTCTGATACAGGAATGAAATAAATGAATAAATGAAGAATTAAGAAACCATATTTTTTGCATTGACTACTGTCTCAGTTGGTTTTTTTTTTTTTTTAAATTCACTTGTTAGACCAATGTGGGCTATTGAGTGATTCACTTGATGTATTTTTATTTTTATTTTTTATTAAAAAAATTACTTGTTAGATTTGTGCTTTTATGAAAGTTGTAGATTTAATCTTTATATTTTAATTTGATTAATTTTAGTATTTTTATCTTTTTGAATTAGTCAATTTTAGTCCTATATTTTTGAATTTTAAAAATTCAGTTCTGACCCAAAATAGTAGCGGTTAAATTCAATTATTAGTCTTGTACTATGCGTAAAATTATAAATTTAGTCAATATTATCCAATTGAATCATTCTAAGTCTTCGTACTTTTTGAACTTTGTAATTTCAGTCTTGACACAAATTATAATCGTTGTTTCATTAACTAAAATTTTAGGGAGGATTAAAATTTTAACTTTTAAGTACAAGGGCTACAAATGACCAAATTAAAATACAACAATTAAATCCATAATTTTCACAAAGTACATGGAGTACTACCATATTTTAACCCTTTTTTTTTGTGTATTCTTCATGTGCATCTTATTATCAATGTTCGGAATTTGTGACTATCCCTCTCAACATTATTATCTGTAAAGTTGAATTATGCATTCTCCTTTAGTCCCTTAGGAATGCAATGTACTATCTGCACTCAACACTTGTTGGTTTTCTTAGTCAATAGTATTCATTTTGCAATAATATGAAGACTGTAGGTTGAGTCAATGATATTTAAACGTGTAATATATATAAACTATAGGAATTTGAGGTTATAGAAAAAGAAAATAAAATTTATGTGGCACAGTTCTGACACATTAATATGATGACAATTGTAATTAATAATTTCATTAAAAAAATTTATAGGTTACCATAAAGGCAAGTTTTCATATTGAAATAGAAAATTTTAGTCTAATATTATAATATTATTAAAATAAAAGGTAAAAAAGGAAATAGAAAGATTAAGCCACAGTAATCGAAGATTACATAAATTTTCATAAAGAGTACGAGTTTATTTTACAATGTTTATTTCAATCATTGTTTAAAGTATAGCAAAGGTAAATATAATATTATAAAAAAATTAATATTAATAAAATTAACATTAAAATAAATTAATTTAACAATATATAATAAATAATTTATAAAAATATTAATAACATTATTTAAATTACAATAAATTAATATTAATATTCAAGCCATAATGATTTTCTATATTTTTTTAATATTAAATATTTTTAACATTAAACAAAGTTAACATAACTAATTCTAAATTTGTTATATATTTTTGAAAATATTTTGAATTACATTAATTTCTCCATTTTTTAGGAAAGTAATTAATGATGTTAAATAAAAAATAATGTTATAAAAATATTATAATGATAATATACACAATTGACTGCACGAAAATAGAAATTAATATCCTCTAATTTGAATATAAACATAAAATAAAATTATAAAATGATTAAATATATCAAAATTTTAAATACAATATTAAATGTATAATGTTAAAAACAATAAAATATTTATTGCTTAATGGTAAGACAGACAATTTTGAAAGTTGAGAGTAAAAACCATACATCAATAATTGTGGCTAAATGAATGGGCGGTGATTTAATTCATTTCTGATTTTGGTGGCTACAAGATTGCAGTCCACTATAAAAAGGCCTTTGTGTTTGGTTAATGGTTACCCAAAATAAATGATATTAAATTCTTGTTTTTCTATTAAAATATGATAAGTACATAAGGGTCAACATAGATTTTATTTTTCATTTTGCCTCAAAAGGTAAGGGGAAAAAACAGTTGGTATCTTAATGGTTTTCCAGGAAAATGGAGGCCTCCCACTACTTTGCAAAATGAAACATATTTAATTTGGCTGGCAAAATGACAGGGAAATCACACAAAATCAGAATCCCATTTAAACATTCCCGAAAATACTCATTATTAATTAAATACATAAATGGGTTCCTAGATTGACACCTAATATGCCTAAACCAATTCCTATACAGAAATCTGATGTCCCCACCATAGAAATAGCCAGAGATGATATATGCCTTAAATGAGACAAAAATTCAATGTGCAAGTGTCATGTATTTTCTTTCTCAGGACCACATACATACATTTTTGTTGATTAGATAATATTATTTCTTTTGTACATGAGTGCTTTTTTGAGGTGATAGAATGTCATGTGTAAATTACCCATATAAGAAATTTCTAATGAATTTAGACTCTCCAATTTTAATAACTAATTTTTGGAATGTGATCTGTATTATAGAACAGATTTTACATGGCATTAACAGTCACTCGACAATATTCCTCGCTTTGGCGTTTGCTCGACTCCCGAATGCTTAATTGTCTCCTATAGAAAAAGTTTTGAGACTTTCAATGGTTGGTTTTCTAGAAGGGGTTTACAATTTTACCTTTCTCTCTCCTTTGAAAAAACAAAATGAAAATGAATTAATAAACGCGTTTTTTAATGAAGGAGGATTGTCGGTTCATATTAATTAAAGAATGGACCATAAATAAAGGAAAAATAAAAAAAACGTTAATTGCCCATATCCCCCCCTCCCCACGAAATGGTTCCCTCTTTACTACTATACCATATTTGCTTATTACCATTGCCTCCTGCCTTTCTTGAACCAGTCTTGGTCCACTCTTTCCTTTCCTTGACGTTTCTTTTTTTCTTTTACCTGTTTCTTCATCACCCTTTTCTTCACCAAATACATTTTCAGGAAAAAAAAAGGGAGAAACTTTGTTCATTTGTAAATAGGTTGAGGAAATACTACAGAGAGATGCCTGAATGGGTTCAAATAGCGGTAGCAGCGGTGGGCGTCGGAATCCTTTTGATGCTTTTGGTTGTGTTTATACTTCGGTGTTGTTACCGTAAAGATAATATTGACGACAACAGGACTGTTGTTGGGACTGGAAATTTGCAAGACGGGATTTCTAGACTTCACCAGCCGAGTCTGCATCATCATCAGGTTGATTTAGATATCAAGAGAAGAGGGAATTACTATGTTTTCCGACGTGGGGTTTCGGCAAAACCTTTGTTTAATTGGGCTGATCATCCATCTCTCATCACCGATGCAGTTGAAAACGGATGGTCTCGTTTTGGCTTCACAAAATACACGTCGTCTCCATCTACGAGGTCTAGCCTGTTGGGATTATGTGCAGCCGGTGACCATGGAAGAGGGAACGATGTAGAGGTGAACTGGGAAGTATGCCAAGGATCGGCAGATTTCATGCAGAAGATTAGGCTAAATTCCGGGTCAAAGAAAGGGACTTTAAGCCATCATTCTATGGAGGCAGCATCTGTTATTAGAACAGCTTTGCCTTTGCCAGGGCCTCCTTTGGGGAACTCTGCCTTCCCTCAAGAGGCCTATTTCGAGATCACGATTTTATACTGTCCTGGAGATAATCGTGAGTCAAGCGGCAAACTAAGCGAAGGTGAGAAGACAAAACTCATCCAAGAAAACTCGAACTCGAAAGCAAGTTCAGAATCTTTGGTCCATGCTATCGGCGGTCAAGATTTTAACACGATTGACGAATTAAAGCTTGCTACTATAGATGATGGGAAAGGTGAAGCAGTAATGTTATCAGTGGGACTAACTGCAGGAGACTCTCTTCCTTTGAAGCTTCCTGGTAGTTATCCAGGATCCGTTGGTTTCAATTCGGATGGTTCTGTCTATCTAGATGGTAACTCATTTTTTTAATTTTCAATAAATTTTATATATGAGAAACCCATTTTTTAAAAAAGATTAATGGAGATTAAACACACTCCATTTACAGATACAATAGTAGTTCAGAAGCTAGCCTTTGTGTTTATCAATAGAAAGAAAAGTGGCAACTCTCCACCAATGAACAAATCTCTCAACTAAAAGGTCTCCAAAATTAGCCTGACCCTGAAGTAGTTGAGAGAAAGGCCCACTGCCACATGGTCATCATTTATGTATAGAGAAGTATTATTTTATTATTTAGGCTAAAGACCACTTAATTAGTTAATGGTGTCACCCTTCACTGTATCTGGAGTAGGTGTAAGCTATTGACCCCAAAAGATGCATCATTTTCCTCTAATTTATTGCTGTATTATCTGGAACTACAAAACTTTAGGCTAAGCAGTTCAACTTTCTTAGTCACATGCCACTTCTTCATTAAGCTTTTATTATTATTACTATTTTTAATTTTGATTTCTGATGAGCACCTGAACTGAACTGATGCTATTTTTTCTCATATTCCAGGGATTAAACTAGTGTTTGAATCAGAGAAAGAAGAGTGGGGGAAAACAGAGAAGGTGATAGGTTGCGGGTTCGATCCTAGGCAAAAGAAAGTGTATTTCACATTAGATTCGGAGCTGGTACGTGTAATAAATTGCAAGACTGAGGAATTTGGATCACCCCTTTATCCAACTCTTGCTGCAAACGATGATGTTCTGGTCCTTGTTAATTTCGGACAAAGTGCCTTCGCATATGGCCCCGCAAATGGACAACGGACACCAAATCCATGCTTCATTGGCCCACTCGTAAACTCTCCTGCCGCTGCTCTCGGCTATGAAGACAGCAAAGAACTGTTTTCGATGGGAAGAATTGATTCCCAATGGTTTAACAGAAGCACAACAAAAGGCAGCCACAACAATGGAACTAACTACTATTCAACGTCGGAATTCGATGAGGAATCTGAGGCCGATTTATTCGAAATCATCTTGGACAGTAATGGAAGATCCCCCAACTCGGTTTTGTAGCCTACAAGACTGACAATTTTGTTTGTCTCCAAGTTGTCTGGTTTAGGCGTTGAATCAAGTGTTTCTCGTGAGAGTGACATCGTTTGCCATTGGAAGGATTAGAGTTTCAATAGGGAGTTGATTTATTTTAACTTGAATGGTTGAACCTCTGCAATATTTTTAGCAGCTTGTTCATCTTCGAAAATACAGATACATGAAACTATATGAGGAATTGGGTGCCGAAAATAATTTTAAAAATTTACAATGTTGACTGACAATTGGGCTTTTGCCATGTATATTGCCTTCTCAACTATATGTAATTTACACTGTATAGAATCAAATAACACATGATCCTTTCGAAACGGTTTTGCCTTTTGGTTTAGACAAAAAAAAACCTAACGTACGCTATCGTTCAACAGTTGAATTATCAAAATCAAGACCACCAGGAAAAAAGTCAAAAGAAGAACAAAGATAGAAAAAGGGAAGGAAGCAAATGCCAAATCTTAGTCACCATTCAAAATGCTTAAAAAAAAAGGGTGGGGGGATGTTGAATATATATTTGTCAAAGGATTGGATTCAGCAACAAAAACAAGTGTCGACAGTCGCGTCAAGTTTTTGTTGGTGAAGGGGTCAATTTTCTAGATTAGATGCTTCCCAATACGATCGTTGGAAATGCTTCTAACTTGATGCTCCCAATCGCAAAATTCTCAAATCCTAACAAAATTAGTGTTAGATAAAATTTCATGCAGTTTTAATACTATGATGTATATAAATGGTTGGTAATCGAACAAAAACTTGGTGTGAAGGATTGCACATCAATTACGGTCCTTCACACCAAGTCATGGAATCCTCAAATAGATAATAATATCAACAAGTTGAGAAAAGTCTGCACATAAAAAAAAGTTATTCACATCAAAGGTTGCTTGGTGGAGAATGTCAAAACACACCATTCACACTATCATTGTTAATTAAGTCTAAGCCAGCAATATTTGGCTGCTGAATATTTTATGTATTTAGACTTAAACAGGTTGAAACAAAGCAAAGGAACTTTAGATTAAAATTTGGAACGCTGCACGTTTTACTGCTTTCTTCTAGAACTTGAAATGTAAGACCATGGTCTATGAATTTTATGTTGGAATTGTCATAGTAAAAAGAATCGTGCTACAGAATTTTTAGATCAAAATACTAAAATAAAAATTAATGTGTTTGACTTGGGATACATATCTATAAGCATAATATTTGCCACGGACATGAATTGATGGAAATACACTGGGGTTGACTTGAATGATAGGGCTAGGATTAAGGGACCGACTATCTTTATGATTAACTTGGTTCATGGGACACTCTTGTAATATATTGAATTCCTTTTCTGACCCATAAAAAAAAAAAAAAAAAAAAAGAAGCCATTAATACATAAATCAAGCAAAACTTGCATCAGCTCAATTCTACTTATTGCCTCTTTATATTTCCTTGCTTCTACCGTGCCTTTTTTCTTATTAGACACTAATCTATAAATATAAACAAATAAACATTAAAAAAAGTGGACGAAGCTCTTATATAAGATTAAACCAAGTACACTTGTCATTCTCAAAATTGGGTGCATCAAGCTCCTGTTAGATCAAATACAAAGGCTGAAAAGGTGTGGCTCAGGATCAAAGTCGAGGGGCATTTGCTTATTATAAAAGCAAACAATTGCCATTTAAAATATGGAAGACATTTTCAGCTTGGATTTGTTAGGTAGAAAAGCATGGATCTAATTTCAATAATGTAATGCATACATCACACTGTCTGTAAATTAGTCATAGCCTGGATTGTCGATAAAATTATAGGTAACAAAAGTGAAGTCCAAAAAGCAATATGAGTTATAACAGTTCAATCAGATCTAGCATATAACTAGAGAGACGGTGGATATTGCAGGACTTGCTGTTGAACTCTTTCCCGGTACAAATCTGGGTTCTGTATTAGCCTAGGTAGCAGGTCAGTACAACGAAAACAAAACTATATAACATGCTACCAACAGCAACAGAAATGATTGAAGGGTAAACTTTAGTTGTTTTTTTTTCCTTTAAAGGGTGATGCTACTTACAGATATGTAAAGCCGATATCCCTCTGTTTGTGCATAGTCGCTAGCATTAGGTTGATCAAGCAAATCTTGAATGCCCACAAGGATTTGCGTCACTGTAATGGAGGGTCTCCACCCCTTGGGAGGAAGACAAGGTTTTGCTTTAGCAAAATAACATGCATTTTAAATCAAAGGTTGGTGTGAAGTTACTTACACGGCGCTCGCTGAGGATAGATGAGCACACATTTCCTGAAGGATAAACATTAGGGTGGAAGAAACCATTTGGAAACTTGCATATAGGGGGTTTGCTAGGGTAGTCCTCACTGAAGTTGATAGTAAGAGGAAAGTAGCCACCTTCCCAATCAGTCTGAAAAGTTCAAAAAAAAGAAAAAGAAAAAAGGAACATGAATGGACTATATATAAGCTGTTAATGGATAAAAGAGCAGTTTAAAAGTTAACTTGATGAGATTTTGTTGTTTGGAAACAGTGAGTTGTTCTACTAAATAAACTATGATAAAAATGTTGAAAAGTAAACAAGAGAATCCATTAGTGCAAAATATTTAACTACTTCCAAGCCATGTAAATTCTCTTTCAATGTGTTCTTAGTTAAGTTGAAGCATCAAGTTATTCCTCAGTAGCTGAATCTAATGTATTGGCTAGTCTTCCAGTGCAGAATATACATGTTTTAATGCATAAAGCGATCAAAACCACACAACCCTTGATCAAGAGGGAAAAAAGAAGAAGAAAACGGCGCAGAAATTATTTATACAAAGATTTACACTACGTGTACTTCAATCAGATATTTGAACATTGTGATTAACTAATAAACGATCATATAAATTTCAGTTCAAATAAATCGCAGGCTTACATACAACATAAGAAAACAAAACGTCAAAAGCCAACAATCGAAAACTTCAAAGGTCCAAACTTTGCTTAATAGAAAAGAGAGAATTTTGTAGTTTAAAAAGTAAAGACTGACCCCTATTTTGCCGGGGATAACACAATGCCAAACCAACAAATTAACAGACCCATCTGGCGCTGACATAGGCTTAGCCACAAAACCCTTCAGAATCACCACCAACAAAAAAAAAACTATAATGGGGGGGAAGAGTGAAAGCGACAATATAGGGAAAAAAAAAAAGAAAAAGAGTGAGACAAGAGAATAATGTTTATACATAGGGATGATTTTTGCGCCAGGCTTTTCGTTCCTCCGCAAGACGGCTACGCGCGATACCGTCGGACATGATTTTTTAGGGGGGTTCTTTGTGTTACTTGAGACTTTTAAGAAGATCTGCGTCTTGTCCAGCAATCTATCTCTATACAAATTTTTGTTGGATGTAGAGATTGGACTGAATTTGGTCTTTTAAAGCTGACTTGTGAGTTGTGACCCTCTATTTCCCTAACCGACCACAAATATCACGGGACCCTTTTTTGTTCAAGGCAATTAATACGAAAAAATATAAATTATGATGTAAGTTATAATATTTGTATTGGCAGGGGCTTTGAGATTTAATTAACGATTAATAATTTTTTTTTTCGGTACAATCATAATATTTTTATACAATTATCAATTAACGGTGATCAAATGATTAATCGAATCAAATTAATCTTTTAATTTTTTAATCATTGATCAAATCGAAATTTTTCAATAAAAATTAATCAAATCGAAATATTTTGGTTAATTCGGTCGGTTAATCGAATTAACCAAATTTTATATTTTTTTTGTTAAAAGAAATATAAAACATATAAAAAATAAATTGACAATGTTCATTTGACCGAATTTACCGAATTAGTAATAGCCTAATACATATAATACATAATATCATTTATTAAGTTCGGTTAATTCAATTAATTATCCAAATTCGAATTGAATTAATCGTTAATCGAAATTCTAAAATAATTTTAACCGACCTCCGACCGAACTAGATCGATTATTCGAATTAAATTGATTCCATCAATTAATTTAGTTTTAATCTATTAATAATTATTTAATATGCTTGTAGGTACGAGGTTTGAATGAAAAATACATTAAAATCCAAGTGACTTTTTAGCTTTCCCTTTAATTTGATTATGCTCGGTTTGTCCTATCTCGAATTCTCGCTATTTTAAATTTTATATAAAATAATTAATATATTGGGTTAAGGAATGTTATAATGACTATACATATTAATTTTATAAATTTATAATCTGAGTAGGTATAATTTATAAAATTTTAAATTAGTAATAGTAAAATTGTATTTTGACTCTAAAAAAAATTAAAAAATGATTTAATCATTTAAAATTTGTAAAGATATAGACTATTAAAATGCTGAAATTTAAAAAAACAACAAAAAAAATAGTGAAATTACATTTTTATTATATAAAAACTACAATTTAATTCCGCTAAAAAAAATTTCTGACTTTGCCCCTGTATAATGCCATACAAAAATTTTAACTTTGTGCGATTTTATAAATAAAAATTTGATTTTATTCAAATTCAATAAATCACTAACATCATTTTGCGTTGATATATTGCATACATGAACAATTATATTGTTTCAATGTGAAAATAAATGCATGTATTTATTTAAACCTGTACAAATACATTAAAATCAAAATTTTATGTATACATATGAACTACCATTCAAGTTTTAAGTGTATAATTACATTAAGGGCCTGTTTTGCAGTGCTTAAAAAAAGCACTTTTGGCTCTAAAAGTACTTTTGGAAAAAAAGTTGTGCTAAACAAACTGCTTTTGGCTGAAATTTTTAGCTTTTCAGAAATGCTTTTGGCTCCAAAAGCACTTTTAGTGTTTAATTACTTTTTCACCCCTCCAATAACATAGTACTTTCCCCCCCCTTTTTTTTATTGATGCTTAATTACAAATATGTTAAAATCATTAATTAAAATAAAAAAATATTTTTAAAATACTAATTACAAATATTTAATGGTTATATTTAAATATTTAAAATATAGTTTATATATTCTAATTAAATTTTATAAATAATTAATATTTATTGCTTAAAAAATATTTAAAATTTATATTTCATATATTAAAATATTAACAACAAGTTATAATAAATTTTTATATTTTTACTAAAATATAATAATATTAATTAATTTAAATATTATTTAAATGCATATTTGTTACTTGATAATAACATGTCTAAAATGGACATTTTATTTCTCAAAAGCATTTTTTAACAGCAACGCTAAACACTCAAATTTTAAACTAAACTTTTCAAAAGCATTGCCAAACTAGCCCTAAATTAAAGTTCATGTATCAAATTATGCATTAGACAAAAATTGATGTATAATTTTAATATTTATTTTCAAAAATTGTAATTTAAAAAACATAGCCATACACAAATTATAAGATGGGGTAATAATTCTAGGCGGGCTTGACCTGTATAAAATTTTCTAAAGCATAGACGGCCGATCTTTTGTTCCCCAGCCGAGGGTGTAATTGCTTTAAGGGCCCGTTTTAGCCGGGCCTTACAACCCAATCTTTATTTATTTTCCGCATAATAATTTTGATAAACATAAAAGGATAATTTAGATTCATTCAATTCCAACTTTTTGGATAATTGACAGATGAACGAATGCTAAAAGTTTGGTGATAATGGATAAGCATGATCCTTTTCTACTAGACAAATCAAAACTTATTTCCCAATTAAATCATTGTAGTAACATTATTATCAATATTTTCATTGTAAAAAGCTGTTTAGTTGAACCCAACTCATTTTCAAGCCCAAGAAAAGAAAAACACTGAGAGATGATAAGAGAGAAAATAGGGCTGGCCCTCAATCTGGCTGGAAAAACTGTCTACTCTGTAATGAGTCTTGGCAGAGCCAATCATCAATGCATTTGATTGTAATTTATGACTAGATATTAACAAATGGAGCATCTTTCTGAAGATGAATATACCCCTCCAAAGGCCCAAAACCCCACAATCTAATTGCAAAACATTGAAGGCATGCATGCGCATGATGAAGGCCTAGACCCTGCACATGTTTCTGTCTCCAACACATTGAAAATAATAAAAACAAAAACAAAAAAGCTTTTTAATTTCATCATCCAAGTGTTTTTACAATACGAGAGCACAACAAAGATCTTTAGCATTAGTTTTGGTGTTCTATTAGGGACAAAATCATGATGGAGTGGACAAGAAAAACCAAAAAAAGAAAAGAAAAGAAACACACAATTTAGATTTGATTATTGGCTTTCTTGTTGACACTAGTGTCTTGACTGTAATAATTATGCCCTCAAGAATCATAACTTTTCTATGAAACCTTAGATCATGTTAAAAGTGTACTTGGACTATTTAAAACCTAGTGCACTGATTAGCAAAAAAAAAAAAAAAAAAAAAAAAACTAAGTGATTAGACAGTAGGAGGATAGTCCAAATTAGGTTAATGACTGTGTTAATGATTCTAGTTCATAAAGCGTAAAAATTTATAGAGTTTGCTTGTGAGAATGATAGAATGAAAGGAGACAGAAAGATTGGTGCTTAGATAAAAAAAGAAAAGAAAAAGGAAAATATAAAGTAAAAGCTTGAGAATAATTTTTTAGTGATGCAAAGGAGGTGGGAGCATGTGATGCAAAGCTCCACATGGGGTAGAATGAAAAGAAATTAAAAAGAAAAAAAAAAAGTTGGTGCTGGAAACTGGAGAAGGGTGGGACTTGGAAGGGTGGGAATATTAAAGAATAATGAATGCTATCTGCACAATTGCAGCTATCTAGCTAAGCATTCCTGAAATTAGTTATTAAATAATGAAGTTTTTTTTTTTTTTTTTTTCCATTTTTTCAAAGGATAAACATATGTGAGGACTTACATAGTTGGAAGCAGATTGGAAGGACCAATTGGTACCGATTCTATTATTTCATGGATAGTTGGTGTAAATGTAATCATTCATTATATTATTATAAGTAGAATAAAGACAAAGAAGAAAACAAATGCAAGATTTGCGTCCTTTTTGGATGTTGCTGGTGTTCATTGGTTGTATGAGATTTCCTCTACCTGCAAGATGGGGAACAAAACTTTTTGGTTTTGATATATAATTCTTAGGATCATCTCTTCCTTAACTGTTACTTCGCTCGCAAGAGCAGTTTGGTTTGGATCCCCTCTGGCCCTTCAAACTAAATCTTTAAAAGGTATCCTCATTTCAAGATGGATTCTCCAATGGTTTCAAGATAACGATATCTCTGCGGTCTTCTCAAGAAGTATATATACGACCATGTCTTGTACCCTATGGACCATTTGGAAAGCAAGAAACAACCTCATCTTCAGAGGCTCCAATCCATCCCTTTGAAGGCAATCAAAATAAGCTTAGAGGTGACTCAAACAATTCTCAACTCTTTCTCAAACAACACCCCGCCCGTTCTTAATGAAAGAACTATGACCTCCTCCCTGGTGTTTACCTCCACCCTACTTCAATGGTCCCTCACCCTTTGCATTATAAAAAACAGGCTGAATAACCTTATTGGAGGAGTTGCTATGGCTCATAACTCTAAGGGATCACAAATTATAAATGTGCACAGCTTCAGAACCGGCAACAATTTACTTGTGCGCATTCTCATCCTTAGAGTTGCTCTCATACTCTTCAAATACTTTGGTATTAAACACTATTCAAATGGAGGAACATCATCATAGGACGCTCCAAACTTGAATGGAAACTACAACGTGCCTTTGAAGACATCAAACTCCTCCAAGAGATCAAGATTGTGTTACAACCATCACGCAATTATCACATGGAGAAAGAAACTTCCTATTAGGCTAGAACTTCTTCAAAAACTCTTATTAGGTTTACGTGGCATTAATTTTGTGTTCTTACCTTGCACCAAAAAAAAAAAAAACTATCTTTGCGGAAGGAATTCGTGTATTGTTCAAACAATTGTACGTGTGCATCACTCGATTTTCAGCATACGTGCTAAACCTACGTAAGTGTATAAGTCTACAATGGATAATGTACCAAGTGTCCAATCACCAATGAAACGGTTGTTACATATATGTGTATTCAGCTTGTGATCAGCTTATGACAAGACATACAAAAGTGCGATAGCAACACAACATACGTACAGAGGAAAACCCAAAAATAATTGGTCGGATATTAAAACATATAAACCATCTAGAAGTAGAAACTGTTCCAATCATATTGGCTTGTTCCAAGATATTGCCCTTTTTTTATGGTTAAGATGTTAAATTATTAGTATTCATAACTGCATTTTTCGAACCCTTTTCAAGGTTGGTAAGATGGGGTTATCGATTTAAAATATAGGGAAAAAAAATCTCAAAGAGTAACAACAAGTTTTACTCAATGTCACGCCATTTTTTTTTATGATAAAATAAGTAAGCACTAAGCACCCAACAAAAAGGGACAAAAAAGAAGTGGGGTTTGCTTTAGTTGCTTGGTATGTGTCCAATCTAAACGGTCGAATTGGAAAAAGAAAAGAAAAAAAAAATCCAGCGATATGGTGAGTTAGGTTGAGGAAAAGGAAACTTGGGGTTAGGGTTTTTGCATCAGCTTTTGATATTGGGAGTGCTGTTTTTCCCTGGGTCATTCCTTGTAAATGAAGGTGTTCGACATGTGCCTCAAAGAATTGGTTTGATGACAAGTTTGCTTTAACTTACAGTCTACCGCATCAATAAAAAGGAAAGCAAGCAAAGCGAACGGGTATGTGTTTGTTTTCTGTTTTGAAATAATGATAATAATTTGTCAGTTGTTAAGCCTTAGCTAGCTAAATGTCATTTGTTATAACCTAATCTTATAAAATTAAAAGTCCAACTACAACTAAATAGGTTCTTTTGAACACCCTTTTGATAGAAATTCATTGTCAAACCACTTTTCTTTTACCAGTAAAACTGATGGGAAATGTTCCTTCAACTGGATTAGTTTGTGCTTAGTTATTCATGTCTCTTTTGGGATGTCATAATTTAAAAAGATTTCAACTTCAAATATGTTAAATAATCAATTTTCAAAATTAATTATCTTATGAGAAACTTAATTAAACTTTGAAATAAGAATAAATATATTGTCGACATGAATTTTCAGCTACGGCCCACAAAAGGAGGACTGCGCAGTAGCACGCTACCTTTGGGATGGTGGGGAAATCTTATCAGTCCCTTATCAATTGCCGTATTTTGCATACACATTTTATGAAGCAAGCACTTACAACAGTAAAACAGGGGAAATTATTACAGCAACACTTTCTTAATTTATTGGGTATAAACACCAACCCTTTCTCAACTTGATAGGAAGAACCCTTTTTTTTTTTTTTTTGTAAAGAAGCCGTTATAGATAATCCTTTAAATTCATAGTACTCCAACTTGAAATTTGTAAATAAAGAAGTAGCCAAGAATGCATGCCTTGCAAGGGGAACATTTCAATCCAAACGTTGCTGTCAACCTAATTATATAAGCCCTTAATTTTGACGTTATATTGGTATTGTTGACAACACTTGTTTATCTACAAATTTGTAAAATATAATTATTAATTAGGCAGTACCTTTAATTATTTAACGACTCAGCGATGTAACAACCACCGGCATTTGGTGTGGTACTGTATGTATCGTTTTTTAACTAGGACGGCT
Organism: Gossypium sturtianum; assembly: GCA_025698515.1. NCBI lineage: Eukaryota > Viridiplantae > Streptophyta > Magnoliopsida > Malvales > Malvaceae > Gossypium > Gossypium sturtianum. Next base: position 148,744,369 of record CM046955.1, on the reverse strand, counting down.
TCAGCTCGCCAAAGACGCCCAACCGTAATGACATATACCTTCTAATTAAGCCCTACAAATCAAAGGGGTGATGGACTTTTTGTTGTGTCCTTTCGTTTTCAAACATTGGTTATTAGGAATAAAAAGCTAATTTCTGGTTGTTTTGTATTGTGTTAATGATGTTTCACTCTAATTTGGTAGCTCAGAAGGTATACGTATTATACACGAAACAAGAAATATAATTAAAATAATGAATACTTAAATATTTTAAAATTTATGTAATATGAAAAGAAGAAAAAAAAAAACCAAGAGTTTCACCATGATTTAAGTTTTGACTTTTAATTTGAAGTTCCTTTTCATATACATAATGCTAATTAATTATAAAGATTGATAGATAGAAACCCAATTTAGCTGAATATTCTAAATCATGTCTAAATTTAACATAAATTTAGTTTCATAACTGCCCATGAGGGACTAATAATATGTCTAAATTTAACATTAAAAAAATAAAAATCATTTCCTTTTTGTAAGATTTTATTATAGTAGGATTTTGGATTTTTTTTTTTAAAATTCACAGTTAAAATAAAAAGAGAACCATTAATTAATCGGTTTCAACACAAAAGGAGAAAAACAACCGATTTAATAAGTTTTAAGTCACTAGCACAATTTCCTAGTTTCTGAAATAATTTGATTAAATGGTTATAGTTTTTTCATTTCTGTCATTTAACTTCAATTGTTGAATTAAAATGGATCACATCATAATAAAATTTCACCTTAAACGTTAACTTTAAATAATAATAAAAAACCAAAATATAGTAGCATCTAAATAAAGATCTTTTTATAGTTTTTTTATTTTTACTTTTTAACTATAATCATTAATTTAAAAAAAAAATCCTACAAAATCTTGCTATAATAAAATCTCACCGCCATTTTAATAATAATAATAATAAAAAAACCTCTTAATCTCATAAATATAGTGGCCAAGTGCCAACATGAGCCACACCCCTCAGGAAAGGTTAATGCAAAACAAAAACACCCAAAAGAGAAGAAGAATTAATTAACTGCCACAGAAACAGTAAAAGGTAGGACCATACATAAGTCTGACTAAGGGAAGGTGGGGTCCACTTTAAAGGATTATTATTTATATTTATACAGACCAAAAAAAGGGCCATGTGAGTGTGGGAGACCACCAGCTGGCTATGTCTATTTTGTGGGTCTTTTTTCTCTCTTTTTTAAATTTATTTTTCCTTATTTTTTCTTCTTCACCATTCACGGGTTAGCTCTCAATATGAAAAAAAAAAAACACATAAATATTTTTCTTTTCATTTTTTGTCCTTGAAAGAGACTAGCTTTTTGTTTTTGTTTTTACATGATCAAGTTTATTTCTTCACTTAATTTTAATTATTAACATATAATGGAGGTGGATGGTGGTAATTTGATTTCATCTGTTTTATCATTTATACATCAATTTATTATTTTAGTAATTATATACAACGTGATCTTTTAAAAATCAGAACTAGTGGCAAAGAAAAGTAACACTATATTAATACAGTATTTATATATGATCACATGCAAAAGATTAATCAAAAAGTACATGTATTGTTAGTGTACAAAAACATGTATGATCCATTTTTTTTCCCAGAAAATCGTAGATGATTCCTAATCACGTGGCTTATGTGCTGTGCCATCCCTTTTTTCTACCATATTCTGGGCATAATCATGAACTGTTCAGCATCATAATATGTGGTTTTAGGAACACTTACACATCTTCTTTTTCTTTTCGTTATGGGGGATTAAAAAAGAAAACCCATAAAAGATTGGTGGTGAAAAGGATATACTTGGAAAATAAGAACAAAAAAAAAGTAGAGAGGGTCAAAGAGAAAACTCCATGAACAAGGATGGTAAGGACCAGAGACTAGAGAGGCAGAGCGAGTAAGGGAAAGGGTAAAAAAGGAAAGAGTGTTATGAAAGTTAATTAATTTATATTTTTTACGGAAAGATTTTGTAGTGAAGGCTAAGGAAAATGATAGTGGTGGTTGTCACTGCAGTTAACTTATTGGCTGTGTATTCTTGTATGCTAGTGCCACACCACTGCCTCTAATTCCTCAACTACCCTCCTCTTTATTTTCATTCTCTCTCTATCTCCCATTCTCTCTCTCTCTCTTTTGTTTTCCCACAACGAGAACAGCAGCAACCCTTTGTCTGGAACTCACTCAGCTTTCTAAATTTTTTTTTCATCGTTAGTTGTTGCATCACTTTCTTTGTCCTGAAACATCTGTATTCTCAGACAATGAGAACGGTTTTTTAGAAGGGAAAAAAAAGGAAAATAAAGAATTGATCTTTTTTAACTCTTTAACATAAACTAAAGTAAACTTAACCCCCCCCCCCAAAAAAAAAAAATAATAATAATCACTTTCTCTTTGTTTTTGGGTTGTTTTTTTTCTCCTCTCTTCGTGTTTGGAAATTGTGGAAAAAAATTTCCTTTGTTTCTTAGCTGCTTCCTATGGAAGCTGCTGCAGCTTCTGAGGACTGTTGTGTTAAGGTTGCGGTTCATGTAAGACCGCTTATTGGTGATGAAAAGCTTCAAGGTTGTAAAGATTGTGTTACTGTCACCCCAGGAAAGCCACAGGTAGAGAATGTCGGTGTTTCACTGTTGAGTTCTTGTTCAATGGGTGATTTATTGGGTTAATTTTAAGTATATGGAGATCTGGATCTTCGGATGCTTGAATGCTTGATCAGTGAGAAATTCACTGTCTGGTTTTTGGATCAGAATTTTTGTCATCGCTTACTATTTCTATAATTGGGATGTCAGTGGGTTGGTTTCTTTTACCCTGGAAGTTAAAATATGTAAAATTAAGCTGAATTCAGTTGGTTTCTGTGATGGTTCTATTTTTTTATTTCCATTTTTGGGGTTATGACTTTATGATCCTATTATAAGTAAGCTTATGAATTCTTGAGTGGAACTAGTTGATGCTGGATTTTATTTGCTCTGAAACTTCTGTTTAGGTGAAGTAATCAATTTTAAAGGAAGGAGGAACCAAATTAGAAAAAAAAAAAATCGTTTTGCTTATGAAGTTTCATGTTGGTTGTACATTGCAGGTACAAATTGGGACACATTCTTTTACATTTGATCATGTCTATGGGAGCACCGGTTCTCCCTCATCTTCCATGTTTGAGGAATGCATTGTTCCCCTCGTCGATGGCTTATTCCAAGGATACAATGCTACCGTTCTTGCTTATGGACAGGTACAGTTGAATCTCCCACAAGACACCACTAAATATTTGCATTTTTGTTTTCTTATGATTGAAGTTCCTATAAATTTGCAGACCGGATCGGGTAAAACGTATACTATGGGCACAGGCTTCAAAGATGGTTGCCAAACAGGAATCATTCCTCAAGTAATGAATGCTTTGTTCGGCAAGATTGAAAGCCTAAAACATCAAATAGAATTTCAATTGCACGTTTCCTTCATCGAGGTTTGTTAAATAACCAATCATTTCTTTTTGTTTCAGTTTCCAGTTATGCTATTTGCAACGTAATGAGCGGTCCAATTGTTTTGCAAGCATAATTTTGGGAATGCATCTCCTGTAGGACTTGTTTTCCAACAAGCTTTTAGTCTGGTCTTTATGTTTTGGTTAAATTAATCTAAGCATTGAATGCTGGAATCTAAAACACCATTAAGGAAACTGTAACACATTTGCCAAAATAAATCTAATTCCCAGATCAAATATACATGTTATGAATGTATCTTCTGGTTTATATTATCCTGAATTCTCCTTCAAATGAATACAAATATCATACCTGTTTTGAGTGTCTATTTATAGTTTATTGTTCTGAAATATGTAATTTTGGTGTGAAAGATTCTGAAAGAAGAAGTGCGAGATTTGCTGGATCCTACTTCTTTGAACAAATCAGATGCTGCAAGTCCGAATACAGGGAAAGTACATGTCCCTGGCAAACCACCAATACAGATTCGTGAATCATCAAATGGTGTTATTACACTGGCTGGATCTACCGAAGTTAGTGTCAGTACATTAAAAGAAATGGCTGCTTGCCTAGAACAGGGATCATTGAGTAGGGCAACGGGGAGTACAAACATGAACAACCAGTCAAGGTTAAATTCATGTTCTATTCTTTAGTATTTATGCGTTTTAATTTCTTCAGAACTGTGGAGATGCTATCTGGTCATTCGTAGTTCTTTAAATATGGGAAAACATTATCTGCCTAGGATCATTATTTGTTAAACCTGTAAACTATTGATGCCCTGCTATGCTAAGGTAATGTCATTACCTTAGTTTATGACGAAAGGGTCATATATTTCTACAACGGTAAAGCTTTTCCATGAAAATCTCTAAATTTATAGATGCTTTTAGAACAAGGCTTGTCCTAAATTTATTTTTATGAAATTCTTTATCTGATGTTTGTAGTTAATAGTCTTCAAAAGAAATAAAAACTCTGGAAATGTTAATGCTTTCTTGACTTGTTTTGGTTTTACCTCTTTCTTATTTTATATGCTTTTCTAAATACAAAATTTTGATAATCTATTTATGTGGTTGTATAGTCGCTCACATGCAATCTTCACCATCACCTTAGAGCAAATGCGTAAACTCAATCCTGTTTCTGGAGATGGAAGTCCTAATGACATTATGAGTGAAGAATATCTTTGTGCCAAGTTACATTTGGTTGATCTTGCTGGATCGGAGCGAGCAAAAAGAACGGGTTCCGATGGTATGCGTTTTAAAGAAGGTAAGTGACACTGCTTATCCTGTCTTTATGTCATGAAAGTATTATTCTCCAAATCAAACATAATAATTTCCATCTTTTTCATCTAAATAGGAGTTCATATCAACAAGGGTCTGCTTGCACTTGGTAATGTCATCAGTGCACTTGGTGACGAAAAAAAGCGAAAAGAAGGCGTTCACGTTCCATATCGAGATAGTAAACTTACTCGGCTTTTGCAGGTATCTTTTTGCCAGGCATTATTTATCCTTATTTTACGCAAAAGTGTTAAGAATGTAAAATTGAATGTTTATTTTGTTGGAAACTGTCTATTTAGGCTTAAAAATCAATTCTTTCATCTTTCTAAAGCTTGATTGCATTGGAAAATTGAGATACATTAAACATTTTACAAGATATTTGAACACTTAAAGTAGCCTAGCCAAGAGAAGAGATATGCTATTATTCAGTCTTGAACATGTAGTATATTTTGTGCCTCCTTTTTTATCCCAAAGCTCAACTAAGACTTTTTACAGAAAATTATCTCCTCAATTGGTCAAGGACTGTTCCTGCATTTAGTTGTTTGATCATAGTTATGCCCAGGTGTAATAAAAGCTTATTTCTTTGGGCAGGATTCACTTGGTGGCAACAGCAGAACTGTGATGATAGGTACTGCCATTTCTTCTAATTATTTAACCTGCTCAATTATTTCCTTTTTTTAAAAAGATAATAATTTGGCATATTCATGTTCTAGTTCCTTCCCATTTTGTGCACTTTAATCATTGTCCTTAACTCTTTCTTTATGAGCAGCCTGCATTAGTCCTGCTGACATCAATGCAGAGGAAACCCTTAATACTCTAAAGTACGCAAATCGTGCTCGCAACATCCAAAACAAGCCCGTTGTAAGTTGAAGACAAAAATTTTCATTACTTTCAAAAGTTTCCTCTTTCTTTTCACTCCTCTGCAGATTTGGATGTTAGATGATATAAAAGATAGTTTCCATACAGAATTTTCACTCTTGTTTCGATTTAAATAGGTTAACCGAGATCCTATGTCCAATGAGATGCTAAAGATGCGTCAACAATTAGAGCATCTGCAAGCAGAACTTTGTGCACGTGGGGGTTCTGATGAAGTACAGGTATCATGGTACTCATAACTACTTAAATAAACTTAACAATTAATTGTTTCTTGGGATCTTAAGTTATATGGTAGAACACTTGTTATATATGTCTCAAAGATTGGTTTGGTCCTGGGTTTCTTCTTGGAGATAAGTTATATAGGATTAGTCCCACGGGTCTTTTAATAGGACTGATTTTGTAGGTTCTCAAGGAAAGGATTGCTTGGCTTGAAGCTGCTAATGAGGATCTTTGCCAAGAGCTTCAGGAGTTCCGTAGCAGATGCACTATTGTGGATCAACGTGAAACCGATGCTCAAGTACGTGAAGGAGACCCTTATTTGAAATTTCTTGGTTGATTTACTTGCAAGTTTTTATCATGAATCGTGTTTTCGAATGTTTATTAATGAAAAAGTTCCTACTTCAGGATGGAAGTCCTTGTTCTGTCAAAAGTGATGGGCTTAAAAGGAACTTGCACAGTATAGAGTCTTCTGACTATCAAATGGGTGAAACCATGATAGGTACAGGCTTAACCAATCCACGCAAGCTGTATAGCATTTGTCTTCATGATTTATTTATTTTTTCTCAAGGTGTTTTCTTGACTTTAAAATCATGGCTATTTTAGCAGCTGATTCTAGAGAAGTTGATGAAGCAGCAGCAAAAGAGTGGGAGCACACACTTCTACAAAATACTATGGACAAAGAGTTGCACGAGTTGAATAGGCGCTTGGAAGAGAAAGAGGTATACTTTTTATGTCTTCAACACTTTGCAATATTGTTCATAGTTATAATTCATAAGCCATATTCTTAGGGGTCTCTATTCTTGATAAGTATATAGCATGTCTGGCTTTAGCAGACTTGGCAACTTATCCAACACTAGCTAATTCTCCTATTTTATGTTTGAGCAGTCCGAGATGAAACTTTTTGGAGGTGACACAATTGCACTTAAGCATCATTTTGGGAAGAAAATTCAGGAATTAGAGGACGAGAAAAGAGCTGTGCAGGTATAAAGAGACATCTTTTAATTCTCAGACTTTACTCGAAGAAAAAAATGCATTCTAACATTTCTTAACCTATTTCCTCCCTTCAGCAAGAAAGGGATCGCTTATTGGCTGAAATTGAAAATCTTTCTGCCGGTTCTGATGGACAAAAACAAAAAGTACAAGATATCCATGCTCAGAAACTAAAATCCCTTGAAGCACAGGTGACATTTAAGTTAAATGACATTCATTGTTGGACTGAAGAAAAGGGCTAATTCTGATTTCATTGTTATTGTGTAAAACTTATTTGCTCCAGATTCTGGATCTTAAGAAGAAACAAGAGAACCAAGTTCAACTTTTAAAGCAGAAACAGAAGAGTGATGAAGCTGCAAAACGACTGCAAGATGAAATTCAATCCATAAAGGCGCAAAAGGTTAAATCTTATGTTTGTGTTATATTGTTCATATGATTATATATTCGCTCTGCTGAATCTCCTCACCTTCCCCCCTGCCCTTTTTTTCTTTTCTTCCCTTGCCTATTCTGTGGTTGTAGGTTCAGTTGCAACATAGGATAAAACAAGAGGCAGAGCAATTCCGTCAGTGGAAAGCCTCTCGAGAAAAGGAACTGTTGCAGGTGCCTTCTTTTTTCTCTCTATCAACTTACGCAATTTATAATAATCTGTCAGATTATTAACTATTGCACATATTATTGTGATATTACATGAGCGACAGTCATTTACTGCTTGAATTATATCTTGGATTCAACACTGGTATTTGCATCCATTGTTTGTATAATATGCTTAACTGGCTTGATATTGCATGCACATTCAGTTACGGAAAGAGGGCCGGAGAAATGAGTATGAAAGGCATAAGCTGCAAGCTTTAAATCAGCGCCAGAAAATGGTAAGCATATTTTTGTTTCTTGTGTGATGAGTATCTACAACTGATTTGTTTGTAGAGAAATAATTTGCAGCTATTCTAACCTTCAGGTTCTCCAAAGGAAAACTGAGGAGGCTGCCATGGCCACCAAGAGGCTAAAAGAGTTGCTGGAAGCTCGTAAATCTTCTGCCCGTGATAACTCGGGTAGGTTTTTTCTTTTAAAGGTCCTTCTGTAATGCCTTACGCCAGATAGTCTAGTTTTTTATTGAGGGAAACATAAAGTATTCATATTCATGCCTTCAGTCACTGTTATTTGTTCAAATTATTAATGTTTTGGTATCTTCCAGCTATTGCCAATGGGAATGGAACAAATGGTCAGGTAATGTTCTCTTCCTTTTGTTTTTTTTTGGGGGGGGGGGGGGGGGTAGTCTTCAATATTCACGCCTTTCAACCAGTTAATGTATCTTTACTTCTGCAGACCAATGAGAAAGCGCTACAACGTTGGCTAGATCATGAGTTAGAAGTAATGGTGAATGTGCACGAAGTTCGCTTTGAATATGAGAAGCAAAGCCAAGTGTATGTAACAAAATCTTATTTGTATAATAAACTTGGTGCAGAATATATAGACTATTCTTATGTAACTTTCACTTATCATGCATTACCTCCAGGAGAGCTGCACTAGCAGAAGAGTTAGCTGTCCTGAAGCAAGTAGATGAGTTTGCTTCAAAGGGGCTGAGCCCTCCAAGAGGAAAGAATGGATTTGCCAGGTATTAGTTGTCTAAAAGCACTGTACTTCATTACTAGCAATTTACTCCTTTTCTTACCCTTCCATAATATGGTTCTATGGCCTGGTATTAGTAAAGAAGCTTGCATAAAGCATGCTTGGCATATAACCAACATTTGTACTCAACATGCTTTTCCTTTCCCACACTAATAGGTCATCCGTGGTTGGAAGTTTGAGGAGACTAGTTAAATACTTAAATGCGGCTGTAGATATGATACTTTCTCCTTTGTATAAAGTGCTCCAACCTCTCCTAACATTCCTTGTATACGTTTTTCTGCTTCACAGGGTATCCTCCATGTCACCAAATGCAAGAGTGGCCAGAATATCTTCACTTGAGAATATGCTCAGCATATCCTCTAATTCACTTGTAGCAATGGCTTCGCAACTTTCAGAAGCAGAAGAACGGGAGCGCGCCTTCACTAATCGCGGACGTTGGAATCAGTTGCGCTCCATGGGAGATGCAAAGAACCTGCTTCAGTATATGTTCAATTCTCTTGGAGATACAAGGTGCTTTCACTCACCTAATGTTGTATAAATATACATGAAAGTAGGTAAAATGTAATGGCCTATTCCTTGAGTTCGACAAGAGGAAAACGAAAGCAAATAAATTATGGCTCAAAAGACTCTCTGATGTTTATATGATATGAACAGGTGTCAATTATGGGAAAAAGACATGGAAATCAAAGAAATGAAAGAACAACTTAAAGAACTTGTAGGTCTGTTGCGGCAGAGCGAGCTACGAAGAAAAGAAGTTGAGAATGAGCTAAGAGAGCAAGCTGATGCCATTGCATTGGCTACAGCAGCTACGGTTAGTTTTATTTAAACTTTATTAAGGTTTTACAGTGTGGCTTTATTTACGTTTTCATCTAAAACATACTATAACAGTCTAAACTTATTGGTGGAATCTCTAAAAAGGAATTCCAACTAAAATAGGATTTTCTTTTGAAGCAAGATAAATAGAAATTTAAGTTTATTGTCCTGGATCTAGTTGTTATCACTGTTGCCTGTTTCGACATCATTGCAACTCCTAGCATTGCTTTTGACTGAATGTGTCTATGAGCAGGGGAACTCTCCAAATTCATTGAAACATGTTGCTGATGACATGAACGGTTCATTATCTCCAATGTCTGTGCCAGCACAGAAACAGCTGAAATATAGCCCAGGTATTGTTAATGGCCCAGCCAGAGAGTCTGCAGCATTCATAGGTCAAACACGAAAGGTAACGTCATTCTCCAATTTTAATCATAGTGATGCAATCTGCTTTCATGCTTAACTAAGGAAAATTGGATTTGCTGCTTGTCCAGATGTTACCGCTTGGGCAGTTACCGATGAAGAAGTTAGTAGCTATAGGACAAGCTGGCAATGGCAAACTGTGGAGGTGGAAAAGAAGCCATCACCAGTGGCTCCTACAATTCAAATGGAAATGGCAGAAGCCATGGAGACTTTCAGAATGGATCAGACACAGTGATGAAACAATGATAAGGGCAAGGCCTCGTTCTCAAGCTCTAACACATAGAATCTGATATTTGATGGTCACCAGATTACATTGGCCATAGTAATCTTGGTTATATGTATGTTCCTAATCCAAGGTGCGGGGTGAAGCCTAGAAAAGAATGCAGGTAATTTCTTCTGCCTTTGTATTTTCATGTTGGTATAACCTCAAATCATGTGCTATTGATGCCCTTATTACAGTTTCTTTTAATTAGCATGGTTTCTAAGTTGTTGAGTAAAGAACCATTAACAAAGCCAGTCATGACTGAAACAATGAGACAGTACTTAAAGAACAATTAACAAAGTAAACTGATGGACTGCTAAGTTGTCCACAGGGTAGCCAACTCTAATACAAAATGTCCTAGTTGATGAACTGCTTGGTTGAACCATATTTTCATCTGACTTGAGGGAATTGACTTAGCAAAACCCTGTTTGCCATTCATCAATGAGCTTTACAGTATCTTTTTATTAGTTAATGCAGTGTACTGGAACTGGCTGTTGGAACCTGCATATGCCGAGTTGGTTTAGTTGATTTTTTTGAGAATGTCAAAGTATAGGTTTGTAATATTCCAATTTTTTGGGGGGCTCTTATTACTGCATGCGGAGCATCTTGTAAAGAAGTGTTGATGCTGCCAATGGGGTGCCAAATACGTTGAAGACATTAGCATGAGATTGTTTCAACGGTGATAAAAATAAGTATATTGGATCTTGCTTTAGCTGTCTCTAAGGTTTTGGTGTATGTTCCATCAATAACGCACTTTTAGGGAAGAAACTGTTTGTAAGTCATAGAAATTTGTATGAAAGCTATAGTCTAATTGTATTTTTCTTTTTCAGATTTCCAATTTTTTTACCCAAATTTATAATTTCTTGGTTCATATATTTCAGCATGTGTGCAAGCTTCTTGTTAGTTTTGTTGAAAGATTGAACTCTGTAGCATTTTCATTTGTTATGCAAGGAAAATTCTCCTAGTCTTTTTGCTTCTCATGGAAACTGGTTTTGAGCTCTTTCTTTTTTTTATTAATGTGAGCCAATTAAGAGATAAGCACAGCATTTCTTTATAACCCACAGCCAAACAGTAAATGAACTGACAAAGCAGGGACCCCAGAAACTCTATTATGAAGAAACTAAGAAGCACTGCGGATAAAAAGGAAATTAATTTTTTGCCCATATCAACATTTCAAACAAAGAAGCAGCTTCTTGTGTAACAAACAGTAATGGAACTGGCTAAATAAAAGCCTAAGAAGGCTTGCCTTGAACAATAAGATTACGAACCACTGTGAGAAGTTACCTTCCGTCCTTACATAGTGTTGTACTTGCTGCCACCTTTCCGTTCTCCGTCGATAAAATAATTTCTGTCCGCTAATCAGGGGTGAAATTCGGCTTTATTCTTACTTGTCTTTAATTCACTGGAGGATTTTGGCAAAATGAAGACTGCACTTTTTGAGTCAGCTTTTGGGATTCTTCTATCGGGCCCATCCTCCATAGGTTTCACTAAGCTCAATCAATGGTTTTGAGTTGGGCCATAATGATTTAAATTTCTCTACCAATGCCATGCAAAGTGCAAGGAAGAAAGTCAAGAAACTATGAATTGTTGGGTAAATTTCTATTTCCACTTCTATTCATTTGAAGGAATTTAGGAAAAAAAATTATTTGGAAAAGGAGAGAGATACCAATCTCCTTTTCTTTTTTTTGCTCTATGGGACTTAATGGAAAGAGAAGTCAAGTAGGGTACCTATTTTAAGCTTGGAAAATGGAAATTGACACCGCAAAGCAGCCAAGCATGAAAACGAATTGGCAGAGGCAACGAGTTAGATACACTTTCCAGCTGGTGGACCGACTACCATTTAATTATTTCACAAAAAAACTTACACAACGGTGACCGGTCATTAGCCCATTAACATCAGCTGCAACTGGCAGAATGATGATGGTGATAATGAAGTTCTTGCATATGAGACATCAAGGAAAACGTGGACATGGAGGCTCAAAAAAGGTATCCATGAAGGGGCCAACACTATGAAACGACGTAAATAATGTCAGAAATGAATATCCAAATGTAGCAAGTAGCAGCAATTGCCTGCAGTATATATAAGGTGGTTTTTCATTTCTCTATTGCACATCACTGAAACTATAGTCCCTACAATTACATGCTCTATTAAAATCATAAATTAATTAATTAACACGTCCTAGAAAGTGGTTCCAATTCACCGTTCTCCATTAATACAGCTTCTTTAATCTCCTGTAACATCTTCAGGACTTGCCACATCGTGGGCCTTTGTTCAGGAGAGCTCAAACTACAAGAAATGGCCACTTCAAGCAGCATCCCTAACCTTTCATCATCCCCTCCATCGTCTTCTCTACAGGACCTAAGCCAATGCATCATCTCATCCGGCGCCAACAACGGCTGCTGGGAAGGAGGTTTCCCTGACAGAAGCTCCAACAACAAAACCCCATATGTAAAAACGTCGGATTTCGATGTCGCCTGGTGATTCGAATTGCGAATTTCCGGAGGTTTACGTGCGATGCCATCGGGATCTTCTTCGTGTACAGAAGTAACTAGGGCTGCCAGGCAGTAGTCGGCAAGACAGGCCTCAAAGTCAGGGCCGAGAAGGACGTTAGTGGACTTGAGATTGCCGTGGACAAGCCTCCATGCTTGGTGAATATAGGAGAGACCTTGCGCTACGTCCTCGGCTATCTTCAAGCAGGACGTCCAGTGGAGTGGCTTTGCCCTTGTTGATTTCGATCCTGCACGTGCAGTTTTAAGTTAACAAATTGAGCCTTTGAATTTCTAATCATTTAATTTTAGTCCCCATGATGTTTTTGAGAAAATTTCACAACTCAATCGAAAATCTAAGTGGGGTTCCTATTAAATAGTAGCCAATAGGAATTGAGACACACGGGACTTTGGACTCTGACAATACGACTCCATATGCGGTCCTACAAAATGTTTGACGTGGACCCGTCAATATGATCCGACGATCATGTTACAGTAACAGTGCTTCACGTAGAGACAGAAAGGACAAACCATTAGAATAGAAATATTAAATTAACACTAACTAATAATATTAACACTAATTAATTGACATCAAAATCATATCAATTCCCCATGTAGTGGGGGTCAGCTAGATTCTCGGTGTTTGCAGGATACTTGGATACCTAATAAATGAAAATTATGTAACTGACCAAAGTATGTATCTTTATGCTTTTTTACTACAAACCCAAGGAATCTGTGATTAGGAAAATTTATTAGTAAGATTAAGCAAAGCATTTTCTCTTACACGTGTGCCTTTCCCTGAATGGGTGGCAACCCGAGTTAACACCGACTGAAATCGCTGCCTATCTCCGAAACAATGCAAATCGTTCAATACTTGAAGAAAATGAAAGCATAAAGTTATTACCGTGAATGAGGGAGAAAAGACTGCCATTGGACTGAAAATCATAGATAAGAAGCCTCTCTTCTTTGGCTTGGAAATAAGCCCTGAGGGGGACCAAATTGGGATGCCTTAAACCGCCAACTGATTCCATGTGTTGCTCGAACATTTCCTTCGTCGTGGCTGCTAATTTCCCGGCATCCAGCCTCTTGACCGTCACCACCGTACGATTATCAAGCACTGCCTTGTACGTCGTCCCTACGGTTCCCCTCCCAAGCAACTCAGCTGACGCTCTCATCAGCTGGTCCAGCGAATACAACTGCGCCTCACCCGCACAGAATATCAAGTTTCCGCTCTTGGCAACTTGCATTCCTTGCACTCTCTTTACTTTCTCTTCTAACTCAGTTTCTTGTTCCATTTGAATCACCGCCGCAGCTTGTGCTGCAGCCGCCCCATCATCGGATTCAGCCGCAGCAGTGGATTGTTTTTTATCTGTCTGTTTCCTTACTGCCAAGACGAAGCAAAGAAGTGAACCAATAAGAACAAAGACCCCAGTAGAAAAACCTATAATAATCGCGGTCCTTTTGTGTTGCTTTGAACTTGGCTGAGGCTGAGCCAACACCACTCCATGCTCTTCTGCACTTTGACCAAGAACCACCGTAGGCGGCGGCGCCACAACTGCGGCTGTGGGACCGAAGAAGTGGGGCCTTGGATGACATTCTTTGTGAATAATCTCTCCACAAAGACCAGGGTTCCATGAAAATGAAGAGAACTCAAATCGTTGCAACGTTGGGGTCACTGGAATTGCACCAGTAAGGTTGTTCCCTGAAATGTTAAAGGTTTTAAGGGAAGACTGGTTAAACGGAGGAACCGTTCCATTAAACCAGTTCCGGTCCAACCGAAGGTAGTATAACCGGTCTAAATAAGTTAACGAGTTTGGTATGTTGCCAGTGAGGTTGTTGTAGGATAAATCAAGGGTTCTTAATCTGTGAAAGGAAAGAGTCGAAACAGGGAAGGAACCAGTGAAGAAATTATGATCGAGAAAGAGGGTTTTGAGGTTGACGAGGGCTGAAAGATCAGGAATCGGACCAGTGAGAGAGTTGTTTTGGAGACTCAAAACCCGGAGCTGGCCAAGTTGGGACAATGTGTTGGGAGCAAAAACGCCACCGAGACTTAGATCTTCCAAAATGAGACGTACCACTTTTTGCTGGTAACATGTAACTCCCTGCCAATCACAAAAGGGAATGCTTGCATTCCGTGAGAACCCGAGATGGTTTCTCAGATCGGCTTTAGACTGAAAACCCAGAAGAGCAGTAGCCTCAGGTGATGTCAATAGCTTTGCAGCTTCACCGCATAATACCAACAACAAAATGGAGAAGAGCCTTTGAAGAAGAAGAAGAAGACGAAGTCTTTCGTTCAGCATTTCTTGGGATACTTGTTAGCTCTCTCTCGGTGGTTTCTACCCTTGGTGAATCTCACTTTGATTAAACTGTCTCATTCCCCTGAATCTGATAGGGCAAAGTGTGCGGAGAGAGATAGAGAAGAGTACTTTGAGATGTGGCAATAGGAGCAAGCAGAACGTGACAAAAGCATGTAATATAGGTAGCGGGGCAGCTGTCCGACTGCAAGCTCAGAATCACGTGAAGGCAGGGGAAAGAATAGGGAGATATGGGCTATAAAAATATTAATAAATGAAAGCTATCTAGGCATCTCTCATTTCATATTGTGTCAGTAATATATATATTTCTGTACGGTTGAAAACTGGCTCTCTATTTGCCCTCTTAACTAACCACTTCCACTCTTTCGATCAAAAAACAAAACAAACCACTTCCACTCCAACTAAACAAGTAAATTATAACTTTCCATACAGGTCTTCCCAGTGAGTTCATTAACATTCAAATGTCTGTAACTGTGTATTCAATATCGGGTTTAACTTTTTTTTTACATGTTGTGGTGCCATACAGCTGCCACGTGAATTCACAGTTCTGTAATCTTTGTGATGGCCGATGGGGGATTTGATCGAACTTTTTAAGGTAAAAAAAAAGAATGTGGTGTGTGATCTTGGGGTTATATAAAGTTATTTTGTCACATTCTTAACACAGGCCTTCGCCTTACTGGATTGCCTCTCATGGAAGAAAGGTACTTTTTATTGTCATCGGGGATTATGATTTATGTGGAAACATTTTCTTTCTTTTTTTTCACATAAGAAACATTTCTTAGCAAAAAAACAAAATCATTTAAGGTTGTGGATTTTTTTAGTCTTAATCAAGATCATGTTTCAGTGATCAGCTTCGACCTCACCTGTTATTGTTTTTTTTTATTCGTTATTTAGCCTGGTTTTTCTTAACCACGAGTAATTCAATCGGTTTAGGATAGTTCACTTAAAAATTTAAACCCATTTTATTTAAGTATTAAACCAAAGCTTTAATTATTGTTTTAAATATTTTTTTAAAATAATTGAATTGTATAAAGTAAATTTTTATGCAAATTAGATATTATAGGAGGGCAAAATAAATTATCGAATTTGATTTTAGATTTAAGAGTGTAAAAATTCCTCAAATTTTTTTTAAAAAAAGTAATTAAGCCCTTTTTTTTTTACTCAATTGGATACTTGAATTTTCAAAATGTATCAAAAAGACCCGGTAGATTTTTATAAATTTTTTATAATGTTTAATCAATTTTAAATATTTTTTATATATTTTATTAAAATTAAATATTTTTTATAACTTTTATTGATTTTTATCTTTTATAATTTTTTTTGTCACATGTCACGTCGTGGTTGTGACACAATGTGGTTTTAACTGAAAAAAAATAGGGGCAATTAACTTTAACGGTCAACTGTTAAAGTTAACGATCGAAGGGCCTTTTTGATGCATTTTGACAGTTCAAGTACCCGATTGAGTGCAAAAAAAAAAGTAGGGGCTTAATTACTTTTTTTGAAAAAGTTTGAGAGCCTTTTTAATACATTTTGAAAGTTTAAGTACTCAATTCAATGAAAAAAAAAAACAGTGATTGACCCATAAGTGTAAATTTTATTAAAAATCATGATTATATAAAACTCACCTGGCGGGTTTAGCCTAATTATAATTTGGGCTAACACGTTAACTCGAAAGTTAAAAGCCTTTTATGGGTTCTGATAAAAGTGGAAGGTACATTCAACATGAATGCAGAGCCCAAATAAATGTAGCTGTTGAATGACCCCAATTAGCACACAATAGAACAGAGAGAGGGCCCAAGGCCCCAAGCCTTGATTAGCATATTTCAACCGCCATGAAAGTTCTGAAACAGTTATCTGTGACAAAATTGAGTGTTGAAAGGTACGAAAATTGTGAGATCGAGTGTTGTGTTTTCTCCTATTTTTTCATCTTTCAACAACTGTCGTCTCCTTTTGCGCATACCCCAAAGTTCATCGAAACAAAATGTGAGTTGGTTCCACCTTTTTCCTACAGAATTTCAAAGCATTACTTCCCGTATAGGTCATCTCTATAGTTTTAACTAAAGTGTGGCAATGGTGTGTGTGACTCGGTACAAGTACCACTTAAATATGATCCAACCTTGTTCTGCTGCAGTAATAAATGCATTTATTTACGAAGAAGAAAAAATAATACAAAGAGCCGATCCAACGTCACAATCTTGAATGTTAAATGCAGTGCAACATCAAAATAATGCTTATCCAAAAGCGTAGGTAGCTAGCTAGGGCGAGGCGAAGAAGATTTATTGCAGCAATCAAAACTATTCTGCTTGTGTGAGACGAAAGAAATATATGGTCTTAAAGTGGAAAAGGACCCAAACAGGAGAATGCATGGCTAAAAGTTAATGCTGCATAAATCATGAATGGCCATAGGCCATGGCCTGGGCAACTGTTAGTTCAGCCCATAAATTCGAATGGGCTGTTAAGGTTAGTTGATGAATGTAATAAATGGAAAATAAGAAATGAGAGAAGGAACTTTAATGGAAGTATTTAAAAGCTCAACTTGTGTTACAAGCATCCTTCCAAAGGATGAACATATTTTTTCTGATACAAAGAGCAATACAAGTTGACTGCATTGCCCCGTCATATTGAACCATAGTACCTAATGATGAGTTAAAAACAAGTGTAAACTATGATCGATAAAAACATCTTATAGATGTGCCTACATGATCATAATAATATATTCTATTAGAATAGTGCAGACATGCAAATGATACAAGTTCAAAAGCGCACGATAACCTTTCGGAGCGGGATGTATTCATCTTCAAAGTAATTGTATCAAGGTTGCGTATATAAACCCGTGATCAATGCTCACAAAATAATCTAAAAAGGTCAGCTAATTCAATTGAACTTACATAATTCACCAGGATTTGCATGATATTTGAAACATTATAGGAAGCCTATCTACTTGAAACCTGGTGATCCAGTGAAAAACTCTAGTAATTCATAATTATCACGGTAAATTTGTAGATAGACTTTGATTTTAGCTATTGATGTAATTTGAACCATACCATTGGATGTAGGAGAGCTCAACTATAAATAGAGGTATTCTTTTCATTTGTATTCATTCATTCAGTTTTGTTTAATCACTTTAAAATTTTCTTGAACCTTGGAAACAAAGTGATAAATTGTATGGTAGATGATAAGCACGTAACTAGGAAATAAATTGAAATTACACCTTATCTCATTGACTCTCAACATCAAATATTTTCATAGCTTAAAGTTTGCTTACATTTTTAAAGGGAAACCCCGCCATTAATGTAGTTCCGTCCTAGTGGACGGGTGACAAGCTCCGAATGGTGTGGTGGTGCTGAAGCTGGAGGAAGGGGACAAGTTTAGATAAAGAGGAAGAGAGCCGCTAGCTTTACTCCATCCTTTTATTATTGAAACAATTAAGGTTTGAAGTTCATGTGAACACTGTACCTTAGCTACAACGTCTCTTCACTTTTACAATTTGGTTTGAAAACACGATGCTGCTAGCTTTAGGGATAAGGAATAGTTTACGTACAAGTGATACCCTAACAAAAAGAAATCAAAGTGCTCTGTTTGCAGCACTTTACTCTTTCTTTATTTCCTTGGTTTCAAAGTAATGTTTTTGTCTTTGACATTCTAATTACTTGGTAGACCAAATTTCTGAAGTTGTTTGCAAAATCATAACCCAACCTAGAACAAGAATAACTTCAAATTGATATTGTGTGCGTCATTTTTCTGACAAAACTGGTGTTTGAATTGCAATTGTAATGTCAAAGTTTTAAACGTTGAACAACTCTACTTTGAGTTTTCAAAATGAACCCTTTCACCATAATCATAATTGACAGCTTAACAGCTCAAATCATAATGGCAAACCTAAGCCTCAAGAATTTTACTTTTGAATTTATCTTCTTTGGCTTTTAGCTTGTGACAGATTAACACAATTTCCACTTAAGGTTGCGTTGTTGGTGAGTGGAGATTTTCATTTCAGTAGGAATAATGAAGGAAAACAAGGGGGAAAGTTGACTTAAAACCAATTAAACCAATGATTCAATCGTACCAAATGAAGAAAATAGTACAAGGAAAAATAGGCCAACTTTGAGGAAATGTTCCTTGTATGGTTTAAAAAGATAGCAATGGCAAAGAAGTACCCTTAGTCAAGCAATCTAAATATGGTAAAATTACGTTCAAAAAAAATATCGTAAAGTAATTTGATACAGCTAAAAATGAAGAAATTCAACATCCCATTTCTAATTTTGACTAAATGCCAACGTAAATTTCAAAAGATTAGTTAGATCCCTCCTTGGAGCATAGGTAAGCAAAGGGCAGTTTTGTGAATAAATAGTAGAAGTTTGACCTAAATAGTTTAAAGCATGTAATAACAAGAATAAAAGAAATGCTATCTGAATTTCCTCATCTGAAAAACTTGGAAAAGCAAAGAACTTAGACACTAGATGATGATAATTGAGAGCAAAAAGAGGGTGGGTGGGGGGGAGGGGGGGGGGACAATAATCAACATGCCAGACCAGCTAGTTTGACTTGTTATTATTCTCCAAATTGAAAATGGACACATATCCCAAACAATCTAGATTCTCTACCACTACCAAATCTGACCACAAAATCCCATGATTGCAACTTGAGTCTACAAAACGAACCGAAATGTAGCTTGGGGAACAATCACAAGCTGACAAAAGAACCACCCACACCATTCTCTTTTTTATTTTCCTCATCAAATCAAACTCCACTCAACACTAATTAAAATCAGCATCAAGAGTCAACCTTGATATGTAAGACACCATCCATTGTTAATAAAGTAATGAAAGATTCTTTATTTGTTTATTGACTGCAACACTCATTTGCCTTCAAATATAAAAATAAAGTTATCAGAATTCAGAGCTTTGGTGGTCATTGGAGCAAATTAAAGTGATACCATCCTCGACAAGATCCACCACCATATTTGTATAATATTATATATGAAATGAACAAAAATTCTGGTAATCGAGTATAACAACTTTAATAAGTAGAACGATGAAAAGAACCCACCCCCTACCAGTCCTACTTAACATTGTCTTTTGGCAAAACCAAGAATGGGGAATCCTATATTGTCCTTTTAAACAACAAGTATTCCCACTAATCAATCTAATTGTCTTGTTGGACAGTTGACTATCTGAACAACCCTACTTGAGGGGGCTGGCTCGATTTAGATGACCATTGAAGGGGGTGCGTCCGATGAATCGTGACGGGACTAAGATGACTCAAGGACCAAAGGTGCTGGGGAATCCGAGATGTGGCTATGATTGTGATCTCCTTCATAGGTTACAATCAGCATCATTGGGTCGTCCATAGCTCGCTCTACATGTTTCCTTGCAGGGCAGCCTCTTACGCTGCTACACTTATAATAGCCCCTGAAATTGCCCAAAGAAACGGGTAAGGGGAAACTCGGGTCTGAGTTAAGTGGACTCAAAAGCCTAACTAAATGAACTAACTCAGTGGGCAATTCAATGTACAATGCAAAAAAGTCAAATGAGATTTAAGGCCACCCACAATATGACAATTGCAGTTGAAAACAAAAACATTCAATGCAAACTTGAATTATTGTTTGGAGGCTTTTGGTCAAGACGCAAATAGGTGAAATATCAGTTAATAGCCCACGATAAATAAATAAAAAACAACAAAACTTGAAAGGTAAAAAATTGAATGCAAAAAGAGAAGATATTAGTTCTTTGATTAAACAAAAAGAAGAACAAAAAATTACACACCTTGGATGAGGAGAACCTTTGATTGGTTTCTGGCCATACTTTCTCCAGGAATAATCATCAGGAGGAATATCAGCCATCTTGCTGCTAATAGCTGGAACTCTAATGACTCTCTTCACTCTTGATTTCCTATATACATACCAGGAATTCAATCGCAAAGTTAAAACTTGAGAAGGGAATCGATTAAACCATCCAAATTAGTTTACATGAAGAATTTGTATGGATAACAAAGATGGAAAACCAACCTTTTTTTGGAGCAGTGGCAACGGCTAGAGGAAGATCCACACTTGAGAGCAGCATCGTCCTTGGAATTACACTTTCTCTTCAAAGAGGAAGAAAAATGAGGTTTACCAGAACAAGGGATATGGGAAGAACTAGTGAATTGAAAACCAGAAGACAAAGATGGATGCATGCTATCAGTGTCCCCTGTTAATGAAGACATAAAAGAATTCCCATCAGACAAAGGCGGCGAAGATGAAAAATTGATAGCACTGGCCGTTTCATTTCTCTCCAAAAGACCAGTCTTTGGCACCAAAAGAGAACTGCTTTTACTCTGGTGGTGATTGTGAGGCAGAGGAGGCAACCTATGACCCAGACTTGAACAAAAAGGCTTAAAAGCAGACACCTGATTTTTGGCTACTTGAAGAGAAGAATCCCCTGACTCTGGTATCTTTTGCCGAGGTTGTCGTGCATCTTGTTGCTGTTCGAGATGACTAAGAGGAGCACGTCTAAATCGAGCATGTCCGGTTCTGGGCTGCCCCAATAAAGAAATAACCTTCTTGAAGGACTTAACAGTCTTATCTGTAATAGCTTGGAGTTCCATCGCCGGCTCTGAACCCGACGGAGAAGAAGTTTTAGAAGAAGCATCTTGATTGTAAAGCTGTTGACTTTTGGACATCAACCTTATCAATTCTTCAACACCTTGAATCCCAGCAGTTGTAGCTTCATTCAAAGCAGTTTCCTCTATTTTCCTTACAAAACTATTACCACCATCGTACCCCATCATCAATTCCACAGCCATCTCTGTTCATCCAAGAAGAAAACAAAATTCCCAGCACCCCACAATTTCGACAAACTCAAAAGCAAACACAGTTTTATAGATAGAAAGAAGAGAATAATACTTTATAGAGAAGAAGAGGGAAACTGAATTGAAATAACGATGAAAAAGAACTGAAAAGGCAAACAAAAGAACGTGAAAGATGATAATGTTGCATAAAAGGGAAGGGAAATGAAGTCAAACAGATGCCCTCCCTAATGCAAGGGCATTGGTTGGGTCACTGACCTGTTGCTTCTGTTACGTATTGCCCGTCAACCTTACCTCCAATCAGATACTTCCACGTATACAAAAATTGTCAGCACGTTGACAAGCAGTTTTAAAAGTGGGGTCCACTAACAACGAGCTAAACCGGTTTGGAAGACCGTGTCGAAATGATGAAAAGAAAAAAGAGACAGAGAGGGGACATAAGGTCAAAAGGTTGTGATTAGCCGTTGGATTAAAATCGTGAGTTGGAGACAGTGAGGTAGAGTTGACCTTTTGCAGGTTTTTCAAAAATAAATATAAGAGAAGTCAGTATGGGCTCCAGTAGGAACGGCCCCACCTTCTTTTACCTGAAACCGAAAGCAACGTCAAACTCTCGTCCCACAAGTCACATTGGATTCTTTTATTCTTTTTCAATTATCAAACAGTTATTAAAATGATAGTAATCATGAGAAGAAGAGTTCCTTTTTTAGTACCCTACGATTCTAATACAAAATATCCAACTTAATTGAAATCCGCCCTGTTGGGTCACATCACTATAAAATCTAAGAAACAAAGGCCCAAGCAGCCCAAGACAATTTACCTTACAGTATACCCAATAAATGGCAACCAACCATGAATTGCCAACAAGCCGAGGACAGGTATCAGACACAAAGGACCCGGCTAGCTACAAGGTTTGAGAAATGTAAAACAGAGGAAACAAAATGGCCTCAACAAAAAGACGAGTTCTTGGCCACTAATACATGAGAAGCAGATACAGAGTAAGCTTTTTCACTCTTCATCATCTTGTTTTATACCTATAAAATGACTTTGGTTTAACTTAAACATCAAAGAATAATTAGAGTGTTAACTCTGACGCCCCATGATTTACTCTTTCTTCTATTTTGTAAGATCTCTCACTTTGATAAACCTCAAACTCAAATCCATATCCATATCGAATAAAACATGCATTATTTTTTTCCACTAAAATGTTAATTGTCTCTAAGCCGTTAATTGTCGTTAACGGTATAACAGTAAGCTGACGTGATACGTTAAATCCTCGTTTCAAATGAACATTTTATGTTATATTATACAATTGGTCCCTATATTCTTTCGTTTAAGCAATTTAGTTTTTTTTTTCTTTTATGTTCTTTTAACTTTCCTATTTTTTTTTCTATTCTCTTCTGTTTCTCCCTCTGTTTTACTTCCTTCTCCATTTCTTTTAACGTAATTTTCTCAATGTTTTCCATTTGTTAAAACTAGTCCCTATACTTTTATTTTTTTTTGAACAATTTAATTTTTTTTAATTTCTTTAATTTCCTTTTCTTCTTCCCCTCTATTTTTCTTTCTTATCATATTCTTCACTGCAAAAATATAATCTTTGCCCATCAAATAACCCAAGTTTTTGTTTTATTAACATGATTCCTAAATTGAATTTCACTCAAAACCTAATATCAATCATTTTTAATCAAATATCGATTTGAATATAACCTAATAAAATATAAAAAATCATATCATTAATCAAATCTAAACATAAATTGATTCTTTATATTAAAAACAATTTTTTTCCGTTTCCAAGTTTTACAAAATCGTGTAGATTAGTCCTTTCATTTTCTAATGAATAAAATTAAGCAAACGATAAAATTGATCTAAACATTTTTGGATGTTCTCAAGCAAGTTTGATTGGAAGCCAAGCATGGATGAATCGAAGAGAGTAAGGGAGCATGAAACCAAACTGATTTTGGTAAAGTTGAAGGTAAGTTTTGTATGGTGGTCATTTTACTCATTGAGAGTGTAGAGCTTATTTGAAGAATCCGTGAAACAACATTGTTTTGAGAGGGCGAGAATGTTGTAGGCAAGGTAGATAAGGTGGTCGTAGGGGTTGGTTAAGAGGTTGAGGGAATGGGTTCGAGAAACTTTGTTGAGGGTGGACTGTCATAAGTCACGACTAGCGAGGTTTTCGAGTGAGGCGAGCTTGTAGACTAGGTCATTGAGAGATTCAAATTGATTCGTTAAAGCAGTGATGGACGATGAAGGTTTGTAATTGTCGGGTGAGAATATGCGAAGCAAATTTTATTTTAGTTTTAGCTTTTGTCTTTTCTTTTTTCATTAAAAAAAAGTTTTAACAAATGAAAAACATAGAAAAACTACATTAAAATAAATGGAGAAGGGAAGGAAACATAGGAAGAAGCGGGGGAGAATGGAAAATAAAGAGAAAAGAAAAAGAAAAGTTAAAAGAAGATAAAAGGAAAAAAATAAATTACTCAAAATAAAAAAAAATTAGGGACCAATTGTATAATTTAACCTAAAAGTTTTGTTTGAAATGATTATTTAACGTACCATGTCAGTTTATCATTACATTGTTAACGACACAATTAGCGACTCAATGACTAAAATGTTACAACACGATAACGTAAGTGACTAAACCGTAACATCTCAAACATAAGTAACTAAAATGTAACCTGAAAAAATAAAAAGAAAAAGAGAGAGACTATTTTAATAGTTTACCTTATTTAAAATTAGTATGCATAGTTGAAAATGGAATGCATAACGGTTTTTCTTCTTTAGACCGATAGATGTAGTTTCTCAACACCTGAAAAACAAAGAAAAGGAAGGACAATGGAAAGAAGCTAAGAGCCCATAACCTAATCTGGAAACAGTCAAAGTAGCCCATTCAGAAACAGAATTTGTATCCAAAATGAACAAAGAAAATGCCAAGCCCCAACCCTAAGTGCTGCGAATTCGAGGGACTAGAGAAAAAATATTTAAAAAATGTTAAATTTTGCTATTAATCATTATACTAATAATATGCGCAAGTTATTCTATTTTAATTTAATCACTTTACGTAATTATAACCCTTATTAAATGGTAATTATTAAAATTTTAAGTTAAGTTATGCTTTTTTTAAATTTTAATGCAATAAATATATGTGTGATGCGATGTCAACTTATTATTTCTACATATTACTTATAAAAAAGATTTAATTAATGTATTTAAATGTTACCATTTGCATAAGGATTAAAATTTCAAAATTAAGAAAGCATAAGGACTAAGAACGATCCAATTAGAAAATATGAATTAAATCTTTAATTTTATGCATAGCACAAGATTAATAGTAGAATTTAACCAATCGAATTTAACTGCTACCATGTGGATCAGGACTAAAGTTTCAAATTTTTAAAAAATATAAGAACTAAATTTGACTAATTCAAAAAGTATATAGACTAAAAATGATTAAATTAAAGTTTGTGAACTAAATCCATAACTAACACAATGTATAAGGACTAGTAGCAAATTTTAACCAAAAAATCATATACAATAACAACAATGCCCAAAAGTAGTCAAAATATTGGATGGAGAAATCGACTTAGGCTCTACATGAATGGTGATAAAAGTAACTAAGTAGATCTTAACCCCTTTAGGCGATGAAATTGAATCGGGTGAGATTTGTTACTATGGTTATGAGTTTGAATATTGTAGCGGGAAGATTAAAATATTTATCAAATATGCGTTTGGATGTAAACATAACGGTGGGTAATAAAATAAATAATAATGAGAAAGTAAAATAATTATTAAGGATATTAAATTAAATATATTAAAATATAATTTTACCATAAGAAATTAAGTACATAGATTTTTTTAACTAATATTATTTATAAGTATTTTATTTATATATAATAAATTAATATCATTTATATATTTGTATTTAACATTAGCAATGTATTTTAACCAAAAGACAAAAACATATAAATTTATGTTAATTCGATTAACCGGTCGAATTAAATGAAATATTTCGGTTCGATTAACGGATAAAATTGTTTACATTTTGAGTAATTCGGTTAATAATAATTCGATTTAGATATTAACCAAACCGACTGTTGGAACATCCCTAAGTGACGGGAACGAGAAGGAATATATAAATTGTTTTTATTTCTTATGTTTCTATAAAATAAATAAATACTAAACATGTTTTCATTATTGAAAATGATTTTTTATTCTTATTTATCAATGGCGTTTTTTAATTTTTAAAAATAAAATATGAAAATTGTTTTTGAAACATCACTGTTTTTGAGCATTGGGTTTCAGTAATAGGTTGGGTTTATTTATTTTTAAAATAAAAATATAATATCATATTTGAAAATCAGTTAAAGCGTGTTTTCCAAAACTGAACTCTAACTTAATTTAATCGTTTTACCCGATCTCTTTGATGCAGACATGTAAGGAACTGAAGAGGCAGCAGAAGCAAGGCGTAGAACAGTATCCATGTTATACGCACCCCCAGCTTGCATTGAATTTCCCAAAATCTTGAATGCATTCAAAGAATAATTAGCAGGGAAACCCACGTTTGAGAACCATCTAGGAACAGCTGAAATCAAACAATGATACGCAGACCAAATCTCAATTGCAATAGAGCACTCAACCTGACTTCCGCTTGAAGACTGGGGTTAGATCATAGATGACCTAACAAATGCAGAAGTGTCACCCATCCATTTTTATCCAAAGAGATTCGATTCAACCCCATATTTACTAAATGAAGATAATTCAGTACAAACCAGACAGGCGAAAATAAATTGTTGGGACGAGATAAGGAACTTTGGTTTTACCCCATCTCTTAACCAATGCAATTAAAATCGTTTTAATTGATATGATTCGACTTTTGCACCCCTAGTTGCGTAAGTCAATAATTTAAAGTTTTGTTGACCGACAATCTGCCAGTTTATGCATGGTTTAAGACATTATTCCCAAGGATATTGGTATGGGCAAATGGGAAATTTGAGAGGCTGGTTGGATGGACTTTTTGTTTCTTTAATTGGGTTCACGCCATTACTAATTTCAACATGCCTTCTGCAATAGGGAAGTAAAGTTTGTATTAGTTAATTTTTCTTTAAATGTGAAATGGAATCAACAAGTTTCTCATTTTAAGACTTAAAAAGTCCGAGAGGCAACAAAACTCCGTAACGCCATCTTTCTACCAATAAGATGTTGAAACATAAACAACAAGGGAAAAAAAAATCAAAAGTCCAAACAAACAAAAAAAGAAAAGGGATCTTGCAAAAGACATAAAGAGCTCCCTGGGGAGATCCTTGCCCATATATGTCAGCACATGGGCCAACTGGCTGGAAGTATGGAGGTTGAACCCAGAAAATATCTTCTCCTTGATTGCATCAGATTCACTTCTTCTATTATTATTATCATCAGCTTTACGGAATCCCTCTATCCAATTGGACTACCATGCATTGCATTTGGATCTGGTTGGGGAATCTCCTCTTTATTATTATATATCTTATCTGATATTCTCTGATTTGTCCCAAAATAATAATAAACGGATTCTGTGAAAAAACAAATTAATGTAATTTAATATGTTTAATTTTAAATTAATGAGATAAATTTTAAAAAAGGATAATTTTTAATGTTAAATAAATATTATCTTACTGTATTTTAAAAAAGGAAGGGGGTGATCAGTAAATTCATTTATATGATGATGTCTGAAAGCAAATTATTAAATAGCGACCACTGGCTAGCAGTATGCGATAATAATTAAGCATGGTTAATGTATTATTTATCATCATTGTCCAAAGGCACATTAGCCATAAAAATAAAGTCTTGGTCTTATTTGTCCATATCCTTATCGACATTATTGGTAGGTCTAAGGAGATAAAAGCTTATACAACATGTCATTCGTTGTTGGCATCTTGAGGATTTTTTTTACATTATTTCAATCCTCACTGTCGGCTTGATTTGATTTAGTTGCCAATTTTTTCATGTTAATTTTAAATTTTTGAATTCATTTTCATAAATAAATTTTGTTTTTAAAAATATTTTTCAAGTTTTATAGTTTTTCAAAAAGCATAATTTTTTTATAATATTTTTATATCAAAAAAATATTTTAATAAGTTTAAAAAATTAAACCTTCATAAAATAATTACAAATTTTAATGTCACGTTAACTTCTACGTCATTAATTTTTCATGTCAATTATTAAATCAATTGCCACATTGCCGCTTAACGATCTGTTATAAATTTCGATGAAAATTATATTTCAAAGATTAAATTAATGGCTTAACTTTCGATTAAAAACTCAATTAATTGATTATAATTTCCAATTAAAAATTAAATTAATTTTTTATTTACTTTAGTAGGAAGATTTTTTGTTTACATTTAAACATTCTTTTTGTTTAAAACTCAAAAACAATGTTTCAACTTTTTTCCTAAGCATATCTAAAAAAAAGCATTTCTAGATTAGTTAATATGTTGCAAATATATACAATAATTGATGATAAAATTACTATTTTTAAAGAATAGAGACTATATTTTTTTATATCTCAACTTGATATTTATAGTTTTTTTTTTTATTTACCGTTTTGATATTTTTTATAACACTGTTAAATTTTGATACATGTCATTCTACAATTGCAACACATAACAATAATGACATCATCATCTATTTAAAGTTATCCAAAAAAATGTAAGTAATAATTTTTTCAAATAAATAAAATAAAAAACCTAAACTTTTAAATTAAAAAACACGAAAAATCAATTTTCATCTTTCTTTCTAAATTAAATTTCTTCAATTTTTTATTGAAAAATAAAATTCAAATATTTTTTTCCTTACTGGTTTTCAAAAAATCCAACCCTAAAACAATTTTTTTAGGAAAACATTTCAAAGACAAATTAAAACCTGATTTTCGGAATCCCTTCTTAATCTCCCATTCAAACTAGTTTTCAAAGGACTAGTTCAAAAATTTTCAAAGCCTTAATCCTCAAAATCAAAACTTAAAAATATATTGTTTTTGCCTATTGAGTCTTAACTCGATTAGTTCGATTGAGCCTTAATCCTCAAAAGCAAAACTAAAAAGTATTAAAACAGGGGCGAAGCCAAGGGGGCTGGCATGGGCCCCGGCCCCCCTAAAAGGTAAAATTACTATTTAAGCCCTTGAATTTTTTTTAAAATTTTAAATTAGTAAAGGTAAAATTGCACTTTGCCCCCCTAAAATTATAAAAATTCGACTTAATCCTTTACAAATTAGAAAGATATAAACTATAAAAAATTAAAATTTCATCCGGCTCCCCCTAAAAAATTGTCCTGGCTTTGCCCCTGTATTAAAATAGTGAATGGAAAAAAAGTTAGGTACCAAGTTAGGATAAAAAAAAACTATAAATATTAAATTGAGAGAATGTATTAAATTCAGGGGCCAAATGAGTATTTAAGCCTTTTTTTTTTTAAGATGGTAACTTGAAAACTGTTTTAAAATTTGATAAAAGGAAACTGCTTTAAAAAATTATTATATTGAACAAAAATGCATATTTGATTTTATAATAATATCAATATTCGCATGTGCTTTCGAGGGAGTAGTCGACTACATCAGAAAAGTAAGTTGGCACGTGTGACAAATTTCGTAGAGAAAAAAGAAAACTAAAAGTTTTGATTTTTTTTTTAAAGGAATGTAAGAAACTACGTGTGAAAGTCTGATTAATCGCCTTCGTCTAAATTTAACGTTGATTAATCTCAATTTTAAAAATTGATAATTCTAATTATATTAAGGTATGATGATTAGTTCAGTGCCGAAGTTAGAAATTTTTTTTTAGGGAGCCATAATTAAATTGTATAGTAAAAATGTAATTTCGTCATTTTAATACTCTACATCTTTATAATTTTTAAAAGATTAAATTAAATTGCTATCATTTTTGGGGCTAAAGTGTAATTTTACTATTACTAATTTAAAAGATTATAAATTATAAAGAGCCTAAATTAAAATTTTCCCATTTTAAGGGGTCGGGCCCCTGCTAGCCCCTATCTCCGCCAATGGATAAGTTTAATCTTTAATATTCATTTTTTTATCAATTTAATTTTTATTTTAAACTAAATTTAGTTATTAATTATTTTTAAAAAGTCAATGCTTTCTTTTAACGTAAATAATAGTTAAAATATTAATTTTTGATGATATTGGCGTGATAACATGTGTAGTAATTCATGTATATTTTGTGCTAACATGACATTACTTATCCTACATGACACATTAATTTAAAGCTTTTACATACTAAATGCTTGGGTCGAGGGTTTCATCACATAATTACAATTGTTGTGAGAGTTGCGTGGCAGGGATATACTTGACAGGATATAAATAATATAAAATTTTAAAAAATATTCAAAAATTTAAAAAATTTAAAAAATAACATGAAGTATATGTGGGCTTCATGCATAGTATCAAGTTTAAAATTTTAATATTTTAGTCAATATTTTTATTAAGAAATGACGATCGCCTCTTTATAAATGGTTTATTGTCAAATTCAACTGTTTTTAAAAAAATTGCAAGCTAAAATTAGCTAAAAAAAATAAAAATATTAAATTGATAAAATTTTATTAAAGTATAAGGAGATTTTTTGTCATTATCCTTTTTTTTAACATTACAAAAAGTTGCTTAAACGAGAAGGAAACTTGGCAGATTAATTTTTATTTTTCTTGTTAAGTTTGAAAACCAGTTGTATATTTTTAAATTGTTAACTAGGTTAAAATAGTGGATATTTAGTCGTTGACAAAAATATGTCATTGTTATTATGAAAAAAATATTAGGTAGAAATTTCAGATAAGCACATTTTAGAAGTAACCAAAATCATGTGATAAAATAATTTATCATTTCAAGTATGATCTAGATTCGAGTAATTATTAGTCGTGTTGTTATTAAGACTTTATTCCTTTTATAATTAAAAACTAATAATGTGATAAAAATTAATTCTTGATATCTATGGTTTTAGACAGATTCAATGTATCTTAGCAAGAGCTTTTAGTTATTTTTAAACTTGAGAAAATTGTCTAAACGTTAATATATCATCCTCTATATTAAGGTTTTTTTTAGTAAAATTTCTATTAAATAATTACATATTCAGATTTTCTGAAAAAGGAATTTCCTCTTGACATTTGTTTACAATAGAAAGGGAAGAATCCTTTTCCTTTTGTTAAAATTTAGATTTAGTTTTTATGCTTCAAATCTTAAGACATTTTATTTTTTAATTTAAAAATTATAATCTAGTTATTAATATTTTTGCATTTGTACATTTTTTTAATCAAAAGTTATCAATTTTTACATGTTGATTAGATTGATTTAATATGATATAATATATAATTGATAAAAATAAATATGTTAAATTAAAAAATTATATATATATCTAATTTTATCAAAATATAGGTACTGACAACTTTTTATTTATTTATTTAAGGGAGAAGCTATTTGTATTTGAAAGCGAAATGTGGAAATGGAGAGGCAGAGAGCCGAAATTATTGACGCAAACTCTCCGAAACCATTGACGCAAATACTAAAGCCGAAACCAAAAGTCATTCATCCCTTCCAAACAATCCAACTTTGCGTATTGGGTTATACCAACTAAGAAAAGGCCCGGCCCAAGACTCCCACCCGAACCATTTAGTTTGCCAATTACCATGCCAAGGTTAAAAACAATGTTCTTACCGCAGTTATAGCAGCAGAAGTATTATGACGAGCATTTCAAAATATTATTTTTTTTTTTAAAATGTAATCACATGAAATACTATAATTATACGAAACATTATTCTATTACATAAATATTATACGAATCATGTAAAAACGTTTTTTTTAAATTATGTTTATTATAAATTTTTGTGTTAAAAAAACAGCTGTTTTTAGAATTTTCCGTCAAAGCAGCTTTCAGGATTTTATTACAAGAGCTCCTACTTCCGTGGGCTGGTGTCTTTTTCTCAAACCCATCACGTTTCTAACTCATCCACATGCTTCTTTGATGTGCTGTTCTACCTTGTCACTCCCCCTTCCGTTTCCCAATAAACAAATAAATAAATTAGTGCCCAACTAATCCTGTTGGGGTATTTCTTTTCTATTTAGATTTTTATATTGAGTTTACCAAGTTCATTCCTTTATAAATCCTTCATCATTGCCCTTTTTTCTCCCCACACATTCAAAATCCTCTCTTTTACCTTTTTATCAGAGACATGGGTTTACAGCGATCAACTATGGCGATGCTCTTGCTGATGATGTTCACTTTATCATCAGCTCTCGACATGTCGATCATATCCTACGATGAAGGCCATCGCGACAAATCCAAGTCCAGTTGGAGAACAGA
Source organism: Gossypium sturtianum (assembly GCA_025698515.1). Lineage (NCBI taxonomy): Eukaryota > Viridiplantae > Streptophyta > Magnoliopsida > Malvales > Malvaceae > Gossypium > Gossypium sturtianum. Next base: position 148,712,516 of record CM046955.1, on the reverse strand, counting down.
CGACGAGGTTATGGTCATGTACGAGGAGTGGCTTGTGAAGCATGGAAAAGCGTACAACGGCTTGGGGGAGAAAGAGAGGAGGTTCAAGATTTTTAAGGACAATCTTAGGTTCATCGATGAACATAACGCCGATGAGAGCCACAGTTTTAAAGTTGGGTTGAACCGGTTCGCTGATCTGACCAACGATGAGTACCGAGCCATGTACTTGGGAACTAAGAAATCCAGCAACAAAGTTTCCAAGAAGAGTAATCGTTACGCGCCACGTGTGGGTGAGGAATTGCCGGCATCCATTGATTGGAGGGAGAAGGGGGCAGTGGTTCCTGTCAAAGATCAGGGAAGTTGCGGTACGTGTTCTTTAACTCCTATTGGATTTTGAGTATTGAACTTTGTTTTAATTCCCAGATCATTAATTTTAGTTGGGTCAATGTTATTCTTATTTTTTGTCTTTGATGGATTTTTGTTTGTTTAATGAAAACTACACCAAGTATCGTTTTGTGTTTTGATCTTTATTACCTTTTATTTTTCGACTGGAAATTATTTGTGTCAGTTGTACTTTCGAGGAAACTGTAAAAACTGAAAAAGACATGATCGAACAGATCAGTCCACATGAAAGCTCAGGGCCTACTCCATCCTGAAAACTGAAGTCATGGAAGAGCAATCGTGTTAGGATAAGTTGGCTGGATGTTTGTAGTTTGTACATAAATATGAAATAATTAAATCCAGTGTATTCTAATTGAGAGAATTTCTTATATGTTAAATTGCTCATAAATGTTCTGGTAAGATGTATTTACTGACCATCCGGTTTTGAATGCAGGGAGTTGCTGGGCCTTCTCAACTGTTGGAGCTGTGGAAGGGATAAACCATATCGTTACAGGTGATCTCATCTCACTCTCCGAGCAGGAGTTGGTGGATTGTGATACATCCTACAATGAAGGATGCAATGGAGGGCTCATGGATTATGCCTTTGAGTTCATTATCAAGAATGGTGGTATTGACACTGAAGAAGATTACCCTTACACAGGTCACGATGGCAGATGTGACTCCTACCGGCAGGTAGGTATTTAGTTTCAGATTCTAAAGGGAACAAAGATGGTGTTTCATCCGGAAAGGATATGATTGCAAACTATAGATTTATCTTTCCCTTCCTCATGTCTTGTTTTCTACACCTGCAGAAAACTGCCAAGGTTGTTACAATTGACTCTTATGAAGATGTTCCACAAAATAATGAGGGCGCATTGAAAAAGGCACTTGCGAATCAACCGGTTAGCGTTGCCATTGAAGCTGGAGGCAGGGCTTTCCAGTTGTATGCATCTGTAAGAATAATGTCCTTCAAAATTACTAGTTATTGCAAAGACCATATGTTTAGATTAACACCCATGATCCCCATATCGCATTCGGTCGTACTTAATGAAACCTAGAAATGATGATCTTCTCTAGTTGATGTTGTTTTTTGTCACCAGCTTGTCACTTATAGAAACCAAGGATTACAATATCGAATGCTTTGTGGCTAATTACTCTTGACTTTGTCAAGCCTGAGTGACTATTTAGTTAGTTTCATAATTGATCACGAAGCAATAATGTCTTTGAAAATGGGGTTTGAATAATGTATTCTACTGTTCTTTTAATGTAGGGTATTTTTAACGGAATATGTGGGACACAACTAGACCATGGTGTGGTTGCTGTCGGATATGGCACAGAGAATGGTAAAGATTACTGGATCGTAAGGAACTCATGGGGTAATAAATGGGGAGAGGAAGGTTATATCAGGATGGAAAGAAATCTAGCCAATACAGCAACAGGCAAATGTGGAATTGCAATTGAGGCCTCTTATCCTATAAAAAATGGTCAAAATCCCCCTAATCCTGGCCCCTCTCCTCCATCTCCAATAAAGCCTCCTACTGTTTGCGATAATTATTACAGCTGTCCCGAAAGCAATACCTGCTGCTGTGTCTACGAGTACTATGGCTACTGCTTTGCTTGGGGGTGCTGCCCACTTGAGGCTGCCACTTGCTGTGACGACCACTACAGCTGCTGTCCTCATGACTATCCTATCTGCAACTTAAATGAAGGCACCTGCTTGATGGTATGATGAAAGGATGATTTTGCTGCATTTTGTTGTTTGAATAGCATATGATCATATGTTTTTGGCCTATAAGTCATTAATGTTTTGGTTGCTTGCTTGAATTCGTTTTGCAGAGCAAGGGTAACCCAATGGCAGTGAAGGCACTGAGGCGCACTCCTGCTACGCCTTTCTGGTCCCATGGAAGTGTTGGCGTAAAGAACAATGCTTAAGGAGAAGCCTGGGATTTTATGCAGAAAATGATACTACAGGGAGAAGGGAACAGTGCTTGACCGATCTCCTTTGTTTTGTCATACTGCAATCCTTTCTTTCATTCTCATTTCGGCAGATGGATGGTTTATAAATGTTGCGCAGATGCCAACTATGTATATAGCACCCTAATTAATCCATGCTGCATTTCTGAAACAGACAGAACATTGTCAATTTCTATTGTTTTCTGTATATCATGTCATTCAGCAATAACTTGCAAGAATTGATCTGTCAATCTTATCCTGCTCTTATGGTTAGTTCATTATCATTTCAATATTTTGACAGTCCTGCATGATTTTAAATTTGAAGTGGAAGATATGACAGCATTGGAAACCCTGGTTGCAGGGCATACCTCATAATTTGTTGAATCCTTTTATTTCAATAACATGATAGTATAGATTGATAAGTTGAGGACAATTAGAGGCTGAGCAGGGTATAGTGCCTCGAAACATAGAGTAGAACAAAGCTTATTACTTTTGTCCTCAAATTGCTTGTCACATTCAATTAATTGTTTCGTATAATGCAGGTTATTTAATGATACCGGTAGATCGCATTAGTTCTACTGGTATTCATTTGAGAAAGTAACTGATAATTGTTACAATTGAAGCATTGAATATATTTATGCATGATCAATGTCGCCTATGTTGCAATAAGTACAGCAATATATATTTAGGTAAGCCTGTGTTTTTTCATCTTGTTAAAAAGGTAATGACATTAAGAACTCAAGATCAGTCCTTCAGAAGTTGTTCAATGCAAACAATCTCTCTACAAAGTTCTGCCTTCTCTCAAGTTTTCTTTGGCAAGCCTCCTCTTTTTTTTTTTTTCCTTTTCCTTTTGTTTCGTAGAAAAACTGAGGCCCCTTCTCTTTTTCCTTGTGGGCTTTGGCTGCTGGAATGGTGGGATGCGTGGCTCCAGGCCTCCTCGTGGTCTACCACAATTCTTCGGAGCTGGTCTCCTTTTTTCGAATAGGAATTTCTTGGATCTTGTCTCTGTTTTCGTTGAAGCCTTTGTTCTCATGGTGGTTCGATTTCGGTGCCTCCCAGGACCTTGCCGGTCTCGCATCTCGACCATCATTAGTGTCACTGCATCAGACGTTCTTCTGGAGGGCTATATTGCCAATGTTTGGTTTCCTTGTCGGCATTGTGGCGATTTGGACGTTTTTTTCGGGCTTCACAATGGCATGCATGCCGTTTGGCCAATTGCGGTAACCTCTCACTTTTTACCGAAGCCCTCTCCCTCTCCTCCTTATACTGTGACGGCGGCGTCGACCGGCAGCAGCTAGTGTTAATTTTTTGAGACTAGTTATGGTTGGGCCAAACCTTGGGCTTTGTTATATTTTTTTGGGTTTTGTGCTTTTTTACTATAATTGACTTTTTTTTAGATAAATTATATATAATGTCATTAAACTATTAGTAAGTTTAATTTTAGTTATTCAAGTTACAAAATAGTCAGTAAACTATCTGAAAGTTTTAATCTAAGTCGTTAGGTTATTAAAATCGTTATTGTATGATCTCTGTTCACACAACCTGCACTAATTGAAAGTTTTCATTCCCTTTCTCTTCTATAGTTCATTTTTTTTCATAAAACAATTTTAAAAATTAATAATCTGCAAACTAAAATCCAAACAATTTTCTTTCCAATTTTTGGCACTGACCCTCATATTGACTTGAACCTAATATATGTTCTTTTACTCTTTGATATATATTGATCTACCATACCAATTGTCGAAATGTCGCTTGGAGCTTGTTGGTTGGACTTTAAAAAAACTTAACAGCCTAATAGTAACTTAAATAAAAACTTTCGGATAATTCAACAACTTAAATAAAAACTTTTGAATAGTTTAGTGATCATTTTGTAACTTTATAAAGTCGAGTGACCAGAACATAAGCTTACTAATAGTTTTGTGACTTTAGTGTAGTTTACTCTTTTTTAATGAATCTTCTATATTTATATATTAAATATAAAAAAGAAAGGATAAATTTTAAAACTATACATCAACTTTGGTTTACTGTGCAGTTTTATATATAAACTTTAATTTTGTACAATTTTATACATGAAATTTTGATTTGATCTAATTCTCACAAATTATTAACACAAGTATTGATATAGCTTCATTTTATGTTTATATATTGCATACACAAATAATTATATTTATCCAGTATAAAAATAAGTTGATATATTTATTTATTTAAATGTGTATGATTAAATCAAAATTAAAGTTTGATGTATACATTTGAATCGCAATCAAAGTTTCATGTGTATAATTGCACCAAATTAAAGTTAATATATCAAATTGCACATTGAATCAAAATTTATGTATAATTTTAGAGATTTATCTTGGAAAAAGAATCGTTGAATGCAAATATTCCCTAGCTAATGGCTCACTGTAATCTGGGAGTAATCTTCGGTTACAGAAATTAATTTGCCAAATTGGCAACTTCATAAAACAGAACAACAGAAAGAACATGACATAACTAAAAGTTAACAGGTCAAAAAGCATTTTTTTTACAGGTAGCACCTCTAAAACATTCTGATCTTGACCTTACTGTTTTCCAGACTAAACAGTGCAAGCTTGAAGAAGCAATTATTGTAACTGATTGTTCACATTTGCTGCAGACTCAGAAAAGGTCTGAACTCTGAACAAGGACATGAACATGAACACGAACATTCCAATTTCACAACCGTTGATAAAAGGACAAAATCAAATGCCAACCAAAAAAAAAAAAAAAAAAAAAATCTAAAGCCTAGAGCACAATCAGCCATAGCTAGAATCCTCACAATCAACTTGTCTCCATTGTAGATGATGGTACAGCCCTTTAATCAAGCGAGGAGGTCATTTCAACTCTTCCATTTTATCACACAAATGGAAGCGAAGATTAAGAGGGCTGCTAGCAAAACCTCAAAAAATGTAGTCTGCAATTAGTGGAGGCAATCTCTGAAAGTTTTTCTCGACTCAAAATAATGTTGTTTTAAGACTAAGTTACTATCTTACCTACTAAAAAGGGACCCTTTGCAACATAAATCACAACTCATTTTTCCTAAGAGTTATATAATAAGACCCAAAATATTGAAAAAGCAAAGGGGATTGGGGACCATCCACTGTGTCGGGTGGGAGGAGGGGCCAGACACCAAATGTCGTACACAACTCAATTCCAACCCCAACTCAATTATCCGTCGTCATTTGATATTTCTAGGGGACCATTGCTGGAAGGGACAAGGATTAGACCATTGTGGCTGAACCCCACCCTTGCCCTTATTGTGAGAGGAGTTGCCTTCAGCAATTGGCATAACCCATATAATATCTGTCTTGATTATGAATGCACACAATCGAAAGCTATACGTTCGGAAAATTATATTAACTCCTAAGCTCGCTTTTTTAAATCTAAAAGCTCAATCTTGTTTTTGTTTAACTTCTTTCATATCACTTCCTTGCTTTTCGTTCCTCTCTTTTCTTCTTCTTCTTCTTCTGCTTCTTAAATCTCGGTTTGCTGGGATAAACACCATTATCATCAACTTCATCACCCTGACCCTGCAACTGCACATTCGTGTGTATAAGGGTTGTTTTTAGTAGTCAACTAATGGAAAATCATACTGAGTTAGTTGGTAAGTCTATACAATATAATCAGCCAGCTTATTACATTTTATTAAGTATTTCTAATTTTTTGTAGACATGGGCACATGAAAGGGGTGCAAAAACAACTAAGTGAGCAAAAAGAAGACCAATCATATCTTTTGATAATAATATAGTTGATTATTAAAGCTTTAGAATGTTTTTTCCTCATCAGTCTTTGAGAGGTCCAAATCCTAGTTCTACTACAACATCATCTTGTAGCACTAAATTAGCTTTTACAGTTCTTGGCTTCTCCTCATCAGCAGCTTCCAATTGATTTGAAGCTTCTGTTTTTGTCTCAGCAATGGGAACTTCACCTAACGAACCTCCATTATCGGCCTTCCCTCTTTGGTTTGTATTGTTGGTGTGGTTGATGATGTTTATTTCAGGAGGTTCGCTAACGCTATAAGATGGGATGACAGAAGGCAGCTTGGATAACAAAGCTCCAAGACTGCAAGACACAGTAGGAAGAAGGGGTGGAATTGACCAAAAGGGTGGTCCTATAATGCCATTTTGTGGGCTGTTCCAACCTAAGTTGATGGACTTGGTTGGAGAATCCTCGGGTCTTTCGTCGATCAATCTTTTTGTTCCGCCAAACTGGCGTTTGTCATCATGACAGATGGTGGTTGTTTCATGGTGTTGAGGCATCTGGTTATTTGGTTTAAGGGCGTACGGATGTTGAATCGGCAAGTATGGTCTTTGAATGGCGAATACACCAGGTATACTCTGGAGATAGCTGAATTTCCTCTGTATGCTGATCACCAGATTAAGATCTTCCACCATCTGAAAAACCCCATCACTCATTGACTGACTTAAAAGCCAAAAATAATATATCCAAAGAAAAAAAAGGGAACAAGAGAGAGAGACCTTGTCCAATGAACCAAGTTGAATGATCCCTTCTCTGACAGAAATTATGGCAATTGTCTGTAAATCAACAGAAACTTTAATGAGCTTTTGAATGGAACTACGGCAGCGGTTCTTACAGTTAGAATTCTCTTTTCACATTGTTTACTTTCTGTAGTTACCAACCTGAATGCCTGAATTGAACTGTGATGTCCATGCCTTTGGCTGCTGCATAAAGGATAAAAAAAGAAACTGGTAAATCAGATTACAAGAAAAAGTACATTCACTTATGAGGACAAAAGAAACTAGTAGACATGTTATCTTACAGGTTCAATAGACATATTCCAGGAGGAGATGAAGCCTGGATCATTTTCATTTGGGATTTCTTTATGCACCCATTTGTGACTGTTATCTGCTGCAATTTTCCCTACTAATCTGTAATCAAGGTGCCATTAACTTCACCATTCAGGTCTTCAAATTTCTATAAGGAATTTTAACGATAATTAAAGTAATTCTCACCCTTCTCCATAGTTATAAACTTCATGTGACATTTTGAAGAAAATATCAGCTCCAAACATTCCCTTCACATAACCACTTCCAGCACGCTCACATTCATGGAAATCACAAAACCCATCTTCCCATACAAGAATCCTATAACACAAAGCCATTCAAGAGTTTAAAATTGAACAAAAATCAAACATGGCTTGTACAACAAAAAAGAGAAAAATAACTGAGTTGACCAGTTTCTTTTGTTTCCTTTGGAACGATCAAGTGCATTCCCTCCATAATCCCACCTGCAAGAGAGCAATTTGATTACCTAGTGAACGTTAGACAAATTTGTTATCACTTGGTTTCGACATTAAAGACTCTGCTGAAGCGATCAAACATGTTGGCACTTGACATTTACTAGTAAGTTCTTACTTTGGTGGTGGATAATTTCGAGGCAGTATCCTCCAAAACACTGCATAAACCCACTTTGATGAAGAAGAAGAAGAAGAAGATTCTGAATATGAACACAAGCTCCGTAGCGTGTGCTGCAAGAGACAGTTAAGCATTGGAAGTCCAGCTTCCATTGTCACTCACAAAATTAGAGAGTGAGAAGAGAAAAGAAGAGAAGAGAGTTGCCAGCGGACAAAGAGTCCTAGTTAAAGTTGCACATATAGAAGGCAAGAACAAAATAAAAGCATAGCCACATTCCAAACGCAGGACAGTTCAATGTAAGCAACACGCTCCAATTAAAGTGATTTTGATGGAGGGACCGGTTTCATTTATGGTTTGATTCAATACTTGAAATGTAAGAGAAAGGACAGGTTTCAACACCCTCAAAACCAAATTGTTGGCGAGTTTAATACACTCTCCCTACTAAGGGTAAGGACTTGGGGATGGGATTTCTTGAGCAGACAGGTTCCCCACGGAAGCTTCTTTAATTTTGTGTCTTTCCTTAAAAGAGCATAATGGACAAATATGAAACAGCATCAAACAGTTGGTTTTAATAATTCTGTTTGATTAGGAAATGATAATGTCAAGAGTTTTTTTGTGGGATTATCTCACCATGCAAACTCCGGTAGTTTGCAACTGATAATAATAATACGAGGAATGAAGGCAATATGAGAATTGGGATCTTCTTTCTTTCCATTTTCCCGGGAACCAACCACTATCTTTTATTTTCTTGTATTTAGGATCTATTTCATTAAACTGAATGCAAGAACATTCAATCAGATGGATTGAGCCAATGCTTTATCAGCCTCAAATTGAAGTGCCAAAAAAGTCAAAGAAAAAGATTCCCCATTTGTGTTCTCGAATAGCTTGAAATTGCTAGATGACTTGCAGTTCATTTTGAAAATGTTTCTTCCACAAATATATAAGACAATAATATACCCCATTGTAACAAATCTTTTGATTCTGAAAAGCTTAAAATGCTTTTCACAGTTAAAAATTACAGTTCATGTTCATTTTCAAATTAACAGGTGAAAAATAAATCCAGAGTCTAAATGATGTGAAGATTATGCTACTGAACAGCTAGAAAACTTTTTAACATTTCTTCTTACAAATTTATAATTGATTTTCTCTGAAAGGCACTTCATTTGGTAACAACCCCAAGGAAAATAATGTGTTTGTTTAATTATAAAAGCCTTGCTTACCCTGAAATTAGAGCTATGATGAAGTATGAATCTATTTAAAGGGTTTAAGAAAGTGATGTCGCAACAAGCATTTCGAAACATCTTTGAAGTGTCCTTTTTTTTCCTACTTTTATTCTAACAATATTCGATATCACTATACATGTTTGTCCATCGTTCTAGTTGGATTGATCCTAAAAGGTTGATTGACGGGTCTTATGAATCAATAATGCTAATGACAGGATTATTGACCTATCAACTTTTTAACCTTATAGCTGGCTATGTTAAATGGCCATGAACCTGAACCTGAACCTGAACCTGAACCTGGCCCAACATCCCAGTGGATGGAAAATGATACAAGTTAATAGATCTTCAAGCAATAAAAAAATATCACTGTTCTGATATATGGAATCCAGGTTCTTATATGTCATAACTACAGTGTTTCTCTAGTTCTAAGAGCCGAAAAAGTTTCAAGCTTCATCTTCAGCAAGGTCATCCAAAATGGCATCTGCAAAGACCATAGTGATAAATATTGCAGGTTTCCGATTGAAGATTTGTGTTTTACTGAAGACAAATTCCTTTAATTAGCCATGGTGCACTATCAATATAGCTAGTAAAGCAGTCAAGAAACCACTTCATGCATTTTCTTAAAACTCTGGCAAATTATTACAGATGATCCAAAACGCTAACAAAGCTTTCAATTTCAACGTCTTAAAGCAAAAAAAAAGAAAGAAAGAAAGAACAAATCTGAATGAAATCTTATTTATTATAACTTTCTGTAAATAAAAAAAAAAAAAGTGGTCCTCTAGCAATCCTTTTTAATTACTGAGAGTGCTACATCATGCTTCATGAACACGATGAACACGTCCCACTCACCTTTTGCAATGTCCTGGTGTAGCGCATCAACTTGTTTAACTGGACTCCATTCACATGCTGCACTCCATCAAAAAAGAAAATTTACCCACTGTAATTTACATATAGCTGCTGCGATATGTTGGTTGAAAGACAAGAGATTCAAAGTGAGACAGGAAGTTAATGTTTTTTCATTCAGAAATTGAAGTAATAATTGCAGAGGATATTGGATCAAGTTGAATAGGGGTGGTGGCATGCATGGTGGGGGCAGGTAAAAAGATTGACAGCTACAATTAGTAAGGCAAAAGAACATCCCAACTCTTTCTAAAAGGACATTTAGGGCCTTGGCCCTGCCCTCTCCACTCCTACAATTATCACTCCTTTCCTTGCCTTGCCTTGCCTTATCTCTTTGGATTGAACAGTCCAACAACCCACCTCTCATTGTTGCAAACCCACTGTCCTAAATCTCATCAGAACTATGACTCCACCAAAAAAAGATCTTTACTATTTCTTAACCTCATTCTCTATGTTCCTATGCACTGCCACACACTTTACTGAAAAATTTGTTAGTCGCTTACTATCACTAATTGACCACCACAATTTAAAGCTTCAACAGGTTTAAGGTTGCACCAGGATGTAAAGGATATGCCAAGCTTAAGTACTTACAACAAAATAAGTAATAACCTTTCCTACTGTAGAAATGGTTGGTATTCCAGCTAAAGCGTACCTGCCCAAATCTTTTGTTGACTTTATAAAATATATAGACCGGGACTTGGGTTTCTTTTAATTATACTCAAAATCAGCAAGTTTTTCAATGTCATGAATGCTTAATTTCCAACCTAGGTCCACCTCTGCATATGATCAAATAGAGCCAAACTAATATACTAATAAAGAAACTAAACCTCAGCAGCACCAGACAAATCTGTGTTTGGGCCCAATGCCTAAACAGCATCTTTGGGTATCAATAAAAGCGACCATTCATTAAAGCAAAGAAGTAGAAACGTAGAATTAAATGCTGGGGAAGTTCCAAAATTTGTAGTTTTATGGTATCTACAATGCTTTACAGAGTATTCGAATTTCATCAAATAACAAACTCCAGCTATTCATGATGGGCTACAGTGCTTTATTTTCTCCTACATGCAGCAGTTTTTTCTTTTCTTTGAAAGAAATGACCTATCACATAGTTAGAAAAGTTGCTTCTCTCATGGAGAAATTCCATTGAAAGTGGTATTAAAAACTCAATAACATCTTAAAGACTTGAACATTAAATGGTGTAACCTACCTGGGTCCTGGAGCCTCCCGTTTGGGTGGTAGATAAGACTAGAGCGACTTCCACTCCAATTTACAACAGCTCAAAACAGAGAAAGAACCGCAATGACTTGAAACTACGTACAAGGATGCAATTATAACAGCTACAAGTACTTGAAAGAAAAAAATATCTCCAAAGGGAAGATAATCCTGTACTTTAGAACGATGTTGATTCGGGAACTTGCTTTCACTGGGATTGGGGGGGGGGGGGGGCAGAAGAGTTATACTAGTGTATCTAAAATTTATAGATGGTTCATAAATGTCACCTCATAGTTAAGATCAGCTAGTATATCATGTAACAGGGGCTGCGAGATGTCAAATCGAATGAAAATTTTGTGCAGAAAAATAGGACATTGTTGTCTGGTTGAGAGATCATGGAACATGGCTTATAGGTAACCGCTTAATTCTTTTTGACCTCGAAATCTAGCAGCCTAGCTTGAACCAATGGCAATATAGGCTGAGGAGAAGTGATCGCAAAGTATCGGGCTTTTCTAGCTTTTTCTTTAGCCCAGACAAGAATGGCCGAACTCCGAAAGAAACCGCACAGATATCCGATTAAACTTAGGCCGAATGGCAACTTTCAGCCCGGATTTTTTGTTGAGACTTTAACACAACTATGGAAATTTTTAGAGTATATGAATATAATAATTTATTTGATCTTTTAACTTGATAAAAAAATTTATTTTAGTCTTTTATTTAATTTTTTTATTTAATTTTTAGACTTATGTTGCTTATCAATTTATTCCAAAATGAATAAAAAAATTAATTTGTTGACATGTATTATCACAAAAGTAATTAATTAATTTTTTTAAAATTAAAAAATTAATAAAAAATATACAAATTATTTTAAAAAATAAAAATATTAAAAATTATAAAAAAATTTAAAAATTTTTAAATTTTTAAAAGGTTAACGTGGCATACACCTGGGCTACCACCTAGGTGCCATGTCAGTAAAGTTAACGGATGTTAACTTTTCATCCATTTTGGGTGATTTAACAATTCAAGTTTAGAGGCTAAAAGAGATAAAAAATTAAATAGAGGGCTAAAATGATTTTTTTTTGTAAAGTTGGAGGACCAAATCAGTCATTATGATTTATGCCTATAAAATATAAGCATAATGTCAAATTTAGCCCTTAATGTTTACATATTTTATTAATTTGGTCTCTTTTTTTTCGGTCTAAATTTGGCGCAACGTTTTTAAAAAAAAGTTGAATTTGGCTATTAACCTTTCGAAAAGAGTTGAATTGTTGTTTTTTTAATGAAAATGCTAACTAAAATATTAAATCTATGAACTTGACAGCCAACATGGCAATCCACATGTGTTTCATACTAATTTTTTTAAAAATTTTAAATTATTTGTTGACGTGACTTATAAGTTAAATAATGTCATGTCAGCATGAAGTACATGTGGACTATCACATGAGTTGCCACGCCAATATCATTAAAAAATTAATGATTTAAGTAGGGTTTTCGTTAAAAAAACGAATTTACTTTTTTTAAAAGGTATTAATATCAAATTTAGCTAAAAAAAGTAATAACCAAATTGACAAAATATATAAATATTAAAAGCTCGGCGATATCTATCATCTAGAAATGGTATAATTTAAGATATGTGGTAGTAGATTGAAAAAAAAAACATATGTGGTAGTAGTTAATTTAGAATCGATGATAAGTGCAATAAGCTCTTCTCCAGGAATAATAATATATTTCCTTGGTCAATGATGCCAATTTTATTTGAAGATAAGGGAACTTTGGACGAGTTAATGCCTACCAACACCCCTCAATCGACAAACAAAACTGAGTTGAGTTGGCATGCTGTTTTTGACAATATGGCAATTGACTTCCCCCGTTGGAACGAGTTTACCGGAAACGCTTCATTGTCAACTTTGGAGGAGGAAGATAACAAGCAATCACCCCCTACTGCACCCTTTCACCCGTTGACTTTTCCCGCTTTGCGACTTGCAATAGGATTTAATCATTAAATGGTTATTTTTGTAATTGTGAGTTCAATGGTGTTCTTGTTTTTTTAAACTTTCCTGTTGAGGGTTTATTAATACTAAAGTTTACTACATTAGGCATTTTTTAATCTTTCATGCAGTGGAGATGCTTCTTCTCAATTAACTCCTCATAGCACTCGTTTATCCTACACGCTTTCTGCAAGTTGTTGGCTTTTCCCATGAAAAGAAAAATTCAAAGCGGCCCTTGGTTAATATTTAATACAACTAACATGAATGACCAAAACAGTTTCGTCAACCCTTAGGCCTTAGCCAAAGGAGGTTATTTCCTCCAACCCCTATAAATATATATAGCAGTAGTAGGAAGTCGTAAATTTTATATTTTCATACTAAAACGCAGGGTTTAGTTCAGTTCAGTTCAGGATACAGTAGTTTCATACTTGCATTCATGTCGATCTCTGGAATCCATGGCCTGCCTTTAGAGGTTACAGGTATGATGTATATGATTTACCTTGTTTCCCAATCGGCATTGCTATTAGCTTCTTATATTCTCATATCACTTTGCAGTTGTTGGATGTTACAACTTGGAAGACAAAGAATGGGTATCAAGGCAGGATCCTTATGTTTGTCTTGAATATGGGAGTGCCAGGAACCGAACCAAAACCTGCACAGGTAAATTAATCCGTCTCTCTTTGGTGTTCGGTTTGCTAATTAAGCATATGACAGCAAAGTCAACATTTTGCTCTGAGTAATAAAGGTCGTAAGTTAACGAATGTTGTTAGATGGAGGGAAGAACCCTACTTTCCAAGAGAAGTTCATTTTCACACTCATTGAAGGGCTAAGGGAGTTGAATGTGGCGGTTTGGAACAGCAACACTCTGGTTGCTGATGATCTTATTGGCACTGGAAGGTAAACCTCACTCTATACTGATTTAATTCAGACCTACTACAAAGTCCCTAAACTCTTAAACCAGTTATTGCGCACTTCACAGGATTCAACTCCACAAAGTTCTTTCCCAGGGTTTTGAAGATTGCACCTGGCCTCTTCAAAGCAAAACCGGCAGGTTAAATGGAAGCTTGTGTATAGGGTTTATAGCCATGGCAAATTTACATCTCTGATAGATTTCTTTTGGTACAGGCATTCAGGAGAAGTCAGACTCATAATGCACTACCCCAATGCCCAAGTAAGTTCCATATATATTTGAAAAATCCTATTGAATAATGCAAACACAAATATAAACCTGATCAAGTAACCATGGTTTTCAATTGTAGCAACCCCAAAAGTTCAAGACAAAAGGAGCTCCATCGTTTCCTGAATATGCACCATCAGCCCCCTTCACCCAGGTCTTACCATACAGTCATCCACCAGCAGCACTGTATCCGAGTACGATGCCATATGCAACCCCTCCATTGTCTTACAATTCATATCCTCCGCCTAGTACAGCAACGTATCCGCCATCTCCATACGCTGGTTATCCTCCACAGGCCCCTCCTGCGAGCTATCCTCCACAAGTATACCCACCTCCCCCTCAGCCTTCAACTTATTATCCACCAGGTACATTTTTGTTAGCTATAATACTTGCGCACTTTGTCTTTCTAAGCTGCTACGAATCCCTAAAAGTAAAAATATTTTCAAGAGCTTGAAACTTATCCCATTCTCATGTTTTTGTCTGTTGCTTTATCTGAATTCTTTTTTTATGGTTGCTTGCTGCAGCTTCGACTGCAATCTATCCTCCGCCGCCCTATTGAGCTCTTTTTTCACTAATGTCATGCAAAGCTGAGAGAAATCATTGCGTTGAGCCACAATGGCTTTGTAACTGTGCTGATTTCTGCGGAGAATTCCATTGCGTTGTATGAAAATAATTCCCCTTTTTTAAATCTGTATTTCCAAAAAATCTCTCGGTTGTTACTGAAAATTTGGTTTCTTTGAATTCACTGCTTGTCTGAAATTCCAGATAATAAGAAGCAGTTTTCTCAACTTGATGTTGAGCTTCCTGGTTTTTCTCCTACGTGAAGTTTGCTTATTGTTATTTTTGACAAACAAAGATTGTTGCCAAAACCATCTCTCCGTAGCTTACCATTCAGTTTTCTCAACTTGAAAAAGGGATTTTTTTTTTATTATTTTTTTTCTGTTTAAACCCGGCCTAATTTAAGAAATAAAAACTCAAACCCGACTTGATTAATTTATATTTATTTTTTTTAGATTAAAAATAATTTTTTAAAAAATATAATGCATTAAAAAACACTAAAATAAAATATTTTTAAAAAATAATTATATTAAAAATCACTACCATAAATATAATAAATATTTTATTATATTAAAATTTAAAAAATAAAATTTTAAATAATAAATTTAATTATTATCGAGTTAATAATTTAATATAAATATAATTCTATATTAAATAATAATTTTTGCAAAACGCAACACCGAGGGCTGCCCACGAGAGGTTGTAAATTGAAACTTCCAATTACAAAAATGTAATCATCACATTACCATCATTTACTAAAATTAGGCAAACAAAAGCAAAATAGAACTTCATTCCTACCTTTGATTTGGTTTGTTCAAAGTGAATATTCTTAAGTACTTGATTGGAAAAGCCCATGGATTGCAGCTTCACTATCAGAAAGAAGAAACATATATATATATATATATATATATATATAAATCTTCACTTATTAGAAGGATTAATGGCATTCTATAAGTTGGAAATCATTTATTAGTATAAATTAATTCATCTAAAATAGCATCCTTATATTAATATTTATTAAAATCATATATTTTTATAAGATCTAAATTATTAATAACATTTTTTGAATTTATTATAGAATAATCAATTTACATTATATAAATTCTTTAACTATTACATTTAATATTTTAAGTAAGCACTGTATTACATCACATTATGTCATAAAACGATTTAGATTTTTATTTCCGTCAAATTTTGCTAACGTCAACTATAATAATAATAATAACTCAAAAAATGTGAAGTATATATTAATTATTTTTTCAAGTATTTTAAATTTTAAATTTAATAACTTTTGTTTTATAATTTAATATTTAAATTAAAAAAATGAAGTGAATATTATATTAATTTTTAGTTTTTTTAAAGTATCTACTAGAGCAAGTCCGGTGATAATATTATATTAATTTTTAATTAAAACTTGAAAAATGAATAATTGAAAAAAAAATTAATTAATTATAAAAAGTGTATATTTAAAATTTAAAGTTAATATTATATTAACTTTAAATTAAACATGAAAATAAATAAAAAAAGATTTTAACGCCAAAAATAATAATTTTAATGAAATCATAATAATTGTTCAAAAAAGTAAAAAAGAAGAAGTGAAAATATATATTTTAAAACTTGAAAAAACAATAGATTTTAACCCCAGAAAAAAAAACGTTGAATATATTTATTGTTCAAATAATTTATTTTTTAAATTTTGGGAAAAAAAAAGTGAAGTGAAGTGAATATTATATTAAATTTTAATTAAAACTTGAAAAAAAAAGAGATAAAATATTGGAAAACAAACAAAAGATTTTAGTTAATTAATTATATCAAAAAAAATAAAATAATGTGAACATTCTATTAGTTTTAATTAAAACTTGAAAAAGAGAGAAGATTTTAATGTCAACAATAAAAAAAACTCAAAAAATGTGAAGTATATATTAATTACTTTTTCAAATAATTTAAATTTTAAATTTTGAAAAAAAAAGTTGAAGTGAAATGAATATTATATTAAATTTAATTAAAACATGAAAATAACAAAAATTAACGTCTACAATAATAATTTTCATGAAATCATACAACCAATAAAATTATTTGATAATTTAATTTAATAAAAATAAAAGTAATTACATATTTAATAATTATTTCAAAAAATTATCAAGTGTGTATATGTCATTTATTATTTATAATTTTGAAGTTAATATTTTTATAGATAAATTATATAAAAATAATAAATTTACATGACATCATTATACACATGTTAATATGTTCACAACAAAACATTTTAAAAAATAACACAGATCAACTTAACGAATATTTAAATTAAAACTAAATTCTCGAAATTTGATAAATACATATATTAAAATAAATCCCAAGTTAAAATATACCATTAAGTTATTGTATATTTTAAATTTTAAATTTTAATTCTTATACTTTTATTTTTAAGAATTTAGATGCTTTACTTTTTATATTTCAAAATTTAAGTATTATTAATATTGATAAATTTGTTGGTGTGAGATTTTAAAATTAAAAAAAAAAAAAAACTCACTTGATAATCATCTGAAAAAGTAGAGGGACTAGGATTAAATTCCAAATTTTGGAAGAGTACAGGGACTATGGCACATTTTAACAAAATCCAATTAGGGATTGAATCTGAAACTTATACATAGTACAGTGAGTAGTAGAAGAATTTAACCTTTTATTTTCCTACTAATGAAAGGAAAAGCAAACATTGGATTTCGCACTAGATACCTACTCTATTTCCGTATTGATTAATTAAGGCGGCCTTCATTAAACTCAAAGAAGAAACAGAGAGGCTGAAAAAGCATAGCGAAGGAGAGAAGCAAAAACAAAAAGAAATGGATTACCTAGGAATTGATCTTAGCTGCGCCATTGGATCTCTAAAAGATGGCAATTTCCCTCCCAAGGACTGTTTGTTGCCTCTCATCTCCAAGCTCCTCGGCTACGCCATCGTCGCCGCTTCCACCACCGTCAAACTCCCTCAGGTCTCTTTCTCTTTTTCCCTTCCTTTCTTTACCTTACTCTTCTTTAATCTGATTGCCGGCTTGGGTTTTTCCCTTTCTTTTCAAAGATCAATTTTTTAGTTAAACTTTCCGAGGATTTTTTTATTGCTAAAAATTTATTGAGATCGTTTAGTTTTCATGTAAAGCAGTGATCTTGTATGTAGGAATGAGATCAATAAACCAATCTTATGTGCTTTCTGCACAGAGATCAGTTACTGTCTTTGCTTATAAAGCGTTGCTTGATCTTTTCAACTTGTAATAATGCTCTTATGGTTGTAACTGTTGCAGATATTGAAAATTGTGAACCATAAAAGTGTTAGAGGGCTTAGTCTTATAGCCTTTGAGCTTGAAGTAGTTGGTTATACCATTGCTTTGGCGTATTGCCTTCACAACGGACTACCCTTTTCAGCTTATGGGGAATTGGTATTTCTTTTGATCCAAGGTAAATCTAGCCTCTCTTTTTTTTTCTGTTGTTGTTACTGTGAACTTTGCTTGCGAGTAGAAGAATTTAAATATTCATGGCGATCTCTTTAAAAAGATAATGGGAACTGGAGTCATGTTTCTTATTGACTGTTAGCTTTGGATGATACCATTGGTGCATGCTAATGAAAACATGATTTGATTTGATTTGTTTTGTGTAACATGCATGTTAATTTCTTGCTGTCACAAACTAGTTTCATGTTGCCTTACTCCCATTTTTCCCTGCTGCTTTGTGTCTTGTGGTACATGTGCATGCTTGTGGATAAATTAGAAGTAGAATTTGAGAAATTAATATACCATGCGTACATTATAATTGAAACCAATCCGTATATTTCCCGAACTTGTTAAGCATTCTATTTCAAAGATATGGTAGCAAACTTCATATCTTCACATCATAACAAGCATTTTTTTTTTTGGGTTTGTTTGGGTTTTTTGACCTTCATGCATCCTTTTATATTCGGTAATGCCAATATTGCATCTTGAAAATGTTTGATCTGATTTTTCTTCTGTTACAGCCCTAATCTTAGTTGCTGTTATTTACTACTATTCAAAACCCGTGGGCATCATGACCTGGATCAGGGCACTGCTGTATCCTGCTTGTTTCTCTGTTAAATTTTCCTTTTTCCTTCTTCTTTTTTTTTTTTTTTATCTGCAGGAAATATGTATGTTCTCTTAACATGATGGTATTTCAGATATTTTGCTGTAGCACCAACAATCTTAGCTGGCCAAATTGATCCTATTCTTTTTGAAGCTCTATATGTGAGTAGCATCTTTAACAGTCCATATTGTATCTTGAAAACATTGTTGAACATGTAGCGTCTTGTGTTCTTTTTTGTCCTTTACCTTGTTTCTGTCATCAACTTATGGTTATGGGTATACTATTATTAGCTCATATTCATCTTTTAATATTTAGATTTTAGAAGCTTTAGTATGGCTTTGCAAGGCTAACACTAATAATGTGGACATGACCTGCTACAGGCATCCCAGCATGCAATATTTTTCTTTGCCAGGGTGCCACAAATATGGAAGAACTTTTCTGTAAGTATAACTTGAATTCCATATTGGATTTTTTATCCCGCTCTTGAACTGTACAAATTTTTCCATAAATTTCCGTATCAATTAGGCAGAAGGAATCTGTAAACCTTTATCTGATATATATTTTACAACCATCACTTGATATGCATAAGGCTTTGATTCTTGTCATTCCCGTTTTTGCATTTGCATGCTTGTCTGCTCATCATGGGGCTCAGGGTTGGTATGAAAGATGGAAATGAGTGAGGATGAAAATTTTGTTAATCAAATGGATAAGATTCAGTTACATTCTTATTTTGTAGCTTAGCCATTAGATTAACAAATTCTCCATCCTCATTCCTTACCATCCTTCATATTGTGCAAAACCTAAATGCTGTAACAGTTATAACCTGTAAAAAGTAGTTGCTTGTTTTTGCTCAAAGTGATCTACTGTTTTCATTTTGAAAACATAGTGTGTAGGATGATGGGAAATCATCTATAACAGTTCCTGTTGCACAGTTGCATCACGCTAATTTGTGTCAGTTTCCACAACACTTCAGCTTACTTTCTTATTCATATCCCTCAGCTGTAACTTTGTTCTACTTTTAAGCAATCTGTATATCCTTTTAGCTAATTCTTTAGTTTTGTTAATGAATTATTGTTTGAGCAGAACAAAAGCACTGGGGAGCTCAGTTTCTTAACATGCTTAATGAATGTTGCTGGCTCGCTTGGTAAGTACATATTGTTCTCAGAGGTAGTGTTTTTGTAACCAATGGCAAGGCAGAAGCAAAGCTCATTCGATGTGTTTCTGTTGCAGTGAGAGTATTTACCAGCCTCCAGGAAAAAGCACCAGCAATGGGTATCCTTTTTCTATTATACTCGCATATTCTTGAAAGATTTTTATACACTTAATTAAAACATTTCCATGATTTCTTGTTTCTTCTATTCTCCATTCTCCTTTGGTTAAATCAGTTATCGGTTATTAGATTTCATAACTGAACTGACTGACTTAGCATATATTATATTTTAATTATTTTAAATGTATTAATAATATAAAATATAATTTTAAAAGGAATTTTAAAAAATAAATCAGTTAGGTCGGTTAAGTATAGAAACCCGACCAACTTAACTGTAGGTCATTTTAGTCTTCTGTTTTTGGGGGGCATGTGGACTCATCAGTAGACATGGTATGTTATGAAAAACTGCATGACACCGTTGGTTTGATGCATTTGATGCCCTTGACTCCCTTGAAGTTCTTTTGGGCTCTGTACTTGGTATTGCAACAAATGGCGCAGTCCTGAGTCAAATTATTCTCTACTGGAATTCACAAGTGCCGAAGGAGAAGAAAGCAGAGTAAATTGATACCATGTCAGAGTCAGAAGTAGGAGGAGGTTAAGATTGGTGCAATCGGTGATCATCGGATGTATGTATTACCAAGCAAATATCATCAACTTATAGTTGACACTATGAATTGGCAAATCTTGTAGATGATTCATTTTAGATAATAGTAAATGGGATTCTTCTACTTTTATGTGCTTTCTGTAGGAGTTGATATGAATCATGCTGCATTTGCCTGTTGGTTAGTATTATTTTCATTTTATGTTGAATATCTGAGATCATCTATCACCATCCATTTGTTTTTAATTACTCTCTCTAACCATATTTTATATTCCTTGAATAATACATAAATGAATTTCATGGTAAAGTAATAGAGTGGAGAAGTATTTGAAGCGTGAATTCTATGCCTAGATAAGTGTTCACCAAGTGTTTGGAACGGTCAAATGGGCTTTCAAACAAAGTTCCAACTGTTGATTCTCTTTTAAACACCCAGCACCTTCCCCAGGAGCCAAATGATCATCTAATAGATACTGTTAACACCTTATTATATTTGAGAGGTGATCAACCAATGAATCAGTGGGCCTCTGATTTAACATATTCTCACTTGGCAAGTTCAATACAACACATACGAGTTGATAAATCTCTGCAATATGGAATTCATACACAGCCAAAACCAGAAATTGCAAAAGTTTTCAAAAACATAATATGTGAAGTCAATATGCATAAAAAGAATCGGAAACTAAACAAATACACCGATCTAACAAATGTATTAGGGTGCTGTCGTCAAAAGAATACATAGGAAAAAAAGAACATCACTTCTGAAGATGAAGATTCAAATCAACAGCACAAATCATTGAATTTAAATTTCTTCCAACATTGGATCCCATACTACAAACGCAAAAGAATGTAAACAGTTCGATACGCCTCCTCCTCCAATCCAAATTAACTCTGAGAACTGCCATTACTGTTTCCAAACCTTCTCAGAGTACAAGCCACTAAACTCATCCCACTCAAAAGCCCCAACAACTTATGCGATGTGGATCGACCAGTGCTGCTGGAAGCAATACTAGGTGCACCAATTTGACTGGCTACCATTGGAGGAAATTCGACTCCATTATCTTGTGTACCACCACCATCACTGGCACTTGCATCCAACTGTTCCCCTGTATCCAAATTAATTACGAGTGATCCTCTATTCGTTCTTAAC
The DNA here is from genome assembly GCA_025698515.1 of Gossypium sturtianum. Classification (NCBI taxonomy): domain Eukaryota; kingdom Viridiplantae; phylum Streptophyta; class Magnoliopsida; order Malvales; family Malvaceae; genus Gossypium; species Gossypium sturtianum. Next base: position 148,690,714 of record CM046955.1, on the reverse strand, counting down.
CATTCCACCCCCTCCCAAGTTACTCCTCTACATTTCTTCACCTTCACTTTAACCAAATTCGGGCAACCACTAGCTAGGGCTTCCATTCCATGGTCTGATACAGGGCAACTCTTAATACAAAGCTTCTTTAAAGCTATGCATTTCAAAGCAATACAAGATATCTCTGCATCACCAACTGTATCACTACCGCATAAAGCTAACCGTTCTAGATTCTGACAATTCGAAGCTAACATCTCCAAACTTATTTTCGTCGGATTAACACCAATAAGAACTAGTTCTTGTAAATTAAGGCAAGATTTCGCGACAGCAATTAATCCTTGGTCACCTATTCGATTGGCCTTCCATCCATCAATGTGAAGCTTCCTCAACAATCTACATTTCACAGCAACAGATCCAAGTCCGACGTTCGTACACTCTGGAGTCTTAACGAGGTGAAGAATTTCTAGGTTTAAACAATTGGAAATTGCCGTGAGACCTATGTCGCTTACTTGGATACGTTCCATGTGAATTTCTACTATACCCGTGACCCGATCCACTATAAGAGGAAAAAGCTTATCCCAATCACCAGAGCACCTAAAAAGTTGTAAGGATCTCAGATTCTTAGCACCAACAATAAGCGGACCAAAGCACTGTCCATTGTAAAGCTCTTTTAAGCAAATTGATTTCAAAGATGCCGCCGCCACCCCTGGTCCTATCGGCTCAGCTGCAGCTCCGTCGGTGATGCCACGAAGTCGTTTCACGGAGAGTTCCTCGAGAGCTGGACAGTGGTCGAGCACGGCATTCATGCCTTTAGCTCCGAAAGTGCAAGATCCACACGAGAGTTTCTTTAGACTCTTGCAGTTTTTAGCGAACGCCAACATCCCTGCATCGGTTAAGTCACGACATGCTCGGAGCTTAAGACGAGTCAAGTTCCTGCAGTGCTCCGAGATTTGAGCAAGCGCTTCGTCGCCAATGCTAACAGATCTACGGTCGCATTTCAGGGCCAGTTTCGTGACAGCATCGAAGCGAGAGAAGATGGAAGGAATGAGAGGGTGCAGATCTGATTGGGCGTTGAGGGAGAGTCGGTGACGGCTCTGTCCTTCAATCCTCAACCACCGCCGGCAAACAAGAGAACACCGTTTCCGGTCACCAGGAGTAAGAGACTGGAAAATGCAAGCCAAACACTCGTCGGGTAGAACCGAGATGATATCCGATAACCCATCAATGATATTTCGTTCAACCTCTTCCGCTTCCTCAGCCTGCATCTGACCGATCAGAGCCGTTGATTTCGACTTTGAACGTTGGCTACGGTTACAATCCCGACGGCTCGTGAGTTTGGCCGTCGAAACTGATTGGCCCATCAACAATAACAACTTTTTTTTTTTTTATGAAAATCAACAACAACAACAATTAAGTAAACCCTAAAGAAGCAAAAGATTAAGAGACAGGCGGAGGGTTAGTATCCTAGGAGAAACCGTAGAGAACTAAGGACCATGTTTCAGGCTCTGCATCTGTTTTGTTCTCCTTGGAAACGACCAGACCAACGGACTTCAAAATGGGATTTCATTTGGCTTTTTGTGTGAACTTTGGCTGGCCTTGTCTTTCGTTTTGAACAAAAAAGCCCTTCCTATCCTATTCCTACCCTCCACTCTTAAGTTTCTATACGCCTTTCCCATCCGCATAATAAATACTTTTCTTGAGCCCCACCCCTGATTTTCGGGTCAAACAAAATCAAAAGGTGATCAACGGTTGAAAACAAGTTGTAAGGGTGAGGTTGGGCACGGGTGATGCTTCCTTTTACACCTAAATTAATCGCCTTACTCTTAAAAACAATTGAGCACAAATCTTAGTGAAGAGAAAATAATATTATCCCAAATCAGATATTTTAAAATAATAATCTAAAACCACGACACAAGTGACACCCAACTTGTGTTTTCCTTTGAACCACCATGCTCCTCTTATTCATTATTCACCTCCCAATTACTTGAAGTTATTCAATTTTAATTATGTTAGGATTTTAATACGTAAAGATTTCACGAATCTTCAAAAGCTTCTATTAATCTTCTTCACGTGTACTTGATTTTGTTCACGTTCAAAGATACATCCATATTATTATCAACTATTCATTTATTTTTTGTCTAATTTTAATCCTGAATACATCTTGTTTTGTTAAAACAAATTGAGGAAATTTAGAAACTGATAAATACCATCTTCGAGTTAAAGCCGACACATGGCCTTGCCCAAACTTCAAATGCAATTAAATATTTTCTCCGCTCAACTTGGTCATCTCTTAATATTTTGCATTTTAGACACTCTATTTTTACCTTTTTTTTCACTTTAGTCATCCTTTAACAATAGCTGACTCATCATATTTATACTTTTATTTTGGTCACTTGACCTCTAGATTGCTTTCATTTTGGTCACCCATTTCTTAAGTATTGATTTGACTTAAAAAGAATAATAATTAAAGTGAAAATGGAGAAATTAAAATAATGTATTAAAAATTTATCATTTTGTACTTGTTTATCCTTTTTTCAATATTAAAATTTTAAATATCAATACATCCAAATCAATTAAATAAATTTTTGAATTCCGAGTCCTTTATAATGTCAATTGATTTGTTACTATAATATTAAAATTAATTAATTTAATCTCCTAATTTTAATTTTATATTATGTTTTCAAATTATCCTTAACCAAATCAATGTCAAATAACCCATGTTTAATAATTGTCTATAAAACTTATATTTCTTTTGATTATATAATCTTGAACCTTCCATACTAAGCTGAAAGTAAATAAATTATACTTACAATTAATTAAATTAATTACTTGTTCTTTTTTTGGGCAAATATTTTTTCTTTACTTTTAGCTTAGCATAGAAAATTCCATATCATATAATTAAAAAAATTTTGAGTTTCGTACACAATTATTAAAGATGAGTTATTTGATTTGGCTTTAATTTCGAAACATAAAATAAAATTTTAAATTTTAGAAGGAGTTTAAATTAATTAATTTCAATATTATAGTAAAAATCGACTAACACAACAAATGAATAAAAATTTCAACAATTTATTTAATTGATTTTAATATTTTGAAATTACAAAATTTTCTTTTGAAGCACCCTAAAATATCAAGTCTGCCCTCAACATGTATCTTATGGGCCATTAGGAGATAAAAGCCTCCAACCCAAAGAGTTAGTTCCATAAAAATGCTGTTTTCGCAAGTTTTTTCCACGCTAACATGTTGGGGAGCAAGCGAAAACATCCCATTAGCTAACGCTGAAGTAGAACATGGAGAACCCACACCCAACATTAGCAGAACTCCACCGAGGTCATTGTTAGAGGCCAAACAATTAGGAGGATATGAATGCTTCGTCGTAGTATTGAGCCATCGAGGGACTGAACAGTCTCAACTCTTGGCGGGCAGAGCGTGGAAGTCCAATCTATTTTTTAGATGTAAGTAGGCATGGATATAGATGGATTGTAGGTAGGTTTAGAGTAATTTACAGACACACGAAAAACAATCAGGAATACTTCCATGTTAGAGTTATGAATCTTTTGGGCTAAGAGCTTTTTAGAGTTCTAAAAACATAATAATAGTAAAGATGAGACTTGTTAATCATTTTATATTTTTTTTATATTTGATCATTCTCTTAATTGTTTTTTTATTTTTTGATTGCTAATTATGAGTTGTTTTTTATATAAAAGTGTCAGGATCACCTTTGCAAGACTCTACGTTTGTTGGTTAAAGTGACTTTGTTTAGCATGGTTGTGTCTAAAAATTATGCAATTGTTATTTTGTCATTTATTTTACCTGTTTGTAATATTTATCTTAAAGCGTTAAGTGTAGTTTTACAATAAGTAATTATTGAATTTGGATCTTTTGGGCAATTTGTTCTTTAGGCTTTGTTGTCTATTTCCTGGATTGGGGTGACACAAAAAGTTTCTACTTTGATAAATTTTTATTTTAAAAATTACAATTATTTTTATGTATTTTTTTTATAATTTTTAATATTTTAAGAAAGGGATTGCATTTTTATGATTTTTTTTTTTTTGAATTGGCTATTTTTAGATTTTAATTTTTTTTTCCATGTAACATTGTCTGATCAGTAACAATAATTTTTTAAATCAAAATGCTAGATAGATATGAAGTAGACAAAATGATAATCCTAAGGTTAAAGTCACCAAAAAGTTATTGATGTATAAAAAATATAGTTAGAATATTACTTAGAAAAATATATCAAATTTTCCAAGAATTTGATTTATGTTATAAATATTATTTTATTATGGATGTCCATAACTCTCAAAGTTGTAACTTCCATTGTAGCAACCCCCAATGGAATTATGAGGGTTTTATATAGTAATTAAACCTCTACTTATTCTTTGTAACTTAAGGGATTGTATTATGTTAGAAGGTCTATAAATAGAGGCATGTACAAGGCTTGTAGAGATGCACAATAAATGAAATAAAAAGTTCTCTTGTTTATTTTCTATTCTATTACTTCTTTGTATTGATATTTTCTCTTTAGTTTGTTCTTTCCTTTCATTATTTCATAACACGTTATCAGCACGAGCTTCTACGAGTTCATAGTGAAGTTCACGTCATTTCGACTTTATATAATTTGCCCTTATAACTCCCGTTAAACTATATACGGTATACGTATTTTTATAATTTTTTTATTTTATTTTCTAGATGAAATATTTGCTTTGGGTAACATTTGCACATTTATTTTTATAACTAAAATCTAATAATGATAATTATATATACATATTTTTTTTAAAGAAATTTCAGTTAATGTAATTTGTGTTAAGTTATTATTATGACTATTCCTCTCTATGCCAATATTTGACATACATATTATTATTTAGCAAATTTGGTATATATAATTAAATTATTTTACGATTGAGAATACTTATTATTTTACTAATATATTTTTTTTATTTTGATTCAAGTGATTATAATGTCAAATCTTGCCAAACTTGAATTTGCGGCCTTAGACATCTCAGGCAAGAATTATTTGTCATGTGTAGATGCTGAAATTCACCTAGATGCTAAAGGTCTAGGAAATACTATATTAGAAGATAAAGAAGCATCTAATCAAGACAAGGCAAAAGCATGATTTTCATCCGTCATCATCTGCATGAAGGATTAAAAGTGGAATATCTCATTGTGAAAGACTCTTTTGAGTTGTGAAAAATTTGAAAGGACGATTTGACCATTAGAAAACGGTGATACTCCCTAAAGCTCGTTATGATTGGATGCATTTATGGTTGCAAGATTTTAAGACTGTAAGTGAATACAATTCAGAACATTTCAAAATTAGTTCTCAACTAAAATTATGTGGAGAAAACATAACTGATGAGGATTTGTTAGAGAAAACATTTTCAACCTTTCATGCTACTAATGTACTCCTGCAGCAGCAATATCGTGAAAAAGGTTTTAAAAGGTATTCTGAATTGATTTCATGCCTTTTGGTGGCTGAACAAAATAATGAGCTGTTGATGAAAAATCATGAAATTTGTCCCACTAGTTCTGCACCATTCCCTGAAGTGAATGTAGCAGTACACAATAATTATGAAAATAGAAAACATAGAGGTCGCGGCCGTAGTCGTGGACGTAGTGGAGGACGTGGTTGAGGACGTATTAGTAATCATTATCATGGTGGTCATAACAATAATAATTCTAACCACCAGAAAAAGAATAAAAATGAAAGACAAGAAAGAAGTGGTCAAAATAATCCTTCAAAGACTGTTGAGAATGTAACAGTCCAGTTTATACCCTAGTCGGAACAGTGGTTTCGGGACCACAAATCCGAGCCCGTATAATATTTTAATATTATATTCTGTGCCGTTGATATGTGACTAAGTATGTGGTAAATTTCCGTGAGCTAATTTGTCTGTCTGTGTGTTTAATTTGAGCAAAGGATTGATTTGCATTAAATGTGAAAGTTGTATGTTATTTGTTAAAATACCAATGTGTTGTGGCTTTGTAAAGGTGGAGGCCTTGTATGGCAATTAAGTCATTATTGAGATAGTGGATGGTAGAATGTCATAATAACCTTGGTATTAATTTGTCTTATTTGTTTAATGGATGGTCAATCTAGTAATTGAATTATTAGCATAAATTGGTAAAAGAAACAATTGAAAGATGATAGTTATCATCTTATTTGAACCGAAACAAGCAAGAAAAGAAAGGAAAGAAATATAGCTAGGGTATTCGGCCTTTCTATTGCAAATTAAGGTATGGTTTTGAGTTGGATTTTGATGATTTTTATGTTTTTAAGATTGTTGCTTAGTTTACTATCAAGCACATGTCTCAATTTGATGAATTGATGTTGTTCATGAGAAATGTCATTGATGTTATGTTGAGCTTTGTGATGATTTATGGTGTTAAATGGAAGATTTGAGCTAGATGAACATATTTTGTTCTTGAATTTTTGATGAATTTAGCTAACTAGGACTAAATTGAGAAAATAGTAATTTGAAGGACTAAATTGCAAATTTAGTGGAAAATATGGGCTTGTATGTTATATATATGCATTCGGCTAAGCATGTGTATGTAATGATTTTGTGAATTTGATGTTTTGAGAAAAATAGACTAAATTGATAAATTATGCAAATGTGAGGGTTAAATTGCAAATAGCCCTAATTGTGTGTCCTTGGACTGAATTGAATGAGTTAGTGAATAAAAGAGTTAATTCTGAATATGTATAGATCAAGAACCGAGGAAAACGGACTTAGATCGCGGGAAAGCGAAAGTAATCGAGTAGCCGTTTCCATTTTCGATAAATTGAATCCGAGGTAAGTCATATTACAAATAAGTGTAATCGTATTGAGTTGAGCATATTCATATGCTTGTAGTTGAAAATGAATGCTTATGAAATGTTATGCAAATGAATTACGAGATAAGATCGATTGGCGACAATGTCAGAAAAGTCTCGTCACGAACACAGGAATACATAGGTACCTATTCTGTTTATCATGTAAGACCACGTCTGGGACGTCGGCATTGATTTGAGATTTTGTGTAAGACCACGTCTGGGACGTTGGCATCGATATTATCTGTACGAATAAGACCACGTCTGGGACGTTAGCATCGATATTATCTTTACGTGCAAGACCATGTCTGGGACATCGGCATCATTTTGATTCGTGTAAGACCCTGTCTGGGACAGTGGCATCGATATTTGAATGCATGTAAGACCTCATCTGGGACGTTGGCATTGTACAACTATTTCGAGCTTTCTGAGTATCCTATTAGGTTCTTATCGGTTCAACGGGCAAGTCTGTGATACGAATGGGTAAGTGAACGGTATATCCGTTTCAGGTACGTTGATTTATACACGAAGTGTGTATATAAGGTAAGTACCTATGTGATCTTACTATGATGATTATGTATATTGGAATAACATTATGATATATGAAAGTGAGCATGAATGAGCTATGTTTATATAAGACTTTTAAATTGATGAATGTGACAAATATGACCAAGTACATGGATCAAAGCATATATGTGATAGTTTGTTAAGTCATTAAGAAGTGCCAATGTACCTATGTATATATATGCCTTTCATACTAAGTTTGTTTGTATTATGACTTACTAAGCTTTTGGAAAGCTTACTCTGTGTGTGTGTTTTCTCTGTTTTATAGGTCGTCAAAGCTACTGAAGGCTCGGGACCGTCAATGATCGTCATCACACTACTAAACTCATTTTGGTACACTTTGGATATGTATATAGCTAGATATGGCATGTATAGGCTAGTATTTGATATGAGTTTGTTATTTGAACTTAGCCATGTGATTTGGCTAGTTATGAGTTGAGAATTTGCTTGAATGTATGTGATATATGAAGTATGTTTTTGGCATGGTTAGTTGATGCATGAAATGGTCAAGTTTTGATTAAGCAAAGGAATGAATTATGCTTGTGATGAGATGAGTTTTAGCCTTGTAATTTGGATAGTTATTTTGGTATGATTTTGGTTGTCAAATAGGCATGAGATGTCTTGATGATTTTACTAGTAGGTATGACCCTTTGGGTGACATTTTGGCCTTACAAATTACCTATAATGTCACACGGTTGTGGCACACGGGCGTGCCTAGTGACCGTGGGGCTAAGTCAGTAGCTAGCTTAGGAGCACACGGCCAAGACACACGGGCGTGTCTGGTAGCCGTGTGAGAAAGTCAGTATATGGCCTAAGAGTACACGGCCTTAGCACACGGGTGCTGGGTGGCCGTGGGTGTAAAGTCAGATTCGACCACGGCCGAGGCACGCGGGTGTGCTTGGTGGCCGTGGATGTGAAGCCAGATTCGACCACGGCCAAGGTACACGGGCGTGGTTGGTGGACGTAGAGCATAGTCAGTTTCGACCACGGGGAGGACACACGGGGGTGTCCAGCAGCCGTGGGAGGCACACGGCTTGCCTACACGGGCATGTAACCCCTGTATCTTCAAAAAGTTTTAAATTTTTGAGAATGTTTGTATGTGTTTCGGTTTAGTCCCGACCCTGTTTCTAAGCAGGCTTAAGGTCTCGATGACCTACTTAAGGGACACTATGATTGAAATAGATGAACGGTTGTATGAAATTTTTCTGTAAATGTTTCCGATCTGTCCGGTAATGCCTTTAACCCTAGTCCGACGACGGACACGGGTTAGGGGTGTTATATTTGGTTGGTATCAGAGCTACGATTTAGTCGATTCTTGGACTAACGTAGCGTGTCAGAGTCTAGCTATACATGCCATATTTCTGAATTGTGATAGTGTGATGAATCACGGCGTATAAATGTGATTTACGTATAGTAATGGATCCCGAAAGAGCCGTGGCGGCGGCGTAAAAAGTAATGCACTGCTTCCTCGCGCGAGGACAGAGAGCCTTCGATCCGAGACCGACTACTAGCGGTCGAGGGAAGAAGCTAAACAAGCTTTCTTCCGGATGATGAGTGAATGGTTCACTCAATTCGTAAAAATAACCCATTGTTTCACAACCCTCGCCCCGGTTAATCCCCTCAAACCTCGGTTGTGCCTCCGGTGATGGATATAAATCATTGAACAAGCCTCCGTTTGACAAAATATGTAAGTATGAAATTTGAAGAGTTCCAGGCTACTAATGATGATGATGCCGAGAAGGCAGAGTTTTGGTTAGAAAACACGGTCCGGGTATTCGATGAGATGTCTTTAACTCCGGAAGAATACATAAAATGTGTTTTATCTTTGCTTCGAGATGCGACTTATCAGTGGTGAAAAACTCTGATATCTGTTATTCCGATAGAACGGGTGACATAGGATTTCTTTCATATCGAATTCCGGAAGAAATATATCAGTGAGAGATTCGTTGATCAGAAACGAAAGAAATTTCTGGAATTGAAACAAGTTCGTATGTCTGTTACGGAATATGAACGAGAGTTTGTCAGACTGAGTCAGTATGCTCGAGAATGTATATCATCTGAAGTAATAATGTGTAAAAGATTCGAAGATGGTCTTAATGAAGATATTCGCCTGTTAGTCGAGATATTAGAAATAAAAGAGTTCGTTGTACTCGTTGATCGAGCGTGCAAAGCTGAAACACTCGGGAAAGATAAAAAGAAAGCCGAGTCTGAAGTTAGAGATATGAGAAAGAGATTTCAGAATAGATCGTTTCAGTCCACTTCAAAGAAATTTAGAGATGATCAAAGCCGTTTGAGAGGTAATATGGGATATTCAAATAGAAATCGAGATAGATCACAAATGAGTTTCAAAGCTCCAAAGAAACCGGTGGCAAGTGTTGGGAATGTATGATCCAGAAACCAGTGTAAGTATTGTGGGAAAAGACATCCAGGGAAGTCTGTAGAATGAATGTGATGAGCTTGTTTGAGATGTGGATCACATGATCATTTTATCCGTGATTGCCCGAGTCTGTCGAGCCCGAGAATGTTCAAAATCGAGATCGATAATGCACTGTGAGAGGTAGACCTTCGAAGAATGTAAGGAATGTCGGTGGTAGTCGAGAGAACTATGAGAGAGGCTATTGCGAGATCCGAAGCTAGAGCACTGCGAGGCGTATGCTATTCGAGCTCGTGAGGAAACTTCTTCACCGGATGTTATACGGGTACTTTTACACTTTATGATACTTACGTGATTGCATTAGTAGACCTTGGTTCTACGATTCGTATATATGCATGAATTTAGTGTTCGATAAGACTTTGCTGTAGAGTCTCATCGAGTTTGTTATAAAAGTATCGAACCCCTTAGGTAAAAGTGTCTGGTTGACAAAGTATGCAAGAAGCGTCCATTAATGTTTGAGATATTTGTTTCCTCTTTGATTTGATGCTTTTTCCATTTGATGAGTTTGATATCATTACAGGTATGGGTGGTTGTTTTAGTATGATGCTATTGTGAAATGAAAAGAAAGACTATTGATTTGAGATGTCTGAATGATGAAACTGTTCGGATTGAATGTAATTATTTGAATGGTTTGCCTGCTGTGATATCTGTTTTGAAAGCTCAAAGTTATGTGAAAAAAAGTTATGAGGCATATTTTGCCTATGTGATTGATTCGAAAGTGTCTGAGAAGAAAGTCGAATCAGTACCTATGTCTGTGAGTTTTCTGATGTATTCCTTGAAGAGTTACCGGGTTTGCCTCTGATACATGAAGTTGAGTTTGGTATTGAGTTGTTACCTGGTACTACACCTATATCGATAGCTCCGTATAGAATGGCACCAACAGAGTTGAAAGAGTTAAAGTTACAGTTGCAAGAATTGACCGATAGAGGGTTTACTAGACCGAGTTTCTCGCCTTGGGGTGCTCATGTTCTGTTTGTGAAAAATAAAGATGGCACGATGAAAATGTGCATCGATTATCATCAGTTGAATAAAGTGACCATAAAGAACAAATATTCGTTGCCCAGGATTGACGATTTATTTGATCAGTTAAAAGGAGCTACTGTGTTTTTGAAGATAGATCTGAGATCGGGTTATTATTAGTTACGAGTAAAAGATTTGGATATACAGAAAACTGCTTTCAGAACGAGGTACGGGCATTACGAGTTTTTAATTATGCCATTTGGACTAACCAATGCTCCTGCTATTTTTATGGATTTGATGAATAGAATTTTTAGACTGTATCTAGATCGATTTGTTGTTGTATTCATTGATGACATTCTAATTTATTCACGTGATGAAACTGAACATGTTGAGCATAATCGTATTACAAACTCTGAAAGAAAAGAAATTGTATGCGAAATTCAGTAAATGTGAATTCTGGTTACATGAGGTTAGTTTTCTGGGGCATATTGTGTCAGCTTCTGGGATTCGAGTTGATCCGAGTAAGATTTCTGCTATTCTAGATTGGAAACCTCCAAGAAATGTATCTGAAGTCCGTAGCTTTTTGGGGCTAGCTGGTTATTATCGTCAATTTTTGAAAGGGTTTTCAGTGATAGCTACTTCGTTGACTAGATTGCTTCAAAAAGATATAAGGTTTGAATGGTCCGATAAATGTCAGAAAAGTTTTGATCAGTTGAAAACTCTGTTAACTGAAGCTCCAATTTTGGTACAGCCGGAATCAGACAAAGAATTTGTTATATACAGTGATGCTTCGTTGAATGGTTTGGGATGTGTATTGATGCAGGAAGGTAAAGTAATAGCTTATGCCTCGAGACAACTTAAGTCACATGAGAAGAACTATCCGACGCATGATCTCGAGCTAGCTGCGATTGTATTTGCACTTAAGATCTGGCGTCATTATCTGTTCGGTAAGAAATGTCACGTATTTTCAGATCATAAAAGTCTGAAATATCTGATGACTCAGAAATATTTAAACCTGCGTCAAAGAAGATGGCTAGAACTGTTAAAAGATTATGAACTTATGATAGATTATCATCCGGGTAAAGCAAGCGTTGTTGCTGATGCATTGAGTAGAAAATCATTGTTTGCACTATGTGCTTTGAATGCTCAGTTAGATATATCTGATGATAGCTCTGTGATAGCTGAATTAAAAGCGAAACCATTGTTTATACAATAAATATGTGATGCTCAGAAATCTGATAATGAGTTATTAGCAAAACGAGCTCAGTGTGATTCGAATTATGAATCTAAATTTTGAGTGGTTAATGATTGTTTGAGATTTCGAGATCGTATCTGTGTTCTGAAAAATCTGGAATTGATTCAGTTGATTTTGAGTGAAGCACATAATAGTCATCTATCTGTTCATCCGGAGAGTACTAAAATGTACCATGATTTGGCGACACTATTGATGGTCCGTATGAAGCGTGATATTTCGACTTTGTTTCAAAATGTTTAATCATCAACAAGTCAAAGTGAACATCAAGTTAAAATCTGGTTGCTACAACCGATTCGATTCTGAGTGGAAATGGGATAGAGTGACAATAGATTTTGTTTCTGGTTTGCCTCATACTCAGAGAAAGAAAGATGCGATATGGATCGTAGTTGATCGATTGACGAAATCGCCCATTTTATTAGGTAAGATCGACTATTCACTTGATAGATTAGTCGAGCTTTATATTTTCGAGATTGTTAGATTGCACGGGTGCCACTATCTATTGTGTCGAGATAGGGACCCGAGGTTTACATCGAGGTTACGAAAGAAATTGCAAGAAGCTTTAGGTGCGGCGCATTTTGATGCTGACTTTTCATCCACAAGCAGATGGTCAATCCGAAAGCGGATTATTCGGATTCTTGAAGATATGTTAAGATGTTGTATACTTGAGTTTAATAGTTCGTGGGGAATGATTTGCCATTGATTGAATTTGCATACAATAATAGTTTTCATCGAGCATCAAAATGGCACCATATGAAGCTTTGTACGGTCGTAAATGTCGTACACCTCGTATTGGGTGAGCTCGGTGAAAGTAAGCTACATGGGGTCGATTTGGTAAAAGACTCGTAAGCAGTAAAGTGAAATTGATCCGAGATTGTTTGAAAAGCGACATCTGATCGTCGGAAGTCTTATGTGGACTTAAAACGAAAAGATATAGAATTTAAGATCGGCGACAAAGTGTTTCTTAAAGTGTCACCATAAAAGAAAGTACTTCGTTTTGGACGTAAAGGCAAGTTGAGTCTGAGATTCATCGGGCCATATGAAATCATTGAGCGAGTTGGACCTGTTGCATATCGATTGTTGTTTCCTTCCGAGCTAGAAAAGATACATAATGTATTCCATGTTTCGATGCTCCGTAGATATCGATCCGATCCGTCACATGTGATTGCTCCATCTGAAATTGAAATCCGATCTGATATGTCATACGAAGAAGAACCGAACTGTATCTTAGCTCGTAAAGTAAAAGAGTTGAGAAATAAGAAAATTTCATTAGTAAAAGTATTGTGGAATCATCACGGAATAGAAGAGGCTACGTGGGAGCCAGAAGATTCTATGAAACAGCAATATCCGACTTTGTTTAATGGTAAGATTTTCGGGGAGGAAAATTCCTAAGGAGGGGAGAATTGTAACAGTCCAATTTATACCCTAGTCGGAAAAATGGTTTCGGGACCACAAATCCGAGTCCGTATAATATTTTAATATTATATTCTGTGCCGTTGATATGTGACTAAGTATGTGGTAAATTTTCGTGAGCTATTTTGTCTGTCTGTGTGTTTAATTTGAGCAAAGAATTGATTTGCATTAAATGTGAAAGTTGTATGTTATTTGTTAAAATACCAATGCGTTGTGGCTTTGTAAAGGTGGAGGCCTTGTATGACAATTAAGCCATTATTGAGATAGTGGATGGTAGAATGTCATAATAACCTTGGTATTAATTTGTCTTATTTGTTTAATGGATGGGCAATCTAGTAATTGAATTATTAGCATAAATTGGTAAAAGAAACAATTGAAAGATGATAGTTATCATTTTATTTGAACCGAAACAAGCAAGAAAAGAAAGGAAAGAAATATAGCTAGGGTATTCGGCCTTTCTATTACAAATTAAGGTATGATTTTGAGTTGGATTTTGATGATTTTTATGTTTTTGAGATTGTTGCTTAGTTTACTATCAAGCCCATGTCTCAATTTGATGAATTGATGTTGTTCATGAGAAATGCCATTGATGTTATGTTGAGCTTTGTGATGATTTATGGTGTTAAATGGAAGATTTGAGCTAGATGAACATATTTTGTTCTTGAATTTTTGATGAATTTAGCTAACTAGGACTAAATTGAGAAAATAGAAATTTGAAGGACTAAATTGCAAATTTAGTGAAAAATATGGGCTTGTATGTTATATATATGCATTCGGCTAAGCATGTGTATGTAATGATTTTGTGAATTTGATGTTTTGAGAAAAATAGACTAAATTGATAAATTATGCAAATGTGAGGGTTAAATTGCAAATAGCCCTAATTGTGTGTCATTGGACTGAATTGAATGAGTTAGTGAATAAAAAAGTTAATTCTGAATATGTATAGATCAAGAATCGAGGAAACCGGACTTAGATTGCGAGAAAGCGAAAGTAACCGAGTAACCGTTTCCATTTTCGATAAATTGAATCCGAGGTAAGTCATATTACAAATAAGTGTAATCGTATTGAGTTGAGCATATTCATATGCTTGTAGTTGAAAATGAATGCTTATGAAATGTTATGCAAATGAATTCTGAGATAAGATCGACTGAGCGACAATGTCCGAAAAGTCCCGTACGAACCTAAGAATACATAGGTACCTATTCTGTTTATCATGTAAGACCACGTCTGGGACGTCGGCATTGATTTGAGATTTCGTGTAAGACCACGTCTAGGACGTTGGCATCGATATTATCTGTACGAATAAGACCACATCTGGGACGTTGGCATCGATATTATCTTTACGGGTAAGACCATGTCTGGGACATCGACGTCGTTTTGATTCGTGTACGACCCTGTCCGGGACAGTGGCATCGATATTTGAATGCATGTAAGACATCGTCTGAGACGTTGGCATTGTACAACTATTTCAAGCTTTCTGAGTATCCTATTAGGTTCCTATCAGTTCAACGGGCAAGTCTGTGATACGAATGGTTAAGTGAACGGTATATCCATTTCAGGTACGTTGATTTGTACACTAAGTGTGTATATAAGGTAAGTACCTATGTGATCTTACTATGATGATTATGTATATTGGAATAACATTATGATATATGAAAGTGAGCATGAATGAGCTATGTTTATATAAGACTTTTGAATTGATGAATGTGACAAATATGGCCAAGTACATGGATCAAAGCATATATGTGATAGTTTGTTAAGTCATTAAGAAGTGCCAATGTACCTATGTATATATATGCCTTTCATACTAAGTTTGTTTGTATTATGACTTACTAAGCTTTTGGAAAGCTTACTCTGTGTGTGTGTTTTCTCTCTGTTTTATAGGTCGTCAAAGCTCATTGAAGGCTCGGGACCGTCAAGGGTAAATCATCACACTACTAAACTCATTTTGGTACACTTTGGATATGTATATAGCTAGATATGGCATGTATAGGCTAGTATTTGATATGAGTTTGTTATTTGAACTTAGCCATGTGATTTGGCTAGTTATGAGTTGAGAATTTGCTTGAATGTATGTGATATATGAAGTATGTTTTTGGCATGGTTAGTTGATGCATGAAATGGTCAAGTTTTGATTAAGCAAAGGAATGAATTATGCTTGTGATGAGATGAGTTTTAGCCTTGTAATTTGGATGGTTATTTTGGTATGATTTTGGTTGTCAAATAGGCATGAGATGTCTTGATAATTTTGCTAGTAGGTATGACCCTTTGGGTGACATTTTGGCCTTGCAAATGACCTATAATGTCACACGGTTATGGCACACGGGGGTGCCTAGTGACCGTGGAGCTAAGTCAGTAGCTAGCTTAGGAGCATACGGCCAAGACACACGGGCGTGTCTAGTAGCCGTGTGAGAAAGTCAGTATATGGCCTAAGAGTACACGGCCTTAGCACACGGGTGCTGGGTGGCCGTGGGTGTAAAGTCAGATTCGACCACGGCCAAGGCACACGGGCGTGCTTGGTGGCCGTGGATGTGAAGCCAGATTCGACCACGGCCAAGGTACATGGGCGTGCTTGGTGGCCGTGGAGCAAAGTCAGTTTCGACCACGGGGAAGACACACAGGGGTGTCCAGCAGCCGTGGAAGGCACACGGCTTGCCCACACGAGCGTGTAACCCCTGTATTTTCGAAAAGTTTTAAATTTTCGAAAATGTTTGTATGTGTTTCGGTTTAGTCCCGACCCTGTTTCTAAGCATGCTTAAGGTCTCGATGACCTACTTAAGGGACACTATGATTGAAATAGATGAACGGTTGTATGAAATTTTCTGTAAATGTTTTCGATCTGTCCGGTAACGCCTTTAACTCTAGTCCGGCGACGGACACGGGTTAGGGGTGTTACAGAGAATATATGCTACCGATGTGGTATGAAGGGGCATTAGTCACGTACCTGTTGTACATCTGAGTATTTAGTGAAACTTTTTCAAGCATCTATTAAAAAGAAGGGAAAGCATATGGAGACAAATTTTATATCCCAAAATGATGAAATGGAGGCAAAAGATGAAGATATTCACTATAATAATAAAACTGACCATGCCTACGAGGGTGATAAATTTAATGACCTTAATAATATAACTCACCTAGATGTGGCAGATTTCTTTGAGAATCATTAGAAAATTTGATGTTATTTTGACATTTTTATATTGTTTTAAGTATATTTTATTTTCTTGCATAAAGAATAATTTATATATTTAATAAATATTTGCAATGTTTCTCATCTTATATTTTGTTTGTTTTTATGAAGAATATAAATATTCAACAAAATTTCGATGGACCCAAAATCAATGGAGACGTGTGTCTTGCAGATAGTGCTACAATACATACGATACTCAAAGATAAAAAATATTTTTCTCATTTGACAATGAGTAATGCCCATGTTAATATAATATCGGGTAGTTCAAAACTTATTGAATGCTCTGGAAGAGCTATTATATTATTACCTAAATGTACAAAATTTGTCATTAATGATGCTTTATATTCCACTAAGTCTCAAAGAAATTTATTGAGTTTTAAAGATATTCGTCTTAATGGATATCATATTGAGACTATGAATGAGAAAAATATTGAATATATATATATTACAAATGTTGAATGTGGAAAGAAATATGTTTTGGAAAGGCTACCTGCTTTTTCATCAGGTTTATATTATACACATATTAGTGCAATTGAGTCACATGTTACTACAAACCAGAAGTTTGTAGAACCACATACTTTTACTATTTGGCATGACCGATTAGGCCATCCCAGATCTATTATGATGCGAAGAATCATCGAGAATTCAATTGGACACACATTAAAGAACCAAAAGATTCTTGAATTCAAGAATTTATCTTGTGTCTCTTGTTCTCAAGGAAAATTGATTATTAGACCATCGCCAGCTAAAGTTGGGATTGAATCTCTCGCATTTCTGGAACGTATTCAAGGTGATATATGTGGGCCCATTCATCCACCATGTGGACCATTTAGATATTTTATGGTATTAATAGTTGCATCTAGTAGATGGTCACATATGTGTTTATTATCGACTCGCAACCTGACGTTTGCGAGACTACTTGCTCAAATAATTCGATTAAGAGCACAATTTCCAGATTATGCAATCAAAACTATTCGTCTTGATAATGCTGGTGAGTTTACATCCCAAGCTTTTAATGATTATTGTATGTCAATTGGGATAAAAGTTGAACATCCTGTAGCTCATGTTCATACACAAAATGGTTTAGCTGAATCGTTTATCAAACGCATTCAACTAATAGCTCGACCATTTCTTATGAGAACAAAACTCCCTGTTACAGCTCGGGGATATGCTATTTTGCATGCAGCAGCACTTGTGCGCTTAAGGCCAATAAGTTATAATAAGTACTCCCCATTACAATTGGCTTTTGGTCAAGAGCCAAATATTTCCCATCTTAGAATTTTTGGATGTGCAGTATATGTTCCAATTGCTCCACCACAACGCACAAAGATAGGTCCTCAAAGGAGGTTGGGAATATATGTTGGTTATTAATCTCCTTCTATAATTAAATATGTTGAACCATTAACTGGAGATTTATTTACTGCACGATTCATTGGTTGTCATTTTGATGAAACAACATTCCCAACATTAGGGGGAGAGAAAATACAACTGGTAAAAGAAATTACATGGAATTGATCATCATTATCTCAATTAGATCATCGCACAAGTCAATGTGAACAAGAAGTTCAAAAGATCATACATTTGCAAAACATTGTCAATCAATTGCCAGATTCATTTACTAACCTAAAGAGAATTACAAAATCTCACATACCAGCTGAAAATGCTCTAATACGAATTGATATCCCAATAGGGCAAATTGTTAGTGCAAAATAAAGTAATCCACGCCTTAAGCGTGGAAGGCCAATCGGTTCCAAAGATAAAAATTCTCGTAAAAGGAAAGGAGCAATTATTCAAAATGATAATATTGTGGAGGCAAGTGCCCAATAAGAGGCCAAATATATAACTAATCAAACAACCCCAGAAGAGGTTCAGGTACCTGAAAATGGTGATAACGAAGAAATCGCAATAAGTTATGTTACTTCAGGAAAAAGATGGAACCGAAAAAATATAATTGTCGACAACAATTTTGCTTATAATGTTGCTATTGAAATAGCAAAAGAAAATGAGGATCCTGAGCCTAAATCTATTGAGGAATGTAGAAATAGAAAAGATTGGCCAAAATAGAAAGATGCAATTCAAGCAGAATTAAATTCACTTTCTAAACGTGAGGTTTTTGGACCTATAGTCCAAACACCTAAATATGTAAAGCCGGTAGGATATAAATGGATATTTGTGCGAAAACGAAATGATAAAAATGAAGTCGTAACATATAAATCATGACTTGTAGCACAAGGATTTTCGCAAAGGCTCGGCATTGATTATGAAGAGACATATTCTCCTGTGGTGGATGCAATCATGTTTAGATACCTTATTAGTCTGGCAGTATGTGAAAAACTTGACATGCGTCTAATGGATGTTGTTACAGCCTATTTCTATGGTACACTTAATAGTTAAATTTATATGAAAATCCCAGAAGGATTTAAAATCCCTGAAGGATATAGAGTTTCCCGGGAAAATTGCTCAATCAGATTAAAGAAAAGTTTATATAGATTAAAATAATCTGGACATATATGGTAAAATCGTCTTAGTGAATATTTGTTAAAAGAAGGTTATAAAAACGATCCAATCTGCCCATGTGTTTTTATAAAAAGGTCTGAATCAAAATTTGTGATAATTGCTATTTATGTTGATGATCTAAATATTATTGGAACTCCTGAAGAGCTTCAAAATGCAGTAAATTATTTAAAGAAAGAATTTGAGATGAAAAATCTTGGAAAAACAAAGTTTTGTCTTGGCTTGCAGATCGAGCATTTAAAAGATGGAATTCATGTCCATCAGTCAATTTATACGAAAAAGATCTTAAATAAATTTTATATGGATAAAGCACATCCATTGAGTACCCCGATGGTTGTACGATCATTAGACGTGAATAAAGATCAATTTCGTCCTTGTGAGAATGATGAAGAGTTTCTTGGTCCTGAAGTACCATATATAAGTACCATAGGAGCATTGATGTATCTTGCAAACAACACAATACCTGATATAGCTTTTGCTGTAAACTTGTTAGCAAGATTTAGTTCTTCTCCAACACGTAGACATTGGAATAGAATTAAACATGTATTTAGATATCTTAGAGGGACCATTGATATGGGGTTATTTTATTCAAATGATTCAAAATCCCTATTAGTTGGTTATGCTGATGCTGGATATTTATCGGATCCACATAAAGGTCGATCTCAAACAGGATATTTATTTATATATGGAGGTACTACCATATCATGGCGTTCGACAAAGCAAACATTAGCTGCTGCCTCTTCAAATCATGCTGAAATAATTGCAATGCATAAGGCAAGCTGAGAGTGTGTTTGGCTAAGGTTATTAACCCAACATATCCAGAAGATATGTAATTTGCCTTTACAGGAAAATAGGCCAACTATCTTATACGAATATAATACAGCATGTATAGCTCAATTAAAGGGTGGTTATATCAAAGGTGATAGAACGAAACATATTTCACCAAAATTATTCTTCACTCATGATCTTGAGAAGAAAGGTGACATAGAAGTTCAACAAATTTGTTCTAGTGATAATTTAGTAGATCTTTTTACCAATGCATTACCAACTTCAACATTTGAAAGACTACGAAACAAGATTGGAATGCGTTGGCTCAAAGATATAATGTGATGTCGCCATTAGGGGGAGTCAAAAACACATTGTACTCTTTTCCTTTAACCAAGGTTTGGTCCCACTGGGTTTTCCTAGTATAGGTTTTTAACGAGGCAACTTGTAATAGGAGATTGTGTACTCTTTTTCCTTCATTAGGTTTTTATCCCATAAGGTTTTTTCTAATAAAGGTTTTTAATGAGGCACAGTTTTCTCTAATGGACATTTAATGGGGAGTGTTATAAATATTACTTTATTATGGATGTCCATAACTTTCAAAGTTGTAACCTCTATTGTAGCAACCCCCAATGGAATTATGAGGGTTTTATATAGTAATTAAACCTCTATTTATTCTTTGTAACTTAAGGGATTGTATTATGTTAGAAGGTCTATAAATAGGGGCATGTACAAGGCTTGTAGAGATGCACAGTAAATGAAATAAAAAGTTCTATTGTTTATCTTCTATTGTATTACTTCTTTGTATTGATATTTTCTCTTTAGTTTGTTCTTTCCTTTCATTATTTCATAACAATTTATTAATTATTGGTTTGTTTTGGTTTGAAAAAATCCAACCAAAATAATTAAAATTAAAGTAAAATTAGAAAAGAACAACATCGAGGGAATTTAAAATTAAGTGATATTAAAATAAAGACATATATTTTAAAGTCTTAGCACTATACAAAAGTAAAATTAAGTATACAAGATAATATCTGAAATGCAAATACAAAAACCATATACTAAATTCACACATTACCCTCGAAAATGCCATATTCATTAAACCAAAATCACTTTATTTTAATGTGTTTACTATAAAAAAGTTTGTCGATTGGTACGGTTTTGTCTGCTTATATAGCACCCCAATTTTGATCTAGGTTTGTTTTAGTTTCGTCTTCAGTTTTTTGGGATTGACAATTGGGATTTTACAATTCTTATTTTTCTTTCGGAGTTGTTTAACATGTTGATTATCCCTAATTTAGGGTTTTCGTTTTTTGTTTTTCAAATTTTAGTCACATGGAGTAAAACATTGATCTAAGGTTTGGGTTATCGATTGCACCAATCTTCATAATCCACAACGAATTGATGCCCAAAAACTCATCATAGAAGAGGAATTAGCAGGTCTCTAGATCACAGATGGGGAAGAAAAGGCATGGTAGCTATACAGGGACTCTGCCTTGCAACAACCGGACCATGATCTATGTCTGGTCAGGTGTTTTCTTACGGCTAGTGTAATTCACTTCCCAGCATTATAAAATACGCTGGCGAATCCATGGCACCCTTTAGGGGGTGTTCAATTTTCAAACCTGTGTGAGAAAATATTCTTGTTCAAATTTTGATGGTAGCCGTCATCGCTCAACAAAAAGAAACTCTTTTCGCCGGAGGTAAGAATATTTTATGAAACCAAATGACAATGACAAGACGAAGTTTGTTAGGTCAGTTGGCAGCCAGTATCAATCTACAAAAAAAAAAAGAAAAAAAGAAATAAGGGTCGAGCAATAGAGAGAGTGAATATGAAATCATGATGCCACAAGAAAAGAAGAAGAAAGAAAGTAGGGGTTGAGTAGCAGAAATAATAAAAAGGAGGCTAGTCGAATTAGGAAATGCTTAACCGAAAAAGAATCTTTTAAGAGGGGCCCATTCAACCTCTCAAAAAAGGGAAAAGTAGTCTTAAAAATGAAAATGTATTAAAACACTATGAGGAGTTAAGGAAGGCCACATACCAAATTGAGATACCAATAGACAAGGAGATTAGGTTTAGTTTAGGTTTTCGTTTTCCATTTTATTTTTAAACTATTTTGTCGATTGTTGGGTCTTAAGCCCAAAACTATGCATAATTTTATTTATTTTTTGGTTTTGACCCCTTAATAAAACCCATCTGTTTTCCATAAAAAAAAAAAAAAGTTTCTACTACAATATCCAAATTTAATATCTACGGAACCAATCGCGCCCCCACATCCTCAAAACGGCGCGCTTCGATTCGATCCCTACCAAAAAGGTGAAAAATGTGATCAGTAAAGTGATCCTCAGTTCCTCCACCACACTTCACTCACGCGTATGGCTGCTCCTCTGCTTCTTAAAGGCATCCCGCTCCTCCGGCTTCGGCTGCAACGGTACAACTGTCTCTCCGCCAGAATCATTTCTTCTCCGTGCCGTCCTTGGTGCGCCGCCGCAGAGCCGACTGGGCACCAGAACGAGGTATCCTCTTCGGAGAAGAGTAGTGTGGTGCTGACCGTGAAGGATCCACCAAAGTACCATAGGTGGGATGATCCTGATTACAGGAAATGGAAGGATAAGGAGGAAGAGATGCTTCGAGACATCGAACCTATCATTTCGCTAGTTAAAGAGATTCTTCACTCTAGTAGGTCAGTCTCTTAGGTCTTAGCCTTATTGCTTTTAATCGCTACTTTTGGACTCCATCTGCGTAATTTTTTAATAATAGGATTATGCATTCGACTATTCACCAATATGATTTCATTTCTGCATGGAATAATTACGTTTGAATTAGTTTTGCCTTCTGGTTCAGAAAGGAAAAGGTAATTAAAGTAACTTGAATTTCTGAAGTCCTAAAGTGCAGTTTATATGAATCATTTTTATATACCGCTGACGATGGTATACGTTTAAATTAGATTATGCTTCCTGCTCCTGGTCATATTTAAGAGTTGTTTTAGTAGAAACCTTGAGCTACTGGTGTCAACAAAAGAGCACTCTGATGTTACCTTATCAGTTATCATATTGTATGTCCCTTCCAAGCCCCGCTACTCCCATCAATAACCCACGTTATCCTCTATAGTCGAGGACAGAAAAGACAAAAACTGAATTGGACATGGTATTGATTGGATATGCAAGCATCATATCCAATTTTATATTTATGAATTTCCATAATTGTTAGATGCCCATGTATTTATTAAAGAAAAAAAAAATAGATGGGGTGCATGGAGTTCCTCTATTTACCCATTTTTAATAGAGGGAAAGAATAATAGAATTCTCTCTGTGGTTTTCTTGTCAATTTGCTAGAAGCGGTTAGACTGGAAAGCAACAATCGAACTCTCTAAATGTACTCGTGTTGCTAAAAGACACGAATATGTTGTAATCTATGCTAACCATCTTCTGAGGTTCTTATGGAAAAAAGTTCTCTAGAATTGTGATCAACTATTTCTTTTTTCTAAATTACTAATGAAATTATGTTTTATCTTAGAACCTGTGATTTACACCACTGGTAGAAAGAAAGCTAACTGATGATTTTGAGATACTTTTTGGAAGTAGCAGCTAATAAGTCGAGTAAATCAGTCTGTGCAATGCGACACTATTAAATTTAAGTCAGCTTAGTCATTATGATTCTTCTATTTATTTCCTAATGTTAGGTATATGGATGGGGAACGCTTAACTGTTGCAGACGAGGAAACTGTGGTTGAGAAGCTTCTTCGTCATCATCCACATTCTGAAGATAAAATTGGATGTGGATTTGATTGTATTATGGTGAGTTTCTGACGGCATCGTCTTTGCCGGGTCTTTCAGTGTTTTGGTCGTGTTGCTATATAATCAAACATGTGTTCTGGGTAAATTTCACTGTATTTCCATAGTAAGGCTTCTTTGTAGGCTAATATGGAGCCTGCATAGTGAATATCTACTTTAAACTTAAAAGAATGAAGTTGATTATTTTGTATGTCCTACTGTCAAAAATATTTCTTAACACTATATTAGTTAGCCTGATTCCTTATCTGAAGCTTTGGAATTTGCTCATCCAAACTTTTATTTTTCTAATGAAATGCTCATCTAAACCTTTTTAATCAGCCTGCTAATGTGGCTTTTCTTACCAATGAAAGTGAATACCGTTTTATTGTTCAGTATCTAGTGGTTGGATGAAAATAACCTGGCAGTGCTGCCTTTCATGTGTAGATATATTCTATGATTGTCTAGCTTAAATTGATGTTGGCTTTCTAGAACAAACTAATAATGTGCTTAATCTCCTTTGAAGGTTGATCGACATCCTCAATTTAGACACTCAAGATGTCTCTTTGTTGTTAGAACTGATGGTGGATGGATAGATTTCTCATACCAAAAGTGTCTCCGAGCGTACATTCGAGATAAATACCCATCTCATGCAGAAAGATTTATTAGAGAACATTTTAAGCGTGGTAGTGGCTAAAATGTGAAAACATAATGTTAATAGTGGTGTGTGAGTACGGTTTTGGTGTCACTGGAGATATTTTAAGATTTCATTTGAGTAGAGACATTGTGAATTTGTATTAGCGACTTATATAAGCCTTGAATTATAGTTGTCAATGTAGTAGATGATCCTTGACTGACGCCTAATGTTCGTTGTAAATGAGGACAAAGAAAATGATTATTTTGTAAGAAGCATTTCTTGAGATCCTCGGGTATTGGCTGTTATTTAACGTTGCTAGGATTTTCGAAGTGCTTTATTGTACGTTTGGAATTTGTCTCAAGAGCTTGCTAGACGGTTTAATCCCTTTCCAAGAACTGTGCGGTATCTTGATTCTTGATATTAAAGACCTAGACGTAGAGTACATGTTAGAAGAAAATTGCTTCAACGTTCCTGCTAGTTTTTCTTACACTGATGTGAAATAAATCCCATCTTTGGTGGTTGATGAAAGTGATGAATTTGTTTTCATCTTCACCATATGATCTAGTGGTTCTTTTTTTCTGATGGATTGCATCAAATGTAACAAGGGTCTTTTACTATCGCTGCTCAGTATGTTTGGCATAATAGAAGAGAGTTAAAACAACCTTGAATCACCTCACTGGTGGTAGTGATAAATGACCGACTTTAGATGGGGAGCACTTAGCGCGGTTGGCCTTAAGCTTTATGGCAATGGAGGTCACTGCTTGCAACCAGAACGTTTCCACCTCCTAGGATTTGGATTTGAAGTTGGGATTTAGACAACTAGTTACCATCAACAACTAAAAGCAGGTGCAAGCTATGGTTTGAATCGTGATTAAGGGAACAAAGTGATGATTAGATTCAGACAGGCTACCCTATGGCCGCTGGATGGAGAAAATCCACATGGGTTCTTGCTTACCCATTATAGTGTTTTCATGGTACATATGGGAGCACAATCATATGTGCTAAACACTCGAGTCAAGGAAGAGAGATGATGGAACATCTTCTTTCTATTAAAAGCCCCTGAATATTTTTGTGATCCAATTAGCTGGCTTGCGCTTACACAGAAGGTTTGGTG
Source organism: Gossypium sturtianum (assembly GCA_025698515.1). Classification (NCBI taxonomy): domain Eukaryota; kingdom Viridiplantae; phylum Streptophyta; class Magnoliopsida; order Malvales; family Malvaceae; genus Gossypium; species Gossypium sturtianum. Next base: position 148,665,307 of record CM046955.1, on the reverse strand, counting down.
GTGGCCTTAAAGGCTGCAAGCTATTGGGTTTCATGAGTCCCAATAAAGGGAAGTCTTTGCTTTCTGTGGTGTATGATTTGAGTGAGATGGCAGAACAACTCAAGCCATACTTTCTGATTCCCAAGTTGGTGCGGCCGTGTCCGACTTTGACCAGGCTTCCCTACTTACTTTAACCCTCTGTTTTTGTTTTTAGGATTTTTCAGAGGAAATTAATACTATATGTAAAAAAGAAAATAAATATCAAAACTCCACGGAATTATGAAGCTTGATTTCTAACATTTGTGTATGTGAATTTTGGATTTGATTCAATACTCATAAATAGTTAAAACAGTTATCAATGTAACACTATTTTATGTTTACATATCTTATTCATAGATAATTATATTTATTTGATATAATAAATGGATGCGATTATTATTTGAAATATTGAATCAAAATTTTATATATATAATTGAGTTAAATTAAAGTTCCATGTATCGTCTTTTTATACTTTCCAAAGAAAAATCAAATAACTTGTTATTAAGGTTGAAGTTTTTATTGAAGTAAACTTGTAGATAAGTTTTTATTAACTTACACATTGACCGATATTACTACTTATTATTTCTAGTGGTGTTGAAGCTGGTAAATAAGTTGTTATAAGAGCCCCTAGTATTTAGGGATTAGTTACTTGTAATTAAGTACTAAGTATGTTAATTAGTTATTACCTACCCTTTATATTACAATCATGCTGTAGCAGCAATAAATGTATTGGAAGTATTTTTCATTCTATACTATCCTTTTATCGTTTCTTAACATGGTATCAGTATCTAGGAAAAAACTTTTCCTTGCCTCTCTGATTTTTTTTCATAATCTTCTTCAATGGCCATCAATCCATCTTCTTCTCTCATTGACTTTCATCACCCTCTTTACCTTCATCCATCTGATACTCCTGGCACTATGTTGGTCTCTCATCAGCTTCTTGGTTTTGAAAATTATACTGTATGGAGTCGATCTATGCATATCGCTCTCCTTGCCAAAAACAAACTCGGATTTGTTGATGGTACTTGCTCACGGGCTAATTTTCCAGCTGATCTTCGTCCTCAATGGGACCGTTGCAATGCCATTATGCTTTCTTGGATCCTCAACACTATTTGCCAAGAACTTTCAACTGGTATCGTTTTCGCTTCGAGTGACTGCCTTCTTTGGAAGGATCTTCAAGAACGCTACAGTAAAGTCGATGGGTCTAGAATTTATTACATTTATCATACTATTTCTTCTCACACTCAGGGTACTGCTTCTATCTCCACGTATTTCACACAACTCCGCCTTTTATGGGATGAGTATGATGTTTTGGTGCCTTGCTCTCCATGTGGCTGTGACAATGCTCGAACTGCATCTATCTCTTTTCTTCAACAACGACTTTTTCAATTTTTAATGGGTCTCAATGATTCTTACTCTGCTATGCGAAGTCAAATCTTACTTATGCAACCGCTGCCGTCAGTCAATCAAGCCTACTCTATGCTTGTTCAGGAAGAATCTCACCGTCAGCTCTCTTCTCCATTGATTTTTGCATCTGAACCGACCGCCCTTTATTCCTCGACTACTCCCACTGGTAGCTCCAAGCGCAGATTCAATGGCATTTGTGATCACTGTAATGTCTGGGGTCATAAACGTGAGACCTGTTATAAACTAATTGGTTTCCCTCCTGATTTTAAGTTCACTCGCAAGGAATCAGTTGCTACTAATGTCACCGCTTCGGTTAATTCCGTTGACAATGTGAATTCCTCCTCTGTTCAGACTTCATCTGCTTCTACTTTAACATCGAAACAGTACCAGCAACTTTTGCATATTTTGCAGAAGGATTCATCTATTTCTGCTACTGCTCAGATGGCTGGTACGCTCTCTTCATCTACATCATCTAGCTGGATCCTTGACACAAGAGCTACCAACCATATGACATTTGACTTTCAATGCTTGAATTCTCCTGTTGTTCTTGCTCCTAACAACTCGTGTATTCAATTACCTAATAGGAAATCTGCCCCGGTTACTCATGTTGGCCATCATATTCTTTCCCCCACTTATAAACTCACTAATGTTTTATACATACCTGAATTTAATTACAATTTGCTTTCTATTTCTCAACTTACTAAAGACCTTAATTGTTTTGTGTCTTTTTATCCTTCTTTTTGCCTTTTACAGGACCTTTGCAGTGGACGGATGCTGGGGATTGGTAAAGAACATGTTGGTCTCTACTAATTCCAACCACACCAGCTTTCTTCCAGTATTGTACTTCCTTACAAATCTGCCAATCTTTCTTTGCCCATTGTTACTTCTTTTATGGCTTTACATAATGTCCCCATGTATGGCATGCTCGCCTGGTCACACATCTATTTCCACAATGAAAAAAATTGTTCAATTGCAATCTGTTTTACATGATCTTAATGAATTATCTTCTTGTTCTGTTTGTCTATTGGCTAAGCAAACTAAATTGCCATTTTCTCGTAGTCTCACTCAAACAGCTCATGCTTTTTCTTTAATTCATATTGACTTATGGGGACCTTATAGAATTTTAACTCATAGTGGTCATCGTTTTTTCCTCACTATAGTTGATGACTTCACTCGAATGACTTGGGTCTACCTTTTGAGGACAAAAAGTGATACCTCTATTACTCTTAAACAATTTGTTGCCTATGTCAAAACACAATTTTTAGCTGATCTCAAGATCATTCGTAGCGATAATGGTTCTGAATTTTTTAACTCTACTTGCACACCTTTTTTCACCTCCCTTGGTATTGTCCATAAAAGTTCATGTGTCGACACTCCACAGCAAAATGGAGTTGCTGAACGTAAACATCGCCATCTCCTTGAGCTTGCTCGAGCATTGAAATTTCAATCAAATTTACCATCTAAATTTTGGGGTGAATGTGTGCTAACAGCTTGCTACATTATCAATCGTTTACCTAGCTCTATTTTGTCTTGGACATCTCCTTATGAAAAACTCCACAAAACTCCTCTATCTCTCGATCATCTAAGGGTTTTTGGTTGCTTATGTTATGCCACCGTACCTTATTATCATGATAAGCTTTCCCCTAAATCTATTCCTTCTGTTTTTCTTGGTTATTCTCTAGTTCAAAAGGGTTACATTCTCTTTGATCTTCTTTCAAATAATTTTTTGTTAACCGTCATGTCGTTTTTCATGAGAATGTTTTTCCTTTCAAGTTTTCATCTTCTCCTCCGATGTTTCCCATCAATAATTTTGGCCCCATCAAAGAATCAACTTTTCTTTTCAGCCCTTCTATACCTTCTCCTATTACATCATCCGATTCTTCTTCACCCTCTTTCACTTTGGATCCTTCTTCATTTCCACCTTTACAACCACCTCTTCTACTTCGACGATCCACCCGAACCACTACACGACCATCTTGGCTACAAGACTTTGTATGTTCTCCTCCGTCCTCTTCATCCTCTTCACTTACAATACAAGGTTCGTATCCTCTTACTATTTCTTATACTCATTTACCTTTACATACGCACCACTTTGCTGCCACCATATCACAACTTGTAGAACCACAATCCTATTCTGAGGCTATTAAACACAAGTGTTGGATAGAGGCTATGCAACGGGAAATTCAAGCTTTATAATCAAATGGCACTTGGGAAGTAATCTCTTTACCTCATGGAAAACTTTCTATTGGTTGTAAATGGGTATATAAGATCAAATATCATTCTGATGGCACTGTTGAAAGGTTCAAAGCTCGGCTCGTCGCCAAGGGTTACAATCAACAAGAATGTATTGACTTCCAAGAAACGTTCTCTCCAGTAGAAAAATAGGTTCTTGTCCGCATCTTGTTATTACTCTCATTTGCCTCTTTCACTGGCCTCTTTATCAGCTAGATGTTTTTAATGCCTTTTTACAAGGTGATTTACACGAGGAAGTATTCATGACTCTTCTTGAGGGATTTCGCAACCAGGGGGAGAATAGGGTCTGCAGGTTGCGTAAATCTCTCTATGGCCTGAAACAGGCTTCACGACAGTGGAACTTGAAGTTGACTGAAACATTGATTTCACATGGCTACATTCAGAGCAAACATGACTACTCAATGTTCACAAAAATGATAGAACTCAAACAAGTCATCATGTTAATATATGTTGATGATTTGCTGATTATAGGAAATGAAAGTAATTTGATCAACGAATTAAGAGGCATATTGCACAAGAATTTCAAGATGAAGGATCTTGGGAGTCTGAAATATTTTCTTGGGATCGAAATATTAAGGTCAGACGCAGGTATTGTGCTAAATCAGAGAAAGTATGCTCTTGAATTAATTGAAGATGCTGGTTTAAAAGGAGTGAAAGCAGCAGCCACTCCATTAGAGCAAAATCAAAAGCTTACAACAGTAGAACTTGATGAAACATTGCAGTCGATAAATGATGATGAAGTCTTAGCAGATGCAATAATTTATCAAAGACTTATTAGAAGACTGTTATACTTGACAAACACCAGACCAGACATTATTTATAGTGTACAACACTTAAGTCAGTTCATGCATAAGCCTAATAAGTCTCACTATGCAGCTGCATTGAGGATTGTGAGATACATTAAAAGCAATCCGGGACAAGGAATTTTACTTGCTTCTGATGGAGATCCTATATTAATTGCATATTGTGATTCAGACTGGGCATCTTGCCTTATGTCTAGAAAATCAATAACGGGGATACTGCATAAAGCTTGGAAGTTCCTTAATCTCTTGTAAATCAAAAAAACAAAATACAGTCTCAAGATTTTCAGCAGAAGCAGAATATAGGAGCATGGCATCTCTCATTGCAGAGTTAAAATGGTTAAAAGGATTACTTGAAGAGTTGGGGATTAAAGGAAATAAACCGGTGTGCTTTATTGTGATGATGAAGCTGCAATTCAAATTGCAAAGCAAACCCCGTTACCATGAAAGAACCAAGCACATTGAAATCGATGGCCACTTTGTGAGAGAAAATATTCAAAAAGGCTTGGTGAAAACTGAACATATTTCTACAAAGGAACAGCTTGCAGATATTCTCACCAAAGGACTATCAGTACAACAACATCGACACTTAATATCCAAGTTGGGAGTGATAGACATATATCACCCTCCAACTTGAAGGGGAGTGTTGAAGCTGGTAAATAAGTTGTTATAACAACCCCTAGTATTTAGGGATTAGTTACTTGTAATTAAGTACTAAGTATGTTAATTAGTTATTACCTACCCTTTATATTGCAATCATGTTGTAGCAGCAATAAATCTACTGGAAGTATTTTTCATTCTATACTATCCTTTTATCGTTTCTTAATAAGTGGATTATTGGGATTTCATACTTTTATGTTTGAATCTTGTTTATATAAATAGAGTATTCCTTTTAGATTTTATATTCATCCAAGTCAAGATATACTCTAATTTTTACAGATTTCTTCTTAAACTTTTATTCAGTCTAAGTTATGTCTAAATTTAATTTGATTTACGTTCAATTATATTCTAGTTTTTGATGAGTTTTCTTCAATCCTTTTTTTTGTTTTAATCTCACATGTGTGGGCATGTTATGTTCTAATTTATTCTAACATTCACTCTCTTTGTATGTTGTAATAACTTAATTCTGATTATAATTATTTAAATATATATTATTTGTGATTATAATTACCACTCGTAATATTTTAAAAAGAAAAAATACAATCCATTGTTTTTTATATTTTGCATACCTTTAATTTTAGTGAATTTTTTTAAGTTATTTGTGGATATCCTATCTGTTGGGCCTAAATTTCGCCGAGGCCCATAAGATCCAAACCAAAATCTAAAATTTTTAAACAGTCCAAAAATAATAAACTCCTGAGGCCTAAAATTAACCTAAGCCCATTAAGCCCAAAACAACAAAACACACAGCAGAAACCCTAGCAGTAACTTCTGCCATCGCAACCTCCGCAGCAGCCCCCGAGACGTGCGCCCCCCCACCACTGAGCCACGTCCGCCACGCCCGCGTGAAGAGTCCCTTTGCATCACGAACCTACGAAATAGGGATGTCAAGTGTAAAACAAGGCTATAAAAGCCAAATTGAAATAATGTAAAGAGACAGCTTTTTTTTTTAGAGAAATAGAAGAGAAAAAAATTCAAATCCTAAATACAAACAGCAAGATCAGCGAGTAAATACCCGAATGCTAAAAGGTTGCTTTTATTTTTTTTTATTTTTCTTTTTTCCGTATTTCATTTAAAAGGTTTCATATTTTCTTATTATTTTTTAAAACAACAAAATAATATAAAAAAAGGGAATAAAAAACTTATAGTTTTGCGATTTTACCACCGTGCGTGATGGTGGCCGTGTGCATCGATCGATTGCGGTAAGCGGAGGTCCGCGATCGTGATTTGGCCGGAATGGGGAGGGCTTGAGAGTTTTTTTTTAGAGAGTTTTAGTTTTTTTTTTTTTTGTAAGAAATAGAAAAATGAAGTTTTTGAAGGAAATTTGGGCTTTTATACTATTTCAAAACGGCGCAGTTTCATTCGGCCTCCCTGGGCACCAAAATGGTGCCGTTTTAGAGGCCGACCAGTGACCCCGACCCGCGCAGGGGAGGATCGCAGCGTTTCGAGGAGGGCTAATTGCGCATTTAGCCCCCTCCGCTTTTTGAGGTTCCCAAGCGGTTTTATTTTATTTTCAATTTGGCCCAAAAGTTCGCTCTTCGTTTCAATTTGGTCCTCGGTCGAACATTTGCGTTTGAGAGGAGGGTTTATTTTGCATTTTGGTCCCTATAGGTTTGCGCGCCTTACAATTTAGCCCTTTTTATCTTTTTGTTTTAAATTTGGCCCCACGCTTCTGTTTTTTATCCGATTTAGTCTCTTTTCGTTTATTTTGGCTATTTTACCATCAAATTAATTATTTTTAGTATTTTTATTACTTTTTATGTATACTATTATTATAGTCATATTCTTTCTGCTATTATTATTGTTAAACCTAATATTATTATTATTAATATTTCATTTTGTTTATTTTTTTCCTTGCTATTATTTTACATATATATTATTATTACTATACTATACTTACTATTATATTTATCATTATATTATTTTATTTCTAATATTTTTATTTATTACCTTTATTATTTTTATATTTTATTACATACTATTATTTTATCATTTTCTTTATTTTTTGCTTATTATTATTATTATTATTTTAATACTTACCCCTTTTTTGTTATTAATTATAGTCATTAGTCTTATTATCATTTTTATTACTTTCCTTTACTATTATGAGTTGTTATATTTGCATATTTTTTAAATTCATAAAAAGAGTTTCATAAAGGTAATATTTCGTGTTTGGAACTTCGAGAAATCGCGCCCAATCGTGCTGGACTTCGATTTTTCGTTCGTCTAGATCACTAAATATCCTTTAAAGATTTTAATCACGTTTTGTAAATAAGGCAATGTTTCGAGTTTGGAAGTTCGAGAGATCGTGCCCAATCGTGCTGGGTTTCGATTTTCTATTCGTCCAAATGACCAAATATCCTTAAGAGATTTTGACCGGGCTTTTTTTTAAATAAAGGCAATATTTCATGTTTGGAAATTCAAGGAATCGTGCCCAATCGTGCTGGGTTTCGGTTTTTTGTTTGGCCTAATAGTGGAATACCCTTTTCAAATTGCAACACATGAGTTTTGGAAATCATGAAATGATCTTGGTATCGAGGGTTCGAAACATCGTGTCCTATCATGCTGGATGTGGTATTTCATCTTTTCGGAACAAGAGAATTTCGATATCCAATTCGAATTATCCAAACATTTTTCAGCGGACTCATATTTTAAAAATCTTTTTCAATTTTCAATATTAGAACATTGATCAATCAATAAGGTACCAATTTTGGGCGTCACGAGGGTGCTAATCCTTCCTCATGCGTAACCGACTCCCGGACCCGTTTTCTTAAAATTCGCAGACCAAATATTTTCTAAAGTGACCCAATCGCACTTCAAAAAAAGATTGGTGGCGACTCCATTTTCCTTTTTAAAGTCGACCCGTTTTCCAAACAAAAAAAATGGTTTCGACAGCTTGGCGACTCCACTGGGGACAATAAGAGAGTCAAGCCGTAGAATGGATTGATTAATGTCCTTTTATCGAAAATAAAATTTTTCCATTTCGTTTCTTTCATTGCATGAGTTGGTGTCGCGTCATATTGGTTGTTATGGTTTGAAACCCATAGGATATTTCTGCATTCATATTGCATGACCGTTGTGGTCACACCCTTTAAGTGGGAGCGAGAAGCTATGCCTTCGTGAGGTTTTCACCTCCGCATGGGCTAGGGGACTGCTTCCGGGATACATCCGTACCTATGGTTTCGTGAGGTTTTCACCTTCGCATGGGCATAGGGAAATGTATTCCCCTGAACTGAACTCGATCCGTATGAGCCTATAATGGGTGAGGATTGAGGAATCTGCTGGTTCAGGTACCCTTCCTTTAGAACTAAGCCACATATAGCGATCCTTAAGAGCCCACCCTAAATAGAGCCATGCTAAACCTTAGCAGCTACCTGGATAGGTGTTTGATTTTTACCATCTGCACCTGATACTAACGTACTTTCTTTTGTTTATGACTATATTGCATCTCATCATCATAGAAAGGAGGTGTTGATTCATATTCGATTGCTAAAAAGAAGAGTTTGTCATAAGGAAATGGATTACTTGATAAAGTGGGTTATAATACGTTCGTCCAAATATAGTCCAAGTGAACACAATGAGAAAAGATTGATGTCTTCACCCGGACTATGAGGATGAAGCCGCATATGTAATCCGTTTTATGTAAAGAAATTTATTTTCTAGAAAAGTTCTTCTAATGGAATTGAATTCAGAATCGACGCCTCTCTTTCGTTTTGCATTCATTCATTTGCATTGCATTTCATGTATTTACATTACATCGCATCATATGCATCAATTATCATAAAAGAACCCTATTAACTAGAGATCGTGTTATAGCTACCCTGGAACATCGCTACTACACTCGAAGGAAAACAAAAGCTATGGATCAAAGGTTAGAGAGGTTAGAATAGATGCAGAAAGAGATGCAGGACTAATTGCAGACTCAGATGTAAGAGCAGTTGGCCAAGATCCAACAGGATATGAGGGATCAAATGCTAGAATCCCAGATAAGCATGATGAGCCAGTTGAAACAATTATTGACTGGATGGTATGATAAAGGAAAAGGCCCTATGGTCGATACCGAAGATGATAATGAGGGATCTGTTTATCCTCTAGGCTTGGCCCTGGTAAATTCTCAAGTGCAACCACCAAGAGTGTTCGTCAACATCAAACCTCAGTATCAATACAGCACCTCAGCACCGGTAAATTTCCCGATAGGCTCGAGCTCCAACCCCGGAGATAATCTGACAAAACCAATGGTCCCTGACTTCGATGATACGGTAGAAAGGGGAAAAAGCAGGGGCAGAGCTCCCAAAATAGTTTGAAGATAGATGCAAATGGTTGGAAGAGAAGTTCAGAGCATTGGAAAGCGCTGATTACCAATACGAAGTGGATGCTAAGAAGTTGAGCTTAGTCCCTGATCTGGTACTCCCACCAAAGTTCAAGATGCCAGAATTTGAAAAATATAGCGGGACCAGCTGCCCTGAGGCCCATATTACAATATTCTGTCAGAGAATGACGGGATATGTCTGTAATGACTAGTTGTTGATCCACTGTTTCCAGGATAGCTTGACTGGGGCCGCAGCAAAATGGTATAATCAGCTGAGTTGTACCCAAATCAAATCATGAAAGAATTTAGCACAGGCCTTCATGAAACATTATGGCCATGTAACTGATATAGTGCCTGACAGGATCACATTACAAAATATGGAGAAAAAGTCAGGCGAGAGTTTCAGAAAATACACCCAAAGGTGGAGGAAAGTCGCTACACAGGTCCAACCGCCACTGTTAAAAAGAAACGACCATGCTATTCATTAACACCCTGAAAAGCACCCTTTATAAATCATATGTTGAGAAGTGCAACTAAGAGTTTTGCAGACATAGTTATGTCTGGTGAAATGATAGAGAGCGCGATAAGGTGCGGGAAAATAGAAGCTGGAGAGGGCACGAGAAGATCAGCCCCGAAGAAAAGAGAAGATGAAGTAGGTAATATGAACTCAGGTTATCCAAAACCTGTTACTGTCAATCAACCGAGAACGGTAGATACAGGCCAGCAGGCCTCACCAAGGCAAGAGCCCAACACGAGGCAGAATACCGAGAAGTTCCAGTTTACTCCTATACCAGTGACGTATAGGGAGTTGTATAAAACTCTGTTCGACGCACACGTGATAGCCCCTGTCTATTCACAACCGTTGCAGCCCCCATATCCTAAATGGTATGACACAAGCACTCAATGCGAATACCATACGGGGATAGTGGGGCACCCGATAGAGAATTGCTTCTCTTTTAAAAAGCTAGTCGAAAGGCTCATCAAAATGGGCATGGTGAAGTTCGATGATGCGTCTGTCGTAGGAAATCTGTTGCCCAGTCATATTGATAAAAGGGTAAATACGATAGCCGAGAACATGGGAAGGAGAATCAAACGGAATGTTACTGAAGTAAGAACCCCATTGAGGGGGGTTTGGAAAAAGATGCAGGAAAGAGGGCTAGTTTCGCAAGAATTAGGGAGCAAATCTCGAGATGCGAGGAACTACTGTGAGTTCCACAATAAGAAGGACCATAAGATCCAGCAATGTAGCGAATTCAGGGCCCTAGTGCAAGAGTTAATGGATAACAAAGAGCTGAAATTCTTTGACTATTCTGAAGGGGAAAACATGTATACCATAGGAGGAGAGTCGGTAGAGAAGGACGCCGAGTTCAAATGGGGATTAATGACTTTTCCCTACATATCCAATACATCCGTATCGGAAGGAGTTGTCTATCCGGGATCGGATAATATGAATGAAAAAATGGCTGAAGACATGATAAAAACTGTGAGCATCAACGCCGTATTTGAAGAGGGTCCGAAGGAAGGAAACTTAGTGGGCATACGCCTCTATGAGCCTGGAAGTGTTCTGAACAACTGGACTGCGGAGGAAATTCATGTAGTTTTTAGAGCTAACACAGAGTAATGTTTAAAACGCACTTGTTGTTTTAAGCCTAAAGACAATAAGAATCTATTATGAAATAGGCTCATGTTCAAACATCATTTATTTTCAATAAAAAATACATTTTTGTGTTTCATGCTGAGCAAACATTTTCTCATTTTTTCCCATGTCATACTATATATTCTTTTGTTATCTGGAATGTTCTTTCTTTCATCATTCATAATAATAGATAATCATCCTTAGAATCGTTTATTCTTTGGAATTTGCATTCGTACCTACAATAGGTACCCAAATATCAATACATGAGCAACGCTGTTACGGGCTCCCTTTTGAGTGAAATATGGGTCTAAAGGGATCTGAGGATTTTGAAAATGACAGAGATTGTAACTTATTTTTTGATTTGTTAAGGATGGTAGAACAAGATGAAAATAGACTCTACTGTACAAAGGGTCAGTGGATATTGCGAGTCTAGGAAATGAGTGAAGATCGAAGTCTTGCCCACCACAGAAACGAAGCGAGACGTCATTGAGTTATTCCAAGAATTCAAAGATGTCTTTGCATGATCGTATCGAGATATGCCTAGGCGCGATGAGGCTATGGAGTGTTCAAAAAAGCACATGCTAAGAGTTTTTCGATAGCTAGGCCGATTATAAGGTTCAGATACTGCTGGTCTACCATAAAAGGGAGGTTACATCAGTTATGCCGTGAACCTTAAATTGAGGAAGACAAGACTTATGTGATTCCTCCATTATTTTTTCTTCCCCTATACAGGGGGCATAGATGTTATGGGGATGATCTCGTCAAAAGCATCTAGTCGGCACCAATTCATCTTCGTGATTGTCAATTGCTTCGCTAAGAGGGTGAAGGTCGCTTCATGGGCCAAAGTTACAAAGTCAACAGTCATCGAATTCAAATTCAAAATCCAAATTTGAATTCAAAAAAAAAATCTAAAAAGATTTCGAAAGATGATTGAGACTTGTAAAGATTGGCGGGGAGAAATTACCATTTACCCTCTATGCTTCTCGAATGTTGGTCAAGACCTCCACCGGGGCAACACCTTTCTCATTGGCTTAGGGGATGGAGGCAGTCTTGCCCATCGAAGTTAAAATTCCTTCTTTCCAGATTTTGTCAGAGCTGAAATTGGATGAAGCGGAATGGGTTCAATCTCGGTATGATAAACTGAATCTGATCGTGGAAAAAGGTTAAGAGCCATTCGTCATGGTCAAATGTACCAGAAGCGAACGATGCGGGCTTACAACAAAAAGTCCACCCCAGAATGTTCCATGAAGGAGACTTGATATTGAAAAATATCCTCCCTATGCAAAAATGACTTCAGAGGAAAGAGGATACCTAATTGGGAAGGACCTTATGTTGAAAAGAAGGCCTTTTCTGGAGGAGCATTGGTACTAGCCGAGATAGACGAAAAGAGTCAGCCAAACCCAGTTAATGCAGACTCAGTCAGGAAACACTTCGCTTGAAAAGGAAAATGGGCCGATGCGAAAACCCGCAAAAGGGGCGTCTTGAGTTAAAAAAAAAAACAAAAAAAAAGAGGAGAGGCCAATGTGAAAACCCGCAAAGGGTACTTTGAGACCAAAGGGGCTTTGAGTCGAAAACCCGAAAAGGGTGACTCAAATTGTGATTAAATCATGATGGGGCATACAGTAGTTTTGCTAAGCTTGAATTAACAATGAAGAAATATGTTACGTATTGAGGCATCGACAAAGTACTCCGGATCCCCTAAACACATATTGAGCTTAAAATGGTCCTCAAGAAGTTTGAACAGAGAAGCTCAGGCTGCGATATCTGGGGCACCTAATTTCCATCTTACCTTGCCATTTTATTTTACACTACCAATAAATTTCCTTCTGGGTTGCATTTGTTATATTTGCTTAACTTGTTTGTTTTGAGCAATGCTCATAAGTAATTTCTTTCTTATCCATTGTAATGATCTCTTTTTCAAGCATTGTATATTGAAATAATGATCAATGAACTAATAATGTTTTCATGAAAGAAGTGCTGGATATTACTCTGCAAATCTCTAAATAATACAAGGATCCGAAACATGATAATTATTTAGAACTCACCAGGCTTAAAGGGCTCGGAACCTTGAAATAAGAGTCTAAGCAGTGACGACATCTTCGAATTCTCTGTTAGAAGTTCAACTGAACAGGAAGACATACGTCAGGGTGACTAACAAGCAGCGAGCAATGATAACCCAAAAATTTAAAAATTGGATCATGCTCATGACATTTGGCATTCATCCATTCATTCGCAATACGTTGGTTAGGAGCATGACATCCCAATCATATTGGCATAAGCATAGATCCCATGAAATCAATTCTACAGGTAGGTTCCCAGAGGACAAACTAGTGAAATTGATGGGAGTTACATAAAATCACAAATCTTATCCCCACTGAGCAGGAGTAGGGCAGATAAAAAATGGCGAATCTTATCTCCATGTATCGGCAATGGAGCAGATTTAAGCCACTAGCCTTATCTCAACTGAGCAGGAGTGGAGCAGGCTAAAAATACAGATCTTATCTCTACTGAGCAGGAGTAGAGCAGATCAAGAACAGTAAGCCTTAATTCCCTAAGCAGTAGGGTAACAGGTTGAATATTACAGATCTTATCCCACTGAGCAGGAGTGGAACAGATCGAAGAAGATGAGCCTTAATTCCCTAAGCGATAGGGTAGCAGTTGAAGATTATAAGCCTTATCTCCTTTGAAAGGAGATTGGAGCAAAGCTAAAGAGAGAGAGATCTTATCTCCTTTGGCGGGAGTGGGAGCGGATCGAAGATAGCAGATCCTATCTCCACCGAGCAGAGCGGAGCGGATCGAAAATGGCGAATCTTATCTCCATGTATCGGCAATGAAGCAAATTTAAGCCACTAGTCTTATCTCCACCTTTGAAAGGAGTGGAAGCGGTGAAAGATAGCGAGATCTTATCTTCACCGAGCAGGAGTGGAGCGGATCGAATACTGACAAGTCTTATCTCCTTGTATCGGCAATGGAGCGGGATCGAAGATCATAGCCTTATCTCCACTGAGCAGGAGTGGAGCAGGCTGAAAGATAACAGATCTTATCTTTACTGAGCAGGAGTAAAGCAGATCGAAATAGCAAGTCTTATCTCCATGTATCGGCAATGGAGCAGACTAAAGTTCATAGCCTTATCTCCACTGAGCAGGAGTGGAGTAGGCTGAAAGAAGGCATATCTTATCTTCACTGAGCAGGAGTAAAGCAGATCTAAACAACAAGTCTTATCTCCATGTATCGGCAATGGAGCAGACTAAAGTTCATAGCCTTATCTCCATTGAGCAGGAGTGGAGCAGGCTAAAGACAGTAGATCTTATCTCTACTGAGCATGAGTAGAGCAGATCGAAACAGCAAGTCTTATCTCCATGTATCGGCAATGGAGCAGACTGAAGTTCATAGCCTTATCTCCACTGAGCAGGAGTGGAGCAGGCTGAAAGAAGGCTAAAGATAGTAGATCTTATCTCTACTGAGCAGGAGTAGAGCAGATCGAAACAGCAAGTCTTATCTCCATGTATCGGCAATGGAGCAGATTTAAGTCACTAGCCTTATCTCCACTGAGCAGGAGTGGAGCAGGCTGAAATATAGCAGATCTTATCTTCACTGAGCAGGAGTGGAGCAGATCGAATACAGCAAGTCTTATCTCCATGTATCGGCAATGGAGCAGATTTAAGCCACTAGCCTTATCTCCACTGAGCGGGAGTGGAGTAGGCTGAAAGATAGCAGATCTTATCTCCACTGAGCAGGAGTGGAGCAGGTCGAAGACGATGAGCCTTAATTCCCTAAGCAGTAGGGTAACAGGCTGAAGAAGCAGATCTTGTCTCCACTGAGCAGGAGTGGAACATATCGAAGATAATAAGTCTTATCTCCTTGTATCGACAATGGAGCGGACTGAAGATTGCGAATCTTATCTCCACTGAGCAGGAGTGGAGCAGATCGACAACAGTGAGTCTTATCTCCATGTATCGGCAATGGAGCAGACTGAAGATTGCAGATCTTATCTCCACTGAGCAGTAGTGGAGCAGATCGAAACAAAATTCCAATACCCTTGAAGATGCAGTGGATGGAATGGAGGATACCTAAAGAAAGGAGGCATCAAGAAATCAAGACTCAGCAAGACCGGGCAAAATTGGCCCTCTTAAAGTCTTTGCTCCATTCTCGTTACACGACAACGAGCAAAGAGGGGCAGCTGTTGGGCCTAAATTTCTCCCGGGCCCAAAAGATCCAAACCAAAATCTAAAATTTTTAAACAGTCCAAAAATAATAAACTCTTGAGGCCTAAAATTAACCTAAGCCCATTAAGCCCAAAACAACAAAACACACAGCAGAAACCCTAGCAGTAACTTCTGCCGCCGCAACCTCCGCAACAGCCCCCGAGACGTGCGCGCCCCCACCACTGAGCCACGTCCGCCATGCCCGCGTGAAGAGTCCCTCTGCATCACGAACCTACGAAATAGGGACGTCAAGTGTAAAATAAGGCTATAAAAGCCAAATTGAAATAATGTAAAGGGACAACTTTTTTTTTGAGAGAAATAGAAGAGAAAAAATTCAAATCCTAAATACAAACAGCAAGATCAGCGAGTAAATACCCGAATGCTAAAAGGTTGCTTTTATTTTTTTTATTTTTCTTTTTTCCGTATTTCATTTAAAAGGTTTCATATTTTTTTTATTTTTTTTAAAACAACAAAAAATATAAAAAAAGGGAATAAAAAACTTACAGTTTTGCAATTTTCGGCCACTGTTTGCGGTGGCCGGCGGCGGCATCGATGGCGGCCGACGGAGGTCCGGCGATCGTGATTTGGCCGGAATGGGGAGGGCTTGAGAGTTTTTTTTTAGAGAGTTTCAGTTTTTTTTTGAAAGAAATGGAAAAATGAAATTTTTGAAGGAAACTTGGGCTTTTATACTATTTCAAAACGGCGCCATTTCATTCGGCCTCCCCAGGCACCAAAACGGTGCAGTTTTGGGAGGCCGACCCGTGACCCGACCCGCGCGGGGAGGATCCGCAGCGTTTCGAGGAGGGCTAATTGCACATTTAGCCCCTCCGCTTTTTGAGGTTCCCAAGCGGTTTTATTTTATTTTCAATTTGGCCCAAAAGTTCGCTCTTCGTTTCAATTTGGTCCTCGGTCAAATCTTTGCGTTTGAGAGGAGGGTTTATTTCTGTTTTGGTCCCTATAGTTCTTGCGCGCTTACAATTTAGCCCTTTTATCTTTTTTTTTTTAAAATTTGGCCCCACAACTGCATTTTTGATCCGATTTAGTCCCTTTTCGTTTATTTTGGCTATTTTACCATCAAATTAATTATTTTTAGTATTTTTATTACTTTTTATGTATACTATTATTATAGTCATATTCTTTCTGCTATTATTATTATTAAACCTAATATTATTATTATTAATATTTCATTTTGTTTATTTTTTTCCTTGCTATTATTTTACATATATATATTATTATTACTATACTATACTTACTATTATATTTATCATTATATTATTTTATTACTAATGTTTTTATTTATTACCTTTATTATTTTTATATTTTATTACATACTATTATTTTATTATTTTCTTTATTTTTGCTTATTATTATCCTATTATTATTATTTTAATACTTACCCCTTTTTTGTTATTAATTATATTCATCAGTCTTATTATCATTTTTATTACTTTCCTTTACTATTATGAGTTGTTATATTTGTATTTTTTTAAATTCATAAAAAGGGTTTCATAAAGGTAATATTTCGTGTTTGGAACTTCGAGAAATCGCGCCCAATCGTGCTGGGATTCGATTTTTCATTCGTCTAGATCACTAAATATCTTTTAAAGATTTTAATCGCGTTTTGTAAATAAGGCAATGTTTCGAGTTTGGAAGTTCGAGAGATCGTGCCCAATCGTGCTGGGTTTCGATTTTCTATTCGTCCAAATGACCAAATATCCTTAAGAGATTTTGACCGGGCTTTTTTTTAAAATAGAGGCAATATTTCATGTTTGGAAATTCAAGGAATCGTGCCCAATCGTGTTGGGTTTCGGTTTTTTGTTTGGCCTAATAGTGGAATACCCTCTTCAAATTGCAACACATGAGTTTTGGAAATCATGAAATGATCTTGGTATCGAGGGTTCGAAACATCGTGTCCTATCGTGCTGGATGTGGTATTTCATCTTTTCGGAACAAGAGAATTTCGATATCCAATTTGAATTATCCACATTTTTTAACGGACTCATATTTTAAAAATCTTTTTCAATTTCCAATATTAGGACATTGATCAATTAATAAGGTACCAATTTTGGACGTCACGAGGGTGCTAATCCTTCCTCGTGCGTAACCGACTCCCGGACCCGTTTTCTTAAAATTCGCAGACCAAATGTTTTCTAAAGTGACCCAATCGCACTTCAAAAAAAGATTGGTGGCGACTCCATTTTTTTTTAAAGTCGGCCCGTTTTCCAAACAAAAAAAATGGTTTCGACACTATCATTTTTATGAAAATTTCATGGTTAATTTATAGATCTTAAAAATTTTAATATACTATTTGGTATTTGAATTTGGTTTCAATGTTTAATTTGATATCCAAACCAAATAGTAATATATGACCAAATGAATGTTTGACACATATGCTCTGATAAAAAAATATTTATACTTAATTGAGACGAAAAAAACTTAAATATCAAATTAAACATTGAAGTAAAACTCCCAAATTAAATATTAAAGCTACTTAAAGTATGTTAAGATAGAAATAAAATTTATTGAATTTTAGTATTCTCATATAAAGATGTAACTAAGTCTGATTAGTGAAGAAGCATAATATCGACTCACATATTTAAACAAATTAAACCAATAATCGCATTTAGTTATGAACATATATATTATTTTGATGTTAAATCATGGCATTGCCTCTGTATGATGGTTTCAGCATTATAGGTAATATCAATTTATGGGGTGGAGACCAAAGACACCCACCACTGCTATCTACCATTTCCGTTCACATCCTCCATTGATTTTCGTAGAATGGTATAAGAATTTACCAAAAAATTACATATAAAAAAGATAGATCAATTATCATAGCCTCTCTCTCTCTCTCTCACCTGCTTGCACTAAACACACACCGATCTTTCTTTTTTGCTTGCTGTCCTCTCAATAGCTTCATTTATAGGGGATCGAGCCCGTAAAGAAGGAAAGTGAGGGTGTAGTAGTAGGAGTAAAAGCGAAGCAAAGAAAGCAACGCATCAAGCCCCAAAATCCTACACCCGTCCTCACCTATACCCCACAGTGCGATACATTTTTTGCGATTAGCCATTTTCATTTCTTTTACCGCACCTTCCATTTTGCATGGCTGAAAGGCAATAAGTTTTTCTTTAAAAAAAGAATCTTGAAGTTGAAGACAAAAACAAAACGCAAACAGGGTCTCTTCATTATTCTAGAATTAACCCACTGTTGGTACCCCCAAAACAAAAAACAAAAAAGGTAAAAAGGAATTGAGTTGTCGTGCTGGAGAGCAGTAAATTGCATGGGGAACTGTTCTGTGCTTTTAATTTCAAACTTTATTTTTTTGTGGATTTTCTCCAACCATGGATGTATGTATGTATGTATATATATATACTCTGCATAGTAACTTTCACTTTACAATGGAGGCCTCATTTATCAGCCCAAAAGGAACACCCTACTTGGAGATGTATTAATTGGGTATAAAACAGGGTACAAAATAAAAGCTCTTACACCCCTACTCAGAAGAACTTGTAGTAATGTGTAAAACAGCTAGAACCTACTTTAGAGATACCCCAATTTATTTCAAGAATAAAACTGTGCTGCATGGTTAATGATAAGACAATGATTTATTTATATATTTATTTTCATGTTTGGAGTTAGAAAACAACCCTTCATTCAACCTTCAAATAGGGGACTTAATTTTTTATTCTTGAAGGAACTTTTAATCCTCCAATTGTTGATTTTTTTTTTTAAATAAAATAAATTTTGTTCTACTGAACAAAACAGTATGACAGTGCAAGCATAAATGATATTCCTCTATACATCTTTCCCAGAATCAGAGAAGTAAAGGAAGAAGATTAAGTAGTAATTCTAAAGTTGTATCTTGTATCCAGGTCCAACCACTGAGAGTTCCAAAACACATCCACCTTACTTGCAGTATTTTATTAATATATTCTCAAGGAACCAATGACTGCATTTAATTTATGAATCAGTAGAGATTTTTAATTTTCGCAAATCATGTTATGAATACATGACAGGCTTGTGGGTTCAAAAAATATCCGGTGCTATTATTATAGATATTAGATATTAGAGTTGCCCAGCCCCAAACCTCTCACCAGTTGTTTGCTTTGTGTCTTTGGGTTTGGGGCACTGCAATCACAGGTTACTTTCATGTATTGGGTTTTGTGTACAAAATGCCAATTCCATCCTTCACCCTTTTTTCTTTCTCCCCAAATATAAATGCCAAAAAGGCAAATTTCAAATATAAATCCCTTGGTAATGAAAAAAGAAAAATTGTAAAGTCCAAATTGGAATCGGAAGGAGAAGGGATCGGTTGGATTGGGGTCCAGAGATACAAGTTACGGAATGTCACGTGTCGAGTAAATGTAATGCATGGCCCATGCCATGATTCAGGTCTGGGTCCGATAGGCTTGCAATAATTAAATAAACAAAAACAAATCCATAAAAGAAAATTTCAACTACTTCCTGCTGTCTAAGTACTAACCCTTTGTTTGCTGCAGCTGAGCTGAGCAAACCCACAAAACACGTCCTTTTGCTTACACTGCTCACTTCCCTCCCAATCCTCTAGTGTTTCAGATAGAGATTAGAGAGAGATGCCTCAAGCTCTGTCTTTTGGCCTCTCGTTCTTCATCTTCTTATCTGTTCTATAATGAACCCAACATAAACATTTTTAGAAAAGAAAAAAAAAAAAAAGAGAGGAAAAAAGCTATTCTTTGGTGGTGAACAATGGCTTTGAACTCTTCTTTTGTTTTTGATGCACTTTATTGTTTAGAAGAGAATTGGGAGGAAGAACCCAGAGAAGGCTACTTTGTGGAAGTAGAAGAAGAAGGAAGTTGTTACAATCATGGGATTAATAAGTCGAACTCTTTTCCCACTTTGTTAGACCAAGACTTATCCTGGGAAGGCGATGAACTTTCCTCTTTACTTTCAAAAGAAGAGCAGAATCTACTGTATGATAGCCTTCAAAGCAATGGGAATCTAGCTGGGGCTCGCCGTGAAGCTGTGGAATGGATGTTAAAAGTCACTGCTCACTATTCCTTCTCTGCTCTCACCGCTGTTCTTGCCGTCAACTATCTTGATAGATTCTTGCTTACCTTTCCGTTCCAAAGTGAGAAGCCATGGATGTCTCAACTAGCTGCTATAGCTTGTCTTTCTCTTGCTGCCAAAGTGGAGGAAACCCAAGTGCCTCTCTTGCTGGACTTGCAAGTATTTATCCATGTTACTTTGTTAGCTGAGTTTTCTTTACTTTTTCTTATTTATTGGTCATATGATTCGGCCTATTAATCTTGTTTTGTTGTCGATCTGTTTAGGTTGAGGAGAGCAGGTATGTGTTTGAGCCCAAAACCATCCAAAGAATGGAGATTTTGGTACTCTCCACCCTTCAATGGAAGATGAACCCTGTTACCCCACTTTCATTTCTTGATTACATTGCAAGGAGGCTTGGATTAAAGGGCCATCTTTGTTGGGAATTCCTTAGGAGATGTGACCGCACTTTAATCTCTGTTATTTCAGGTTAGCACCAAAACATGAACCATTCTCCTTTATCTATCAGATACTATTGATAAGAATTGAATTGAATGCCTTTTGTGTAGAAGAATAGATAAGATGAATCCCATTGTTGTATATCTGTTTTCTGCGATTCTCATATTTCATTTAATTCATCGGCAGACTCTAGGTTTATGTGCTACCTTCCTTCTGTAATGGCCACTGCTACAATGCTGCACGTTGTGGATTGCGTAGAACCTAATCTTAGAGTTGAATACGAAAACCAGCTATTAGGCATCCTGGGAATTGATAAGGTATTGTTTTATCTTCACTTATTCTCTTTCATCACTAATTCTAATTCTCTAGCTTTTGCCAAGTGTTAGGCTTAAATCTCCATTCTTCCTTTGGAACAGGAGAAGGTAGATGAATGCTGTAAGCTGATAACAGATCTGGTAACAACAATAGTTCAAGGGAACCTATCAAAGAAACGTAGGTTTAGTAGCTCCATTCCACGCAGCCCGAATGGCGTAATGGATGTGTGGTTTAGTTCCGACAGCTCGAACGATTCGTGGGCGGTGGCATCATCCGTGTCCTCTTCACCCGAGCCTCAATCCAAGAAGAGCAGAACTCAACAACAACAGCTTCTGGAAAAGCTAAGCCATGGTCCTTTAGATTTTCTCAGCATTCCTCGCTAAATTTCCATCTTCAATTTCCTTAGACCATAAACAGTCTTTTGGAATAATAACATTGCTCTTCTTTTTGTATTATGATGCAAGTTAAATTGCTTACCATCTCTGCATTTTCCTATACCAAATGAGCCTCATCTTCAGATTCTGATGCTTAAAACCATCTGCTTAGTCTGAATGGTTTTGAAATTTGCAAGCAGAGATGGTTTGCATTTTATCCGGAAGAAATTTCTTTTGTTTTTTTCTTTTAGGAAAAAAAAATGAACATAGCAATGCAGAGTCCTTAGCGTTAATGCTTTAGGCCTTTTTGTTGTTTTATCTTTTAATGTTGAAATTTTCTTCTAAAAAAAATGGGACATTTATAATATACTACGTCCACATTGTCTTACACATGATTGAAATATATAGGGAATTGTGTATTTATATATTCACAATACATGCAGAATAATATACTTTTGTACGTATATATTGAAATACAATAGCGAAATCAAATATGGGGTGGAGTGGGGGATCAAAAAACCAAAAGAGCGGGAGGTTGAAAGTGTACACATAACTTGAGTTTTTGTTTGCATGTGAAGGGAGGAACATGTTGTCGGCCACCCACAAATTTTGGGTTATATTTTTTGTGACCATAATTTTGGGGTTTGACCTCGTTGGAAGAGCTCATCTTCGTTTGAATTTTGCCCCCTGCTCTGCTGAGTGAGTGGTGTCCAACTGAGTGAGCCAACAGCGTTTTCAAACCATGATTTTTTAATTACTCTTCTTTTCTTGCCTTGATTTATCATCTAAACCCTAAACCATCCCATTAAAAAAATGCTTCTCCTTGTTTACCATGGAGCACAGTAGCGTTGTAGATAGAAACTGGTTTAAGTCATTGCAAAGACAATGAGAGCTACCCTTTGACAAGGCAATGCATATATATATATATATGAGATAGTCCCTTAAAGTTAAGTTGGTCTCGAATTTGAGTGCTATAAAGGAAGGAAAAACAGTAGAAGAGCTTTAATTCGTTTACATATTTGATCCAGTTCGACTTCAAATAAGAAACTTTGAAAAAGAAATGAGTAAACAAGCAGGGCATTTGATTAGAAAATACCATATAATTTAAGAAATTTCCCTCACTACCTGTCAAAGTTAAAATCCCATAGGGCTAAATGGATCATAATACAAAGTTGTTGACGATTTCAGAAAAAAAGACGGTGCAAGAAGGTTGGCATGTGCTTTCCTTACCACCACCTTTTTTTTTTTTTTTTTTTTACTAAAGGGGAATCATGACTCATGGCTTGGCTTTATTCATAACTTATTATATTACAATATTTACTTGTCTCTAGATTTATTTATTTTACTAAATTGCTTAATCTGGTAATTAAACGGACATAGATCTAATAATTGTTTTTTTAACATTAATTTTATTATATCTGTTTTTTTTTATATAATATATAGAATTACTAATAGTTTATTTTCAACTTTTATATAAAAGGATAATGTGTTTCAACGCACTCAAACTCATATCCTCCTACACTAATAATAATCCCGATACTAATCGAGTTAAGACTCAATCGGCAGCTCTAATAATTATTTTATAAGCTGTTAAGGGGCTTCATTTCCGCCCATATTGACCGTATTATTAATTCTTACTCCTAATAATAATGGCGTGTATTAATCTAAAATAAATCAAGAGAAAGGAATGTATGAAACAATGACGCCATGTCATCTGTATCCCTTTCCAATAGTTTTATACCACATCAGTATTTTCATCCTGAATTTCAGGATTTTCATCCTGAAAAAAAATCAAATCCAAATTAAAATCCTGAAATTCAGGATGAAAATATGGATGTGGCATAAAACTATTAAAAAGGGATACAGATAACATGGCGTCACTGTTTCATACATCAGACGTATGGATCACTGTATTCCTTATCCTTTTTCTTTTATTAAAAAGAATCATAACAAAATGGTGAAAACTAAACTAATTGAAATGAAGATTTTGAGAATCTCCACATTTATGGATTATCAGTAAGTGTCTAGTTATGAAATAATTTACTTAATGAAATTTGGATGGCCTAATCATTCGACCCAAAAAAGAAGAAAAGGGGTTAAAGGGAAAAAAGAAGAAGAAGAAGAAATAAATCAAAAGATATTGTTTGGTTGTCATGAAAAAGAGGGAGAAAATTGGTGGTGCCATCTTCTCTTCTTTTATGGACATTGTGATTCGCTGTTATCATTTTAAACTCCCCAAAGTTCAATCTCATCCTTGAGTTAAATTTTTTTTAAAACCTTATAACAGGGGAAGCAGCTTCATTCCCATGGTTACGTAAATTGATCATCTCCTTCCTTCGAAGCCATTGACATTGACTCATCACACATACCCCCTGCCATTTGCCTGCCTAAAAGATTATGTTTCTTTTCCAGGCCATTGCATATTTGTGATAGTGGGGCTAACTCTGCACACTACAGGCATTCATTTATTCTACTTTCCCTTGCCAATAAATAAATGAAGATCAAAGTCTGGAAATTTAATAGGAAAATGGAACTGTACTAAAGGAAAAGTTTAAAAAGTATTAGTGAGCAAAGCAGTGGAGAATCAAGATTGTCAAAGTAATTCTTTCAAGTCTGGCAACTTCAAAAAACAGAAAAAGAAAAAAAGGAACAAATTGTGGTTAGACATTGTTAATTCCGATAATATTTATTGGCCCTGTGATTTGGTTCTGAGAAAAACAGAGGCATCCACCCCTTCAAATAATAAAACAAAAGGACTTTCTCCATAAGGCTTAGAAAAATTGGATTCTGACATGGACGGCCTTTAGAACACTGGAGGAAACTGCAAATCTGCAAGCACATGCAAGCAACATCTACTGCTGTTATCAGTCCAGTAAAAGGGCCTTTGTCAATTGTAGGTTTGGCCCTCTGTTTGTTGCAATTAATATTTGCCACTGTTTCATTGTTAAGTCAATAATTGACTATATAGGTCGATTATATTATAGAACAGAACACACTGTTAAAGTGAACGGCTCATTCATTATTTCGTTATTTTGCATAAATTATTGTAAAACAAAGGTGATTCAAACCAGCTAGCATTAGTGTGTCGAAACAGATACGGTTGAAGTTGGGAGACCTCGAAACTTTAGCCAAAAAAATTATACAATGAAGTAATGTGGCAAAAAGGACTGATATAACACCCATTAAGCCTCACCATATAGACAGAGAGGGACCCTTGATTGGCGGTGTATAAATTAATATCGATGGAGGAGGCCCACACTGGGGATATAAGATTGTACATTAATTTCAGCTTGATTGGGAAGAGGATTGGGGGATTGGAACCCTCTCGGCCTCAGGGGATACACATTCCATGCGTGACTCGTATTATAATTTTGATTCTGTAGGTCGAAAATGGTGAAATAAAGTTGGTAAATAGCGTGGGGTAGCAGAGAAGAGCAGAACAGAACAGAAGAGTAGAGTAAAGATGGGCCGGGCCTTTTTCCCGGAGTCACCATCTTAGCTCAGGTAATGCCAGAATTATGATTCAAAAATCACTGAGCAGTCCATTTAAGTCTTTTTGTATGTTAGGTAGATGCATGGTGGAGAGTAGACGGCGACGAATATATGGTTAGAATTTATTGTCTATATTATTATAACCAAGGTTTCGATATAAAATTAATATGATTTTATATATTTTATAATTTTATTATAATTAATATTTTAATAATTAAATTTATCAATATAATTATATTTATTATGTATGTAAAATTTTAAATCGATCAGATATTTCTTACTATCGATTTAAAACATTGTCTATATTAATATATTTTTAATAATTGAATTATTTTATAAAATTTTTCTATACTCAAAACTTGACATGCATAAATCGAACATTAAATATGAAAGTATTAATGATAAAAAGTTACGAAAGAGTATTAAATTATATTTGACAATGGTATAAGTGTATTCTTCTCTTTTTATTATTACTAAATTTATTGAATATTATTAGTGAAAAATATTTAACAATTACATTTATTGTCAATATTTGTTCCCTCGCCGATCCATCTAGATCAGGCCCGTACACTTAGTGGTCCATTGTGGACATGTTTTCCGTCTGTCATGCTCCGAGATTCATGAACCTTTTCTTTTATGGTTATTATTATACTTTATTTTAGAATTTCAATAAAAAAAAACAATATTTTCTTTTAATTAGCATTAATTTAGTTAGCACATCCCTATTCCAACAACTTGGAGGTCATTAATTCAAGCTTACTTAAGCATGTAATATTCTGAAATTTAAAAATATTGAGATATTTTATAGTTTTTTTTTCTTTTTCAATTGAGCTATTATTTAATTAATTTATATGACCTTTTATGTATCAGGACCACAATAATTAAAGAGACATTTGGATGATTTGAAGTTCATATAGTGATTACTGGTTAGTTTGTTATTAACAATTTTATAAAGATTTGCTGCTCTATTTTTTAATTTGTTTAATAATATTTGTGTTTGATATATATATATATATTAAAAATTAACTTGATTTTAATCTTTTATATCATATTTTTTTCTATTCACATCCCCTTAATCATAAAAAAAATATTTTAAATTTTTTTTATTGAGTTTTATTTTAATTAATATCGGCATTGTTGTCAATATAAGAGGATGTGAGTTCGAGTGCGTTAAAGCGTGTTATCCTCTTACTTAAGGATTGGGGAGGGAGAATGGGTAGTTTTAAGCATTGTATCAGAAAATAAAGATTAAAAATCGTGATGCTACACTCATATGATAGAAAGTAGATAAAAAATATATGTTTTAAAAAATTAAATCGTGCATGTTGATAATTGGGCCCGGCCGAACCCTTTGTTTGTTTATAGATATTCTCCATAGCCAAGCCCAAACCTTGAAAGGGTGGGGGTGTAACTTCTCCATTGCTAAAAGAGGGTATGTTCACTGCATGTATTATTAAATTAAGTTATTATGTACAATAATCGGTTTTGAATATTTTCCAGAAATAGTGAAGGTCTGATTTCTTTAATAAACAATGAACCCTTTTTATTTAAATTCTGAATTCCCCTTCTGCAGATCTTGAATAATTTAAAACTAGTTTATTGATGTTAAGGAAAAAAGACAACGTATCAAACACTTAGGCTAAAAAACCCCAAGTAGAAGTATTGTTATATAAGATGTGAAGAAGGCTAAAAAAACACTTTAGAAAAAGAATAAATCCTATTTCTACCATATTCCTCAATAAACGTAAAATGGTTTTAATGACATGTGAAAAATAGAATAAAATTAAAGTTTTACAGGTATAGATGAAAATCTTCCTATCACAAGTAATGGTGAGATCAATAAGCAGATGTAGCACAAATGTTAGCTCCCTTTTGTTGGGATGATTCCATGCAAACCAATCCTCATCATCAAATGCCAACCGGAGGAGCTCCCTTCACACGCCTTACAGATTATAAAGCATTCCGAAACAACACTTCCACTCACCAACTTTCCTCCATATGAAATTAAAAGAAAAAATAATTTCGGAACCAATTTCCTCTTTTAAGATGCTATACTGCTTACTTTCGCCCTGATTGAAACAAAATGGTGGCGGGCTTAACTTTTTAGCCAAAACCATTTTGATCCACCAATTTAACATCCACATGGGGTCGTCTGCAGAATACACAGCAAACCCTACCATTTGTTACAGCCAGCTCAGCCAAGAGATGGGACATGTTTACATTTGATTGCCAATTGGCCATAAGATAACTGATTAGTATAATTGATAAGAAGGGTTGATATCAGTTGTCTAAGACTTGGTTTTGGTCTTCAAATTTTGGTGATTGTGTGGCAGCTTGTTAAAGGTTGGAAGCCCACATCATGCAATATGACTAATGAAATGATTAGTACAAAGGGGAAGAAAGTAGAGCTTGCTATTGACTGAAGTGTGAAAGTTGAGAGATGAATGAAGTGTTGAAACGAAATTAGTAGAAAGAGAAGAGTAATGGCAGATGGCAAAGTTTAAATGTACCCAAGCGAGAGATGTGGAGATCCCGAGTGAAAAGCCACCCGTGACGCGAATCTATTGGAGCGCACAACCTTCTGTCCTTTCTTTCTATTGTGGGCTATGTATTATGGGGTGAAAAAAGCGGCCACAGAAACAAAGTATCTTCAAGATTCCGTGAATTGTGGTGAAGTGTTGGATACCCATCAAATTCTCAAAATTCATCTTTTTGACCGCTTTACTCTCCTTGTCTGCGAGTTGTTTAATCAGTCCTTACGATTAATGATTGAATACAATTTTTATTAATTGAAGTTTTAAAATTATTAATTGCTAACTAAATTTTATTTCGTTAGGACAGTTTGAAAGGTCTCATTTGCGAGTAAATTTTCACATGCAAATATTTCAAGGATGTCACTTATTCATTGCCACACCACACCATGATTTAGGTCATTCTATAGTGTCACCCTATCTAAAATCTTTCACTTAATTACTTATTATTCATTCACTAATAGTGACCTCACACGTGGCATCTCGACATAGAGATGGCATATAAATAAAGATCAAGGCCTAAGGTTGAAGACAAGCAACTTACATCTCCTCTTTTACTATCTCACTTCTAGCTCTACCTTCTCCTTCTTATATTGTGACTATCTTACTAGATTGCTCTACGTCTTAATCTAAACAAGGTGAACCATCCATCTCCATTACCTATCATTCTTTATATCAAGATATCGAGATAATTTTAATAATCAAAATAGTAATCAAATATTAAATTTCAATTAACTCAACGAAATAAATTAACGAGTAATATTTTTTTAAAAATTGTTTTCACTAATCAAACTAATTTTTTTTTATGATTAACCAATTAATCAAACTTATATCCCATCATATTGGAGGTTTTGTGGAAGGAATGGCAACCCTATCTTTCTGAAATTCATGAACATCTCTTTGATAAGAGGAACTAGCTCCTGACAGAAAATGGAAAAAGAAAAATCTCACGTATAAGATTAAGCCACCCGAATCTTATTTATGGTAAGGAAAATTTTTATTGAGTACGGAGAGGTAAATATTAGGACTTAACTCAAACGACTGTACATGAAATTTTAAGTACAAATCACTATCAAACTTTAACACTTATGTTGGCCAGCAGTCTACCACTACGTTTGTCTGTTAGTTTTCCTTTTCCATTTGAATTCATTTAATTTGTTAAATATGCATCTTCCTCCCCACAATAGCCACGTTTGGTGCCTCTGCGTCGCCTCATCACACAATAAAATGACCTTTTGCATTTACCCAAACACCATGTCTTTTACGCATCTACACAGATCACACAGGGCCTGTTACTGTTAGAAAAAAGCAATTTAATTTAGGAATGTTTTTAATTGATGAACAAAGTTTGTTTACAAAATTTATCAATTGGATTATAGGTCAATTAGTATCAATTTTAGGTTTAATCTGTGTACAGTCTTTACCTATTCTCTTTATTAAAAAAAAAGAAAAAAGAATGGTTTAAAATTTAGACAATTATATAAATATATTTATAAAAACACAATTATATTGTTGATCCTTAATGAAGTTAAAAATTTTACATATGAGATTAGGGCATTCTCATGTCATTGTACTATATACTAAATATATATATATATATATATATACATGACATCTTGTAACAATCTTTAAAAAAATTATAAATATTGTGAAATTTAAATGTTAAAATATATATAATAAAAGTAATACGGGGTTAGAGATGTAAAATTATTTCATTTAAAAGCTAAAAGTAACCTTTTAAATAATTCATTTATCATCATCTGTGTAGCTTAATGTGCTTAATTGTATATAATTTGGAGGGAGAGGGACCTACTCTACAAGATTCAGAATTGAAAGGATAAAATGAACAACTGAATGGAGACAATTAAGAATGCAACTATTGTTCGATACAGTTTTAGTTCCATTGGTATGGGCATTATTATCAATGTAGGAGGATGTAGGTTCGAGCCTGTTGAGGCGTATTATCCTTCTATTTATAGGTTAGGGAGGGGCTATATGTAATTCTAAGTATTGTGCCTGACCAGAATCTATAATGAGATTTACCAACAAATGAAATTTTATTGATCTAACAATAATTTTTCTATAAAAAAAACTTTTATTTTCAAGAGCTTTACCAACAAATGGAAATTTAAATATTAATAGATTTATAGACTTTGGAAGAAAATCTTTATCATTTATTTTTCAAATGATAATTAAATAATCTATTTATCTAATTTAATAAATAAAAATGTGGTGATGGTGATTTTATAGTTTCAAAAATAAAATAGACTATCATCTAACACAATCCATATTGAGAGTCCATGTGTACTATCTGCCCAGAGAGGGAATTTGGTGAACTGGATAATGGGTTCATTTTAGATTCGATACCTAACCATTTTTTGATTATGCAAACAGGTCTCTATTTGAAGCATTTAGCATGTTCAATTAGGTCCATATCTTTAATTAATTAATTAAATCTTTTACTAAATTTAGACCAAAATAAGTTATATTTTCTCATAATAATAAAATATTATGTTTGAATAAAATTTAGTAATTATTTATAATGTTAATCATTTAAATACGATTTATTAATTTAATAATTTAAAACTATATTTACAATTTTAAAAGATAATAACTTGAAATTTTTTAATTATAATTACATATTTATATATTAATGTTATATCTTTTCAATTATTCTCTCATAGTGCAATTCACCGTTATACTTTTGATTATCTTGAGTTTTTATGATATAATCAAATTTT
Source organism: Gossypium sturtianum (assembly GCA_025698515.1). NCBI lineage: Eukaryota > Viridiplantae > Streptophyta > Magnoliopsida > Malvales > Malvaceae > Gossypium > Gossypium sturtianum. The sequence goes on along the minus strand of CM046955.1, from coordinate 148,635,082 downwards.
TTTTGAACAATCTCATTATAGGTTCTAATTGTATTTGTTCTTTTTGATATAATGCTTAGAACTATCCATAGCCTCTCCTCAACCCATAAGTAAGAGGATAATGCGTTTCAGTGCACTCGAACCCACGTCCTCCTTCATTGACAATAATACACATGCCAATTGAGTTAAGACTCAATCGGCTTATGTTATAATCAAGTTGTGTACGGAGAAAATTATCAAATTTAATTGATATATTCCAATAACTCTCAATTTAAAGCTAAATATTATATAATGGTTGGAGTTATTATTATCTTTACCTTTTTAGAATTTTATAATTCTTGAAATCAAACGTCACCTTAATTTTTTTTTTCAAATTTAATTTGTGAAGCACTCATTTTAATAACATGAATCAATTTAACATTAAATTGCTAGAAGTAGGTTTAATTTCAAGAGCTATACCGATAAACTGAAGTTTAAAATTTAATAATTATGAGAGCCTAATTTGAATGGCTAAAGTCATGGCTTAATGAAACCAAGCTTAAGACTAATTGGACATTTGAAATCCGTATGCAGCAAAACGCAGGTATCTCCTAGTAAATTACAGCTCTCCTCTCGGAATAGGTGCAGAAGTAGAACAATTTTATTTATAGAGAAAATCAGTAAAGAAAGGAAGGGGCAGTGTTGAGGAGTGAATGGAGCACGTGAACTACAAACATCCAGCAAACTTTGAGTGCCCAACAGCTTTTACTGCAAAATGCAGGTGAGTGGCAGTGCCACCAGGCCAGGCCAGGGTTCTCCATTTTTACGCCGTAGCTTCGATGTGCATTCTAATTTCAAAACCAAAGCCTCAATTTCAATACCTGTAACCATTTACGTACAATCTATTAATATACTCCATGCAACCTTAACTCCATTACTAGATTATGATGAAGATTTTCTATGTATTTTCGTATTAAAAATATAAAATATAAAATATTAATTTGATGAAATTACATCAATCTTTTGGTGCCGAACTAAGTTATCAATATTTTCGTATTATAAATCTTTTAACAGCGTTTAATCTTAATCGACGTAGTAACCGACTAATACCAACTCAACGGGAAAATAACAAAAACAAAATCAAATTTAATTATAATAAACTTGTAAAATAGGGATAAAAATTTTAAAATCATAGAAAAAATCAACTATTAAGGTTTTTTAAATCTATAGTAATAAATATTTATTACTAAAAAAAGAAGTTATTTAATTTTTAAATTTTAAAATAATGATATTTGTAGTAAATAATACTATAGTGAGGCATAAATAAGAGGCAAGTATGTAATGTCGCCCAAGTGGTGAACCGTAAATATTCCAAGAAAGCGCGAGTCACCCCGCTGTGATTTTAATTTTACCGAGTAATAGGAAATGACAATGGTGTCCTCATAGGAAGTGGGAGAGTACAACAGAAATGGAGATTTGACGAAGTCTATAAAAGCAGCCCAAAGGATCGAGTATTTTGTTCACGTAACAACTTCAACTAACGAAGAGGGCTTAAAGCGAGGCGCTAGGCGAGAGCGAGAGTGAGAGGCGGAAAAGGGAGGAATGGGAGCCTGGGCTATCGCTGTTCATGGTGGCGCTGGTGTCGACCCTAATCTCCCTACGGAAAGACAAGACGAGGCTAAGAGACTCCTCACTCGTTGCCTTGATATTGGCATCTCTGCTCTCCGCTCTAATGTCCCCGCCATTGACGTCGTTGAACTTGTTGTATGTCCATTTTGCTTTCTTCCTTCCTTTCCTTTCCTTGCCATTAACCAAATGCCAATGTCATAAGAAACAACAATTTTAATCTTGTTTGCCTATTCATTATATAGTAACTAATAAGTAAAGATAACATCTTTTAATAATGAATATGCAGACATCATTGAAAACGTTCTAGAAACTTGATTCGTATCGTTGATTGTTCTTAATTTAGATCATTCGAATTTTAACTATTTTGGATACAATGGGGAGTTTTTATTTGGTTTTTCATTTTTTTAATAAAAATTTGAAAATTGATTTGATAGGTGAGAGAACTGGAAACAGACCCGCTGTTCAACTCCGGGCGTGGGTCTGCTCTTACGGAGAAAGGAACAGTAGAAATGGAAGCCAGCATTATGGACGGGCCTAAAAGGAGATGCGGTGCCGTTTCTGGCTTAACCACGGTTAAGAACCCAATCTCCCTCGCCCGTCTCGTCATGGAGAAATCACCGCATTCTTATTTGACCACCCCGGGAGCCGAAGAGTTTGCCAAGAAACAGGTTTGTTCTTTTACCTGTTTAAAACCTTCATTGTCTTGGATCTTTGATTCTGCTTTCATGGACCTACACGTGATGTGAGAGTTTATAATCTTCAGTTACGTAAGGCTCTTTGTTTCCTTTTTAAAAAAAAAATAAAATAAAATTTGAATTTAATGTAATGGCTTGTACTTTTGTTCAGGGCGTGGAGATGGTGGACAATGATTACTTCATCACAGAAGATAACGTGGGGATGCTTAAGTTGGCTAAAGAAGCAAACTCAATCCTGGTACGTTCGATTTTGATCTACTTTTACCTGAAACGACATTGATTAATTTGATTGATGCAGCCGCGCGCTAATCACCTGGTGGGGGATTATCCATGCCTAACCTTTTCTAGTTTTGAAATTTGAGCAGTTCGATTACCGTATCCCGACGGTTGGCACCTGCGGTGCGGCTGTGGACAGCCATTTGCAGATGAACGGGCTCCCGATCAGCGTCTACGCACCGGAGACAGTTGGGTGTGTGGTGGTTGACAAGGAGGGTCGGTGCGCTGCAGGCACTTCAACTGGTGGGCTCATGAACAAGATGTCAGGAAGGATCGGTGACTCGCCCATTATAGGTGCAGGGACCTACGCATGTGAGTTGTGCGGGGTGTCGTGCACAGGGGAAGGAGAAGCAATCATCCGAAGCACCCTGGCAAGGGATGTAGCTGCGGTTATGGAGTACAAAGGGTTGAATCTTCATGAGGCAGTGGGTTATGTGATAAAGAACAGGTTGGACCAAGGTAAAGCAGGCCTAATTGCTGTGTCGAAGAACGGTGAGGTGGCTTGTGGGTTTAACACCACTGGGATGTTTAGGGGCTGCGCCACCGAGGGTGGGTTTATGGAGGTTGGTGTCTGGTAAAATAAAATGTTATTATTAGGATTGCATTACAATTTTTTCTTGTGGTGTTCCCCCAAGAGGGTTTGCTTTTTTCGTGATTTCAGTCATGTGCTTCACGCACCTGTTTTTTTTTTTTTTTTGGTTTCATCCATGTAATTGAGATGTCAAATAAATATTTAGTATCTTCAAATCTTTGATTTTGTAATTTTCCAGTAACCATCTATCCTACAACTTCTGTTTTAGTTGGTTTTAGACTAAAAGTTTCAAATATTGGGAAATGGAATTTAAACTTATGTGATATCGCAGATACTAAAATTTATAGTCTCGTAAGTGAAATCTGCAAGACTACAAATTATGTGTATACCAACAGCAATCATGGTGTGGCCCCTAACAAAACCCCAGTTCGATATATTGGAACACCGTAGTCACGGATACTACATCGGATGCAGCACAGCGGCTAAAAATACCATATTTGCTATCATGGAAGCAGCAGGGGTTATCCTCTAAAACTAAAAAAGACCAGTTGTGTGACGCAATTTCGCACCCTGAGAAAACTTTGAGCTTGAGAAGGAGCATTTCCCATGGACTAACTATTTTATTATTATTATTATTATTATTACTACTACTTTTTTAACATGCAATGCTTACCAGGAAAAAGGAAAATATAATTCCACCAGCATCAACTTCCCTTTATTTAAGTGGATTTATTGACCTTTTCATCAAGGGGTTAGACGAAACCGAACTTGGTATATAAGTCAAGTGGTTTTGAGTAATGTTGGCAAAGTTTCAACCAAAAATTGAACTGGAATTGACTTGTTATAATTATTCAAATCGTAATACCACTGTTTGTATTGAAGTTAGAATCATTTTAATCATCAAATCTTTCAATTTTGTTTTATATAAAAAAAATTTAAACTCTTATACCTATGAGAAACACTCCAATATTTAAAACCCTCTCTCTACATATACCTATGGGAAAGTGAGAATGATCCAGAGAAATTGAGCAGTTATTATAAAGAAAGGAACAAAATTAGAACAAGGGGTTGGGACATTGTTACTTTGCAACGACCTGGGCTTGAACCGAAGGTATGCATCAGCCAACATCTCCCCGAGTCTCACTTGGGCTTGAGTGGTAAGATGTAGGTCATCTGGTTCCAATGGTAGTCCCTTGGCGTCCACGCATTTCACATTTGGCAGGCCTATATTTAACTGGGCTTCTCTCACTTCCTCAATATAAGGTCCCTCTCCTGATGCTAGAATCACCTACCAATTAAATTTACCATTATTTAGGGCTATTGAAAAAGAAAATTTCTTTGAAGAAAATTTTTGTTTGATTTGCTAAAATGATGATTTCAATGACAAAACCCAAAATGTTTTGCACATTTAACATTGTAAACTGTTTTTACTTTCAAAAGTTTGGGCAAATAGTAATGATAAATAAATTAACATGTGCCTCCCAACTAGACTGTACAGTTGTAATCTTTTGAAGCATTTGAATAATGGGTTTCTCTCCAGCAATCTAATGTGTCCATCTTTGTCAGCAAAGCTTAGTTCTTTAAACCTTAAATCTGAAATACTTGTTCTAGGACAAAGGACAACCCATGATTCAATAGTAAGGTCCAGTTAAGTCAATTCGATTCCACCAAATTTGTGTAGATATTTAAAAGTCGTTTATATTCAGATGATTATGATCTATTCATGGTTTTAAAATAAAAACATATGAAGAATAAAAATCAATCAAACAAATGGTACGTACCTGGAATATTGGGAGCAAAGGTGCGTGCAGATCAGAACGTAAATCGTCGAAAAATGTCTTCAATCTACCTTTATACAATTCAACATCTCCTTCATTGACTGTATCGGCCTCGCCTTGATACCAAAGCATTGCTCTATAAACTCCTCCGCTCTGCTGCGCCATCTCAGCTCTCTTCAGCAACTGCTCATAAAGAAACTCCCCTTTCTGCCATTGGCTTATAGTAGTCCCTCCAACCGCACAAGGCACCAACCCCACCACCCCAAAGTTGGGGTCCTTGGTCAGCACCGCATTGGCAAAAGACATCCCAGGTCCAACCCCATCTGTCTTCCTGGGGTCAATGTCAGCATGGATTGGCTCACGGGCTTTAACCCACGCCAGGTCCGCACTCAGCCGGAAGATGGAAGGGTTAGGTTGGCACTGTGGAGGAACAACACCGTCCCAGGTCCCAATGCCGGTCGATGTTTCGTTGGCTACACCTCCCCGACCGGCCATGTTGCTTTGTCCGGCCAGGATAATTATGTTCAATTTATGTTTAAGTAGATTTTGACATTCGATTGGTAAGGCGTGAGCCAGAAGAGCCAAGGCAATGAAGGAAAGCATCAGAGTGAGAGAGAGAGTTTGCGGCGTAGTGTGGCAAAAAGGGAGGTTGATCTTTCCGTCTCTCAATCTATTTATGACTGAGGAAGCAGAACCATGTTCAAAGCAAAGATAATGGTTGGTTGCTTGGTTTAGGGTTTTCCTCTTGGTTTTCTTGTCTTTTATTCCAATGTTCCATGTTTGTCAACTGTGTCATTCATATGGGATTTGCATTTTCTTACAAGGCTTGGATGTAAGTATGTCATTTTCATGATTTAAATATCTATGCTAATGATGTTTCACCAGTTACAAACACTAATTTATGTATGTCTTATTATACTAGAATGAGAATCACATGCTTGGTTTTATATTTAATATTTTCTTTTTAGGGATGACAGACTACCAATAGCTATTTATACTTTCTATAGAAGAGAGGTTGAAATGACTTCATCAAATTGTTTTGAAAATGTTGACCATAGGAGCAGTATGGGGCCATGCTACTCATCACTTTTCCATTTCCTTTTTAATTTCCAAATTGCTGCCATAATTTATCTTTTATCCTAAAATGTTGGCATGGTTGTTGGGTTCATCCACTTCAATTCAATTTAATTTGATTTTTTTTTTTGGAATCAAAGGTATCTTCATATTTGTTTTAAAACTGGTGAAGAAAAATCCTTTCAAATTTATGGCCATTCATCTCAATAATTATTATATTTTACTCGTGATTAATTTTTTTCTTTTATATAGTTATTAAAGAGAATCAAGTAATCTCACGATAAAACAGTGATGCATTGGCAGCAGGTATTTGTATCTTTTCACTTAAAGAAGAAGAAGATATCATAGATTAACCAAAGAGCATGTGAAATTAGTGGAAACTTTATTCAACAATGGCCGGTTGTGAAGAAGTCAGTGCTTTAAATCGTATAAGGAGTAAACAATATACCCGCAGTTGAGTTGCATAGGGGCCGGGGTAGGGAACATTAACGCCTTGTACGCTCATCAGGGAAACGGGAAAAAGAAGTGGGGAAATGAGCTTTTCCTTTAATAGGCTCGCCTCCAACTATCTTCAGTGTCATGAAAAACTATACAAAATTGAAAGCTGAAGCATTGATTTCTGGATCAGTTGGCTGTGTAGATAATTCCCCACCGCAGCAGCTTGTACATGAAAAGTCCTCCTAAAGCCTCTTTGTTAGAGTAACTGATAAAGTTGGTTAGCAGTTAGTTGTTAATTGTTAGCAAAGTCAGCAGTCAGTTGTTAGTTATTAAATGCAGTTAGGTTACGTTGCTATATATAGTCTATATGCATGTATATTCAAGTAAGTCAGTTTTCATATTTGTTTGTAATCTTCTTGATAATCAATACAGTAGCTTTCATTGTTCATGTTGTTGTTTAACATGGTATCAGATGGCCATTGATCCTTGCGGGTTAATATTCTAAGTTCTTCATGTCTCGCCCCTCAAGTCCATCCGCCGTTCAATCTGCTGCACCTGCGATGGCTTCACGTGTTGCTGATGGGGTTGATGGTAGATTTTTCTCTACTAAGAAAGTTAGTGTACTTCTTGATGACACTAATTACCTGTTGTGGCGTCAACAAATTCTATTGGTGGTCAAGACGTTTAAGCTTCAGAGTTTCTTGGATCCTCGAACTGTTGCTCCTGCTCAATTTCTTCCAGATGCTGATGGTGTGCCTCAAGAAAATCTTGAGTTTACTAGGTTTGAGCAGCAAGATAGTGCCCTTGCGTCTTGGCTCTCGTCGTCAGTAAGTCAAGCAGTTCTTCCTCATCTTATTGGTATGGATACTAGTGCTCAGATTTGGAACTCAATTGTTAATCTGTATGGCAGCAAAACTACGTCTAGACTAATGTTTTACAGACGAGCTTTGCACTCTCAGAGCAAAGGAGATTTGCCTATGAAAGATTTTCTAATGAAGATTAAAGGGTACTATGCTAGTCTTACCAGCTGTGGTGAGATCATTAGTGATCATGAACATGTCACTGCAATCCTCAATGGTCTGCCTTCAGATTATGAGTCTGTTATTACGATAATCTCGGCCAGTCAAACACCCTACACAGTTCAGGGCGTCACTACCATGCTCTTAGATGCTGAGACACGACAACTTTCTTCGATTCTTGAGGTTCCTGCTTCTGCTAATATGGTCTCGCATCAGCCAACAAGGCAGGTTGACAACAGTGACTCTACACCTGTTTATCGTCCCTCTACTGGCACTTGAGGGCGAGGCCGTGGTCAAACGAATGGCTCACGGTTTCAATGTCAACTATGTGGGAAACAAGGCCACCTTGTTGATCGCTGCTACTATAGATTTGATGCCTCGTACAAGAGTACAAGATATAGACCACCTCAATCTTCACAAGCTAATGTTTGTATGTTTGGTACTGGCTCTCCCATGATGCCTTGGGTGCCACCTACTGTTCCCAATGCTCAACCAAACTGGTTCCTTCCATCCACGATGCCACATTCTCCCTGGTCCAATCCGTTTATCAACAATGGCTTTCCACCTGTAACACCCCCAACCCGTATCCGTAGCCGAAACAGGGTTACGAGGCATTACCAAAGAATACAGAACACTTTCAGATAATTTGAAATCATTATCTTTACACAAATAGTACACTTGAGATGTACAGTTCTATAATTATGAATAAACACATTTATCAAACATATTCCATGTTTTTATATATCACAATCTCATATTTCCATGTATCAAGTACCATCATTTCCTCGTATTTCAGACAAATACGTGTAACAATTCATAGACACACAACTCACTAACTCTTCTTGCCAATCACAATTTAAATTGAAAAGTCACTTATTGAGTCCAATTTCAATGTTCACTAAAATTTATCATATAAATTTGGATGTACGTATCCACCAATAGATTCCATGTACCGATATCATCATCTCAAATTTCCACATGCATTTACTTTCCACATTATGAACTCAAATAACATATACAAGACATACCAATGTATTTCAAGTACATTTTCATAATATTTCATTTCGAATTCAGATTATTTCATATTAGAACTCTTCTCATTAACTCATTTGGAATACCAATTCATACGGATAATACACTCAAGGGTGTACAAATATATAATCACAAATGAACTCATTCATCAACCAAGTTCTATGTTCATGTCTCATCAACTCATATTTCCTTATATCACATAATTCTATGTAACACTTACCAAACTTTTTCAAATTAGTGAACTTCTTATGGAATTGGTACTTGCCAGGTATGCACTAAATTTCGCGATAATCATCGATGCCATAACATAGCTATGGTGTTTTCACTAGAATGCCATAGCTCGAGTCATGGTCTTACATCTTCACTATCATTATGCCATGGTGAAACCATGGACTTATCAAATCAATTCGTCACTTTTCACTAGAATGCCATAGCCCGACTATGGTCTTACATCTTAAACACGTATCACCGATACCATATCCTAGATATGGTCTTACACGAAATCACTTGTCACTTGTAGCCGAAGCTACCACTATCCGCGATCGGTAGCGGAGCTACCACTTTTCACTCGATCGGTGGCCGGAGCTACCACTTTTCACTTGATCGGTGTAGCCGAAGCTACCACTTTTCACTTGATCAGGTAGCCGAAAGCTACCACTTATCACTTTCACTTGTCTTTGATCAGATAAGTGTAGCGAAACTATCACTTATCACTTTCACTTGTCCTTGATCAGATAAGTGTAGCGAAGCTATCACTTATCACTTGTTGCCATAGTTCAACTATGGTCTTTTTAAAATCAATTCATCTTGTCAACTGAATGAAGTACTCAATTTGATCATTTATTCAATTTTCATGCTTTTACATTGTTCACGATTTTATCATCAATACATATGAAATAACACATCATGAAGTTCATAAAATTAACAAATGATCACTAAAATTAAGCCATATAAACTCACAAGTTCAATTTTTGTATTATAACGATAATCATAATTTCATAATAAATATTCTAAATAAAACATTATATCATTTCTAATTCAACATTTATCAATTATAATCGAGCATGTGATCAATTTATACACAAGTCATTCATATATTATTTTTCCTCTTCCTCCTCTCCATCCACATCCTTAATATAAACAACACACTTGTAAGTAACATTATTTATAATTTTCACTATTTACTTATGTGAATATTCAAGCTGTCTATCTGTGTCATAGTCACTAAATTATTTTTATATTGAGCTAAAAAACTCCAAATTAAGATCCGTTAATTTTATTTGAAACTAGACTCACATGTATTCTTACTATAATTTTTCCAGAATTTTTGGTGTGGCCAATTAGTACAGTTTATTAGTTAAGTTCTCCCCTGTTACACAGTCTGGTAGCTCTGACCTCTCTTCACTAAAAATCAATTATCTCATAGTACGATTTTCATATAGTGTTTCAAATTATTTATAATGAAAATAGGCTCACTAAGGAATACAAACATATAAATTATAACTCATAATTATTTTTGTACAATTTTTAGTGAATTTCTAAAGTAAGAACAGGGGATCACGAAGTTATTCTAAATCAATCTTACAAAAATTTAAATATCTCAATATGTAGACTTCCTTTGCTTGCTCTGTTTCTTTTATATGAAAATAGACTCAACAAGCTTTAATTCTATATCTCATTCAACTTCTAGTTAAATTTCTACCATTTTTAGTGATTTTTAAAAGTTAGACAACTGCTGCTGTCCAAAACTGCTTTAGTGTAACATGTTGATTTCTATTTTGTTCCAAATTCCACAATTCATACAATTCAGTCCTTGCTCAATTTACCCCTCAATTGAGCTAATTTTCTCATTTAATACTTTTATCTATCATTTTAAACTACTTCATAACCTTTGAAAATCAGAATTTTAACACTAGGCCTTAATTTCAACTCTTTCACAATTAGGTCCTAAACCAATTTCCATCAATTTCACTTGATAAAATCATCATATAACAAAATTAAAGCTTCAATTCAATATTTATTCATCATATTATTCCAGCAATAATCCACATCAACTTTAAAAATTAGCCATAGAATAAAAAACTAATGAATTAATAAGTTGGACCCAATTGTAAAAATTCCAAAAAACATAGAAATTTCAAGGAGAAAGCAAGAATTAAACTTACATGAAGCTAGAGTATGAAAACCAGCTTGAACCCTATTCCATGGCTGTTTTTCAGCTGATGAAAATGAAGAGAAATGAAGAAAATTCTAGATATTCCAATTTGGTCCCATTTTTATTTAGCTAATTTTGGCAATTTTCTAATTTTGCCCTTATTTCACCCATTTCCTGATTTTTCTCAGCTATTGCCGCCCAAAATATCTCCTTTGGGCTTATTTGCACTTTAGGTCCTTCCTTATTTGACAATTAAGCTATTTAATCCTTCTAGCAACTTTTACACCTTTTTCAATTTAGTCCTTTTTATTTAATTAATCACCCAAACGTCAAAATTTTCTAACGATATTTTTATACTACCTTATTGACATTCCGTAAATATTCATAAAAATATTTATGACTCGGTTTATAATACCGAGATCTCGATACCTCTTTTTCTCAATTTCTTGACCAAATAAATCTTTATAAAACAAAATTTACTATTTCAAAAATCTTTTAAAAGCTACATTTGGCTCGTAAATATTAAATAATATAATCTACGAGTTCATTTATCAGATTTGGTGGTCTCGAACCACTATTTCTGATATCACTGAAATTTGGGCTATTACACCACCAGTCAGTACTCCTTCTCCAACAAGCCCACAACCTCAAGCATATCTTGCCACACCTGAGACAGTTGGCGATAATGCGTGGTATCCTGATTCTGGTGCAACACATCATCTCACAAACTCACCTACTGCCCTAGCAGAAAGCACACCATATAAGGGTCCAGTTAAGGTGTATGTTGGTAATGGCGATGCTCTCCCTGTACTGTATTCTGGTCAGTCTTCTTTGCTTACTCGTTCGCGGCCCTTATACATGCGATATTTATTGTGTGTACCTGGGATAACCAAGAATCTCTTGTCTATTTCAAAGTTTACTAAAGATAACAGGGTGATTTTTGAGTTTCTGCCTACACAGTGTCAGGTTCGTGACATGCACACAGAGGAGGTGCTTCTTAAAGGGTCTGTTCAACATGGATTGTACAAGCTTCACATCCCTGATTCGGCCAAGACAAGCTCGACTACTTCAGCTCAATGTTTTCCTGCCAGCTCATCTGTTCCCTTCTATGTGTGGCATTATAGACTAGGCCACCCTTGTAAAGCTATACTTACAAAGGCACTACTCAAGTGTAATATACCCCTTGGAGTTAATAAAGATTCTTTCTTGTGTATTGCTTGTCATTTGGGAAAAGAACATAAGCAACCATTTCAGAAATCAACAACTGAATATACTGCTCCACTTCAATTAGTAGTTGCTGATGTTTGGGGACCAACTCTAGTTCCTTCTAATACCTTTCGATACTATGTTGCTTTTACAGATGCTTGTACAAGATACACTTGGGTTTACTTTCTGAAAAAGAAGTCTGAGGTTCTAGCTGTGTTCCCATATTTTCACAGACAAGCTGAAAGGGTCACTGGTTGCAAGCTTAAAATTCTTCAAACAGATGGGGGGGGAGAGAATCCCAAGCCTTGAAAATGTATCTCTCTCAGCAAGGGATTGTGCATCGCCTCACATGTCCTTATACCTCAGCTCAAAATGGCCTGGTTGAGCGAAAACATAGACAGATAGTCGAAACAGGTCTATTTATGCTAGCTCATGCTTCTATGCCCTTGACTTACTGGAATGATGCCTTTGCCAGTGCAGTTTACTTGCTCAACAGATTGCCCTCCCATCCTCTCAACAGCGTCTCACCCTATGAAAAATTGTTCAATGTTCAACCCAGCTATACATTCCTACGTGTCTTTGGTTGCCTATGCTTTCCTAACCTGCGACCCTACAATACTCACAAGTTACAATTTCAGTCAACACCCTGTACCTTTTTAGGTTACTCATCATTTCATAAAGGCTACCGGTGTCTAGACTCCTTTGGTAGAGTGTATGTCACACGCCATGCCACCTTTCATGAAACAGTATTTCCATTTAAAGCTATCACCTCAAACCCTACTTTTTTTCCATCTCCACCAGTGTCCAGCTCCAAACTACTTGTCTTGTCATCAACTTGTCCTCAAACCAATTCCCCCAATCAATCAACTCGATAATTGTCTTCTGTACCCATTGCTACTCTTAGTACTAACCCTACACCTCAATCTTCTAACCCAACCCCTTCTATCTCTAACCGATCTCTATCTCTTTCATCTAACCCCGTCTCATCTCAATCACCTTCTGCGCATGTCCCATGTAACACACATGTGATGGTAACTCGCAGCAAAGTAGGCATCTTTAAGCCAAATGCATTCATGAGCGTTGCATCTTCTCCTTCTGACAATCTTCCTAAAGACATCCATGCTACAATGAGCAGTAACTCCTGGAAGGCTGCTGCCCATAGTGAGCTACAGGCTCTTGTTCGGAATAACACATGGTCCTTGTGCCCTCTACCTAACAACAGACGAGCTGTTGGTTGTAAGTGGTTCTTTAAAGTCAAAACAAAAGCTGATGGCACTATTGAGAGATACAAAGCACGTCTAGTGGCCAAGGGGTTTTCCCAGCATGCAGGCCTGGATTATCGAGATACTTTCAGTCCCGTGGTTCGAGCTACTACCATTCACACTATTCTTGCTATTTCAGTCATGAAAGGCTGGTCATTAAGGCAAGTTGATGTCAACAATGCCTTCCTCAATGGGGAATTGACTGAGGAGATTTACATGGAGCAGCCCCCTGGGTTTGAAGAATCTGGTCCTAATGGGCAGAAGCTTGTGTGTCGACTAAACAAAGCCGTATACGGACTACGACAAGCCCCTCGTGCATGGTTTCAAACGCTCAGACAGTACCTGCTTAGTCATCTTGGTTTTCATGCCTCCAAAGCTGACCCTTCGTTATTCATTCGAGCTACATCTGGAAGCCTTCTACTACTTATGGCCTATGTTGATGATATAGTCATCACAGGCAGTTCTGACCAAGAGATTAACAAAGTGGTGCAACTGCTACACACAAGGTTTGCTCTCAAAGACATGGGGCCACTCAGTTTTTCTTAGGTGTCGCAATTCACCATACCCCTCAAGGACTGTTCCTTAGTCAGCAAAAGTATATAGGTGAGATACTGGCAAAAACATGTATATCTGTACCAACAGCCACGCCAACACCCACAGTGAGCTTTCCAAAGTTGGTCGCAGTTGATGAGAGTTCAACACTGGTTGATGGTCATTTATATCGGAGTACAATTGGCATGCTTCAATATGTGTGTATCACCCGCTCTGACTTGTCCTACCGTGTCAACAAGCTCAGCCAATATATGAATGCTCCAAGTGAGACTCATTGGAAGGCAGTCAAGCGTGTTCTACGATACCTACGTGGCACGATAGCTCATGGGCTACATTACTCCAAAGGCCAGTTCCAGCTCGCCTGCTACACAGATGCTAACTGGGCTTCCTCCGTTGAAGATAGACGATCCACCACAGGTTATGTCGTTTATCTTGGACCAAATCCAATTGCATGGTGCTAAAAAAAAGCTGTCGTGTCTAGATATTCTTCCGAGGTAGAATATCGCAGCCTTGCCAACTGTGTGTTTGAACTGCTGTGGATCAAACAATTGTTATCTGAGGTTGGTATGGATTTCAGTCAGTCTCCTGTGGTTTGGTGTGATAATACATCCACGGTGTCAATGGCTACCAACCTAACTCATTATGCTAAGGTAAAACACGTCGAGATCGATCATCACTTTGTTTGGGAGAGAGTTCTTGATGGCACACTGCAAGTCAACTTTGTTCCTTTTGACAAACAGATTACTGATGTCCTCACAAAACCCATCACCCCTAAGCGGTTTAGTTTCTTTCAGCAGGCTCTTCGCGTATTACCTAGAGATGCTATCTTTTTTGTTGAAAAGAAAGAAAACCAGGAGAATGTTAGAGTAACTGATAAAGTTGGTTAGCAGTTAGTTGTTAGTTGTTAGCAAAGTCAGCAGTCAGTTGTTAGTTATTAAATACAGTTAGGTTACGTTGCTATATATAGTCTACATGCATGTATATTCAAGTAAGTCAGTTTTCATATTTGTTTGTAATCTTCTTGATAATCAATACAGTAGCTTTCATTGTTCATGCTGTTGTTTAACAATCTTGATACATAGGCTTCAATCATAATCTGGTAACATAGAACACTATAGCAGCTTGTACAGATTGTAAATGACAAAAGAATTGACCTTCCCTTGAGAATAATACCAATGCTATTCAGCAATTGTAACTCCTAAATGATGCTTATACAAGTATCTTTTGCAACAAAATCTGAATGTTGATTCAATGGTTATAGTATCACGATCGAGAGGACTAACTAGGAAAGATTTTTTTTTTCTTTTTCTCAATTTGGGTTTTACAAGTAAAATGGTGAATCTACTTTAAATCATGGAAAAAAAGATTAGATATTATTTCTTATTTAGTTATTAAAGAAAATCATCCTCACTGATAAAATAATTTGCATTTAGTTGTATTCCACTTATTGAGTGTTGTTTAAGTGAATAATTAATAGAATGGGTGGAGACAAATAAAAAATTATATGAAAAAAGAGTAAAAAGTAAAGTAGAAAACCTAGGTTAGATTTCTTAATGGTGCTCCATATCGCGAAAAACACATTAGATATTGTGGAAAAAGAAGGCTAGTTGTTTTAATGCAAAATCTAATAAAGATGTACTAAATTTAAAAATGATACAAACACATTAGTTTTGTTGTGGACTCGCTATCGATCGGGTCTTGACTCGCATTTCACGTAGTTCGTATTTTGAGTTCGCACTTTTTTATGGGATCACAAGGTGTGCGAACAGATGTGTGTTTGCACTATTATGTAGGTGGACCCACATCTAGAAAACATGTGCTAACCTTATAGTAAGGTACGTGTTGGCATGCATGAGAACCTACTTACGATGTCACGTCCATGAACAGTAATTATATCATATAAATACACAACTTAACCCTTTTGAAAAGTACACACACTAAAATACTTAACAAGTTTCATGGTGTATATTTGTACATTCTCAACGATATTTTTCAAAGAAAGTTGAATGGGTTAAGATATTTCTAGACTTTTGTAAGACAAACTAAGTTTGGAAGCTTTTAAGCTCGTGACTCCATTTATTCATTCATACTTAAATTTGTACAAGTATTTTTTTATGGAAAAAGTAAAATGTTTTAACTTAGTAAAAGAGATGAAAATAAGGAGAGTAAAAATTACTGGTTTAAAAATCTTTTTCTCGAGGATTGATTTTGTACTAAATTTATGTAATGAATGTATTTTTAAAAAATTATGTAAAAAATAAATAAATCCTTATTTGAAATAGAAAGGAGTATTTTTTTGGTAGAACCAATGAGAGTCAAGTGCTTCACCTATTCGCTCAGCATAGCACATAGCATAACATAAAGTAGCTTACTTGTATTAAGGAAGATCCTTTAACCAGCCAAGGTGATTGGGAGGTGTAGAGTTGACACCTATCACTACCCCTAAAAAGTATAATAGCTTTTATAGCTTTGCTCCTAAGGAATATTAAAATGTTTGAAATATGAACACTTTTTCTTACCTAGCTTTCCAAGGCCATTTTAAGGTATTCTCCAAGTACACTTGACCTACACTTGAGCCGTTCATTGCCTCATCTCTTTGCATGAGATTACTATCCTCTTGATCTCTTCCACTTATAGTTCACCACCATGTTATTTATTCGTTGACTTTGAGGCCTCACCATTTTGGGGGGTTTATTATCCCAGAGCTCAAGTCTTGTCCAATCCACCTGTTTGGCATTGTGGCACAACAATGTTGGACCATGACATCCCGCAGCCACTTTCACACTCTTTTAGACGTTGATGATGGAGGCGTACAATGAAAAATTATGATACATGGGTTAGATGGGATGACTCAACCCCGAACCTTAAACTATATTTCTGAATACCCCTTGTGTGATTCCCTTTGAAGCTCGGGTTTAGTGCATTTTAGCTCGCATGCCTTCTCTATAACAACCCGCCCAACGAAGTCTCCGTATTTGGTTACTGTTTGGCATATAAATGGTAAATTAAGGATAAATTTGAGTAAATAAAGTATTTGTTCTGGCTAAGTATAGAATTCTGTGTAATACGCTATTTAGCAGAATCTTAGTTTGGCGAGCTCTAAGGTTTGACGAACTCTTTTGTTAAGTATTCGCCCAACCCAGATGCTTTGGGCGAACTCGTTATGTTCACAGTTGTTTAGATTTGTTCATTATTTTTGTATGATGATTTAGTTAGTCAAGTTGAGGTCTAGTTAGAACAGAACTAGACTACTGTAGATGATAAGATCTAAATTTTGTTAAGTGCACTTAATCATGTGAATCAAAAGAGTTAGTGGAATAATCTGTTTTTTCCACTAATCCTTGTCTCCGTGCTTAAGTATATAAAGATAGCGGTGGTATTTCTGAACACCTTTTACTTCTTCTTTTTCTTTTTTATTTTCTTGATTTCCTATGAATGTCTTTGAAAAACTTAAGTTCAGAGAACTTCAAAGTGAATGTTCGCAGTATCTAGCTAACTTATACGTTAGTACCAGCTCACTAGTAATTACTGATAAACCCTTAAGTTATCATTAAGGTCATTTACATGTTTTTCGTATTGCATGCATAGATGTTAGAATGGTGTGTGAGGAAGAAAACTTCCTGATTCTAGATTAAGTGTTGTTGATTCTTGCATGCATGTTCAAATTTGATAGATTAATGATTTGATATGTATAAATATATTTATTTTAGCTCAATAAGCTAACGATGGTCTAAGTGATAAAGGCAAACGACCTACTTTGTAGATTGTGCTCGAATTTTTGGTGAGTTCCTTTTTACTTCCATGTGTTGTAAATTTATTGTTTATATAATCCGTATAAGGTAAGTAATGCTCCTCTGTAATGGATGAAAGATGTATATGTAGATAATGATTATCCAAAGACGTCAGTTTGAGTTCAGTTTGTTTGTGATATGAAGTAAGCGCCATTCTTCATGCTTAAATCACTACTATCTGATTCTGATATGTAATATATGATCTGATATGTTGTGACAGATGTAACGACCCGTTTTCGGTGAAATCGGAACAGTAGTTTCAAGACCAGAAATCTGAGGTCATAAAATTATTTTAATATTATTTTATGGTCTATAGCATGTTATAATTATGGTATAAAAATTTCGTTAAGAAATTTTACTATTTGTATGCTCAATTTGTGAAAAAGGACTAAATCGCGTAAAGTGCGAAAGTTGTGTTCTATTAGCTAAAGGGATTAAATAGTTATATAACCTTATTGGGGAGGTCCTTATGTGGTAATTAAACCATTTAAGGAGATAGTGGATGTACATGGAGTGTAATCATGAAAAGTCAAAGTTGGTGAGGGTTGGTAATTTGATGACTAAAGTTAAATTGAATAAAATAAAAACTAAATGGTCATCTTCCTCCTTATTTTTCAACCAAAAATTTTAGAAAACTAAGAGCATAGGAAAGCTTGAATTTTTAGCCACAAATTCCCTTGCATGTAAGTTATTTTGGTGGTTGTTTTTTGTTGATTTTTGTGATTTTGGAACCCTTGTAGCTTAAACTAGCTAATTAGGGGACTAAATTTCATTATAAGTGAAAGTCTAGGGTTTTTCCATGAGACTATTTTCGTTTTTTTTGGAGTTTAATGGAAGAAAATGAATCTTGGATGTTAAATAAACAACTTTTGTTAAGTGATTTTTAGTGAAATTGTCATTTGGGGGCTAAATTGAAAAATGTGAAATTTATGTGATAAATGTGTGAATTTGTGAATTATATGGGCTTTATGAGCACCTATAAAATTCAGCTAGGCTTGGGTGTAGAGAAATTTGCATGAATTTCATTTTACGAGCCTAAGGACTAATTTGTAAAAAGGTCAAAAGTGTAAGGGCAAAATGATAATTTTGCCATAACATAAAATTTGGATCGAGTTAATTAGAAATATGATTAAATGAGTTAAATTTGATTATATAGATCAAGAAAAACAACTTTCGGAACTAAATCGGGGAAAAGATAAAGTCGTGGACTAAACGATTGTATTCTCCGTTTGAGTTTGAGGTAAGTTCGTGGACTCGAACTTAATTTTATTTTTAATTATGATTTAAATTAATTAATGCTAAATTAGCTCTTGATATAAAATGTATGCATATTATGGAATTAATGTTAAGTAAAATGAATGAGGAATTTATAGAAGTAAATAATTGTACAATCGTCGATATATTCGACTAGCGCTGGACGCAATCTTTGTCAGCTTATCTGTAACATCCTGAATTTTTGGGCCTATGCGTTTAATGGGTGGATATGTTTAATGTGTTAATTTAAGTGTTAGGGGTCCAAATTGGGCTCAGGCTTAGGTAGAGGCCTTGATTAAAATTATCTGTTTGGGCATTATAGGGTTTAAAAGGTAGTATCTATGTTTAAAGTACCAAAGTGGGCTTGTGGCCCAATCTTAGGAGGTGACGCCACACAAGGGAGTAAGGGGCCCAAATTTAAGTTTCATGGAGCCCAATTCTTTTAATTTAAGTTAGCTAAATTTTGGGCATTAGGATTAGGTGGAGTGGATGGCAACAAGGCTAAAATTTAGGGGTTTTAATGTTTAAAATATGTGGATAATAAGCGGATAAAGGCTAAAATTTAGGGATTTTAATGATTAAAATATGTGGATAATATCTTTGATAAAGGAGGAGGAGTTAGAGATAATTAAGTCTCTTTTAGATGAGCTAGTAGATTAAGATAAAGGAGAAAAGATAGGATTTATCTACAAGGTTAGGTAAGTGCCGAAATTTCTATAAATAGGGGGAATATCTCTTCAATTTCGTCATTTGGGTTTTTCTCTCATTCTTTTCTCTTCTTCTCTGAGTAAAAATCGAAAACTCCTAAAGTTCCATCTTCTTCTTCATTCTCTGCAAAAGCTGAAATTCCTAAACCTATTCCCTCATCTTCACTTTGATTCAAAAGCCGAAACTCTTTCCATTCTTTTTCTTCCTAGCCGAAATCTTCAAGTCTCTTCCTTGTTTTCTTTTCTTCTTCTCTTTTCCTGTCAGAAATCGAAACTCCTCACTCAAGTATTTTAAAAGCCAAAGACACATCAGCCTTCTCTTGTTCATACTTTTTCCAGGATTTTCGTAAAAGCCGAAATCCCTAGATCTCATCTCCTGTGATTGCCGAATTACTTCTGTGGTGCCTACTTATGCCGAAATCTGAAGGGAACTTTAGTGGAGTCAATCGTATAGATCTCTAAGTTATAGAATCGTGTTACTTTTGGGATTTCAAGGTAAGGGATCTATTAGTTTTAACGTGTAATTTGGGATTTATTAATCTTGGCCAATTTTTGAAGGGGCTAAATCTTTGTATGTTTTTCCGGCTTTTGAGCAAGGCTTTACATTGAGGATAATAGATCCGGATAGCAAGGACATCGACTAAGAATATTGGATTTCGCGATATCGGTGTGTAATACTTCCCCACCATCTAGATCGATTGTTAATGTATGCTCATAAGTTTATATGTTGTGATAAATACCGATATCTCGGTTTAATGTTGGAAACCGAAAAGGGTGAAGCAAATCACCAGTCGGTGAATGTTTAACTTTATATGATAAAAGCATATTGATTTTATGATTTGCATGGGTTGGGTTGATGAAAGGAGGAAGTTATACGTTATATGTGTAGCGATTTATACCGTGATCTCGTTATATGTTGTAGCGGCTAATGCCGTGATGCATTATAAGGGCTTCGGCCATAATATGTTGATGAGCAAACATGACCGCCATCTTGGCGTGTAGCGGTGTGGGTCGATTGTAGAAATCCCCAATGGTGTGAATGGGTTTGAGTACGGGGCATGTAGCGGATGGAAACCTAGGCAAATGGGTTGGGCCTTGCATATTATTTGTTATTTTTTTGTAAATGGAATTATTAATCATTTTATGGGCCTAAGGCCAAAATCTAGTGGTGCATGAGGTTGCACTGCTGAGTCTCGCGACTCACCCTATTAATTAACCTTTGGGTGATACCTAGTGCTTGGACCGGGGCCGAGAGAGGAACGCAAGGTGGCCATGCAAAAGACCAAGCTGGATCCGACCAAAAAGTCTCAAGTTAATACTTTATATTTTTAATTAATGGATTTTAAATCTTGTTGTAATAAGGCTATGGGCCCCTAGTTTATGTTTTGTTTTATTTTGAGCTTTAATTACTCTTAGTTATTTAAATTCTTATTGAACTAATGTATCTATTTAAATTTGGGTTTTTAATTTATAAAGGCATATTTTATTTAAACTATCAACTATTAAATTTCTCTCGAATAAGAATATAAACTTTAAAAAATATTTTTAGAAAATACGACATGTTCTTCCAAAATTTTTAGTGACATACGAGATCCGATCGTGGTGTTTGGGCGGGTTTGGGGTGTTACAAATTGGTATCGAGCCGGTTCAAAACTCGGCTCTGGGGTTTTGGGCTCAAAACGTTTTCTAAATTTGGGTTTTGAAACATGCATATTTATACAGTGCATTAGCTCGGCATGGCACTGCGTCTCAGCCCAAGTCTGCGCGGTAAGTATTCTGAATCATTGTGTGATATAATATATGTGGGCTTGATGGGCTTTATGGGATGTAGACTATCTAGATTAGAACTTGATGGACTCTAGGCTTAGCTGAAACAACCCTTAAAATCTCATAAGACTTAACTTCACTAAACAAACCCGTGAATGAGCCGCAAGATTAGGGTGTGGTAACAGGCATACGCATGTCTAGGATTGGATCCGGAAGAGCCTGGTATTTAAGTAGTCCTAGTGACTCACCTCCTCTTCGCTGGAATCCTACCTGGTGCGTAGTGACTGTTCACCCTAGCCACGAGGACTTGTTGACGGGCCAAAATCTATAATTAAAACCCAAAAGGGACCAGCTACCTTATCTTTGCAAAATTACTAAAATACCCTTATATTGGAAAATTAGTAAAATACCCTTATATTGGAAAATTACTAAAATACCCTTATATTGTAAAATTACTAAATTACCCTTATATTGTAAGATTACTAAAATACCCATTCTTGTAAAATTACCAAGATACCCCTAATTTTCTAAATTACGAAAATACCCCTGTAGGATAAAATTACGAAAAATACCCACGGGTAGTGGAATAATGAAAATACCCCTATGTATTGAATGTGGGTGCATGGATGTTGTCTGTATGTTGATGGTTGAATGTATGTAGTTCTTAGAACTAGGAAAGGTGAACTTGAGACTGAATTGCGAATTCGAAAGAACTACTCTTAAAACTACTAATCATAAGACTGTTCATGGATAATTAGTGGAAGAAAACCAATAATTCATAAAATTTTTAATCAGATAAACGCAAACCGATAGCATGAGTACAAGGGGACGAGGACGCTTTAGATGCGAATACCGGTGCGTACCCTACCATAGTATACTAAGTGTTTATTTTGACTTTAGAATTAGAGTGTGCAGCGAAAGCATGGTAGTGAGACTTAGGTAGTACGATTAATAGTTAGTTGGAAATTTCGAGGATGAAATTTCTTTAAGGGAAAGAAGCTGTAACATCCACGAATTTTTGGGCCTATGCGTTTAATGGGTGGATATGTTTAATGTGTTAATTTAAGTGTTAGGGGTCCAAATTGGGCTCAGGCTTAGGTAGAGGCCTTGATTAAAATTATCTGTTTGGGCATTATAGGGTTTAAAAGGTAGTATCTATGTTTAAAATACCAAAGTGGGCTTGTGGCCCAATCTTAGGAGGTGACGCCACACAAGGGAGTAAGGGGCCCAAATTTAAGTTTCATGGAGCCCAATTCTTTTAATTTAAGTTAGCTAAATTTTGGGCATTAGGATTAGGTGGAGTGGATGGCAACAAGGCTAAAATTTAGGGGTTTTAATGTTTAAAATATGTGGATAATAAGCAAATAAAGGCTATTATTTAGGAATTTATTTTATGTGGATAATAAGTAGATAAAGGCTAAAATTTAGGGATTTTAATGATTAAAATATGTGGATAATATCTTTGATAAAGGAGGGAGGAGTTAGAGATAATTAAGTCTCTTTTAGATGAGCTAGTAGATTAAGATAAAGGAGAAAAGATAGGATTTATCTACAAGGTTAGGTAAGTGCCGAAATTTCTATAAATAGGGGGAATATCTCTTCAATTTTGTCATTTGGGTTTTTCTCTCATTCTTTTCTCTTCTTCTCTGAGTAAAAGCCGAAAACTCCTAAAGTTCCATCTTCTTCTTCATTCTCTGCAAAAGCCGAAATTTTTAAGCCTATTCCCTCATCTTCACTTTGATTCAAAAGCCGAAACTCTTTCCATTCTTTTTCTTCCTAGCCGAAATCTTCAAGTCTCTTCCTTGTTTTCTTTTCTTCTTCTCTTTTCCTGTCAGAAACCAAAACTCCTCACTCAAGTATTTTAAAAGCCAAAGACACATCAGCCTTCTCTTGTTCATACTTTTTCCAGGATTTTCCTAAAAGCTGAAATCCCTAGATCTCATCTCCTGTGATTGCCGAATTACTTCTGTGGTGCCTACTTGTGCCGAAATCTGAAGGGAACTTTAGTGGAGTCAATCGCATAGATCTATAAGTTATAGAATCGTGTTACTTTTGGGATTTCAAGGTAAGGGATCTATTAGTTTTAACGTGTAATTTGGGATTTATTAATCTTGGCCGATTGTTGAAGGGGCTAAATCTTTGTATGTTTTTCTGGCTTTTGAGCAAGGCTTTACATTGAGGATAATAGATCCGGATAGCAAGGACATCGACTAAGAATATTGGATTTCGCGATATCTGGTGTGTAATACTTCCCCACCATCTAGATCTGATTGTTAACGTATGCTCATAAGTTTATATGTTGTGATAAATACCGATATCTCGATTTAATGTTGGAAACCCAAAAAGGGTGAAGCAAATCACCAGGTCAGTGAATGTTTGACTTTATATGATAAAAGCATATTGATTTTATGACTGCATGGGTTGGGTTGATGAAAGGAGGAAGTTATACGTTATATGTGTAGCGGTTTATACCGTGATACATTATATGTTGTAGCGGCTAATGCCGTGATGCATTATAAGGGTTTCGGCCATAATATGTTGATGAGCAGCATGACTGCCATCTTGGCGTGTAGCGGTGTGGGTCGATTGTAGAAATCCCCAATGGTGTGAATGGCTGGTACGGGGGCATGTAGCGGATGGAAACCTAGGCAAATGGGTTGGGCCTTGCATATTATTTGTTATTTTTTTTATAAATGGAATTATTAATCTGTTTTATGGGCCTAAGGCCAAAATCTAGTGGTGCATGAGGGTTGCACACTGAGTCTCGCGACTCACCCTATTAATTAACCTTTCAGGTGATACCTAGTGCTTCGGACCGGGCTGGAGAGGAACGCAAGGTGGCCATGCAAAAGACATATTTTTAATTAATGGATTTTAAATCTCGTTGTAATAAGGCTATGGGCCACTAGTTTATGTTTTGTTTTATTTTGAGCTTTAATTACTCTTAGTTATTTAAATTCTTATTGAACTAATGTATCTATTTAAATTTGGGTTTTTTAATTTATAAAGGCATATTTTATTTAAACTATCAACTATTAAATTTCTCTTGAATAAGAAGATAAACTTTAGAAAAATATTTTTTCTGAAAATACGACATGTTCTTCCAAAATTTTTAGTGACATACCAGATCCGGTCGTGGTGTTTGGGCCGGGTTTGGGGTGTTATATTATCTGACTAGTGCTGGGCGCACAATCGTCGGTTTATCCGACTAGCACTGGGTGCAAATATCGTTGGTTTATCCAACTAGAGCTGGGCTCACAATTATTATCATCGGTATATCCGACTAGCACTGGGTGCAAATATCGTTGGTTTATCTAACTAGAGCTGGGCTCACATTCAATATCGTCAGTTAATCCGACTAGCGCTAGGCGCAAACTCCTTTGCGATTTACCGCTAGGCACCGGGTGCCACGTCGCTAATAGATCTTGCGGTAAGGTTACTTGAATTATCGAAAGAACTGAAATCTTATTTGGTTAAGTTATAATTTCATACTAATATTGATTGTTTTTGTTTTTAGCTAATAAATGGAACCTATTAATGGTAAATTGATTTACATGTTGGCACATAGTGTGCGAAATAATCGCTTATATGGTATTATTTAAGTGGGTCAACGGGCACAGTGCTGTTACAAGGTTATATGAGTTCAATACGAGCTAGTACAGATATGTACGCGAAATACGTGGAAATGATATACATTTATGATATATGAATTCATGGCATGGCTAACTTGGTTGATGATTATGTGTTAGGCTTTTGGGCCAAATTGAGTTATGATATGCCTTGTTTTACTTACTGAAATTGTGGTTAAACGGGTATGAAAAGAAGGAAAGATCGTCAAATGCTTCAATTAGAATTGATATGAAAGCAAGGAAAGGTATGAATTATTAGATGATCGAAATAAGCTTAGACACATGCTTGAAAAGGTGAATGCATTTAAGTAGTGTGTACTTATGCTATGATGTTTTGATATGGTTTGTTAGTTTATGTGATAATTAAAATTGAGAGGCCAATGTTGTTTAGGCTAAGGCCAAGATATGTTGGACTGACTAAAGTGGCTTATAATTATAAATTGAAGTGGTAAGCTTTATTTTTGAATTACGAACTTACTAAGCAGTACATGTTTACTTTGTGTTAATTTCTTTGTGTATTTAGATATTAGAAGCTCGTTCCGGTTGGAAGTTGACGGAGATTTCATCACACTATCTATCGGCTATGTCGAAACCATTTTTTCTTTTGAAAAATGGGGTCGACTTTTATTTTAAAAATAAAAACAAAAAAACGGAGTCGCCACCAATCCTTTTTTATGAGGTGTGATCGGATCACCTCGTAGTTTGATCGTTTTAATAAAATATTTTGATTTATTAAAACAACGGTTTTGGTCTAGGAAACTCAGAAAAATGGGTTCGGGAGTCGGTTACACACGAGGGAGGATTAGCACCCTCGTGACGCCCAAAATTGGTACCTAGTTGATTAATTAGTGTCTTAGTGTCGAAAATCGAAAAAAAATTGAAGAGATTCTAAAAATGCGATCCTTTGTTAAAACATTGCTTAATAGAAAATTTTTCCGATAAGAGGGCATATTTCCCGTTAATCAAGCATAAAGAATTACGTCCCGTAAGTTGGGACACAACATCTTTAAACCCGAAACGAGAATAAATACCGAAAAAATTGTTTATTTTGAACGACATTCTATTATCTCGATTTTAGAAATAAATCGTATTCCGTAAGTTAGAGTACGATTTTTCCTAATTCCAGAGAATGTTTAAAAATTCATGCTTTAAAAACGTTTGTTTATTCGGGTTTATCGAGAAAATCGAAACCCCGTAAATTAGGAAACAATTTTTTTGAATCTCCAAATACGAAGCAACGCTTATTTTTAAATCTTTCCTTTTTTTTATCCGAATAAATACAAGTGTAAAACCCCTTTTAAAGCGATGTGTATTTATCTTATTTATGGTGTAGTGTAAAAACGACTTATATATTCAAACATAATGCATGACATAATGGCGATAGATATACGGGTAGAATATTAGGATGATAAAAAAAAAATAAATAAATAAATATCATGGTAATAACAACATGAATAAAGTAGCAGTATGAGCATTAATTTGAGGTATCAACAACTAAATAAATAAAATAACTCAAAATAAATGAAAGGATGAAAATGAAAGACGCTTAATGAAAAGAAAATATAAATAACATCCACTTAAAATATTTTTTCTTTAAAAAAAATGCAAGAATCATAAATAAATAGATGAAATAAATAACTTCGAATTTAAACATTTGAAAAGTAGAACGAATAAATAAATAAATAAATAAATAAATCGGTGAAATAAATATAAATATTATTTGATTTAAATATTTAAGAGGAAATATAATAATACATACATAGATGAATATACATAATATTTAATTTATACTTTAAGAGTAAAAATAATAAATAAATATATAAAATGATATGAATAATATTAAATGTAAATATTTTTAACGTAAAAGAATTATAAATAAATAAATGAATTGATAAATAAAAGTCTAAACATAAAAAACAAGTAATGAATAAATAGATAGATAAATATAATATATGAATATTATTTAAATTTTAGTATTTAAAAGGAAACATGCAATAAACAAATAAATAAATAATGAAATTAATCAAACCAGGATTAAATCGAAGTCAAAACAAAATTAAAAGGGAAAAATCGGAGTAAAAAAAAATATCGGGCCCAAATTGTGACACGCGAATGAGATGGGGGACCAAATGGGATAATATCCCTGTCCCCCAAAACGCATAACTTCAATATGGACCGAAATGAAACACTACGAAAATTTCAGGCTAAAATTAAAAAGAAAAAAAAGAAATAGGATCGAATCGCAACAAGCCTTAAAAGCGGAGGGACTGCGTGCGTAAATATCCCAGTCAAGGCAAAACACGCGGATCCTCAGGGTAAACGGGTCAGGTATGGGTCGGCCTCCCCAAAACGACGCCGTTTTGGCGTCTGGGGAGGCTTAATGAAAACGGCGTCATTTTATGTTGTTATAAAAACCAATTTTTTTTTCAAAATCTTCATTTTTAGCCTTCTCATTCAAAAAAAAAAAAAACAAAAGAAAATCCTCTCAACCTCTCCCCTCTCCGGCCGAACTCCGGTCGTCGGACCACCGTGGTGGCCGCCGGTCGTCGGTGATGGCACCGCCGTCCACGATGGCCGAAAAACGAAAAGTCGCCTTTTTTTTGGCTTTTCGACTTCCCCGACCCAAAAATGCCATCTTTCATCGGAGATGACGGCCTCAGCTCCCTCCACGACGGCGCAAAAATAAAAAAAAAGGTTAGATTTCGTCCCTTTCTTTTTTTTTTATTTCGTGTTTATTTCTAAGAACATGAAAGAAACAAATAAGAAGGATAAAATGAAAAGAACACCTTTTGATTTTTGAATCTGTTTCAATGTTATCTGCTTTGTGTATTTGATATTTTTTTTGTGTAGGAAAAAAATACAAATGTTTTCTTCGGTTTTTATAGCCGAAAATATAAAAGAATACAATATATTTTCGTTATTTCTCTGTTGTCATTGTTTGTCTTTTTACAGGTACGGAGCGACGTGGCGTGCGGTGGTGCGTGGAGGAGTACGGAGTGGTGGCGGCGGCTGAAGAAGTTAGCTAGGGTTTTTTTTTTTGATTTTTTGTTTAGGTTATTGGGTAGTTGGGCTTAGGGTTTATTTGGGTTGTAATTGGGTTTGGATTGGGCTATTGGGGTTTTTTAGGCCTGCTATTTTATTTTGTAATTTGGACTATTAAAACTTTGGACTCTTTTTATTTATTTTTTTTGGTTTATTTGCTAATGGGCATCGGGCAAATTTGGGCCTGTACAGCTGCCCCTCTTTGCTCATTGTCGTGTAACGGGAATGAAGCAAAGACCTTAAGAAAGGCCAAATTTGTCTAGTCTTGCAGAATCTCGACTTCTTTGGCGCTTCTATCTTTCAAATAACCTTGCTCTAACCCACTGCAACTTCAGAGGTATAGGAATTGGTGCTTCGATCCGCTCCACTGCAACCTCAGGGAGATAAGATTCACTATGATAGATTTAATCCGACCTACTGCAACTTCAAAGGTATAGGATTTGTGACTTGTAGCTTTAATCTTTTCCATTGGAACTTCAGAGAGATAAGATTTGTGGCTTGAATTTGCTCCACTGCAACTTCAGGGAGATAAGATTGACCATGATAGATTTGATCCGACCGACTGCAACTTCAGAGGTATAGGACTTGTAACTCGTAGCTTTAATCTGTTCCACTGCAACTTCAGGGGAATAAGATTTGCTATCTTTAACTTGCTCCATTGCAACTTCAGGGAGATAAGGTTAATGGCTTCAATCTGCTCCACTGCAACTTCAGGGAGATAAGATTCGCCATGGTAGATTTGATCTGACCTACTGCAACTTCAGAGGTATAGGACTTGTAACTCGTAGCTTTAATCTATTCCACTGCAACTTCAGGGAATAAGATTCGCTATCTTCAACTTGGTCCACTGCAACTTCAGGGAGATAAGGGTAATGGCTTCAATCTGCTCCACTACAACTTCAGGGAGATAAGATTCGCCATGGTAGATTTGATCCGACCTACTGCAACTTCAGAGATATGAGATTTGTGGATTCACCGATCTTGCTACACCATCTTCTAGGGGACATAACCTATAGAATCGATTTCATGGGCCTATGCTTATGCATAATGATTAGGATGCAATGATCAGAATGAATTGAATGCTCCTAACTAGATGTGTTATGGATGATATTTGAATGAATGCAGAATGTCATGAGAATGATCCCTTTTTAATGTCTGGGTTGTCATTGCTCGTTGTTTTTCAAGGTTGTATCACTGACGTAATATCCTGTCTTCTTGTTCAGCCGATATTTTTGACAAAAAATCTGAAGAAATAGTCACGATTTAGATTCTTCTTTCTCAAATATTTCCAACCCTTAGGCTTGGTGAGTTCTAAATAATAGCCCTGTTTTAGGTTCTTGTACTATTTAGAAGCTCCCAGAGTAATATGCAAAACTCGTTTTGTGAAAGTATTATTAGTCCATTAATCGTTCTTTCAATGCAAAACGCTTGAAAATGATCATAATGATGGAAAAAACTGAGATTTATCAGGAATAAAATCTGAAAAGAATAGATTAATTAAAGAAAGCAAATTGCTGGAATACAAAATAGGTGAGGGGAAAAAATAGGTGCCCCAGATATTGCAGCCTGAGCTTCTATGTACAAACTTTCTGAAGACCATTTTAAGCTCAATATGTGTTTAGGAGATCTGGAGTACTTTGTCGATTCCCTAAGATGTAGTATACCCTTTTCTCGTTAATTCAGGCATAGTAAGACTACCACATACCCCACCTTCGATCAAAATTTGAATTGCCCTTTCACGGGTTTTCAATTCAAAACCCCTTTGGTCTCAAAGCGTCCTTTGCGGGTTTTCGCCTTGGCCTCTCCCTTTTTTTTAAGAGAAGTACTTCTTGACTGCGTCTGAATTCACTGGATTAGGCAAAGTCTTGCCGTCTATTTCAGTTAAAATCAACGCTCCTCCAGAAAAGGCCTTCTTTACCACGTAAGGTCCTTCCCAGTTCGGCATCCACTTTCCTCTGAAGTCTTTTTGTAGGGGTAGGATGTTCTTCAATACCAAGTCCCCTTCATAGAATTCTTTGGGGCGAATCTTTTTATTGTAAGCTCGCATCATTCGTTTCTGGTACATTTGACCATGACGGATAGCTTTCAGCCTTTTCTCTTCAATCAGGTTCAATTGGTCATATCGAGATTTGATCCATTCTGCTTCATCCAACTTCAGCTCTGACAAGACTTGAAGGGAAGGAATTTCAACTTCGATGGGTAACACTGCCTCCATTCCATAGACCAATGAGAAAGGAGTTGCCCCGGTAGAGGTCCTGACTGACGTTCGGTAAGCATAAAGAGCAAATGGTAATTTCTCATGTCAATCTTTATAAGTCTCAGTCATCTTTCCCAGAATCTTCTTGATATTCTTATTAGCCGCCTCAACCGCACCATTAATTTTTGGGCGATATGGTGACGAGTTGTGGTGCTTAATTTTAAACTGACTGCAGACCTCTGCTATCGTGCTGTTGTTTAAATTTAGTGCGTTGTCCAATATGATCCTTTCTGGCATTCCATATCGGCAGATGATCTCCCTCTTTAGGAATTTATTGACTGCCGACTTGGTGACATTGACATATGAAGCAGCCTCTACCCACTTGGTGAAGTAATCGATGACCACAAAGATGAATCGATGCCGTTAGAGGCTTTTTGGCGAGATTGGCCTGATGGACGCCCATGCCCCACATAGAAAGGCTATGGAGAAGTCATAACATGAAGAGGTGAAGGAGGCACATGAATCTTGTTCCCATAAATTTGGCACTTATGGCACTTCTTGGCATAATTGATGCAATCCCCTTCCATGGTGGACCAATAATACCCGAATCTCATGATTTGCCTAGCCATTGTGAAACCATTAACATGTGTTCTGCAGACACCCTCATGGACTTCTTCTAGGATTTTCTTAGCCTCAACAGCATCTACACATCTTAATAACACCTGATCCTTTCTTCTTTTGTATAGGATCTCCCCACTTAAGACGTAGTCACTGGCCAGTCTTCTCAAAGTCCTTTTATCATTCTCAGTTGCTTGATCAGGGTATGCACGATTCTTCACATATCGCAGTATATCGTGATACCAGGGATGATCATCTGTTTCTTCCTCTTCGTTGATGTTGTAGCAATGAGCCGGAGCCTCATAAATACTCATTTGGATAGGCTTCACATCCTCTTGTTTATTTACTCTGATCATAGAAACTAATGTAGCCAAGGCGTCAGCCATTTGGTTTTCATCTCGTGGGAGGTAACAGAAGGTTATGTCATCGAACTCCTCAATTAATTCTAGAATTAGCTTTCGATAATTGATCAATTTGGGGTCTCTTGTTTCCCATTCTCCTTTGAGCTGATAGATCACTAGTGCAGAATCCCCATATACCTCTAGCACTTTGATTCTACATTCTATGGCCGCACGAATTCCTATGATACATGCTTCGTACTCTGCCATATTATTAGTGCAATCGAAATCTAATTTGTAAGTAAATGGATAATGATCTCCATTTGGGGATATCAGGACTGCCCCGATTCCATTGCCAACAACGTTTGATGCCCCGTCGAAGTTCAGTTTCCAAGGACGATCTTCTGGAGCGTTCTCTTCGGTAGTTGCTACATATATTAGATCTTCATTAGGGAAATCAAAGTTCAAAGGCTCGTAGTCTTCTAGAGCTCTACTGGCTAGAAAATCTACTATTGCACTCCCTTTTACAGCCTTCTGGTTCACATAGACTATGTCAAATTTGGTAAGCAGAATTTGCCATTTGGCCATCCTTCCATTCAAAGCAGTCGACTCCATCATATACTTCAGAGGGTCCAGCTTCCAGATGAGCCAAGTCGTATGGTACAACATGTACTACCTCAATCTCCGAGTTATCTAGATCAAGGCGCAACATAATTTCTCAATTGGAGAGTATCTCATTTCACACTCAGTGAATTTCTTACTGAGGTAGTATATCGCCCTTTCTTTCTTTCCTATCTCATCGTGTTGGCTAAACACACATCCCATAGAATGGTCAAATATTGTCAAATCTGATGTCAGTGGCCTATCTCGGGTGGGGTGGTGACAAAGATTAGGGTATTGAGCAGTCTTGTTTTATATTGTCAAAAGTTTTCTGGCATTCATCATCCCATACGCCTGGATTGTGTTTCTTAAGAAGACGGAATATGGGGTCACATTTCTCAGTTAGTTGTGAAATGAACCGGGCAATGTAATTTAGTCTTCCTAGGAAACCTTGAACTTCCTTTTGAGTACGCGGCGGAGGCAGTTCTTATATAGCCTTGACTTTGTCTGGGTCGATTTCGATTCCCTTTTCACGTACGAAACCAAGCAGTTTTCCTGACCTAGCCCCAAAAGTACATTTTGTCGGGTTGAGCTTTAGCTAAAATTTCCTCAACCTCAAGAATAATTTCCTCAAAACTTGCACGTGCTCCTTTTCTGTTCAGGATTTTGCAATCATATCGTCGATGTAAACCTCAATTTCCTTGTGCATCATGTTATGAAACAAGGTTACCATGGCTCTTTGATACGTTGCTCCCACATTTTTTAATCCAAATGGCATCACATTATAGCAGAATGTTCCCCATAGAGTTATGAATGTGGTCTTTTCCTTGTCTTCGGGATGTATCTTTATCTGATTGTATCTAGAGAAGCCATCCATGAAGGAGAACAGTGAGCAGCCTGCCTTATTATCCAATAAGGTGTCAATGTGAGGCAATGGGAAATTATCTTTTGGGCTGGCTTTGTTTAAGTCCCTATTATCTACACACATCCGTACCTTTCCATCTTTCTTAGGGACGGGGACGATATTGGCTACCCATTCTGAGTATTTGACCACTTGTAAGAACCCAGTATCGAATTACTTCTTGACCTCCTCTTTTATTTTTATCACAACATTGGGCCTCATCCTTCGGAGCTTCTGCTGAACTGGCTTGCACTATTCTTTTATGGGGAGGCGATGTACCACAATATCAGTGCTTAACCCAGGCATATCTTGGTATGACCATGCGAAGACATCTTTGAATTCTTGAAGTAACTCAATGAGGTCTCGTTTTGGTTCTTCGGCTATGCAAGTTCCAATTTTCATTTCTTTTCCTTGTTCCAAGATCACAATCTCTACTATCTCCTTGTGAGGTAGGATCTGTTTCTCTTCTTGTTCTACCATCCTTAACAAATCCGGAGATAAGTTACAGTCTCTGTCATCTTTAAAATCCTGAGATCCCTTTAGACACATGTCTCACTCAAAAGGAGATTTTGGGCCAGTAGCAACGTCGCTCATGTCGTTGATATCTGGGGAATTGTTGTAGGCACGAATGAATATCCAAAGAACAAATGAATCAAAGATTAGCTATTTGTATGGTATGATTATGAATGAAATGAAAGAATAAAATAATATTTGCTCAGAGTGATACAAAAGAATGCATTTTTTATTGAAATAAAGATGTTGGAGATTAGCCTATTTCACAAATGATTCTTACTGCTTCTAGGCTTAAAGCAATAATCGTGTTTTGAACATTACGTTGAATCAGCTCTAAAGACTACATGAATCTCTTCCGCAGTCCAGTTGCTCAGAACACTTATAGGCTCATAAGGGCAGATGCCCGATAAGTTTTCTTCCACCATTCCCTCTTCAGATACGGCATTGATGCTCAGACTTCCCATCATGTCTTCAATAATTTCTTTCCTTGTCATCTTCCGTTCAGGGTGAATAATTCCTCCTGATACGAATGTTCTGGATATGTGGGGGAAGGTCATTGGTTCCTATTGGACCTCTACCCCGCTTAATCGCGCTCTCCTTCGGTCTTGCTTCCTCTCCAACTCTTTCTTCCTCTGCTTCGCGTCTGGCTTATACACCAAGCCAAAGTAATCTTGTTTGTCAGCCAAGGTTGGTACTTTGACTCGTCCATGGAGGTATTTTCTGAGTCCCTTTGAGGCGATGCTCCTTTTCCCACTGTCAGTTGTAAGCTCATCCTTGTAGCTTTGGATATTTTGGGCCTTGGGATCTTACTTCTCTCAACAATGAAGGTTGCGTTCACAAATTCTAGCGAGCAAAATGAACATTCTATCGCCTCACCATCGGCCTCTATGTATGGCGCATTATTGGTAACGGATGCAATGATGTTTTCTTCCACGTTTATCGTTATCAATTGGCCCTCCGTTACCAACTTTAGCTTTTGGTGCAGTGATGATGGTACCGCCCCCGCTGAATGAATCCAAGGCCTCCCCAATAGGCAATTGTAAGAAGGCTTGATGTCCATCACTAATAAGTCTACCTCGTATGTGTTTGGACCTATCAAGAGAGGTATCTCAATCCTTCTCATTACCTTTCTTTCAGTGCCGTCAAATGCTCTCACTATGTTTTGGCATGTCTTTATGTGAGAGCTGTCCACCGGCAACCTGTTTAATGTGGATAGGGGCAATACATTCAATGCCACCTAGACTTCACTTATTATTTATGACTCTGAATTAAATGATTTATTCACTTGTCTTGATCCGTAGAAATACCTAAATTATGTTAATATCTCTTTCGAGACTAAGAACAACTGACTCTAGGTTGATTAATTGAAATCTATGGATTAATTAAAACCCCTATCGTCGTATTAATTTGATCTATGGATTCCCTTATTAGATTTGACTCTAATCCGACAGATTTATGTCGTCCTATTTCTAGGATTGCAATCAACTCCGCTTAATTATGCTAGATCTACTCTGACAGAGACTTTTGCTCCACTGATTAAGCACATCAAACTTGGATTAATATCCTGAAAATATTAAAGCAAGGGTTAAGAACACATAATTAAGAACAAGAACAAGTATTTATCATGTAATTCAAATAATTAGATAATAAGATTCATCATAGGTTTCATCCTCCCTAGGTATTTAGGGAGTTGAGTTCATACTCATAGAGGAAAACATCTCAAAATAAGAATAACAACAAGACATGAAAAACCCAATAAAACTTCGAAGAAAATTTGACTGGAGATCTTCAATCTTGGAGTGGATGCTTCGAGATGATTCCGACGGCTTCCTTCGAGTAATTTCTTCGTTCTACTCTGCGTCACCCTTTAGGTCCTCTTCTAGTGTGCATTTATAGACTTTAGAATGCTCAGAAACCCTAAAAAATGGGTTTTTCCGCGTGAATGAGAGAAGAAGCAGGTGCGAAATCGAAATCGGCCGGCACATGGGCACATGGCGTGTGGCGGCACGTGTGGCTCACATGGGCGTGTGCCCAGCCCATGTGGATCCTGAAAACTCCGATTTTGGCCCACTTTTCGCTCCTTTTGCTCCCAAATGCTCTCCTAAGTATAGAAACATGAATTTAAGGGATTACGAGCATCAAATTCACTAATTCTCATCATAAATCATCTAAAAATATGCCAAGCATGGAATTAAAATATGTTACATTTATGGTTTATCAAATATCCCCACACTTAAGCATTTGCTTATCCTCAAGCAAAATCCTCAACTCACAATTAAAATTAAGCTTTCTCAATTCATAATTCTCATCAATAATATTTTATCATAATTCATAAATAATCACACATTGATAATTTAACTAAAAGAGCATTAAAGGTTCAAACAATCCAAGTCACATATTTTTAAAGCATGAAAACATAGGTATTTCCCCTTATCTAAATAATTACCTTTAATTCAAAACCGACAAGATTCGACATCCTCACTAAAGATTCACTCATATCACTCAAAGTGTTTAAGGTTCAAAAATTAAGCACTCAAAAGTCAAACATGAAAAGTTATTACCATAGGCTTGCATGAAAATCAAATCTCCACCACTATAGAATGAGATGATACACAAATCAAAAGGTCTTTAAAGGGTTGTAATGGGGCTTGGATTAAAGGTGTGGATAAAGGTTGAAAAAGAAGGTTAAAATCGAGATCGAATTGACAATTTACCTAACTAGAAAAATAAACTAATACTGAATAATTACATCAATTGAAAACTTATCAATAATAACACGAGCTTCTTCTCAAAATGTGAAATTAACCGTTTAAGCTCAAATAACATAGAACTAGTAATAATTAAAATAAATGTACATATATATATTTTTTCACTTTTTTTTTACTCTTACTTTTTTTTTCACTTCTTTTTTTTTTTGAGTTGTGGATAAAAATAGATAATTTAACAACTGAAACAAAAGAACATAGTTAGGCAACTGACCAAATCAAATCTCGACAAAAAGGGAGTCAATACAATAGGAAAAATTCTCAATGAATAAAAAAGAATGAGTTATGGGTTAATATTAAGGATAGATCAAGAAACGGTTTATTAGGCTCAAAGGGGTTCACTAAGGGTTAATTATGAAGGTAGGCTTTTAATGGGATAAGTGGGTTAAAACTTAAGTGCCTTTATCATCTCAGTGTATCAAATCAAAAGTGTGGTCTCGACATGCGTAATCGAAGCAAGTTCTAGAATAACAAATCAATGTTGACACACTCATAACCAATAATAAAGTGAGCAAGAAAAGTGTATGCTCTTAAAGGTTCAAAATCTCACAAAAATTATGGTTTTTGATGTCAATCTTGCAAATTTAAAACTTCAAGGTAGTACCTCAATTTAAGGAAACAACCTAAAAATTTTAATTCTGAAAATAGACTTCTCATGCTTAATTCTCTAATGTCTTAAAGTTTAAACAATCAATGCACAATTACCTATGAATTTAATCTAAAACACATCAATGATAATCACAAATCAATAAGAATTCATTCTAATAGTAATATGAGAAAATTACTTGAATACAAGACATAATTCAGAGATTTTCTAATAATCATATAAATAACCTTCCCACACTTAAGATGTACATTTTCCTCAATGTATGAATATATATAATGATAATATAAGTAGAATATCATAAGAGAGAGAGAGAAGTGAAATTGCCCTGAATTTGGACGAAGTCCTCAAATTGGTGACTAGCGGAATGGTAGAGAAGGCTAAATGTAGTGCATGATTCTGAGCAAGCTATTAAGAAAATAAACACAACTGGTGGAGAAGATTAAAGGATCACTCAATTAGGAACAACCATAATAACTAAAATATAGTTCAAAATATAATAGACAAGTCTTTAAAAGATAATAAGAAACATAAAAGACAAATAAAATAAAAACAAAAACAAGAATAGAAATAGAAATAAGATAAAACAAGAAGACAAAATAAGAAAAGAGAAAAGGGGTTAGGGTTTTTATGGGGTGACACAGTTGTGTGAGGGTCCCTGTTGGGCCACACGGCAGTGTCACGCGCCCGTGTGGCTTGTTTTCAACCCGTGTTTGTCGAGGGAAAAAAATAGCCCAGTCTTCACATGGCCTCGAACATGCCCGTGTGTCCAGGCCGTGTGGTCCACATGGCCGAGTCGCACAGCCATGTATATCATCCTTCGCTTCTCCCACGCCCGTGTGACCTCCCACACGCCTATGTGGCTAGGCCGTGTCTCGCACACAGCCGTGTGCCTTGCCCGTGTAACTCTCTGACTTGTTTTAAAATTTAAAAAAAAAATTGCTCTAGGTTTCACACGGCCTAGGACATGCCTGTGTGTCGAGGCTGTGTCTTCTACACGGCCGTGTCGCATGCCCGTGTGGTTTAATTTAAAGCCGTGTCTCTATCAATTTTTGGAAAAATTTTAGCCCTGTTTCCATACGGCCAAGGACATGCCCGTGTGTCTAGGCCGTGTGGGTCAAAAACCTGCATTTAAACATGAAAAGAAGTAAAAATAAACTAATTAGTAGGGTTAGTGCTCGGGTTGCCTCCCGAGAAGCGCTTATTTAGAGTCTAAGCTCAACTTACCTCTCATTCGCATGGTCATGGTGGTTTGAGGAGTTGAAACTCCTCTCTCCTGCTATCAGTTCTAACATCAAAATAAAGTTTAAGTCGAGTACTATTTACCTTAAAAGTACCAAATTTAGAATGAGTTACCTCGACTGTACCGTATGGGAAGACATTTAGTATCGTAAAGGGAGTTGCTCCATTTGCATTAGGCTTTGAAGTGACAACTCGAGGATCCATTTTATTTAACAGTACCTGGTCCCCAACCTTAAATTGATTGGTTCTATCCTTAAGCTCGGCATGGTGTTGCTTCTGTTCCTCTTTGACATAAGTCCGCCATTCGTCTAGTTCATCTATCTGTAGCATTCGTCTTTCATGGATGGTTCCATTGTTGGCGCATGAACCAGAACGTTGCTCATTTGTGTTTTTCAAAAGAGTTTCCTGTAAAGAGGGTTGAATCCCATGATTAGTCTTATTAACAGGATTTATAGAATTGTCTTTATTACTTGATGTCTTAACCGAATCACGAGCTTGGAGCGTGGTCGTATCATCACCTACACGAAGTGTGAGTTCACCTGTACCAACATCAATGATAGTTCTAGTAGTTTCTAAAAAGGGGCGTCCTAAAATTAAAGGTACGTTACTATCCTCATCTATGTCTAGAACAACAAAGTCAACTGGGAATATCAATTTATCGATTTTGACAAGAACGTCTTCAATGATACCCCTAGGAAATCTAATGGTTCTATCTGCCAATTGAATGCTCATCCTAGTTTGTTTGGGCTTCCTAAGACCTAATTGCTTAAACATTTTGTAGGGCATAACATTAATACTCGCCCCTAAATCAGCTAAAGCATTATCAACATTTAAACTACCAATTAAACAAGGAATAGTGAAACTCCCTGGATCTTTTAATTTGTTGGGTAGTTTATTCTGTAAGATAGCTGAGCAAACTGCATTTAGCTCTACGTACGACGAATCATATAACTTCTGCTTGTTTGCTAAAAGCTCCTTTAAAAAATTTACGGAATTTGGCATCTGCGAAAGAGCTTTAATAAACGGTAAGTTAATATGTAAATTTTTCAACAGTTTAAGGAATTTACCGAATTATTCGTTTGTGTGGTCTTTCCTTGTCGCATTAGGATATGGTACACGAGGTGTATACTCCTTACTTACCGGTTTTTGTTTACTGTGGCTTTCATCAACCTTACCTTTACTTACCACACTTTCTTGCCTTGGTTCTGGTTTGGACTCAACTAACCCTTCTTCATCTCGAACAGTAATCGCATGGAGTTGCTCTCTTGGGTTAGTTTCGGTGTTGCTAGGCAAGCTACCTTGTGGTCTTTCTGAGATCAGCTTAGCAAGCTGACCTATTTGATTTTCGAGCCCTTAAATCGACGCTTGCTAATTTTTAAGCGCTGTTTCAGTGTTTTTGAATTGTGTTTCTGACACCGAGATGAATTTTGTAACATGTCCTCAAGGTTCGACTTCTTCTCCTGCTGGTAAGGTGGTTGTTGAAAACCTGGAGGTGGTTGTGGTCTTTGATTACCTTGACCACCCTAAGAGAAATTGGGATGGTTCCTCCAACCTGTATTATAAGTGTTACTATAGGGATTATTTTGAGGTTTAGAATTGTTACCCGTATAGTTGACTTGTTCGTTCTCTGTGCTAGGGTTATAGGATATATATTCTGTGTTGTATCGCATTTGTATCGCATTGCATCACCGGATGTACCTGCGTAGAACCATACAAACCATCAATTTTTTTATTTAAAAGCTCTACCTGGTTAGATAACATGGTGACCGCGTCAAGGTTGAAAACATTGGCTGATTTATTAGGCTTTGTCCTCATGACTTGCCACTGATAGTTATTCAGTGACATCTCTTCGATAAATTCGTAAGCCGCTTCAGGTGTTTTGTTATTTAGAGTCCCACCGGCGGCTGCAACGATTAGCTGCCTTGTTGAGGGGTTCAAACCGTTGTAGAAGGTTTGAACCTGTAACCATAGAGGTAACCCGTGGTAGGGGCACCTTCTCAATAAGTCCTTATACCTCTCCCATGCATCGTAAAGAGTTTCTAAATCCATCTGCACAAAAGAAGAGATATCATTCCTCAACTTTGCCGTTTTAGCCGGCAAAAAATACTTAAATAGAAACTTTTCAGTCATTTGTTCCCAAGTAGTGATGGAACCTCGTGGTAACGAGTTCAACCACTGTTTAGCTTTATTTTTAAATAAAAAGGAAATAACCGAAGGTGAATGGCATCATCAGAAATGCCATTAATTTTAAAAGTATCACAGAATTCTAAGAAATTAGCTAAATGAGTATTTGGGTCTTTGTCCTGCTGATCGGTGTGTCACAGTCTTAAAATTTATAATGAGAATGATCGAGCCTAAAAATTAACTATGACAACGATTGAGGCAAGTGTACCTATCGAACAGTAGTATAGCTTAGTGGCAAGACCGGATTGTCGAACCCAAAGGAACCGGAAGTACTAATACTAACTTTCTTTTTATTATTTAGCCTTAAAATTGAAGTGAAT
Organism: Gossypium sturtianum; assembly: GCA_025698515.1. Lineage (NCBI taxonomy): Eukaryota > Viridiplantae > Streptophyta > Magnoliopsida > Malvales > Malvaceae > Gossypium > Gossypium sturtianum. The sequence goes on along the minus strand of CM046955.1, from coordinate 148,595,004 downwards.
CATTTTAATCTAGAAAATTAACTAACTACTAAGCTAAAGATGATGAGACAAAAAGAATGAAATTGGGGAAATACTTGTGGGAAAAACCAATTGATTAAAACAATACCCAATGAAGAATCCACCTAGACTTCACTTGTTGTCTAACTCTGAACCAGACGATTTATTCATTTGACTTGATCCGTAAGATTCCCTAATGTATATTAACCCCTCTCTCGAGGCGACTAATGTCTAACCCTAGGTTGATTAATTGAAATCTCTTTCTAATTAAAACCCCTAGAATCGCATTAACTCGATCTATGGACTCCCATATTAGGTTTCACCCTAATCCAGCAAAATCTCGTCACCTATCTCTAGGCGTGTAATCAACTCCGCTTAATTATGCTAGATATACTCTGAGGCAGGGACTTTTGCTCCTCCACCCAAGCATAACAAACTTGAATTAATATCCTGGAAATATCAACACAAGAATTAAGAACACATAATTAAGAACAAATCAAATATTTATCATATAGTTCAGCAAACGATAATAAGATTCATCTTAGGTTTCATTTCCCTCAGGTATTTGAGGGTTTAGGTCATAATGATAATAGAATACATCTCAAAAGAAAAGATAAAAAAAACATAAGAAAAACTCTAAAACCCCCTGAAGGAATTGAAAAGAGATCCTCCGTCTTGAGTATAACTCCGGCTTCTTGAGATGAATCAACTGGCTTTCTTCAAGTAATTTCCACAATTCTGATATTTCTGGCTCGACTCCTTGGCCTAGCTAGACGCCCCTTGACAACAGCCTTGGGCTCCCCTCGATAGAGGGTTTCTGTCGAACTCTCTCTTAAGTTGCCCCCTAGGGTGTTTATATAGGCTTGGAGATGCCTTACTTGGCCTCCAAGTATCCTAATCTGAGTGAAATTCCTATTTGGGTGTTCATATATACTTTGGAATGTGTTTCTTTGCCTCCAAGTATCCTATTTCGAGTAAAACTCCTCTTGGCCGTGGCAGGGACACGCCCATGGCACACGCCCATGCAAGTCGTGGCCAGGCCGTGTTCAGGTCTGATAATGAGGCACGACCGTGTGGTCTTGGGCCCAGCCCGTGTCGATTTTGTGATTTGGCCCATTTGGTCTTTTTTAAGCCCGTTTCTTGTTCTTTTCATCCTCTGATGCTTTCCTGAGTATAAAACATGAAAACAAAGGATTAAGAGCACCAAATTACACAATTCAAGGCTTAAATCACCCAAAAGCATGCTAAATGTGGGTTTAGAATATGTTACTATTTTGGTTCATCAAATACCCCCACACTTAAGCTTTTGCTTGTCCTCAAGCAAAATTCTCAACTCATGATTAAAACGAACTTCCTTGATTCATAATATTCATCAATAATGTTTCATCATAATTCAAAGATAATTCATACACGGGTAATTCAACTCTAAGAGTCCTAAAGATTCAAACAATCCATGTCATACATTTTGTAGCATGAAAACATAGGTGTTTCTCCTCATCTAAATAATTACCTCTGATTTAAAACCTGACAAGTATTGACATCCTCACTAAAGATTCACTCAAATCACTCGAGGTGTTTAAGGTTCAAAAATTAAGCACTCATAAGTCGAACATGAAAAGTTAATCCCATAGGCTTGCATGAGAATCAAATCTCCACCACTATAATATGAGATAATACACAAATCAAAAGGTCTTTAATAGGGTTGTAACGGGGTTTGGGTTAAGGTGTGGGTATAGGCTGAATTAGAAGGTTAGAATCGAGATTGACCTGACAAATTACTTAACCAAAAACAATGAACTGATAATAAACAATTACATCAATTGAGAACTTGTAATAATAATACTCTAATACGAGCTTTTTCTAAAGATGATGAAATTAACAGTTTAAGCTTAAATATCATAGAACTAATAATGAATATACTTCGTTGTGTTTTTTTTAAGAACAAATCAAATAATAATAATATAGGACTTTAATAACTGAAATAAAGAAAATAGTTAAGTAACTGATCAAATCAAATCTCGATATAAGGGTAGTCAAAAGGAATGGTGATAACAATTACAAAGGGTTTTAGGTTAAAATTAGTGGGTGAGTCAATAAAAAGGGTTGTTAGGATTAAACGGGGTTCACTAGGGGTTAATTGTGAAGGTAGGCTTTTTAGTGGAGTAAGTGGGTTAAATCCTAGGTGCCTTTATCATCTTAGTATATCAAATCAAAGGTGCGGTCTCGACATGTATAATCGATGCAAGTTCTAGAATAACAAATCAATGTTGACACACTCATAATCAATAAAGTGAGCAAGAAAAAGAATACATTCTCTATAAGGCTCAAAATCTCACAAAAATTATGGGTTTTTGATGTCAACCTCGTAAATTTCAAACTTCAAAGTAATATTCAAATTTAGGTGGACAACCTAATTTTTTTTTATTTTGAAAAATAGACTTATCATGCTTGACTCTCTAGTATCTTAAAGTTTAATCATCAATGCACAATTATCAATGAATTAATCTAAAAAATATCAATAAAAATCATAAATCATAGGAAATTTCATTCTAATCATAATATGAGAGACTTACTTAAAGAAACAAGATATAATTCAGGGATTTTCAAATAATACTATAGTTAACCCCCCTACACTTAAGATGTACATTGCCCTCAATGTACAAAGATAGATGATAGCGAAATAATAAAATCATAAGATAGGGAGAGAAGTGAAACTTCCTGAATTTTGGATGGAGTTAATGAAAAGAAATCGGATAGGATTGGCAGAGGTGAACGTGAGGGAACGCCTTGAACCGTTTGAATTTGAATCCTCAAAGCAGCCGGCCTGATTTTATTGTATCCTAAGCTAAATCTAAATTGCATGAAGAAAAAAAAAGAAAATAATAAAGAAAATAAAAATAAAAATAAAAGTAAATAATGGAAAATGAAAGAAGAAAGACACCTGGAAAAGTAAAAGGAAGAAGGGGGGTTTAAATAGAGATGCAGCCCGTGTTTTGGGAAAATTTTTGTCCTGTTGCCACACGTCTATGGCCACGCCCCTTTTACCTACCTATGGTACCCACACGGCCACGGCCACGGCCGTGTGCGAGGCCGTGTGAGTATGGAAAACCTGCTCCTAAACATGGAAATAAATAAAACTAAACTAATTAGTAGGGTTAGTGATCGTTGTTTTCGCGATGTCAAAGTCTTAAAATTTAAAAAAAGAATGATCGAACCTGGAAACTAACTATGATAATGATTTGAGGAAAGCGCACCTATCGAACAGTAGTATAGTTTAGTGGTAAGACCGGAATGTCGAACCCAAAGGAACTAAAAGTACTAATACTAACTCTCTTTTTATTATTTAGCCTAAAATAAAGGGAATTTTTTGTTTAATCTAAATTAATTAACTACTAAACTTAAGACTCTAAGACAAAGAAGAATGAATTTGGGGAGAACAACTTGAGGAAAAACCAATTGATTAAGACGACACCCAAGGAAGAATCCACCTAGACTTCATTTGTTATCTAACTCTAAACCAGACAATTTATTCATTTGACTTGATCCGTAAGATTCCCTAATGTATATTAAACCCTCTATTGAAGCGAATAACGTCTAACCCTAGGTTGATTAATTGAAATCTCTTTCTAATTAAAACCCCTAGAATTGCATTAACTCGATTTATGGAATCCCATATTAGGTTTCACCCTAATCCGACAAAATCTCGTCACCCTATCTCTAGGCGCTCAATCAACTCCGCTTAACTATGCTAGATCTACTCTTAGGCAGGGACTTTTGCTCCTCCACCTAAGCACACCAAACTTGAATCAATATCCCAGAAATATCAACACAAGAATTAAGAACACATAATTAAGAACAAGTCAAATATTTATCATATAGTTCAGCAAACGATAACAAGATTCATCTAAGTTTCATGCTCCTCAGGTATCTGAGGGTTTAGTTCATAACAATAAAAGAAAACATCACAGAAGAAAAGATAAAACAAAACATAAGAAATCCCTAAAACCCCCTGAAGGAATTGAAGGAGAGATCCTCCGTCTTGAGTATAATTTCGGCTTCTAGAGATGAATCAACTGGCTATCCTCAAGTGAATCCCCACAAATCTGCCTTCTCTGGCCTAGCAAGACGCCCCTAGACGATAGCCTTAGGCTCCACCTTTTAGGTCATACTTAGGGTGTATATATAGGCTTTTGGAATGTGTTTCTTTGCCCCTAAGTATCCCAATCCGAATGAAACTTCTCTTTGCCACGGCAGGGGCACGGCCATGGCACACGCTCGTGTGAATCATGGCCAGCCCGTGTTGGACTTCATTAATGAGGCACGGCCGTATGGTCTTGGGTCCAGGCCATGCCGATTTCGTGATCTAGCCCATTTGGCCCGTTTTATGCCCGTTTCTTGTTCTTTTCATCCTCTGGTGCTTCCCTGAGTATAAAACATGAAAATAAAGGTTTAAGAGCACCAAATTACATAAAATAAGGGATAATTCATCCAAAAGCATGCTAAATGTGGGATTAGAATATGTTACTTTTACGGTTTATCAAATACCCCCACACTTAAGCTTTTGCTTGTCCTCAAGCAAAATTCTCAACTCATAATTAAAACAAACTTCCCTCAATTCATGATAGTCATTGATAATGTTTCCTTATAATTCAAAGATAATTTATACATGGACAATTCAACTCAAAGAGTCCTAAAGATTCAAACAATCTAAGTCATACATTTGTAGCATAAAACATAGGTGTTTCCCTTCATCTAAATAATTACCTTTGATTCAAAACCGACAAGGATTGACATCCTCACTAAAGATTCACTCAAATCACTCAAAGTGTTTAAGGTTCAGAATTAAGCACTCAAAAGTCAACTTGAAGAGTTAATCCCATAGGCTTGCATGAAGATCAGATCTCCACCACTATAATATGAGATGATGCACAAATCAAAAGGTCTTTAATATGGTTGTAACGAGGCTTGGGTTAAGGTATGGATAAAGGCTGAATTAGAGGGTTAGAATCGAGATTGAATTGACAAATTACCTAACCAGAAACAACAAACTGAATATAAGTAATTACATCAATTGAAAACTAATAGTACTAATAATTCGAGCTTCTTCTTCAATATTCAAACGTATAAGCTCATTTAATCACAAAACTAATAATGAATATACTTCGATTTTTTTTATTTTTTTTAAGTACATACATAATAAAGGATAAATTACTGAAATAAAAATCATAGTTAGGCAACTAATCAAATCAAATCTCGATATAAGGGTAGTCAAAAAGGATGGTGATAACAAATAAAAAGGGTTTTGGGTTAATATTAGCGGGTAAGTCAATAAATGGGGCTGTTAGGATTAAAAAGGGTTCACTAGGGGTTAATTGTGAAGGTAGGCTTTTAGTGGAGTAAGTGGGTTAAATCTTAGGTGCCTTCATCATCTCTGTATATCAAATCAAAAAGTGTGGTCTCGACATGTATAATCGATGCAAGTTCTAGAATAACAAATCAATGTTGACACACTCATAATCAATAAAGTGAGCAAGAGAAAAAGAATATGCTCTATAAGGCTTAAAATATCACAAAAAATTATGGGTTTTTTTGATGTCAACCTCGTAAATTTCAAATTTCAAAGTAATATTCAGATTCAGGTAGACAACCTAGAAAAATTTTAATTCTGAAAAATAGACTTGTCATGCTTGATTCTCTAGTATCTTAGAATTTAATTATCAATGCACAATTATCAATGACTTAATCCAAGACACATTAATAAAAATCATAAATCAAAGGAATTTCATTCTAATTATAATATGAGAAACTTACTTAAGAAACAAGACATAATTCAGGATTTGAGAATAATGCAAAAAGTTTGGCACCTAATTTCAGGAATTTGAGAATAATGAAAAGAGTTAGGCACCTTTTTAGGTTGTTTTCCCCCCACACTTAAGATGTACATTGCCCTCAATGTATAAAGATATATATATAGACAATTAAGTATAAATTCAAAAGATATGGAGAGAGGTGAAACTCCCTGAATTATGGATGAAATCCTTGCGTTGGAGGTGAAAGATAAGTTGGAGGAGGCGTTCTTTATGACGATCCTACGCTAAATGAAGAAATTGGGTAGCTCATGGAGAATTAGCAAGAAAATGATAATAATAATTCAAACTATACTAATTATATATTTAAAGAAAAGCAAACTAAAGTGAAGGAAAATAAAAAATGAAATAAAATTAAAAGAAAAGATAAATGGACCGTAGAGTCCTTATTGTTGGATGGTTCACGAGGTGGGCGTGATTTCTAAGGCTGCGGTGAGTTGGTGGTCATGGTTCCGGTGTGATTCTCTAGCAGCCTGTAGAACCTAAAATTAAAAAACTAAAATAAAATAAACTAAGTTAAGCAGGAGATAAGTAAAGATAAGGAAATTGAAGCAAAAGAGAAAAACGAAGTAAAAACTAAATGGCCTCAAATGTCCTTGGCTCGTCGAATGATTGAAGCGGCTGGCATGAACTTATATAGATCGGTCTCCCTCTGGGAGACTATGCTTGATTCCTTCCGCTTCTTCGGCATTTGGTGTAGCTCAAGGGTTTTGGGACTGTATTGGAGAAGAAAAGTAGGGGGAGGTCTGAATAATGGGATAGAATAAAGGGGATGGGGAGTAGGAAAGTGAGTAAGGGAAGAGAAAAAAGAGGGGGTTTAAATAGATTTTCAAGCCTGGTACAACCCCACGCCTTTGTACCGTGGGCGTGCTAAGTCACCTGGCTTCCTCGCACGGCCGTGTTGAGCATTGTATCGTTTCTCCCACGCCCATGTTTAGGATGCCACGCCCGTGTCTAAACTACCAGTGTCGACCACGGCCGCATCGCACGACCGTGGGGTTTTGTCGGTGCCCGTGGTGTGGTGGTTGGAGTCCGTGATTTGAAAATTGATTCGCTCTGACTCGTAGTATCTCTGCCATGTCAGTAAGGTGATTCGGTTGTGCAAGGCCGTGTGGTCTGGAATTCTGTACCTTTGGTTAGTTTATAGTTAGGTACTATAAAGAAAGGATAAAATAGAATAAAGAAGAAAAAATAAAAATGTAAAAGTTAATGGGGTTAGTACTCGGGTTGCCTCCCGAGAAGCACTCATTTATAGTCTTAAGCTAGACTCTCCTCTCATTTGTATATTCATGGTGGTTTGAGGGGTTGAAAGTCATTCCTCATGCTGGCAGCTCCATTATCATGATAGAATTTAAGTCGAGATGCGCTTATATTGAAATTGCCAAAGATAGGATTACTTACCTCGACTGTTCCGTATGGAAAAACACTGATTACCTTAAAAGGGATTTCTTTGTTAGTGTTAGGGTCAGGAGGAGATATTCGAGGGTCTGCTTTATCAATCAATACTTGATCTCCGATTTTGAACTTGTTTGCCGCGTGGAGTGGCTCTGGTTCTGCTTTGTGTATCCCTAATTTTTCCTTAAAATGTGTCTTCCACTCGTCTAGATCATCGATCTGAATCCCTCGTTCCTCATGAGTTATTTCTTTGTTGGCACATGGTATAGGATCGGGTTCAGTTGTATTCTTTTGTGGTGCTTCTTGAAAAGAAGGGTTAACCGAATGGTTATCATTCTAATTTATTTTCTCACATTGATTATTCGATGTTCTAGTTGAATCGAGGGCTTGAAGAGTGACTGTCTCGTCACCTACACAAAATATAAGTTCGCCTGCATCAACATCGATTTTAATTCTAGCAGTTGCTAAGAATGGTCTTCCTAAAATTAGGGGGATCGTGTTGTCCTCATCCATGTCTAAAACGACAAAGTCTATTGGGAATACAAATTTTTCAATTTTTACGAGTACATCTTCAATTATGCCCCTAGGAATTCTAATAATTTTATCAGCTAATTGAATGCTCATCCTAGTTTGTTTGGGCCTCCCTAGACCTAGTTGTTTAAACAATTTATAAGGCATGACATTTATGCTTGCCCCTAAATCAGCTAACGCATTATCAATAGATAAACTACCAATTAAGCATGGAATTGTAAAACTCCCGGGATCTTTTAATTTACGTGGTAGTCTATTTTGCACATCGCCGAGCACATTGCGTTTAGTTCCACATGTGATGCTTCGTCTATCCTTCGCCAGTCAATGACTCTTTTAGGAATTTTCTAGAGTCCGCATCTGCGTAAGAGCTTCAAGTAATGGTAAGTTAATATGTAATTTCTTTAAAAGTTTAAGAAACTTACCGAACCGTTCCTCTGTGTCGTCTCTCCTTAATGCTTCGGGATATGGTATGTAAGGTTGGTACTCTTTGATTACCGGTTTTGGCTTATTATTACTTGCCTCAACCTTACCTTCTTCGACCATGTTCTCTTGCCTCGAATTGGGCTCGTCTAACCCTTCACTATCTTGAGCTGTTATGGCTTGAACTTGCTCCCTTGGGTTAGTCTCGGTGTTGCTCGGTAGTCTTCCATGTGGTCTCTCAGAGATTTACTTAGCGAGTTGCCCGATTTGATCCTTGAACTCTTGTGTCAATGCCTCAAGTTTTGTTTCTATCTTTTGGAAACGTGTTTCTGTATTTTGGAAACATATTTCTAAGGCTGCTATGAAGTTTGTCAGCATCTCTTCAAGGTTTGGCTTCTTTTCCTGTGGGTAGGGCTGTTGTTGGAAGTTTTGGGATGGTTGTTGCCTTTGATTTCTTTGACCGCCCCATGAGAAATTGGGGTGGTTCTTCCAACCTGGATTATAAGTATTACTATAAGGGTTATTGTTAGATCAGAAATTGTTACCCATATAGTTCATTTGTTCGCTCTCCATGCCTTGTCCGTAGGGTGGGTACTCAGGATTCACCACTCCTTCACTTGCGTCGCACTGCATAACTGGATGTGCCTGCGAAGAACCATATAAACCATCAAATTTTTTATGTAATAATTCTACCTGGTTTGATAGCGCGGTCACTGCATCAATGTTGAAAACTCCGGCTGCTTTGGTTGGCCTTGTCCATGTAACTTGCCACTGATAGTTATTTAGTGACATCTCTTCTATAAACTCGTAGGCCGCTTCAAGAGTTTTGTTGTTCAGGGTTCCGCCGGCAGCTGAATCGATTAGTTGCCTTGTTGAAGGGTTCACACAACTGTAAAAAGTTTGGACCTGTAGCCACAAAGGTAATCCGTGGTGTGGGCACCTCCTTAACAGATCTTTGTATCTCTCCCATGCATCATAAAGTGTCTCTAAATCCATCAGCACAAAAGAAGAGATATCATTCCTCAATTTGGCCGTTTTGGCTGGTGAAAAATATTTTAATAAAAATTTTTCGGTCATTTGATCCCACGTAGTGATTGACCCTCGTGGAAGAGAATGTAACCACTGTTTGGCTTTATTCCTCAAAGAAAAAGGAAATAACCGAAGACGGATGGCATCATCAGTAACGCCATTAATTTTAAAAGTGTCGCAGAATTCTAGAAAATTTGCTAAGTGTGTGTTAGGATCTTCATCCTGCAAACCATCAAATTGAACAAACTGTTGTATCATCTGTATAGTGTTAGGTTTCAGTTCAAAATTATTTGCAGCAATAGTAGGCCTAACAATACTAGATTCAATTCCTTTTAAACTAGGTTTAGCATAATCATACATAGTACGTGGAGCATGGTTTTCGGCAATCTCTTGAGGTGGCGGATGATTCTCAGCCATCCCTTCAGTAGGATTGGTTTTGCCTTCTTGCTCTTATTCTATGTAGTTTAAGCTTCGCCTTATCTCTCTACGATTTCTGCGAACTGTTCTTTCAATATCACTGTCGTAGATTAGGGGTCCTATCGGGTTCCTTCTAGTCATAAACTAGAGGTACCTGAAAGGAGGAAACAATAACAGAAGAAAAATTAGGTAAGTTAAAAATCAAAATAAAATTAAATTGCAAAAAATAAAAAATGACTAAAGTAATAAAAATTAAGCTTTCTTAATATTTTAGTTCCCCGAAAACGGCGCCAAAAACTTGGTCATTGTTTTCGCGATGTTAAAGTCTTAAAATTTATAAAAAGAATGATCGAACCTGGAAACTAACTATGACAACGATTTGAGGCAAGCGCACCTATCGAATAGTAGTATAGTTTAGTGGCAAGACCGGAATGTCGAACCCAAAGGAACTAAAAGTACTAATACTAACTCTCTTTTTATTATTTAGCCTAAAATAAAGGGAATTTGTTGTTTAATCTAAATTAATTAACTACTAAACTAAAGACTCTAAGACAAAGAAGAATGAATTTGGGGAGAATAACTTGAGGAAAAACCAATTGATTAAGACGACACCCAAGGAAGAATCCACCTAGACTTCACTTGTTATCTAACTCTGAACCAGACGATTTATTCATTTGATTTGATCCGTAATATTCCCTAATGTATATTAAACCCTCTCTCGAAGCGAATAACGTCTAACCCTAGGTTGATTAATTGAAATCTCTTTCTAATTAAAACCCCTAGAATTGCATTAACTCGATCTATGGAATCCCATATTAGGTTTCACCCTAATCTGGCAAAATCTTGTCACCCTATCTCTAGGCGCACGATCAACTCCGCTTAACTATGCTAGATCTACTCTTAGGCAGGGACTTTTGCTCCTCCACCTAAGCACATCAAACTTGAATCAATATCCCGGAAATAGCAACACAAGAATTAAGAACACATAATTAAGAACAAGTCAAATATTTATCATATAGTTCAGCAAAAGATAACAAGATTCATCTAAGTTTCATCCCCCTCAGGTATCCGAGGGTTTAGTTCATAACAATAAAAGAAAACATCTTAGAAGAAAAGATAAAACAAAACATAAGAAATCCCTAAAACCCCCTGAAAGAATTGAAGGAGAGATCCTCCGTCTTGAGTATAATTCTGGCTTCTAGAGATGAATCAACTGGCTATCCTCGAGTGAATCCCCACAAATCTGCCTTCTCTGGCCTAGCAAGACGCCCCTAGACGATAGCCTTGGGCTCCACCTTTTAGGTCATACTTAGGGTGTATATATAGGCTTTTGGAATGTGTTTCTTTACCCCTAAGTATCCCAATCCGAATGAAACTTCTCTTTGCCATGGCAGGGGCACGGCCATGGCACACGCCCGTGTGAATCGTGGCCAGGCCGTGTTGGACTTCATTAATGAGGCACGGCCGTATGGTCTTGGGTCCAGGCCATGCCGATTTCGTGATCTGGCCTATTTGGCCGTTTTAAGCCTATTTCTTGTTCTTTTCATCCTCTGGTGCTTCTCTGAGTATAAAACATGGAAAATAAAGGTTTAAGAGCACCAAATTACATTAAATAAGGGATAATTCATCCAAAAGCATGCTAAATGTGGGATTAGAATATGTTACTTTTACGGTTTATCAGTTAGTGCTCGGGTTGCCTCCCGAGAAGCGCTTGTTTAAAGTCTTAAGCTAGACTTACCTCTCATTCGCATAATCAGGGTGGTTTGAGGAGGTGAAAATCCTTTCTCGTACGATCTATTCGGTTATTGATATAAAGTTTAAGTCGAGTAGTGTTTACCTTAAAGGTGCTGATTTTAGGACTAGTTACCTCGACTGTTCCATCTGGGAAGATTTTGAGTACCTGATCTCCTATCTTAAGCTGGGTTGTCCCATCGTTAAGTTTCTCGTGGAGTTGCCTCGTTTTTGCTTCGTGAATTTCTTTGAAGTGTATCTTCCACTCGTCTAGTTCATTGATCCGAAGCTTTCGTTCCTCATAAATTTCTTCTTTATTGACACGAGGTCTAGGATCTGGCATCTGTGAAAGATCTTCAAGGAACGTCAAGTTAATATGCAATTTCTTTGGAAGTTTAAGAGACTTACCGACTTGTTCCTCTGTGTGGTCTTTCTTTATCGTATTAGGGTATGGCACACGGGGTTGGTACTCTGTAATTACCGGGTTTGGTAAATCCTGGCTTACCCCAACCTTACCTTCACTTACCACGGGATCTTGCCTCGGGTAAGATTCCACTAACCTTTCACTGTCATGAGCTGTTACGGCTTGAATTTGCTCTTTTGGGCTAGTTTCAGTGTTGATTGGCAAGCTTTCTTGTAGTTGTTTTGAGATCAACATATCAAGTTGTCCTAATTAATTCTTGATCCCTTGAATTGATGCTTCTTAATTTTCGAGTGCTGTTTTGATGCTTTGGAAGCGAGTTTTTGTCACCGCTATGAATTTTGTCAGCATCTCTTCAAGGTTTGGCTCCTGTTCTTGCTGGTGAGGTGGTTGCTGAAAATCTAGAGGAGGTTGCGGTCTTTGACTACCTTGATCATCCAACGAGAAATTGGGATGGTACCTCCAACCTGGATTATAAGTGTTGCTATAAAGATTATTTTGAGGTCTAGGATAGTTACCCATATAGTTGACTTGTTCGCTTTCCATGCCATGTCCGTAGGGTGGGTACTCAGGATTCGCCACACCTCTACTTGTTTCGCACTGCATAACTGGATGTACCTGCAAAGAACACAAACCATCAATCTTTTTATTTAACAATTCTAACCGATTTGATAGCACAGTTATTTGCGTCGAGGTTGAAGACACTGGCGGCTTTCATTGGCGTTGTCCTCATACCTTGCCACTGATAGGTATTCAGTGCCATCTCCTCTATAAACTAAAATTACCTGTCAAAAGCAAATAAAAGAAAAATTAGCAAAATAGAAATAAAATTTAATTGCACAAATAAAATATGGCTAAAGTAATAAAAATTGAGTGTTCTTAATATTTGGTTCCCAAAGAACGACGCCTAAAAACTTGATCGGTGTGTCATGATCTTAAAATTTATAATGAGAATGATCGAGCCTAAAAACTAACTATGACAATGATTGAGGCAAGTGTACCTATCGAACAGTAGTATAGCTTAGTGGCAAGACCAGATTGTCGAACCCAAAGGAACCGAAAGTACTAATACTAACTTTCATTTTATTATTTAGCCTTAAAATTGAAGTGAATCATTTTAATCTAGAAAATTAACTAACTAATAAGCTAAAGACGATGAGACAAAAAGAATGAAATTGGGGAAATACTTGTGGGAAAAACCAATTGATTAAAACAATACCCAAAGAAGAATCCACCTAGACTTCACTTGTTATCTAACTCTGAACCAGACGATTTATTCATTTGACTTGATCCGTAAGATTCCCTAATGTATATTAACCCCTCTCTTGAGGTGACTAACGTCTAACCCTAGGTTGATTAATTGAAATCTCTTTCTAATTAAAACCCCTAGAATCGCATTAACTCGATCTATGGACTCCCATATTAGGTTTCACCCTAATCCGACAAAATCTCGTCACCTTATCTCTAGGCGTGTGATCAACTCCGCTTAATTATGCTAGATCTACTCTTAGGCAGGGACTTTTGCTCCTCCACCTAAGCACATCAAACTTGAATTAATATCCCAAAAATATCAACACAAGAATTAAGAACACATAATTAAGAACAAATCAAATATTTATCATATAGTTCAGCAAAACGATAACAAGATTCATCTTAGGTTTCATCCCTCTCGGGTATTTCAGGTTTAGTTCATAATAATAATAGAATACATCTCAAAAGAAAAGATAAAACAAAACATAAGAAAAACTCTAAAACCCCCTAAAGGAATTGAAGAGAGATCCTCTGTCTTGAGTATAACTCCGGCTTCTTGAGATGAATCAACTGGCTTTCTTCAAGTAATTTCCACAATTCTGATCTTTTTGGCTCGGATCCTTGGCCTAGCTGGACGCCCTTTGACAACAGCCTTGGGCTCCCCTCGAAAGAGGGTTTCTGTCGAACTCCCTCTTAAGTTGCCCCCTAGGGTGTTTATATAGGCTTGAAGATGCCTTACTTGGCCTCCAAGTATCCTAATCTGAGTGAAATTCCTATTTGGGTGTTCATATATACTTTGGAATGTGTTTCTTTGCCTCCAAGTGTCCTATTCTGAGTAAAACTCCTCTTGGCCATGGTAGGGACACGCCCATGGCACACGCCCATGTAAGTCGTGGCCAGGCCGTTTCAGGTCTGATAATGAGGCACGGCCGTGTGGTCTTGGGCCCAGGCCGTGTCGATTTCGTGATTTGGCCCATTTGGTCCATTTTAAGCTCGTTTCTCGTTCTTTTCATCCTCCGGTGCTTTCCTAAGTATAAAACATGAAAACAAAGGATTAAGAGCACCAAATTACACAATTCAAGGCTTAAATCACCCAAAAGCATGCCTAATGTTGGTTTAAAATATGTTACTATTTCGGTTCATCACCTGCAAACCATCAAACTGAACAAACTGTTGAATCATTTGAATAGTGTTAGGTTTCAGTTCAAAATTATTTGCAGCAATAGCGAGTCTAACAATACTCGATTCAAATTTTGATTAAATTGGGCTTGGCATAATCGTACATAGTACGAGGAGCAGGATTTTGATTCACAGGATTCGCAGCAACCACAGGAGGTATCGAATTATTCTGATTTTCTGCCATCTTCTCAGTATTAATAACAACGTCCTCTTGCTCTTCTATTGTACTCTGTCGACTTTGCCTCACTTCTTTACAGTTTCTACGAGCTGTACTTTCGATCTCACTGTCGAATACTAGAGGTCTTGACGGGTTTCTTCAAGTCATAAACTAAAGGAACCTGCCAGAAGTAAATAAAAGAAAAGTTAGTAAATTAAAATAAAAAATAAATAAATTGCAAAAAAAAAATGGCTAAAGTAATAAAAATTAAGCGTTCCTAATATCTTAGTCCTCGGCAACGGCGCCAAAAACTTGATGATCTCGAAACTAACTAATATATGGCCACTGTAAATCAGAGTTTTAAAATTTATAAAAGAATGATTGAACCTGGAAACTAACTCTGACAACGATTAAAGGCAAGTGCACCTATCAAACAGTAGTATAGCTTAGGCAAGACCGGATTATCGAACCCAAAGGAACTAAAAGTACTAATACTAACTTTCTTTTTATTATCTAGCCTAAAAATAAAGAGAGATTGTTTATCTAATCTAAATTAATTAACTACTAAACTAAAGACTCTAAGACAAAGAAGAATGAATTTAGAAAATAACTTGGGAAAAACTCAGTTGATTTAGACGATACCCTAGGAAGAATCCACCTAGACTTCACTTGTTATCTAACCTTTAACCATATGATTTATTTACTTAGTTTGATCCGTAAGACTCCCTAACGTATATTAAACCCTCTCTCGAGGCGAATAACGTCTAACCCTAGGTTAATTAGTGGAACTCTCGTTCTCTTATAATAACCCCCTAGAATAGCAGTAAATCGATATGTGGACTCCCATATTAGGTTTCACCCTAATCCGGTAAAATCTCGTCACCCTATCTCTAGGCGTGCGATCAACTCCGCTTAATTATGTTGGATCTACTCTTAGGCAGGGTCTATTCCTCCTCCACCTAAGCACATTAAATTTGGATTAAGCTCACATAATTAAGAAAAAACTAAGCATTTATCATATAATTCAAATAATCAAATAACAAGATTCATCATAGGTTTCATCCTCTTCTGTATATCAAGAAGGGTTTAGTTCATAACAATAAAGGAAAACATCTCAAGAGAAAAGATAAAACAAAACATAAGAAATCCCTAAAACCTCCTGAAGGAATTGAAGGAGAGATCCTCCGTCTTGAGTAGAACTCTGGCTTCTTGAAATGGATCAACTGGCTATCCCTGAGTGGATCCCCACAAATCTGCCTTCTCTGGCCTAGCACGACGCCCTCTGGCAAAAGCCCTGGCAGAAGGCTTCTGCCGAACTCCCTTCTAAGTTGCTACCTGGGGTGTTTATATAGGCTTTGAGATGTGTTACTTGGCCTCCAAGTATCCTAATTTGAGTGCAATTCCTATTTGGGAGTTTAAGTAGACTTAGGAATGTGTTTCTTTGACTCCAAGCATCCAAATCTGAGTAAAATTCCTCTTTCCCGCGGCAGGGACACGGCCATGGCACACGCCCGTGTGAATCGTCTTCAGGCCGTGTTTGACACTGTTGAATGAGGCACGACCGTGTAACTCGTGGTAAGGCCGTGTTCTAGTAGGAATGGTGGCACGGCCGTGTGGCTTGAAGTCCAGGCCGTGCTGATTTCGTGGCTTGGCCTAATTTGGTCTGTTTTAAGCCCGTTTCTCGTTCTTTTCGTCATCGGGTGCTTTCCTGAGTATAAGACATGAAAAGAAAGGATTAAGAGCACCTTTTTACATAAATTGGGGCTTAAATCATCCAATAGCATATTAAATGTGGGCTTAAAATATGTTACTTTTACGGTTTATCAAATACCCCTACACTTAAGCTTTTGCTTATCCTCAAGCAAAAGTCTCAACTTACAATTAAAACGAACTTCCTATAATTCATAATAGTCATTGATAGTGTCTCATCATAATTCAGAGATAATTTATACATGGATGATTCAACTCAAAGGGTCCTAAAAATTCAAACAGTATAAGTCATAGATTTTGTAGCTCGAAAACTTAGGCGTCTCCCCTTATCTAGATAATTACCTTTAATTTTGAAATCGACAAGGATTGACATCCTCACAAAAGATCCACTCAAATCACTCAAAGTGTTTAAGGTTCAAAAATTTAGGCACTCAAAAGTCGAACATGAAGAGTTAATCCCATAGGCTTGCATGAAAATCAAATCTCCACCACTGAAATATGAGATGAAACACAAATCAAAAGGTCTTTGTTAGGGTTGTAACAAGGTTAGGGTTAAGGTGTGGAACAAGGCTGAATTAGAAGGTTAGAATCGAGATTGAATTGACAAATTACCTAACTAAGAACTAATAATAATAATTACATCAATTGAAAACTAATAATGCTAATAATACGAGCTTCTTTTTCTGATATTTTGGAATTTAAGCGTATAAGCTCATTTAATCACAACTAATGATGAATAATGAATATACTTTTGATTTTTTTAAGAACAATCATAAATACATAATAAAAGATAAATTACTGAAATAAAACATCGTTAGGCTATTAATCAAATCAAATCTCGATATAAGGGTAGTCAAAAGGAATGGTGATAACAAAAACAAAGGGGTTCTGGGTTAATATTAGCGGTTATGTCAATAAAAAGGGTTGTTAGGGTTAAAAGGGGTTCACTAGGGGTTAATTGTGAAGGTAGGCTTTTTAATGGAGTAAGTGGGTTAAATCCTAGGTGCCTTTATCATCTCTGTATATCAAATCAAAAAAATGTGGTCTCGACATGTATAGTTGATGCAAGTTGTAGAATAACAAATCAGTGTTGACATACTCATAATCAATAAAGTGAGCAAGAAAAAGAATATATGCTCTATAAGGCTCAAAAACTCACAAAAAAATATGGGTATTTTGATGTCAACCTTGTAAAATTCAAACTTCAAAGTAGTATTTAAACTCAGTTCGACAACCTAAAAAATTTTTAATTTCTGAAAAATAGACTTATCAGGCTTAATTCTCTAGTATTCTTTAAATTTAATTATCAATGCACAATTATCAATGACTTAATCTAAAACATATCAATAAAAATCATAAATCATCATAAATTTCATTCTAATCATAATATGAGAAACTTACTTTAAGACAAGGAATAGTTCAGGGATTTTCAAATAATACTATAGTTAACCCCCCACACTTAAGATGTACATTGTCCTCAACGTACAAAGGTAGATAATATCAAAATAATCATAAAATCGTAAGATGGGGAGAGAAGGGAAACTTCCTGAATTTTGGATGAAGCCAATGAAAAGAAACTAGGATAGGATTGGAGGTGAGCGTGAAGAAGCGTCTCGAATCGGTTGAGTCCTCGAAGCAGCCATCCTAATTTCTTTTGTATCCTAAGCTAAATCTAAATGGAATGAATAACAAGAAGAAAATAATAAAGAAAATAAAAGAAAAGAAATAAAAATAAAAATAAAAATAAAAATAAAAATGAAAATTAAAATGAAAATAAAATTAAAATTAAAAATAGAAATAAAAGTAAATATTTAAATAGTGATACGGTCCATGCCCTTGTTCGAGTTTAATCAGTCCGTGTTTTTCGTGATTTTGAATTTTGGGCGCGTTTAGGTGTTTTACCACGGCCGTGGGTCTCGTAGCACGCCCGTGTATTTTTCTCACGGTCCTTTAGAACGGGCGTGTTTAACCCGTGCTCGTCAAGTCAGTAACCTCGTACGGTTGTAGGGCACAGCCGTGTCTTGCCCGTGCTCAATAAGTCAGTAACCTCACACGGGAAGTCAGCACAGGCGTGGCTTTTTATCGCAGCCCGTGTTGGGAAAAGAAATCATTCTTTGTCATACACGGTTACTAGCACGTCCGTGGTTTGTCCTTCTGGCTTCCACACGGCCACGGCCACGGCCGTGTGAGTATGGAATCTGTACCTTGGTTAGTTTATGGTTAGGTGCTAAAATGAAAATAAAAAGTAAAATAAAAAAAATGTAAAAATTAATAGGGTTAGTGCTCGGGTTGCCTCCCGAGAAGCGCTCGTTTATAGTCTTAAGCTAGACTTTACCTCTCATTCGTATGGTCAAGGTGGTTTGAGGAGGTGAAAATCCTTCCTCATGTGATCAACTCAATTTTTGATATAAAATTTAAGTCGAGTAGTGTTTACCTCAAAAGTACTGAATTTAGGATTACTTACCTCGACTGGCCCGTATAGGAAGACATTAAGTACCTCAAAAGTGATTTCTTCGGTTGTCTTGAGGTCTGAATTGGCGATTCGAGGGTCTTTCTTATTCAACAATACCTGATCCCCTATTTTGAAGTGATTTGTTGTTCTTATCAGCTCGTCTGGGGTTTCCTTCGGTTTTTCTTCGTGCGGTTTCGGCTCCTCTTTAAAGTGTGTCTTCCCCTCTTTTAGTTTGTTGATCTCAAGGCTTCGTTACTCATATGCTTCTTCTTTGTTGACACAAGGTTCCTATTTCGACTCAGGTTCGTAGTTCTGTGGTTGTTCCTGCGGTGAAATTTGAAGCATTGATTATCAATCGATTTTTTTCTCACCTTCATCATCGATGTTCGCCGAGTTAAGAGCTTGTAAACCGATTGATTCGTCACCTATACTAAGAATGAGTTCTCCTGCACCAACATCAATTTTAGTCTGGCGATTTGCTAGAAAGGGTCTTCCTAAAATTAAAGGGATCGAATTGTCCTCATCCATGTCTAAAACGAAAAAGTCTACCGGGAATACGAATTTATCAATTTTGATTAGAACATTTTCAATTATACCCTAGGAATTTCGATAGTTTTATCGTTAATTGAATGCTCATCCTGGTTTGTCTCGGTTTCCCTAGACCTAGTTGTTTAAACATTTTATAAGGCATAACATTGATGCTTGCCCCTAAATCAACTAAAGCATTATCAATAGATAAACTAACAATTAAACATGGAATTGTAAAACTCCCTGGATCTTTTAATTTTCGTGGCAGAGTTTATTTTGTAGAATTGCTGAGCACATTGCGTTTAGCTCCACATGTGATTCCTCGTCTAGCTTCCATTTGTTTGTCAATTTGCTCTTTTAAAATTTTTCTATAATCGGTATCTCTGAAAGAGCTTCGAGAAATGGTAAGTTAATATGTAATTTCTTTAAAAGTTTAAGAAACTTACCAAACTGTTCCTCTGTGTTGTCCTTCTTCATTGCTTCGGGATATGGTACATGAGGATGGTACTATGTAATTGCCGATTTTGGTATTTCATGGTTCACCTCAACCTTACCTTCACTTACCACAGGATCTTGCCTTGGGTCAGATTCGACTAATCTTGCACTGTCATGAGTTGTTACAGCTTGGATTTGCTCTTTTGGGTTAGTTTCAGTGTTGCTTGGCAAGCTTTCTTGTGGTTGTTCTAAGATCAGCTTAACAGGCTGACCTAAATGATCCTCGATCCCTTGAATCGATGTTTCTTGTTTCGTTTCTATATTTTGGAGACGTGCTTCTGTGTTTGCTATGAATTTTGCCAGCGTCTCTTCAAGGTTCGACTCATCTTCCTGTTGGTGAGGTGGTTGTTGAAAATTTGGAGGAAGTTCCTCTCTTTGGCTGCCTTGATCGTCCCACGAGAAATTGGGATGGTACCTCCAATCTGTATTATAAGTGTCATTATAAAAATTATTTTGAGGTCTAGAATAGTTACCCATATAGTGGACTTGTTCGTTCTGCATGCCATATCTGTAGGGTGGGTACTCAGGATTCGCCACGCCTCCTAGATTCGAGTCATATTGCATAACTGGATGTACCTGCGAGAGACTACACAAACCATCAATCTTTTTATTCATCATCTCTAACTAGTTTGATAGCCTGGTTATTGCGTCGAGGTTGAAGACACTGGCGGCTTCTATTGGTGTTGTCCTCATAACTCGCCACTGATAGTTATTTAGTGCCATCTTCTCTATAAACTAAAATTATCTAACAAAAACAAATAAAAGAAAAATTAGCAAAGTAAAAATCTTAAACTAAAAATAAAAGTAAATTGCGAAAAATAAAAAGAATGGCTAAAGTAATAAAAATAGAGCTTTCTTAATATTTTAGTTCCCTGACAATGGCGCCAAAAACTTAATCGCTGTAAATCAGAGTTTTAAAATTTATAAAAGAATGATCGAACCTGGAAACTAACTCTGACAACGATTAAAGGCAAGTGCACCTATCGAACAGTAGTATAGTTTAGGCAAGACCGGATTATCGAACCCAAAGGAACTAAAAGTACTAATACTAACTTTCTTTTTATTATTTAGCCTAAAATAAGTGAAGTTGTTATTAATCTAAATTAATTAACTACTAAACTAAAGACTCTAAGACAAAGAAGAATGAATTTAGAAAATAACTTGGGAAAAACTCAGTTGATTTAGACGATACCCTAGGAAGAATCCACCTAGACTTCACTTGTTATCTAACCTTTAACCATATGATTTATTTACTTAGTTTGATCCGTAAGACTCCCTAACGTATATTAAACCCTCTCTCGAGGCAAATAACGTCTAACCCTAGGTTAATTAGTGGAACTCTCGTTCTCTTATAATAACCCCTAGAATAGCAGTAAATCGATCTGTGCACTCCCATATTAGGTTTCACCCTAATTCGGCAAAATCTCGTCACCCTATCTCTAGGCGTGCGATCAACTCCGCTTAATTATGTTGGATCTACTCTTAGGCAGGGTCTATTCCTCCTCCACCTAAGCACATTAAATTTGGATTAAGCTTACATAATTAAGAAAAAACTAAGCATTTATCATATAATTCAAATAATCAAATAACAAGGTTCATCATAGGTTTCATCCCCTTCGTGTATCCGAAGGGTTTAGTTCATAACAATAAAGGAAAACATCTCAAGAGAAAAGATAAAACAAAACATAAGAAATCCCTAAAACCTCCTGAAGGAATTGAAGGAGAGATCCTCCGTCTTGAGTAGAACTCTGACTTCTTGAGATGGATCAACTGGCTATCCCTGAGTGAATCCCCACAAATCTGCCTTCTCTGGCCTAGCACGACGCCCTCCGCAAAAGCCCCGCGTAAGGCTTGCCGAACTCCCTTCTAAGTTGCTACCTGGGGTGTTTATATAGGCTTTGAGATGTGTTACTTGGCCTCCAAGTATCCTAATTTGAGTGCAATTCCTATTTGGGAGTTTAAGTAGACTTAGGAATGTGTTTCTTTGACTCCAAGCATCCAAATCCGAGTAAAATTCCTCTTTCCCGCGGCAGGGACACGGCCATGGCACACGTCCGTGTGAATCGTCTTCAGGCCGTGTTTGACACTGTTGAATGAGGCACGGCCTTGTAAGTTGTGGTAAGGCCGTGTTCTAGTAGGAATGGTGGCACGGCCGTGTGGCTTGAAGTCCAGGCCATGCTGATTTCGTGGCTTGGCCTAATTTGGTCTGTTTTAAGCCCGTTTCTCGTTCTTTTCATCATCGAGTGCTTTCCTGAGTATAAAACATGAAAAGAAAGGATTAAGAGCACCTTTTTACATAAATTGGGGCTTAAATCATCCAATAGCATATTAAATGTGGGCTTAAAATATGTTACTTTTACGGCTTATCAATATACGACAAAGGCAAGCGTACCTTTCGAACAGTAGTATAGTTATGGTTTGTTTGGAATATCGTATCCACGAGGACTAAAAGTACTAGTAATTACTATCTTTTTATTATTTAGCCAAATAATTAAAGGGGTGTTTTAATCTAAAATTTAACTAACTAATTTACTATGAGCGCGACAGAGATAAAATTGGGAAAATATTCGAAGAAAACCAATGAGAGAGACAATACCCAAGGAAGAATCCACCTAGACTTCACTTATTATTTATGACTCTGAATTAAATGATTTATTCACTTGTTTTGATCCGTAGAAATCCCTAAATTATGTTAATATCTCTTTCGAGACTAAGAACAACTGACTCTAGGTTGATTAATTGAAATCTCTTTCTAATTAAAACCCCTATTGTCGCATTAATTCGATCTATAGATTCCATTATTAGATTTGACTCTAATCCGACAGATTTATGTCGTCCTATTTCTAGGATTACAATCAACTCCGCTTAATTATGCTAGATCTACTCTTAAACAGGGACTTTTTCTCCACTGATTAAGCACATCAAACTTGGATTAATATCTTGAAAATATTAAAGCAAGGGTTAAGAACACATAATTAAGAACAAGAACAAGTATTTATCATGTAATTCAGATAATTAGATAATAAGATTCATCATAGGTTTTATCCTCCCTAGGTATTTAGGGAGTTGAGTTCATACTCATAGAGGAAAACATCTCAAAATAAGAATAACAACAAGACATGAAAAACCCAATAAAACTTTGAAGGAAATTTGACTGGAGATCTTCAATCTTGGAGTGGATCTGCTTCTGAGATGATTCCGACGACTTCCTTCGAGTAGTTTCTTCGTTCTACTCTGCGTCACCCTTTAGGTCCCCTTCTAGTGTGTATTTATAGACTTTAGAATGCTTAGAAACCCTAAAAATTAGGTTTTTCCGTGTAACAGGGAAGCAGGGTGCTAAATCGACACGGCCTGGCACATGGGCATGTGGCCAGCCCGTGTGGATCAGATGTGCTTGTGCCCAGCCCGTGTGGATCCTGAAAACTCTGATTTTGGCCCCTTTTTCGCTCCTTTTGCTCCCAAATGCTCTCATAAGTATAGAAACATGAATTTAAGGGATTAGGAGTATCAAATTCACTAATTCTCATCATAAATTATCCAAAAATATCCCAAGCATGGAATTAAAATATGTTACATTTATGGTTTATCAGCATCATAACGTCTTTCGCTACATGTACAGAAACCCACATCCTGACCTTCCTCTGGGATGCTGACCGGGCCTACCTCTCCCGCTACTGTCACATTATAGTCATAATTTCAAGGTACCCTTTTGCTATCTTTATAAGGAAAAGCAACAGGTATCTGGATTACAACTTTTGGTGCAATTCTTGCTCCGGCTTCGTTGATTATTGGTCGTGAGATGATTACTACTGGGTGGTTGGCCTCATAGACCTTCTCTGTCGACCCTCCCTCTGAGGCGCACACCTCTTCTCCTTCAGTGTACTAAAAGAACTCGAGCTCTTTGTTATCCATTAAACCTTGTACTAAGGCCCTGAATTCACTGCATTTATGAATTTCATGATCTTCTTCATCATGAAACTCAGAATAGTTCCTAGCTTATCGGGACCTGTTCCTCGGGTCTTGTGTGATTAACCCTCTTTCTACCATTTTCTTTCATACTTCTCTCAACGGGGTTTTCACTTCTGCAACATTCATTTTGGTTTTCTTCCCCGCATTCTCGACTATCGCGTTTACCCTATTACTAGCATGGTTGGGTAACGGGTTTTCTACA
The DNA here is from genome assembly GCA_025698515.1 of Gossypium sturtianum. Classification (NCBI taxonomy): domain Eukaryota; kingdom Viridiplantae; phylum Streptophyta; class Magnoliopsida; order Malvales; family Malvaceae; genus Gossypium; species Gossypium sturtianum. The sequence goes on along the minus strand of CM046955.1, from coordinate 148,571,253 downwards.
CAAGATGGATCATCGAATTTTACAACGCCCATTTTGATGAGCCTTTTGACTAACTTTTTGAAAGCGATGCAGTTTTCTATCGAATGCCCCGTGATTCTCGCATGGTATTCACATTGGGCATTTGCGTCGTACCACTTGGGGTACGGGGGTTGCATTGGTTTAGGTAGAAAGGGGACACAATGTGAGCATCAAATAAACTTTGGTATAACTCTCGATATGTCATTAAAATAGGCGTAAACTGGAGTTTCTACGTATTTTGCCTCATGTTGGACTCCTGTCTCGGTGGGCCTTAATGGCCAGTGGTTACCGTTCTTGGTTGGTTCACAGTGACTGATTTCGAGTAACCCTTGTTATACGTGCTCATGTTATTCACATCATTTTCTCTTTTTCTAGGGGCCGACCTCTTCGTGCTTTCCCCGACCTCTATTTTTTCGCACCTTATGGCATTTTCTATCATTTCGCCTGACATCACTATGTCTGAGAAGCTCTTAGTTGTGCTTCCCAGTATGTGATTGATAAATGGTGCCTTCAGGGTGTTAATGAAGAGCATAGTTGTTTCTTTTTCCAGCAGCGGCGGTTGGACTTGCATGGCGACTTCCCTCCACCTTTGAGCATATTGCCTGAAACTTTCGTTTGGCTTTTTCTCCATATTTTGTAACGTGATTCGGTCAGGCGCCATATCTGTCACGTGGCCGTATTGTTTCATGAAGGCCTGTGCCAAGTCCTTCCACGAACTAATCTGGGCACGATTCAGCTGATTATACCATTTGGCCGCAGCCCCAGTCAAGCTGTCTTGGAAACAGTGAATCAATAACTGATCGTTACTGATATATCAAGTCATCCTCCGATAGAACATCGTAATATGAGCCTCAGGCCAGCTAGTCCCGTTATATTTTTCAAATTCAGGCATTTTGAACTTTGGAGGGAGCACTAGATCTGGGACCAGGCTCAATTCTTTAGCATCAATTCCACAATGGTAATCAGTGCTTTCCAACACCTTGAATTTCTCCTCTAGCCATTTGCATCTGTCTTCTAATTGCTTTGGGAGCCCCCTTCTCGCCTTTCCTATTTCCGCTATATCATCAAGGTCAGGGACGACGGGATTTACTGGATTGTCTCCGGGGTTAGAGCTTGAACCCGTGGGAAAGTTTATCAGTGCCGAAGTACCGGTCTGATATTGGGGTCTAATGTTGACTGACACCCTTTTTGGCTGTGCTTGGGTGTTCGTTGGGGTGAAGCCTGGAGGATAAGCAGGGTCCTCGTTGTCGTCTCCGGTATTGATCATAGGGCTTTTTCCTTTTTCTAGCCCCCCAGCCAGTAACTGTGTTAACTGGCTCATCATATTTCTTTGGGATTCTAGCATTTGATCCCTCATATCCTGTTAGATTTTGGCCAACTGTTCTTGCATCTGTATTTGCAGTTGATCCTGAATTTCTCTTTGTATTTTTTCCAATCTTTCTAACCTTTGGTCCATGGCTTTAGTTTTTCTTCGTCTACCGTAGTGATGTTCCAGGGTAACTACCATGATTTTAGAGTTTCTTTGTGAGTTTTAGTGCATACGATGCAATGCAATACAATGCTAATGCGTGAATGCAATGAATGCAAAAGAAAAAGGCATTGATTCTGATTCAATTTCATTAGAATAACTTTTCTAGAAAAAAAATTTCTTTATATAAAATGGATTACATATATGGATTTGCCCTAATGCTTAAGGCCTTGACTTGCTTAAGAAGCCTAGCTAACTCTTGGCTTCGATCTGACTCTGACTCATATTTCAAACTCAGTACATCAGCTTGGACTACCAAGGTTTGTATATGATTAGCCACCTTTCTCACTTGAGCCAAAGCTTCACCCATGACGTAATCCCTATCCCTGACCTGGTCTTGAGATCGATGAAGCTGATCTTTCCACCGTTCATTATTTGCCTCCAGTAGTTCAACCCGGAGTTCATAGTTTTGCAGCACGGTTTCAAGTTCTTCTATCCTCCCTTTTAGTTCCTCAATCTTGCTTAGGCTGGCCCTTAATTCGATTACTGAATTGTGGCTACGATGCTGGTGTAGTGACTTTTCTAACTCCGCCACCCGAGCTCTTAACTTTTCCTTTTCATTTTGGCTTTCCAACAAGCTCTTTTTTAAAGCGTCCTCCCGTACTCGAGTATCATGGAACTTCTTATCCCACTGATCATCTCTAGTCTTTTCTTCTTGGATTTCTTGCCTCCACTACTCAGACGTTTTACCCAAACCAGCGGTTCTTATTGACATGCACAGCTTCTTGTAACCTGTCTTCAAACTGTCTAAATTCTCTTCAGCTTTATTCTTTCCCTTCCTCAATTTCTCGGCTTCTAGTTTCTGGACATCAACATCTAACCCCAACTGCAATTTTTTCCTCCTCAAATTGCTCGATCCTTTTTCCTAGTTCTGAACTTTTCTTCTCAAAATCCTGTTTGATGATCTCTAGTTCAGACAAGACCACCTGCAAGTGTTCTTCTAATGATCGGATATTTTTTTGATTCGACGTTGGGATGTTGTCGTTGATTCTCTGACCCCACCACCGGTCATACTCAGGGGTAGTCGTTGGACTAGCAGCAAACCTCTTCATTCTACGAGTTTGGTTCCAGGCGTTTGATATCTCACGAACTTTTTTTTGTAGTTATCCATCTTAAATATGAACTCACACTGAGCTAACCCTTGCGTTGCCGGCGTGAGCTGTCTTGACTTGTATTGCCTTAACACTAGTAGGGGAGTATACCCGACAGCCCCCCATATCCCAAGCAGGGGAACCCAATCAAAATCTCTGCATCGATACAAGATCTCGTCGGGGACCATCCAAGGAGCCCTCCACTCGATGTCTTCTTCTTGCAGACTTTGGAGAATCATCATCCACTTTTCCTCCGTAACATCATCCCGTCTCGGCGTAGCCACTATCTCTTTCAGGGGAGAATAGTTTTCGGAGAAGATTCGATAAAAGACCTTTTCCACTTTCCAAAAATGGTTGTGGAACCATGTTAACAACAGTTGCGCACACCCTATAAATTTGCCCTCGCCCGCTCTCTGGCACGCGTTCAAGGATCTAAAAGTTTCGGCCAAAATCGCAGGAATCGGCGTGACCCTTTTATCAAGTCTATCAAAGAGATCCGAGACTGCCTCATCTACATACCCCAATACCTTGGGGAAGACGACCAAATCGTAGATACTTAAGGCGAACACATCCACCCTTTTCTTCATATCCGGATGAGCTAAAATCAGATCCCTCAAGTTTTTCCAAGGGATACACTTACTATCTCCTTTCTGCTTGATCCGAGCTGCCACCCACTGCTCACTCATCTCTGTGATGCTCATCAATTTCTTCAAAAAGTTTGGGACATTAGCGACTCTTGAATATGCTTTGTCGGCTTGAATCTTCAGGCAATGGAGTAAAGCCATATACTCTTTCACGGTAGGTACCAAATCAACATTCCCAAAAGTGAAACAACTGGGCAGGATTCCAGAATTGGATGTGGGCTTGAAATAAGTGCTTGTCTACCTTCACATCGAGCAGATAGGGCAAATCCCCATAGTTATAGTAAAATAGCTGCTTGATCTCATCGTTCCACTGATCTCATATCTCCTTTAATTCTTGAAGATCATTCTGAGTCACACTGACGCGGGTGAAATCCCACAACTCTGATACATATCCCTCGGTCAGACTATAATCTTTTTCTCACTGTGTTGTCTCGGCCCAAATCTGAACAGTCGTATTATCCTCCACTTTATCAAAAAAACCCCTTTTCCATGATAAGTTATCTATTTAGGAACCGAATGTGAATCAACACCTCTTTTGTGATGAAAAATGCCATGCAATTACAAACAAAGCAAAAACAAAGCAAGTCAGTACTTCATACACGATTTAAAGTAAGCAAAGAATAATAAGTAAAGCACCTACTCAGGTGACCACTAGGGTTTGGCGCGGCTCTACCTAAGGCGGGCTCTTAAGGCTCGCTATATGGGGTTTGGGTTCTAGAGTAAAGGTACCTGAACCGGCAGATTCCTCGATCCTCACCCATTATAGGCTCATGCGGGTCGAGTTCAGTTCAGGGGAAAACATTTCCCTATGGCTATACGGAGATGAAAATCTCACGAAGACATAAGTACGGATGTATCCCGAAAGCGATCCACTATCCTATACGGAGGTGAAGACCTCACGAAGGAATAGCTTCTCGCTCCCACTTAATAGGGTAAAATTGGCCGACTTATGCAATGCAAAATGCATAGACTCATCAACATGTTTAAACAAAGCAAACATGAAAACCTCGAAAATGACAGATAAAATGGAGTAATCGTAAATGTAAAACAGATCTTCAATTTTCAACAAAAAGACAAAAATTAACCAATTTATGGCTCGACTCTCTCAATGTCCCCAGCAGAGTCGCCAAGCTGTCGAAACCATTTTTTCTTTTGAAAAACGAGGTCGACTTTTATTTTAAAAATAAAAACGAAAAAACGGAGTCGCCACCAATCCTTTTTTATGAGGTGTGATCGGATCACCTCGTAGTTTGATCGTTTTAATAAAATATTTTGATTTGTTAAAACAACGGTTTTGGTCTACGAAACTTAGAAAAATGGGTTCGGGAGTCGATTACGCACGAGGAAGGATTAGCACCCTCGTGACGCCCAAAATTGTACCTAGTTGATTAATTAGTGTCTTAGTGTCGAAAATCGAAAAAAATTGAAGAGATTCTAAAAATGCGATCCTTTGTTAAAACATTGCTTAATAGAAAATTTTTTCGAGAAGAGGGCATATTTCCCGTTAATCGAGCATAAAGAATTACGTCCCGTAAGTTGGGACACAACATCTTTAAACCCAAAACGAGAATAAATACCGAAAAATTTGTTTATTTTGAACGACATTCTATTATCTCAGTTTTAGAAATAAATCGTATTCCGTAAGTTAGAGTATGATTTTTCCTAATTCCAGAGAATGTTTAAAAATTTATGCTTTAAAAACGTTCGTTTATTCGGGTTTATCGAGAAAATCAAAACCCCGTAAGTTAGGGAACGATTTTTTTGAATCTCCAAATACGAAGCAACGCTTATTTTTAAATCTTTCCTTTTTTTTTCTCGAATAAATACAAGTGTAAAACCCCTTTTAAAGCGATGTGTATTTATCTTATTTAGGGTGTAGTGTAAAAACGACTTATATATTCAAACATAATGCATGACGTAATGGCGATAGATATACAGGTAGAATATTAGGATGATAAATAACAAATAAATAAATATCATGGTAATAACAACATGAATAAAGTAGCAATATGAGCATTAATTTGAGGTATCAATAACTAAATAAATAAAATAACTCAAAATAAATGAAAGGATGAAAATGAAAGACGCTTAATGAAAAGAAAATATAAATAACATCCACTTAAAATATTTTTTCTTTAAAAAAATGCAAGAATCATAAATAAATAGATGAAATAAATAACTTCGAATTTAAACATTTGAAAAGTAAAACGAATAAATAAATAAATAAAAATAGGTGAAATAAATATAAATAATATTTGATTTAAATATTTAAGAGGCAATATAATAATACATACATAGATGAATATACATAATATTTAATTTATACTTTAAGAGTAAAAATAATAAATAAATAGATAAAATGATATGAATAATATTAAATGTAAATATTTTTAACGTAAAAGAATTATAAATAAATAAATGAATTGATAAATAAAAGTCTAAACATAAAAAATAAATAATGAATAAATGGATAGATAAATATAATATATGAATATTATTTAAATTTTAGTATTTAAAAGGAAACAAGCAATAAACAAACAAATAAATAATGAAATTAATCAAACCAGGATTAAATCGAAGTCAAAACAAAATTAAAAGGGAAAAATCAGAGTAAAAATAAAATATCGGGCCCAAATTGTGACACGCAAATGAGATGGGGGACCAAATGGGATAATATCCTTGTCCCCCAAAACGCATAACTTCAATATGGACCGAAATGAAGCACTACAAAAATTTCAGGCTAAAATTAAAAAGAAAAAAAAAAGAAATAGGACCGAATCGCAACAGGCCTTAAAAGCGGAGGGACTGCGCACGCAAATATCCCAGTCAAGGCAAAACACGCGGATCCTCAGGGTAAACGGGTCGGGTATGGGTCGGCCTCCCCAAAACGACGCCGTTTTGGCGTCTGGGGAGGCCTAATAAAAACAGCGACGTTTTATGTTGTTATAAAAACCAATTTTTTTTTTCAAAATCTTCATTTTCAGCCTTCTCCTTAAAAAAAAAAAAAAGAAAAGAAAATCCTCTCAACCTCTCCCCTCTCCGGCCGAACTCTGGTCGCCGGACCACCATGGCGGCCGCCGGAAAACAAAAAGTCACCTTTTTTTTTGGCTTTTCGACTTCCCCGACCCAAAAATGCCATCTTTCATCGGAGATGATGGCCTCAGCTCCCTTAACGACGGCACAAAAATAAAAAAAAGGTTAGATTTCGTCCCTTTCTTTTTTTATTTCGTGTTTATTTTTAAGAACAGGAAAGAAACAAATAAGAAGGATAAAATGAAAAGAACACCTTTTGATTTTTGAATCTGTTTCAATGTTCTCTGCTTTGTGTATTTGATTTTTTTTTTTGTGTAGGAAAAAAATACAAATGTTTTCTTCGGTTTTTATAGCCGAAAATATAAAAGAATACTATATATTTTCGTTATTTCTCTGCTGTCATTGTTTGTCTTTTTTTGCAGGTACGGAGCGACGTGGCGTGCGGTGGTGCGTGGAGGAGTACGGAAGGGCGGCGGCGACTGAAGAAGCTAGCTAGGGTTTTCTTTTTTCTGAGTTTTTGTTTAGGTTATTGGGTAGTTGGGCTTAGGGTTTATTTGGGTTGTAATTGGGTTTGGATTGGGCTATTGGGGTTTTTTAGGCCTGCTATTTTATTTTGTAATTTGGACTATTAAAACTTTGGACTCTTTTTATTTATTTTGTTTTGTTTTATTTGCTAATGGGCCCCGGGAAAATTTGGGCCTGTACAGGCTATTTTGGTATTGTGGTTTTATATTCTGGTTATAATGACATGTATAGGTCATGTTGGCTAATTGTAGTCGATATGTCTTGTTGTATTTTAGCCATTCGATTTGGCTTTAAAATGGTATATGTTTTGTTATGTAAACATGCGTAAATGGCTTTATGATATGTAGCGTATGGTTGCCAAGTGAATGTTTTGTTTATGAATTGGTATTTTGTGTACCAAATGGTTGAAATTGAGATATGGTATCCATGTTAAATTTTAGGCACAAAGTCTCCTTTATGTGTTTGACCATTTAGATAGATTTTGGAAGTTTAAATTGGCATGTTTAAAGTAGCCAATTAAGATGCCTATTAGTATCATAGTTGTGTGTGATCTTATAATTGTTATAAGCTTGTTATTGATTTGTTTTGAATGTCTAAATATGCCATGTTTATATGTACATTGAAGTGTTTAGGTTGGTACCAAGTTGGGTGAGAAATATGGCTTGGAAAATGGCCTATTTTCGTCCACACGGACAGAGACACGGGCGTGTGTCTCAGACGTGTGCGACACACAGCCTAGCACACGGACGTGTGTCTTGGCCGTGTTTCCCCTGCACCTAATTAATGCACATTCAATTGTTCACACGGCCTAGCACATGGGCGTGAGGCTTGGCCGTGTGACCCAAGTCAGAGAGTTACACGGGTATGAGCACGGGCTGACACAACCGTCACATCAAATGCGCACACGGCCCGAGGCACGGGCGTGTCACTCGGCCGTGTGAGCCACATGGCCTGGCTACACGGGCGTGTGTCCCCTGCACTTAGGAGAAATTCTGTGATTTCGCAAAAAATTCTCCGAGCTTCTGGTTTAGTCCCGACTTGATTCTAATCTTTATTTTGGGTCTCGAGGACCCATATAAGGGACTTTATGATTGTTTATGAATGGTTTTTGATTTGAATGTGAGAAGAACATGAAATGTCTGTTTGTTCGATTATAAGTTCGGTAATGCTCCGTAACCCTGTTCTGGCGTCGGATACGGGTTAGGGGTGTTACAACAGGGATGAAGAGATATGTTTGTGTAGCCTCTGGTAGGGTAGCTATATTGTAAAACGGATTGGGAGATCATGATAAAACATTCTATTTTGAATGAAAATGATATGAGGAGTTAAAGGGGGAGAATGTATGTGAATGAGACAGTATGATATGCTTCTGATTTTGAATTCTAGGTACGTGGCTGGCATGAAGATGGATTGTTTAAGTTATGTTAAGTTGGCGTACAGTATATGCCCATGCGTTAAGTAAGTTGGCGTACTCAGTCTGTTTGTATTCTGTATATGCCAATTGGCGTATTATGTTCATCGTGTGTAAGTGTCCCTGAAAGGTTAAGTTGTGTTATAAGTAATGTTATGTATGATTTCTTCTTGGAACTCACTAAATTTGTAACACCCTATACCCGATTCGACCCAAGGAACCTGATATAGGAATATTACATTTGGTGCTAAAGTGATTTTGGCTAATCACTAATATATTTGAACATTAATTTTTTTTTCACTAAATTAACTTATACTTTAGTCCCTACTACTTGGAACACACTTGATCTTCCTAAGTACATGCCATTCTATTCAAAATTTTGAAACATACCCTCTTGGCACTTGGAGATGTGATGAGATGGATGTCCACGACCTCAACTACGACTCTTCAAAATCACTGTACCTACGCGTTGAAAATAAACACGTTAAGTCGATGAAAACTTAGAAAGTACCCATGATATTTAAATTCTATTAAATTTCTTAATTTCCAATATCTCGTTTCTTTGTTTACTTATCATATTCATTTGTAACTTTTTACTTATTTCACAATTTAGTCCTTAAGTCCTCAAATCAACTTATAAAAATTACAACTCTATTTATACATGTATCATATTTCACCATTTAGTGTAAATTTCCATGATTTCCTCACTATTTCTTTCACAAATTATTTTTACATATTTAACTTACTGGTCATTTTCTTTCTTATACTTCCTCAAATACATTCAAATTACTTACGTCTTCACTTTACTAATTTAATATTTCGAACATTAATCGGAGATAAACCTTTACCTTGTAACGAAAATTGTTTACCTTTTAGCAGAGGCCCAGTAGACTAAACAGAACACTTAGGATATACGAAACTGATACAGAGGTGCATTATTATGCACTATTAAACAGAGAGCACTAAAATGCTATACAGAGAGCACAAATGTGCTAAACGGAGAGCACTAATGTGCTAATAATTGGAGAGCGTGCTAGGGTCCCTTAATGGCATGCCACTAATATCCTATTAGTTCTAATCTCGTCTACTTTGGCAAATTATATCATGCACACATAATACTTTTACACTTTTCGCATAATGTTTTTGCATACTTTACAATTTAATCATTGTACCAATAATCCGTATCTTCACTATATTTAATTCATGTAATATATTTCTAAATTCATTATTCATCCATAATTCACTAATAATCCTTATCATGTATTTCACATATCACTTTTATATATTTTGTAATTTAGCCATTAGCACAATATTTCATGTAGCAATATATTTTACTTTTAATAACACATATAGCATAATTCAATACTTATTAATATTCAAAAATTCACTACCACATCAATTTTTCTCATTCTAAGTGTTATACACTTCACTTTTCTATTTCTAATATAAATTTCTCTAAATTTACGATTTAACCCTTAATTTCCACAACTTAGGAAATAATTGTAGTTTGGATTACAAAATTCATATATTCTTTTATTTTTCACTATGTGCTTTATTATCAATATTTCCTTGTAAACTTTTATAACTTTCCAATTTAATCACCTTTTTTTTTTCATAAAAGTTATGTAACACCCCTAACCCTAAACCATTACCGGAACAGGGTTACAGAGCATTACCGGACCTTTCAGAAATATTACGAACCTTATACAAATAAATAACATACATATTGCAAAACATTCATAATGTCCCTTTTATGGGCTCTAGAGGCCCAATATAAGTTTTTAAAACAAATCGGGACTTAATCAGAAATTCAGAGAATTTTTCGCGAAATTTCAAAATTTTTCCCAAGTACAGGGCTCACACGCCCGTGTGGTCTAAGGACACGCCCGTGTGACCCTAAGACATGCTGTGCTTCAGGTCGTGTCCTAATTTATGTGCTCTCTAACTTACCTCACACAGCCAAGCCACACGCCCGTGTGCTAGGCCGTGTGGTCAATTTATTTTTCGAAAATTAGGAGCAATTTTCAAACGGCCAAAGCACATACCCGTGTACCAGGCCGTGTTCCTCACACAGCTGAGACACACCCCCGTGTCTCTGCCCGTGTGGCAAAACCTGAGCATTCTGTTTTGAGAAATTAAAATTCGTGGGGACACACGGCCTAACCACGCGCCAATGTATAAGCCGTGTGTCTCACACGGTCTGGTCACACGCCTGTGTGCCAGGCCGTGTGGACTCAAAATGAACCTTATACATCAAATTTAACCAACCCTGCAAACTTAAACCTCAAATAACTCAATAACCAATATTCAACCAATTCAAAAATCATACCAAGTAATCTACCTAATGATCTAATCAACATACTGACATAGGTATTTTACAATTACTTACTAACTCCATTCATTTAATTTCATTTAAACCAATTCAAACTTTATACCAAATTTCAACCTAAAATTTACATATATTAAATCCATTCATACTTCAACCAAAATATACCATTTTATAATTCCAACATAAATCATAAACTTATACATATAACCAACTAATATCATCTTATATCATCACTTACAACCATTTATTAAAATGACATACATATGACCACCTAGGTACATGCCATTACCAAAAGAAAAATAATTCACCACTTTGAGTTCGGGATCGGCTTTGGATGCTGATTCAACGATCGAACTTTAACCTAACCTGTGAACGGAAACAAACTGTATGTTGAGTATAAAACTCAGTGGTATTTCTAAAATCTGAATACTCTAAATAAATAACATTATATAACATACACTTTTAACCATATATAAACATTAACTAATCAATAATTCAATTCGTCCATTTTGCCTCCATTTCTCATCAATAGCTTTCTCACTTTGATTCACATATCATTTGGCAATTACATTATTCTTTTCATAAACCCTTGATTCATACATTTCAATTATACAATCCAATTCCATGTTTAATTTCTATTTCACATTCAATATCATTCAATATTAATCGTATTGCCAATTCATTTATTTACCCTATTAACACAACACGGACTTTGGCGGATACACGGATCCAACCAAAACACACCAGTATGGCATCCAGTGCCTCATCGGATAATTCGAAGTAATAAGTTGACACCCCGTGTCTCATTGGCCATTCCGAAGTAAATTGGTACCCAGTACCTCATCGAATTTATCCGAAGCAATAGTTTTACACCCAGTGTCTCATCGACTCGAAGTCGAAGTATCCCTGAACACTTCCAATCTTATGGCATGCCAACTATATCCGACTCAGCCCGAAATAATTAATAGGGTTTCAATTCACTTTTATAATTCAACCAATACTCACATATTCTCATAAAATCAATTCAATTCAATTCAATATCAATATCACAATATCAATTCATTTCAATAATCACATACAATCATACATTCAATTCAATTCAATATCATAGTGTCAAATACTTACCTCATTGCTTACTATAAGCATTAAATGTAATTTTAACAATTAATAACTAGTTTTCGGATTATAGAAATACAAACCGTAGTTTCCGAGCTAATCCTCGTTGACTTTGTCTTTTCCTTTCTTAGCCTAAGTCTCCGGCTCAACGTTAGCTACGGAATTTTAAACAATTTAAAATCATCAATACAACACAATTTAACATTAAATATTTCAATTTATACACAACTTTTTCCTAAATTCCAATTTAGTCCTTAACCAAAACTAACTTTATTTTCTTCACAATTTATTCTATATTTTCATTCAATTAACACTTAAAACTAAATTTAACTCTCTAATTTCACCATAAATCCCTAATTTCAAAATTTTCTCAATTTAGTCCCTATTACTTAAAACTTATGATTTATTTTACAATTAAATCCTTTTTCACTTCTAACTTGAAATTCTATCAATTTAACCCCTAATTCTTCAATTAATTCAACATAAACTACATCTAAAAATCAACTAACTTACAAAATTTCCACATAAATCAAGTAGTATTTTGTTCTAGGATTTCAAAAACATCAAAATTACAAGAAAATGGACTAAATTGACTTACCACTTAAGTTTCAAACCCTAAAATCCCTAATTCTCCTTATTTCTTTTCTCCTGTCTTTTTCTTTCTATTCTTTCTCTGTTTCGTTTCTTTTGTTTCTTTCTTTTCCTTTATTTATTTCTTTTATTTACTTTATTTTAATTATATTAATATTATATTATAATATCTTTTACTTAAATAATAAGTAAATACATAATAATTACACACATATATATATATATATTAGTATTACACTTGTATTTTACATTTGCCATACATTTGTATTTTATTTTTACCATACAAGTGTCACAATTTGGTTTATTTATTTATTTGATCCCTTAAATTTTCTCTATTCTATAATTCAACTTTTACCCTATATTCAATCTAATCCTTATACTTAATTATTCCTAATTCAAGCTAATTCACCTATCCAAAACCTAATTAATCCCACATCTAACTTTGTAAATATTTCTAATAAATATTTACGAATCCGTTTTATAAAAACAGTGACCTGAAAATGTAATTTACGTTAATCGTAAATTTCAGGTCGTTACATTTCTCCCCATTAATAAATTTTTTCCTCGAAATTTACCTGAAAAGAGGTGGGGGTACTGAGATCTCATTGTTTCTTCTGGTTCCCACGTTGCTTCCTCAATATTATGACTTTTCCCCAATACTTTCACTAATGGAACCCGTTTACTACGTAACTCTTTCACTTCTCGAGCTAATATCTTAATTGGTTCTTCCTCATATGACAAATCAGGTTTAATTTCAATGTCTTCTGTCGAGATAACATGAGAAGGATCTGATCGATATCTTCTGAGCATCGAAACATGAAAAACATCATGAATCTTTTGCAATTCTGGAGGCAAAGCCAAACGGTAGGCAACTGGCCCAACTCTTTCCACAATTTCATACAACCCAATAAAACGAGGACTCAATTTTCCCTATCGACCAAATCTCAAAATTTTCTTCCAAGGCAATTCTTTAAGAAATACCTTATCACCGATAGAGTATTCAATATCCCGACGTTTCAAATCTGCATATGATTTATGTATGTCGAAAGCTGCTTTCAGTCTATCTTGAACCTTCTTAACAGTATCCTCTGTTTCTTGAATTAACTCTGGCCCAATTATTTTTCTTTCATTCAGTTCCATCCAACATACAGGGGATCGACATTTTGGACCATATAAAGCTTCATACGGAGCCATCTGAATACTTCATTGGAAACTATTATTGTATACAAATTTAGCCAATGGTAAATAACGTTCCCAAACTGATTCAAAATCGATGATACAAGCTCGTAGCATGTCTTCTAGAATCTGAATCACCCGTTCAGACTGTCTGTCAGTTTGCGGATGGAAAGCTGTACTGAAATTAAGTCGAGTACCTAAATACTCATGCAGCTGTTTCTAAAACCTCGATGTGAACCGTGGATCCTGATCAGAAATTATAGATAAAAGAATACCATGTAATCTCACAGTCTCCCGAATATAAACCTCAGCAAGCTTCTAAAGTGACCAATCAGTCCTGACTGCTATAAACTGAGCTGACTTTGTAAGCCGATCAACAATCGCCCAGATGGCATTTTTCTTACTTGCTGATAATGGTAGCCTCGTCACAAAATCCATCATAATACAGTCTCATTTCCACTCGGGAATATTAATAGGCTGTAATAATCCAGTAGGAACCTGATGCTTTGCCTTTACCCGTTGACAGGTCAAACACTTACTAACATACTCAACTATATCTCTTTTCATCCCTGGCCACCAGTACAACTCTTGCAAATTCTGGTACATTTTTGTTCCTCCCAGATGCATCGCAAAAGGACTGTCATGTGCTTCACGAAGTATCAACTCTTTTAACTCAGAAACAACTGGAACACAAATCCGATCTCGGAACCTTAAGCAATTATGTTCATCAATGCTGAAATTTTCTACCATGCTATTTTGTACCACTTCTCTTTTCTTCATCAACTTGTTATCTTCTAGTTGTGCTGCTCTAATCTGATCAAACATCACTGGTTTAACTCTCAACTCAGCCAACAGACTCCCATCATTACTGATACTGAGCTGTGCAAACATTGCTCGCAATTCAACTGCAGCTTTCCTACTCAAGGCATCAGCTACCACTTTTGCCTTTCCCGGATGATAATCTATAACACAATCATAATCTTTCAAAAGCTCAATCGTCTTTGTTTCAATTTCAACTCCTTTTGAGATAAAAGATATTTGAGACTTTTATGATCAGTATAAATGTAGCATTTCTCACTGTATAGATAATGTCTCCAGATTTTTAATGCAAAAATTACAGCAGCTAACTCCAGATCATGTGTCAGGTAATTACGCTCGTGTGGTTTCAGTTGACGAGATGCATAAGCTATTACCTTTCCATCTTGCATTAACACACAACCCAAACCACTTAAAGAAGCGTCACTATACACAACAAAATCTTTTCCCGACTCTGGCAAAGTCAAAACCGGTGCCTCTATCAACATTTGCTTTAACATCTCAAAACTTCTTTGGCATTGATCATCCCAAATAAAAGGAACATTCTTTTGTAACAGCTTCGTCATTGGCAATGCTATCTTCGAGAATCCATTTACAAATATTCTATAGTATCCAGCTAATCCCAAGAAACTACGTACCTCAGACACATTCCTCGGTGCTTTCCTCTGAACAATTGCTTCAACCTTTTTCGGATCAACTCTGATTCCATCTGCAGACACAACATGTCCTAAAAATATCACCTCCGATAACCAAAATTCACACTTGCTAAGCTTTCCAGATAACTATTTCTCTCGTAATATCTGTAAAACAATTCTGAGATGCTGATTATGTTCCGATTCTGACTATGAATAAACCAATATATCATCAATGAAGACCACCACAAACTGATCTAAATATGGCTGAAAAATACGATTCATAAGATCCATAAAAGCGGCTGGGGCATTAGTCAATCCGAAAGGCATTACTAAAAATTCATAGTGGCCATACCGTGTTCGAAATGCTGTCTTCGGTACATCACTTTCTTTCACCTTCAACTGATAGTGGCCTGATCTCAAATCAATCTTCGAAAACACAGAAGCTCCTTTCAACTAATCAAATAAATCATCAATGCGAGGTAACATATATTTATTCTTGATCGTCACCTTATTTAACTACCGGTAATCAATACAAAGTCGCATTGAACCATCTTTCTTTTTAACAAATAAGACCGGCATTCCCCACGGTGAAATACTAGGTCAAATGAAGCCATGGTTTAACAAATCTTGCAATTGTACCTTCAGCTCTTTCAATTCTGTGGGTGACATACGGTATGGAGGTATAGATATCAGAGCTGCACTAAGATAAACTTTTATCGCGAACTCAACTTCTCTATCTGGTGGCAAACCCGGTAATTCTTCAGGAAAAACATCAGGAAACTCACAAACAATTCAAATTTTGCTGCATTGGCTTTCAATAGAATCAGAATTGATAACATAAGCCAAATAAGCTGCACAACCCTGATGAAGTAGTTTATTAGCCTGAATCGCTGAAATGGCACGTGTTGACCCATTAGTACGAATACCATTTACCTCAATTTTGCCTCCATCTTCAGTCTGAATACTAAACTTCTTTTTATAACAATCTAAAACCACTCCATGTTCAGAAAACCAATCCATTCCCAGAATTATATCAAAATCACCGAATGGCATTATCAGCAAGTCAACAGAGAAAATTCTATTCTGTATCATTAACGGGCATCTTCGACATACTTGATCTACAGACACTGTTTGTCCCAACGGGCTAGACACCTCTATATATACTCTAGACATCTACGATTCTAACTTTCTCGACTCAACTAGTTTTGAATTAATGTACGAGTGTGAAGACCCAGGGTCAATTAAAGCATAAACAGGTTCTGAATATGGTAAAAATATACCTGTTACCACGTCATGAGCTTCGCCTTCTTCTCAAGTCCGGACCACATATGCTCTAGCTGGTACTCTAGCTTCTGACTGCTGAGTAACTATATCGCTCCCTCTCCTTGCACCTCCTCCTCTAGAAACTGAACCGCCTCTACCCGATTCTCTGCCTCTAGCAGTAGATACTGACCTTTGTGATGTCACGGGTGCAGCACTTTCACCTTTCGGACAATCTCTAATAAAATGATCTGTAGACACACATCAGAAATAGCCTCTAGTTAATTTCCAACATTCACCTCTATGTTTCTTTCCACAGTGCTCACAATCTGGAATTTTAATGTCCCGGGATGGACCTCTCACGCTACCAGTAGAGACTGCCGTCTGTTTTCCCTGACTTCTATCACATCTGTCTGGTCTAAAGCTTGGTCTCCAACCACCACGAAATTCTTTTGATCTTTTCGGTTGAGGATTCGAACTAGTAGTTCCAAGGCATTTTCCAGTCGAACTAGCAATTTTAGACTTTTTATCGAGGCCCAGAACTTGTTCTACCATCTTGGCTCGTTCAACCAAGTATACAAATTTTGTAATCCAATGAGATATCGGCTGTACTCTTAATTCTTCTCGCAAACCCCGCAAAAACCGTTTACAATTGTCAGCTTCTGTCGGTACAAATTTTGAGGCATATCCGCTTAGTCTGGAAAATTCCCGTTCATAATCCACCACTGACATCTCGCCTTGTTTCAGCATTAAAAACTCTTGCTTTTTATCTTCTATGTACAATTCTCTAATATATTTCTTCTGAAATTCTTTTTGAAATAAATCCCAAGTTACCTGCTCTGTCGGTAAATGCCGTATCACTGATTCCCACCATAAGTAGGCTTCCACTTGTAATAATGAGACAACACACAACAAACTTTCCCGGGGGTACATTCTAACTGTTGCAAAACTCTCTTTGTTGACTCCATCCAATTTTCAGCTGTGGATGGATCAACTCCTTTCAGACCCAAAAATTCAGTGGCACCGTATTTACGTAATTCTTTGATTGGGGCCCGTCTAGTAGGAGTAGATGTCGTAACAGGTGCAGTCCCCGCTAATCGTTGCAAGGCATCAGCTATAACTCTCAGTAAATGGAATTCATCTCTATCTCTAACATTTTCCCGTTCTATATTAGGAGGTTGATTGCCTAATGGATTTACACTCAGTGTAGCTGATTCTGTTTCATCTAATTCTCTATCTCCGGTGTACATTTCTTGATCTACATCGTCCATATGTTCATCCGACATTTTAACTATAAAAAAAAACAAATAATTATATCAGCATCCAAATCCTGACTCAGTTTTGACTCAACAATGACATGTACCTCTAGACTCCTTTACAAGCTCGATTTAATCTGAGAATCGACTAAACCTGAATAGCTCTGATACCACTAAATGTAACACCTCTTAACCTTAAACTGTTACCGAAACAGGGTTACAGAGTATTACCGGACCTTTCAGAAATATTACGAACCTTATACAAATAAATAACATACATATTGCAAAACATTCATAATGTCCCTTTTATGGGCTCTTGAGGCCCAATATAAGTTTTTAAAACAAATCGGGACTTAATAAAAAATTCAGAGAATTTTTCATGAAATTTCAAAAATTTTCCCAAGTATAGGGCTCACATGCCCGTGTGGTCTAGGGACACGCCCGTGTGACCCTAAGACATGCCCGTGCTTCAGGCCGTGTCCTAATTTATGTGCTCTCTGACTTACCTCACACAGCCAAGCCACACACTCGTGTGCTAGGCCGTGTGGTCAATTTATTTTTCAAAAATTAGGTGCAGTTTTCACACGGCCAAAGTGCATACCCATGTACCAGGCTGTGTTCCTTACACGGCCGAGACACACGCCCGTATCTCTGCCCGTGTGGCAAAACCTGAGCATTCTATTTTGAGAAATTAAAATTACAGGGGACACACGGCCTAACCATGCGCCAATGTATAAGCCGTGTGTCTCACACGGTCTGGTCACACGCCTGTGCGCCAGGCCGTGTGGACTCAAAATGAACCTTATACATCAAATTTAACCAACCCTGCAAACTTAAACCTCAAATAACTCAATAACCAATATTCAACCAATCCAAAACACAATCAAATACATCCAAATCATACCAAGTAATCTACCTAATGATCTAATCAACATACTAGCATAGGTATTTTACAATTACTTACTAA
Source organism: Gossypium sturtianum (assembly GCA_025698515.1). Taxonomy (NCBI): domain Eukaryota; kingdom Viridiplantae; phylum Streptophyta; class Magnoliopsida; order Malvales; family Malvaceae; genus Gossypium; species Gossypium sturtianum. The sequence goes on along the minus strand of CM046955.1, from coordinate 148,552,857 downwards.
CTCAATTCATTTAATTTCATTTAAACCAATTCAAACTTTATACCAAATTTCAACCTAAAATTTACATATATTAAATCCATTCATACTTCAACCAAAATATACCATTTTATAATTCCAACATAAATCATAAACTTATACATATAACCAACTAATATCATCTTATATCATCACTTACAACCATTTATTAAAATGACATACATATGACCACCTAGGTACATGCCATTACCAAAAGAAATATACTTCACCAGTTTGAGTTCGGGATCGGCTTTGGATGCTGATTCAATGATCAAACTTTAACCTAACCTGCGCACAGAAACAAACCGTATGCTGAGTATAAAACTCAGTGGTATTTCTATAATCCGAATACTCTAAATAAATAACATTATATAACATACACTTTTAACCATATATAAACATTAACTAACCAATAATTCAATTCGTCCATTTTGCCTTCATTTCTCATCAATAGCTTTCTCACCTTGATTCACATATCATTTGGCAATTACATTATTCTTTTCATAAACCCTTGATTCATACATTTCAATTATACAATCCAATTCCATGTCCGATTTCTATTTCACATTCAATATCATTCAATATCAATCGTATTGCGAATTCATTTATTTACCCTATTAACACAACACAGACTTTGGCGAATACACGGATCCAAACAAAACACACTGGTATGGCACCTAGTGCCTCAACGGATAATTCGAAGTAATAGTTGACACCCAGTGTCTCTTCGGCCAAGCCGAAGTAAATTGGTACCCAGTACCACATCGAATTTATCCGAAGCAATAGTTTTACACCCAGTGTCTCATCGACTCGAAGTCGAAGTATCCCTGAACACTTCCAATCTTATGGCATTCCAACTATATCCGACTCAGCCCGATACAGTTAATAGGGTTTCAATTCACTTTTATAATTCAACCAATACTCACATATTCTCATAAAATCAATTCAATTCAATTCAATATCAATATCACAATATCAATTCATTTCAATAATCACATACAATCATATCAATTCATTTCAATAATCACATACAATCATACATTCAATTCAATTCAATATCATAGTGTCAAATACTTACCTCATTGCTTACTATAAGCATTAAATGTAATTTTAACAATTAATAACTAGTTTTCGGATTATAAAAATACAAACCGTAGTTTCCAAGCTAATCCTCATTGACTTTGTCTTTTCCTTTCTTAGCCTAAGTCTCCGGCTCAACGTTAGTTACGGAATTTAAAAAAATTTAAAATCATCAATACAACACAATTTAACATTGAATATTTCAATTTATACACAACTTTTGCCTAAATTCCAATTTAGTCCTTAACCAAAACTAACTTTATTTTCTTCACAATTTATTTTATATTTTCATTCAATTAACACTTAAAACTAAATTTAACTCTCTAATTTCACCATAAATCCCTAATTTCAAAATTTTCTCAATTTAGTCCCTATTACTTAAAACTTGTGATTTATTTTACAATTAAATCCTTTTTCACTTCTAACTTGAAATTCTATCAATTTAACCCCTAATTCTTCAATTAATTCAACATACACTACATTTAAAAATCAACTAACTTACAAAATTTCCACATAAATCAAGTTGTATTTTGTTCTAGGATTCCAAAAACATCAAAATTACAAGAAAATGGGCTAAATTGACTTACCACTTAAGCTTCAAACCTTAAAATCCCTAATTCTCCTTATTTCTTTTCTCCTTTCTTTTTCTTTCTATTCTTTCTCTGTTTCGTTTCTTTTGTTTCTTTCTTTTCCTTTATTTATTTATTTTATTTACTTTATTTTAATTATATTAATATTATATTATAATATCTTTTACTTAAATAATAAGTAAATACATAATAATTACATATATATATTAGTATTACACTTGTATTTTACATTTGCTATACATTTGTATTTTATTTTTACCATACAAGTGTCACAATTTGGTTTATTTATTTATTTGATCCCTTAAATTTTCTCTATTCTATAATTCAACTTTTACCCTATATTCAATCTAATCCTTATACTTAATTATTCCTAATTCAAGCTAATTCACCTATCCAAAACCTAATTAATCCCACATCTAACTTTGTAAATATTTCTAATAAATATTTACGAATCCGTTTTATAAAAACAGTGACCTGAAAATGTAATTTACGTTAATCGTAAATCTTTACTCAACTTCTCTCTTCATCAACATGTCAAAAACACAATATTTTCTCATGATAAATATTTACTTTAATACCATTTTTATGCTTTTCTATCACTACTAAACTTAAAAATAACATAAAACCTTAACATCCATAACTTATTCTCTTGAAAACAAACTTTAACTTGATTTTCTCTCTCCTCCAACTTCTATTTTCTTGAATCTAACTTAATATTCTAGCTCCCCATAGTCTCCTTATTATTTTTGTCTCTTAGTGGCTATGAAAATTCTTTTTATTTCTAAGTGAAAATGGTGAATTTTTGGTGAAAGGACTAAATTGTAAAGAAAAAAATTTCTTTCTTTTTTCTTCTTCTCACATTGAGAACATGGAAAGATGAAGAGAATTCTTCATCTTTCTTTCCTTATATACTAAATAAAATAATAATTAAATATAATTAAATGTCAAATCAAAATATTAATAAATTAATATTTATTTATTTAATCTAAAATACACCAACATCATCATTACTCTTCAAATTTATCTTCTTGCTAAATGATCATTTTGCCCCTTATGATCCTTCAAAATTCCTCCATTGAATCATCACTCATTTTAATAAAATTACGATTTAACCCCTCATACTTTTTTCACTTATTCAATTTGGTCCTAATTCATCCATTTTTCTTAGTTTCTAGATCCTTCCACCCTTAAAATATTTGCACTACTGGTCTTTCAACTTTTTCATATTTACGTCAACCCCTCAAATTTTGAGTATTTACTCTTGAGCCACAAAAATTTTCTCACTTTGTTGATTTAGTCCTTTCTTGAATTAATATATCATAATATACTTCCTAAATAGATTTTGTTGACATAACTCAAAATTTCCCTTTTTGCCACTTTATTTCCTTATTTTACTATATCAAGGACAATATCTCACTTTCTTACTATAGCAACTTTCGGGGTGTTACAAAGTTTATATGAACTTGCTCCGTTACCTTTTCCTTCTCATGCATGGCTTTTGGGGGTGACGTATAAATGTATTTTGGAAACGATCTGTATAAAGAACTACTATTTTGACAAGACTTTGTTTTTAAAAGATTTCTATTCGGTTTCAATTTCTGGATTTGAATTGTTGCAATCTGTTTAATGAAGTTATTATAATTGAACTTATACGCCAAATGGCTTGAACATTATTTCAAATTGTTAATGATTTCATTCAAACTTAAGTAAAACCACAACTATTATATGTTTATATGTATAGCTTTTGTAAAAATTTTATAAAGCTTCCACCAAATTGTTTTGCTATAAGCTAGTCCGATTTTGAGTAGTGACACATCAAACTCGGATCCTATCATAGGGTCGGATTTGGCGTGTTACATTATCATTCCCCTGCACCTGAAGTTAGGTCTATTTATTGCCTGCTCAAAACCATGCTTGACACGTCACCTCAAATCTTGACAAATACACCATCAGTTTGGCATACGTGGGTCAGTGTGCTCCCAACATTTCAATATTAATTTTTTGACTACAATTAGCTAATTGCTATGAATGCTATTAAGTAGATGTTCATTATAATCAACCTTTTACACTTTTCATCTTCCTTAACTCTTCACCTTTTATCTTCTTGTAACCGATTTTCTATTTATGTATTAGAAAATAAGGAGTCTAATCTCCTTGTATATATATAATTGTATAATACTTATAATAAGAATGTAAAAGAATAGAAGGACAATGGAAATTCTTTTTCTTCTCATATATTATTCTTGTGTTATTTGCATTATTATTATTTTGTAATACTAACAATAATTTTAATCTTTGTAAATAAATTCAATACTTGTTCTAGTTGGAGGGGAAACGACCTAGCTTGGCTAGATGTGAACCTGTCTGGTGGAGTGCTCGATTTTCATCAAGATTTGTCCCCATTTGCCATACCAATAATTTAAGGAAGAGAGACTTCAACAACAACAAATATCAATCATTTTTCGGTCAAAAAGCCATGTTTTTGTTGGTGAGTGGGGATTGATAAACCGAAAAAGTAACATATTTTAATCCCATATTTAGCATGCTTTTGGATGAATTATCCCTTATTTTATGTAATTTGGTGCTCTTAATCCTTTGTTTTCATGTTTTATACTCAGGAAAGCACCGGAGGATGAAAAGAACAAGAAACGGGCTTAAAACGGGCCAAATGGGCCACATCACGAAATCGACACGACCTGGACCGAAGACCACATGACCGTGCCTCCTTAATAATCTCAAACACGGCCTGAGCCCAAGACCACACGGCCGTACCTCATTAGTCGACCCAACACGGCCTGGCCACGATTCACACGGGCTTGTGCCATGGCTGTGCCCCTACCGTGGCAAAGAGAAGTTTCATTCGGATTGGGATACTTAGGGGCAAAGAAACACATTCCAAAAGCCTATATATACACCCTAAGTATGACCTAAAAGGGGGAGCCCAGTACCTTTGTGGGCGTCTTGCTAGGCAGAGAAGGCGATTTGTGGGGATTCGCTTGAGGATAGCCAGTTGATTCATCTCTAGAAGCCGGAATTATACTCAAGACGGAGGATTTCTCCTTAATTTCTTTCAGGGAGTTTTAGGGATTTCTTATGTTTTATTTTATCTTTTCTTCTGAGATGTTTTCTTTTATTGTTATGAACTAAACCCTCAGATACCTGAGGGGGATGAAACTTAGATAAATCTTGTTATCGTTTACTGAACTATATGATAAATATTTGACTTGTTCTTAATTATGTGTTCTTAATTCTTGTGTTGATATTTCGTGGATATTAATTCAAGTTTGATGTGCTTAGGTGGAGGAGCAAAAGTCCCTGCCTAAGAGTAGATCTAGCATAGTTAAGAGGAGTTGATCGTGCGCCTAGAGATAGGGTGACGAGATTTTGCCGGATTAGGGTGAAACCTAATATGGGATTCCATAGATCGAGTTAATGCGATTCTAGGGGTTTTAATTAGAATAATATTTCAATTAATCAACCTAGGGTTAGACGTTATTCGCCTCGAGAGAGGGTTTAATATACATTAGGGAATCTTACGGATCAAGTCAAGTAAATAAATCGTCTGGTTCAGAGTTAGATAACAAGTGAAGTCTGGGTGGATTCTTCCTTGGGTGTCGCCTTAATCAATTGGTTTTTCCTCAAGTTATTTTCCCAAATTCATTCTTCTTTGTCTTAGAGTCTTTAATTTAGTAGTTAATTAATTTAGATTTAAAACAACAAATTCCCTTTATTTTAGGCTAAATAATAAAAAGAAGGTAGTATTAGTACTTTTAGTTCCTTTGGGTTCGACAATCCGCTCTTGCCTAAGCTATACTACTATTCGATAGGTGCACTTGCCTCAATCATTGTCATAGTTAGTTTCCAGGTTCGATCATTCTCATTATTTAAAATTTTAAAACTCTGACACACGATCAAGTTTTTGGCGCCGTTGCCGGGGAAGTAAAATATTAAGAAAGCTCTATTAAGGCAGGGACACGTCCATGGCACACGCTCGTTTAAGTCGTGGTCAGGCCGTGTGGACTTCGTTGATGAGGCACGGCCGTGTAAATCATGGTCCAGGCCGTGTTCGAGATCTTTAAGGAGGCACGGTCGTGTGATCTTTGGTCCAGGCCGTGTCAATTTCATACTTTGGCCCATTTGTCCCGTTTTAAGCCCGTTTTGCGTTCTTTTCATCCCCTGGTGCTTTCCTGAGTATATAACATGAAAAGAAAGGATTAAGAGCACCTTTTTACATAAATCAAGGGATAATTCATCCAAAAGCATACTAAATGTGGGATTAAAATATGTTACTATTTTAGTTTATCAAATACCCCCACACTTAAGCTTTTGCTTGTCCTCAAGCAAAATTCTTAACTCATAATTAAAACGAACTTCCCTTAATTCATAATAGTCATTAATAGTGTCTCATCATAATTCAGAGATAATTTATACATGTATAATTCAACTCAAAGAGTCCTAAAAATTCAAACATTATAAGTCATAGATTTTGTAGCACAAAACATAGGTGTCTCCCTTTATCTAAATAATTACCTCTGATTCGAAATCGACAAGGATTGACATCCTCACAAAAGATTCACTCAAATCACTCAAAGTGTTTAAGGTTCAAAATTTAGGCACTCAAAAGTCAAACATGAAGATTTAATCCCATAGGCTTGCATGAAAATCAAATCTCCACCACTGAAATATGAGATAAAACACAAATCAAAAGGTCTTTGTTAGGGTTGTATCGGGGCTAGGGTTAAGGTGTGGAATAAGGCTAATTTAGAGGGTTAGAATCGAGATTGAATTGACAAATTACCTAACTAAGAATTAATGAACTAATAATAATAATTACATCAATTGAAAACTAATAATACTAATAATACGAGCTTCTTTTTTCGATATTTGGATTTTAAATGTATAAGCTCGTTTAATCACATAACTAATAATGAATATACTTCATTTTTTTTAAGAACAATCATAAATACATAATAAAAGATAAATTACTGAAATAAAAACATAGTTAGGCTATTAATCAAATCAAATCTCGATATAAGGGTAGTCAAAAGGAATGGTGATAACAAAAACAAAGGGGTTCTGGGTTAATATTAGCGGTTATGTCAATAAATAGGGTTGTTAGGATTAAAAGGGGTTCACTAGGGGTTAATTGTGAAGGTAGGCTTTTTAATGGAGTTAGTGGGTTAGATCCTAGGTGCCTTTATCATCTCTGTGTATCAAATCAAAAAATGTGGTCTCGACATGTATAATCGATGCAAGTTCTAGAATAACAAATCAGTGTTGACATACTCATAATCAATAAAGTGAGCAAGAAAAAGAATTTATGCTCTATAGGGCTCAAAATCTCACAAAAATTATGGTTATTTTGACGTCAACCTCGTAAAATTCAAACTTCAAAGTAATATTTAAACTCAGTTCGACAACCTAGAAAATTTTTAATTTCTGAAAAATAGACTTATCATGCTTGATTCTCTAGTATTCTTCAAATTTAATTATCAATGCACATTATCAATGACTTAATCTAAAACATATCAATAAAAATCATAAATCATCAGAAATTTCATCCTAATCATAATATGAGAAACTTACTTTAAGACAAGGCATAATTCAGGGATTTTCAAATAATACTATAGTTAACCCCCCACACTTAAGATGTACATTGCCTTCAATGTACAAAGATAGATAATAGCAAAATAATCATAAAATCATAAGATAGGGAGAGAAGTGAAACTTCCTGAATTTTGGATGAAGTCAATGAAAAGAAACCGGATAGGACTAGAGGTGAACGTGGGGAAGCGTCTCGAACTGGTTGAGTCCTCGAAGCAGCCATCCTAATTTATTTTGTATCCTAAGCTAAATCTAAATGGAATGAATAACAAGAAGAAAATAATAAAGAAAATAAAAGAAAGGAAATAAAAATAAAAATGAAAATGAAAATGAAAATGAAAATAAAAATGAAAATAAAAATAAAAATAAAAATAGAAATAAAAGTAAATATTTAAATAGTGATACGGTCCACGCCCTTGTTCGAGTTTAATCAGTCCTTGTTTTTCGTGATTTTGAATTTTAGGCACGTTTAGGTGTTTTACCACGGCCGTGGGTCTCGTAGCACGCCCGTTTATTCTTCTCACGGTCCTTTAGAATGGGCGTGTTTAACCCGTGCTCGTCAAGTCAGTAACCTCAAGACGGTTGTAGGGCACTGGCCGTGTCTCGCCTGCGTGCTCAATAAGTCGATAATCTCACACGGGAAGTCGGCACGGGCGTGGCTTTTTATCGCAGCCCGTGTTGGGAAAAGAAATCATTCTTTGTCATGCACGGTTACTAGCACGTCCGTGGTTTGTCCTTCTGGCTTCCACACGGCCACGGCCACGACCGTGTGCAAGGCCGTGTGAGCATGGAAATCTGTACTTTGGTTAGTTTATGGTTAAGTGCTAAAATGAAAAATAAAAGTAAAATAAAAAAATGTAAAAATTAATAAGGTTAGTGCTCGGGTTGCCTCCCGAGAAGCGCTCGTTTATAGTCTTAAGCTAGACTTTACCTCTCATTCGTATGGTCAAGGTGGTTTGAGGAGGTAAAAATCCTTCCTCATGCGATCAACTCGATTTTTGATATAAAATTTAAGTCGAGTAGTGTTTACCTCAAAAGTACTGAATTTAGGATTGCTTACCTCGACTGACCCGTATAGGAAGACATCAAGTACCTCAAAAGTGATTTCTTCGTTTGTCTTGAGGTCTGAATTTGTGATTCGAGGGTCTTCCTTATTCAACAATACATGATCCCCTATTTTGAAGTGATTTGTTATTCCTATCAGTTCGTCTGGGGTTTCCTTCGGTTTCACTTCGTGTATTCCTAGTTTCTCTTTGAAGTGTGTCTTCCACTCGTCTAGTTCATCGACCTGAAGCCTTAGTTCTTCATGAATTATTTCTTTATGGGTACGAGGTCTAAGATCTAGCTTAGCTAGGTAATTTCGTGATGCTTCCTGTAAAGAAGGTTGAACCAAATGGTTATCAATAGAATTAACGTTCATACCTTTATTACTCGATGTCCTAGCTGAGTCAAGAGCTTGAAGAGTGATTGTTTTATCGTCTACACGAAGTGTGAGTTCACCGACTTCTTCCTCGTGGTGGTCTTTCTTTATTGCATCGGGATATGGCACACGAGGTTGGTACTCTGTAATTTAGGTTTTGGTATATCATGGCACACTTCAACCTTACCTTCACTTACCACGTGTTCTTCCCTTGAGTTTGGTTCATCTAACCCTTCACTATCGTAAATGGCTTGATTTTGCTCACTCGGGTTAGTTTCGTGATTGCTTGGCAAGCTTCCTTGTGGTAGTTACGATATCGACTTAGCAAGTTGTATAATCGACTTAGTAAGTTCCCCAACCGACTCAGTAAGTTCCCCAACTTGGCTCTCGATCCCGTTGATTGATGCTTGTTGGTCATTAAGTGTTGTCTCGCTTTTTGGAGACGGTTATCTCAGAGTTGCCATGAATTTTGTCAACATCTCTTCAAGGTTCGACTCCTCTTCCCTGTTGGTGAGGTGGTTGTTGAAAATCTGGAGGAAGTTAGGTCTTTGGCTATTTTGATCATCCCACGAGAAATTGGGATGGAACCTCCAACCTGCATTATAAGTGTCATTATAAAAATTATTTTGTGGTCTAGAATAGTTACCTGTATAGTGAGCTTGCTTGTTTTTCATGCCATATCCGTAGAGTGGGTACTCAGGATTCGCCACGCCTCCTAAATTTGAATCATATTGTATTTCTAGGTGTACCACGTCGAGGTTGAAGACACTGGCTGCTTTAGTAGGAATTGTCCTCATCGCTTACCACTGATAATTATTTAGTGCCATCGTCTCTATAGACTAAAATTATCTGCCAAAAGCAAAATAGAAGAAAAATTAGCAAAGTAAAAGAAATAATAAAAATAAAAATAAATCGCCACTGTCTATCCCTGAGTGAATCCCCACTATCGAAACCATTTTTTTATCGAGTTTTAGAAAACGGGAATCGACTTTAAAAATATGGAAATGGAGTCGCCACTGATCTTTTATTTAAGGTGTGATCAGATCACCTTGAGAATGATTATTAAAACATATTCTGGTCTACAAAAACTCGAGAAAACAGGTTCGGGAGTCGGTTACGTTTGAGGAAGGGTTAGCACCATTGTAGCGCCCAAAATTGGTACCTAATTGATTATTTAATGCCTTAATGCCGAAAATTTGGAAAAGATTCTAGAGTACGATCCATTTACTTAAGATATACTTGGGCAGAATCATATTGGATGCCAAAGCTTCTTATTTCGAAGAAATAAAATGTCGCACTCAGTAAGTTAGGGCACAACATCTTATATTCTCGAAATTAGATTTATCCTTCGACATTCAATACTCATACATTTAAAATTAAGAAGGATATTCCATTATTTGGGTCAAATGAAAAATCGAAACCCAGTAAGTTAGGGCACTATTTTTCAAAATTCCCGAATACAGAATATTGCCTTTGTTCTTTTGAAATTCTTATCTCGAGATGATAGAATATCACACCCAGTAAGTTAGGGCGCAATATCTCAAATTCTCGTGAATAAGTTTTTTATTTGAAATATTATGCATTTTAGTTTAAGAGAGAAAGGATACTTAGTTGCTAGGTTTTAACGAGAAAAATCGAAACTCAGTAAGTTAGAGCACGATTTTCTCGAAACCTCTAAACACGAGCATTGCCTTATGATTTAAAGCTTCGCACAAAATGATTTTTAAAATCATGAACGGTGTTGAAATATGACTTTCTAAACGAATAAAATGGGATCGAATAATAACATACAACGCGAAGTAATTATTCTCAAATGTAATGCTACATTATTAAATAACAACATACGAATGAATATAAAACTACCATACACATAATTACAATAATCAATGAACATAACCTTAATGATACAGAATAATTCAAAATAAAGTACATTGGTCTAAAATAATGATGTATAAAACAAGCAAATGAAATACACATAAGTATAATATATGTAACATGCGCTTGAAACAAACAAAAATAATTTTAAACCAAGTTTTTAACAATAACAATTCTGGAAGGTTTAAGGGGATATATGAAAATATAAGCAGATTTTAGAAACATATGCATATGGAATAATGAGAATTTAACAATATTAGAAAAATTTCACCAAGGAACAAACAACGAATAAATATAAAAAATTTACACGTATTAAAACAGGACTTAATTGAAACAAATTTGAAATCCAATGAATAATTTTGCAAACTAATAAAATCAATAACTTAAAATTAGGGACCAGAATGAAAGGTGCCCTAAAATATAAGGACCAAAAGTGCGAATATTCAAATCCTTTGAATGCAGCATTTAAAACGGACTAAATTGAAAAGACATACAAGTTTCAGGTACAAGATTAAGAAAATAAGAACGCCCATATGGCTTAATTAAAACGCAACGAAACAGGGAAGGATTAAACATGCAAATGTTCCTTCAGGGACTGAGACGCGCGGATCTACGCCGAGATCGAGTCGGGTTATCGGTTCGCCCTGCACGGCGTCGTTTAAAGGCTATTGCCTTAAGCCTAAACGGTGCCGTTTCCTTAATGGCCTTAAAACCAGATTAAAATAAATCTGACCCCTACCCTTCTAAATGAAACCCTAAATCCCCTTACATCTCAGTCGAAATCTAACTCTCTCTCCCTCTCAGCCGCAAGAGAAGATGTTCCTTTCGGCCACTACAAACGCCACACCAATCGGTGATTAGTGGCTAACCCCGGTCAGATCGACCGCTTTCCTTCGAACCCAACCCGAGCATTTTACATTCTATGCCTCAAAGGACCGCTTTTCTCCAATCGCGACGAACAAAGCAGTCCAACGGTCTGCACTTCACAGGTAAAACTCTTCCTTTTTTATTATTATTGTATATCAAAGAAGAAAAGAAATAGACACAGAAATGGATTCAAGAAAAAAAAAGAAAATCGAAAAGATGAGATCAAAAAGCGACCTTTTTTTTAATTTTGCTATTGAATTTTTTTTGTTGTATTATGTTCGCGTAAAAAAGGGACCTCCTCTACAATATTTTTCAGCCTTCTTTTATAGCCGAATAATAATAAAAAGAAAATACAAATTCTTTTTCATATTTTTTTCTTTTTCTTGCTGTATTATTGTTGTCCCATCTGTTGTTGTTTGTTATTCTGCAGTTACAAGGCGCGGAGGTAGCGTTCGGCGCAAGGCGTACGAGGCTCTGCTGAGGGTACGAAAGCGCGTGCTGATGAGCGTGAAGGCTAGCGCCAGGGTGGAGTGCGTGGGGCACTGGAGGCTGCTGAAACAGCATGCGTGGAGGGATGCAGTAGCCCAACCATCAGCCGGGCTGCAACGCATGAAGCTTCCAGAAAGTCTCTAGGGTTTCCTTTGCTGAAAATTGCTTGGGCCATTTGGGCTCCTCGGATTGGGCTTAAATTTTGGGCCTGCTGTAATTAGCAATTTGGGCTAGGTTTAGGCTAATTCGGGCTAGGTTTAGGCTAATTCGGGCTAGGTTTGATTTGGGTTAATAGTTTGTAAGTGGGTTAGGACTTGGTGGGCCTTATTTTTTTGTAATGGACTGATACTGTTAATTTTTGAACTTTTAGACTTTATTAAGGGTTTTTATTTAATTTTTTTTAATCTGGTTAATAGGCCCGGGCATAAATTGGGTCTTACAGCTGCCCCTCTTTGCATATTGTCATGTAATGAGAATAGAGCAAAGACTTCAAAAAGAGCCAATTTTGTCCGGTCATGCCTCATTCAATGCTTTTCTTCTTCGAGTAGCTTCGTTCCATCCCGCTGCATCTTCAAGGGCATAGGAACTAGCGCTTCTATCTGCTCCAATGTAATTTCAGGGAGAAGAGATTTATAGATTCGATCTCCTCCACTGGAATTTCTCGGAAATAGAGTTTGATCCTCAATAACCTCAGGGAGAAGAGATTTGTAGCTTCCATCTACTGCATTGGGATTTCGAGGTGATATGAATTCAGAGAGAAGAGATTTGTAACTTCGGTCTTCTCTGCTGAAACTTCAGAGAAATACAGACTGATCCTCATTGTAAACTCAAGGAGGAGGGATTTGTATCCTCAACCTACTACGCTGGAACTTTGAGGAGATAGAAATTCAGAGAGGAGAGATTCGTAGTTTCAATCTTCTCTGCTGAAACTTTAAAGAAATACGGACTGATCCTCATTGTAAACTCAGGGAGGAGGGATTTGTAATCTCAACCTACTCCGCTGGAACTTTGAGTTGATAAGACTTGTATGGCTTCGATCTGCTCCTGCAACATCAGGGTTGCCAGATCTGCTATCTTCAATCTGCTCCTGCAACTTCAGGATTGCCAGATCTGCTATCTTCAATATGCTTCTACAACTTCAGGATTGCCAGATTTGTTATCTTTAATCTGCTCCTGCAACTTCAGGATTACCAGATTTACTATCTTCGATCCGCTTCGCTCAAGAAGGCTAGATCTTGTAACATCCCCAAACCCGGCCTATTCACTACGACCGAATCTGGTTATGTTAGTGAAAATATGTTTCTTTACTTAGAATTTAAAACATGAAAATTTACTATCTTTGGAAAATTATGTCCACTTAAAAATTAATAAATAATATAAGTTTGTTGAAAATTTCTGGAATAAAATATTATTATAAGTATAATATGAATCTTTTATGAAAATATTCGAAGTATAGTATTAACTCCCACAATCATAAGCAGTACTTTAAATCAAAGGGACCTTATTACATCAAGTAAAATTCCAAAATATTGATATTATAAAATACTTAAATGGAGTAACACATCTTCCGCATGGGCCACCTTGTGTCCTCTCCGATCCCGGTCCAATCTACGCATCACCTGAAATGGTTAATGAAAAGAGTGAGTCCACTGACTCAGTGCATAATCACAACACAGGTTTCCCGCGTATGGGCTTGGCCCCATACCAAACAATTCACATAGCAAGTCATGCACATATGCATCTCAGCCCAACCCATTGTCCAACCGAACACCAACCTTAGCAGACTCCCTGCCTAAGGCCGTGGATAAACCACCACTGATCACATCGTGATCCAACATCCTTACCTTGGCAACTCACTGCTCAAGGCCGTGGCTGAGCCACCGATCAACCCATCGTGATCCCGATATCAAAATCCGTCTACGGTGATGCACATAGCCATCAACCGCCGAGATGGGCACCTAGCCAACATCTCCCTTGAGGTAGCACTCAGCTAACCCCCAAGCGCTAATGTAGCCGGAGCTATCATTAGACCACGTACAACTTGTGTACTCTTCCTCCTTCATCGAATCAAACCCAACCTCATGCAATTATGCAGATGCTACATGTGAAGTCATCATATAACATGAGTATATATCTGTATATATCACAACACTACCATATATTTACACATACATCACATTAACATAATATCCAAGTGTTACTCACCTGATGTCTGATTACCCATAATTATGGTATCCACCCTTCAAGCCAACATAACTGGCTACCACACACAACACATCTGAATACACATCAAAAATAACTAACCGGAGAATCAGTGCGGTGATTACGCACCTGCTAAGGCACAAACGATTAAATCCCGAAAAGGTCTCCTACGTTAGGTTCTTCTCCCCCCTACAATCGGCCTTAACACACTATCAGAGAACACCTAGGGCCATTCGGCCAAGGCAAAAATATCAAGCACTAAGACCATTCAATAGAAAACATAAATCCCAAAATAAATAAGGGCTATTGCGGCCTTACCTTAATAACCACTCACTTATGTCCTAACAAAGAATCGGTCAACACAAGAGTAAGGTTAGGCTTCGAGGACTTGTAACCAAAGCGGAGTGAATGAGAGAATGACGGTGATTCAACAATGACTCTAAAATGGTCTTTGAGACATTCGGCGGTGGCAACCTAAAAGGAGAGGGAAGATTCGTCTATAGGTGCTTAACACTACTTATGGTTCGGCTTGAAGGAAAAACGGATGCAAAGGGATAGGGGTTCTGGCAATAGGGTTTGAGAAAAGAAAATGAAAGTTTGAGGGGATAAAATGGAGTGGTTTTGGCTCAAATGAAATGGGGAGAAGAAGGTAGCTAAGTGACCTTGAAGTTTCGGCCAAAGGAAATAGTGAAGCACTTTTCGCAAGGAGAGAAAACAAAAGAGGAAAAGGGTGGCCAAAATGAACAAGTGAAGAGCACACCCCTATTTATAGAATTCGGCCCCTCTAAGCTTAACCCCCACAAAGCCGAAAATGCCCTCCACAACTCCCCAAATTCGGCCACTACTCAACTCCCTTCAAATCCCATTATTTGCTCCTACAATTCCTCCCCAACACTCATTCAAAAAGTTTGAATGAGTCAAACCTCTTCTAGCCAAAATTTAAAAACAAAGACCAAGTCTTTCTCCATCTTTTAAGCATCCAAAAGCTGCCCAACTCCTTACCTCATTGGCGCAAAAACAAAGGCCAAAGTCTTTGCCTTGCAGCTCGAACACAGCCCCTTCCCTTGCACCTGAGGCGTCACTTCCCCAAGCTCTTAGTGGCGTCTCCCTTGCCACTTTACTAGCTCAATTCTTATGTCTAATTCCCCCAAATAATTCTCTTAAGACACCTATAGCCAAGCTCCCCTTTTAACACTTAAAAAAAAATCCAAATTTTTCCAAAGTCTCCTCTTTTAATCTGAGTATTCTCAACACCTCTAAAACACATCCAAGCATACCCAAAATCTACTAGAACTCGAATTATACCCAACATGCATAGCCCCTAAACCAGGGTGTTACAATTCTACCCTCCTTAAAATAATTTCGTCCTCGAAATTACTTGTCTAAACTAACAGTCCAATTCCTCCCACTACGCTATAGCTGCGCAATCTGATCTTAAAGAGCTAACATACCTTCTAGGCACCATTTCTAAGTTCATACTCAAGGTTCTAACTACTTTACGAGCAACAGATCAAACAATCACCAAAGCGAACAAAACAACAAAGAGTATTCCAGACTTAAGGAACTTACCAGTTGACCCATCAGGCACATCATTATCCTCTCTCCGTGAACTGCATAAACCAGACCTGGCTGCCTTGCCTCGGTGCCACCATTACCTGCGGTCTCTTGCCACACGACCTCGGCGAAACCATTTCCTCTATGGTTCGAACCGCGACCCCTTGTCGCGGCTTGCCGACCCCCTGCGCCTAGTTGCACATAACATTGGCCTTCCGCCGAGTCCCATTCGGATTACGGGGACAATCCTTAATCAGATGAGACTTGGACTTGCATCTGAAGCACTCTCGAACACGATTCCAGCACTCGCCAACATGGTACCTTCCACATTGAGCACACGGACGATCTAGATTTCCGTGGTGGCTTAGTAATATGAGCAGAGTCTCAACCCTCGGTCTTTTACGAACCCTCTCAACCACTTACGGCGGTCCAACACTTCTCTTATCATGGTTCCTTTCTCTGTTACGCCTCTCGGCCTTTTTGACCTCCTCGGCTATCCGAGCTTTCTCCACTAATACTGGCGAAGTCTCTTTCGTTGCGGCGCAATCAAAACCCGCACTCATCCCGTAGCCCATCTTCAATCGACGCATCTCTCATAATCGGTTGCCACGATTCCCGAGCATACCGGCTCAAGCGCAGAAACTTCGGCCGTACTCCGCTATCGATTTGCTACCTTGCACCAGATTGAGAACGCCTTCCTCTCGAGCATCCACATAGCTCGCTCCGACATACTTCCCCTCGAACTTGATCTTAAAATAACTTGATCCAACTCGATCCGCCGGTACTTTCCTTAACCGTGAGCCACCACTGGTAGGCCTCATCTCGCGACAACGAAACAACACCCTTAAGCTTCTCCTCGGCGGTTAAGTCTAAGTCGTCCATAATCCTTTCCCCTTTGCCTCAAGCGATTACTCGCCACGTTCGAGCTACCCCGGACACTCCTCACGAAGACCTCGGCTCTATTCGCCTAAGCCTTTTGGTGCGACTTCCGAGTCCCATCGCCCCCATTGGCTCACGCCACTCGCTCAAGCACCGCGGCGATAGCTGCGACATGCGTCGTCTCCTCGATCCCGATCCTGCTTTGTTTCCACCTCAGCACGGTGGTGGCGCACATCGCTCTCGACCCATGGCGAGACCCAACCGGTTCGGCACAACGACATCCCTGCCTCTACCACGTCCACGAGTATTGCGACCACGCCCCTAGAACTCATATCTAGCGCCTCGATTTGAGTCTGTTTAAAAAGTTTTATGCATTAGAAATTCTTGTTTCTTTGTTTTATCCACGAGAAATTTTATGCAATGAAGTTTAGAGAGTAGTTCTTTCGAGCAATCAAGTTTCCTTCCCTACCCGGGGGTAATTTCGTCATTTTCCTATAAAGAGGTATATCGGTAATAACTCAGGGTCAATTTTGAAAAATAGTTTTCCAACTTAAAGATATTTCAAAATTTACAAAATCACAGGGTCATCTTGAAAATTTTGTTTTTCAAACCAGAGGTATCGCACAAATTTTGAAATTAGGGTTATTTTTGTAATTTTGGAAATCATGGGCATTTTGGTAATTTTATAAATCAAAAAACGTCCTTCAAAATTAGATTTAGGGTTTATAGACCAAAGGGTAAAATTGATAATTTTAAAGCAGGATTTTAAAACAATCGGAGCCAAATCCCTTCGGGTTTTAATAATCGATTTAGCCTATGAACAAGTCCTCTTGGTTAAGGTGAACAGAGACTACGCACCAGGTAGGATCCTGCTGAAGAGGAGGTGAGTCACGAGGACTGCTTAAGTACCAAGCTCTTCCGGATTCAATCCTAGACATGCGCACCAAGGTTACCACACCTTAACTTTCGGCAACTTACTTCACGAGTTTGTTTAAGAGCTTTAAGTTTTATGCACATGTTTGAGTAGTCTAGTCCTAGGGTCCAATAGTCCTTACTTTCTAATCTACGAGCCCAAACTAAGCCCAAATCAATTCATGGAAACAATTCACTTCAAGAAAGTCCGAAGTACTTACCTGATGGACTTGGTCGGAGAGACACAGTGCCATGCAGAATAACTGAAAAACTTGTTATAAAAGCCCACATCTTAAAAACCCATTTTGAAATCTGTTTCGGGCCCAAAACCCTCAAAGCCGAGTTTTGAACCGGGCTCTGATACCAAACTGTAACATCCCCAAACCCGGCCTATTCACTACGGCCAGAATCTGGTTATGTTAGTGAAAATATGTTTCTTTACTTAGAATTTAAAACATGAAAATTTACTATCTTTGGAAAATTATGTCCACTTAAAAATTAATAAATAATATAAGTTTGTTGAAAATTTCGGAATAAAATATTATTATAAGTATAATATGAATCTTTTATGAAAATATTCTGAAGTATAGTATTAACTCCCACAATCATAAGCAGAGTACTTTAAATCAAAGGGACCTTATTACATCAAGTAAAATTCCAAAATATTGATATTATAAAATACTTAAATGGAGTAACACATCTTCCATGGGCCACCTTGTGTCCTCTCCGATCCCGGTCCAATCTACGCATCACGAAATGGTTAATGAAAAGAGTGAGTCCACCGACTCGAGTGCATAATCACAACACAGGTTTCCGCGTATGGGCTTGGCCCCATACCAAACAATTCACATAGCAAGTCATGCACATATGCATCTCGCCCAAACCCATTGTCCAACCAGAACACCAACCTTAGCGGACTCCTGCCTAAGGCCGTGGATAAACCACCACCGATCACATCGTGATCCAACATCCTACCTTGGCAACTCATTTGCTCAAGGCGTGGGTGAGCCACCGATCAACCCATCGTGATCCCGATATCAAAATCCGTCTACGGTGATGCACATAGCCATCAACCGCCGAGATGGGCACCTAGCCAACATCTCCCTTGAGGTAGCACTCGGCTAACCCCAAGCGCTAATGTAGCGGAGCTATCATTAGATCACGTACAACTTGTGTACTCTTCCTCCTTCATCGAATCAAACCCAACCTCATGCAATTATGCATATGCTACATGTGAAGTCATCATATAACATGAGTATATATACGTATATATCACAACACTACCATATATTTACACATACATCACATTAACATAATATCCAAGTGTTACTCACTGATGTCCGATTACCCATAATTATGGTATCCACCCTTCAAGCCAACATAGCGGCTACCACACACAACACATCCGAATACACATCAAAAATAACTAACTAGGAGAATCGGTGCGGTGATTACGCACTGCTAAGGCACAAACGATTAAATCCCGAAAAAGGTCTCCTACGTTAGGTTCTTCTCCCCCTACAATCGGCCTTAACACACTATCGAGAGAACACCTAGGGCCATTCGGCCAAGGCAAAATATCGACACTAAGACCATTCAGCCAAAACATAAATCCCAAAATAAATAAGGGCTATTGCGGCCTTACCTTAATAACCACTCACTTATGTCCTAACAAAAGAATCGGTCAACACAAGAGTAAGGTTCGTCTTCGAGGACTTGTAACCAAAGCGGAGTGAATGAGAGAATGACAGTGATTCAACAATGACTCTAAAATGGTCTTTGAGACATTGGCGGTGGCAACCTAAAAGGAGAGGGAAGATTCGTCTATAGGTGCTTAACACTACTTATGGTTCGGCTTGAAGGAAAAACGGATGCAAAGGGATAGGGGTTACGGCAATAGGGTTTGAGAAAAGAAAATGAAAGTTTGAGGGGATAAAATGGAGTGGTTTTGGCTCAGATGAAATGGGGAGAAGAAGGTAGCTAAGTGACCTTGAAGTTTCGGCCAAAGGAAATAGTGAAGCACTTTTCGGCAAGGAGAGAAAACAAAAGAGGAAAAGGGTGGCCAAAATGAACAAGTGAAGAGCACACCCCTATTTATAGAATTCGGCCCCTCCTAAGCTTACCACACAAAGCCGAAAATGCCCTCCACAACTCCCCAAATTCGGCCACTACTCAACTCCCCTTCAAATCCCATTATTTGCTCCTACAATTCCTCCCCAACACTCATTCAAAAAGTTTGAATGAGTCAAACCTCTTCCTAGCCAAAATTTAAAAACAAAGACCAAGTCTTTCTCCATCTTTTAAGCATCCAAAAGCTGCCCAACTCCTTACCTCATTGGCGCAAAAACAAAGGCCAAAGTCTTTGCCGCGGCTCGAACACTGGCCCCTTCCCTTGCACCTGAGGCGTCACTTCCCCAAGCTCTTAGTGGCGTCTCCCTTGCCACTTTACTAGCTCAATTCTTATGTCTAATTCCCCCAAATAATTCTCTTAAGACACCTATAGCCAAGCTCCCCTTTTAACACTTAAAAAAAATCCAAATTTTTCCAAAGTCTCCTCTTTTAATCTGAGTATTCTCAACACCTCTAAAACACATCCAAGCATACCCAAAATCTACTAGAACTCGAATTATACCCAACATGCATAGCCCCTAAACCAGGGTGTTACAGATCTGATGTCTTCGATCTGCTCCTGCAACTTCAGGATTGCCAGATCTGCTATCTTCAATCTGCTCCTGCAACTTTAGGATTGCCAGATTTCCTATCTTCAATCTGCTCCTGCAACTTCAGGATTTCCAGATTTGTTATCTTCAATCTGCTCCCGCAACTTCAGGATTGCGAGATTTGCTATCTTCAATCTGCTTCGCTCAGGAAGGCAAGATCTGATGTCTTCGATGTTGTGACAACGTCCTCTATGGGACTTGTCCTGTAAAATCAGTTTTGTGTTTATTCTTATGTAAAATGGTTAGGATGCAATGATCGGAATGAATATAATGCTCCTAACTAAATGTATTATGGACGACATTTGTATGAATGCAGAATGTCATGAGAATGGTCTTTTTACAAAGATTAGGTCGCAATGATCGGAATGAATCAAATGCTCCTAACTAAATATTTTTTGCATGAATGCAGAATTTCATGAGAATGGTCCCTTTTTAAAAGCTTAGGGTTATCATCGTTCATTGTTTATTAGAGCTATATCACTGATGTCTTATGCTGCGATCTGGTTCGGCTGGTATTCTTAACAGAAAACCTGAGAAAACAAATATCCTGCTCAACTGATTTGCCCCACTGTAACTTCAGGGTTCATCTCATTGTTACTTAGGGGTATAGGGTCTGAATCTCTTTCCATCTATCCCACTGCGACCTCAAGATGTAGGATTTGTTTCTTCTTTAATCCATCATATTACTATTCAAAGGTATAAGATCTGTATTATCTTCCATCTGTCCCATTATAACTCGGGGGTATAGAGCCTGTAGCTTGTTCCATCAACTGATCACTCCTCGGGTGACCCAACCAGATGTTCATGATGCTCGCGTGAATACAGGATATCAATTTTTCTCGAGAATAATCCCCATTTTACACTTGGGTTAACGATGCTCACTGACGCAATATCTTGTTCTTTGCTCAACCACCATCTTTGACAAAAATCCGGAGAGAAAATCTCAGTTTAGACTCTTCCTTAAACTTGGTGAGTTTTAAACAATAGTCCTGTTTCAGTTTCTTGTATTATTCAGAAGCTTCCAGAGTAGTATGCGAAACTCCTTTTATGAAAATATTATTAGTCCACTAATCATTATTTCAATGCAAAATGCCTGAAAAAGATCATAATTATGGACAGGAAGCAAATTAATTAGGAGCATAGCTCGAGACAAATAAGCTAAGCAAAGATAGCAATCGCAATTTATTGTGAACATATTTTGAAAAGAATAATATAATCACAAATAAAAAATTTAAAATGGGTAAAATGGAAACTAGGTGCCCCAAATATCGCAGCCTGAACTTCTCTGTTCAAACTTCTTGAGGACCATTTTAAGCTCAATATGTGTTTAGGGGATCTGGAGTACTTTGTCGATGCCCCAAGACGTAGCATACTTCTTCATTATTAATTCAGGCATAGCACAACTGCTATATGCCCCGCTCTTGATCAAAATTTGAGCCGCCTTTTTCAGGTTTTTAACTCAAATCCCTTTTGGTCTCAAAGTGCCCTTTGCGGGTTTTCGCCTTGGCCTCTCCTTTTTCTTCTTTTTGATTGAATATTTTTTTTCAGAGTGCCCATTTGCGGGTTTTCACCTTAGCCTCTCCTTTAAATAAAGTACTTTTTGACTGAATTCATCGGATTGGGCATATCCCTGCCATCCATGTGGTCAATGTTTCCAGAACAGACTTTCTCACTACATAAAGTATTTTCTAGTTTGGCCTCTATTCTTTGCTGAAATCCTTTTGTATAAGAGGGATCTTCTTCAATATCAGGTCCCCCTTTGGGAATTTTCTAGGATGAATCTCTTTGTCGCAAACCCGCATCATCTGACTGTAACGGATAGCTATTAACTTTTCCTCATAAATTTGATTGATCATATCGGGATTAAATACATTCTGCCCCATTCAACTTCAGTTCTGATAGAATTCGGAAAAAGGAATTTCGACTTCAATGGGTGAAACCAATGAGAAGTGTGTTGCCCGGTGTGATTCGCCAACAACATCGATAAGCATAGAGGGTAAATAGTAACCACGTATGCCAATCTTTACAAGTCTCGGTCTTTTTATGATCCTTTGTTTTTCTCTTTTGTTGCACTGATATGTGGCACCTGATCTTTGAACATACTGCAGACTTCTTGTGCGGTTAAATGTGATCTTTTTGACTCAATTGCACCTCTAATTCTCAACTTAACACATTCAACATATCTACACATTAAACGCATAAGCCCAAAAGTTTAGGATGTTACACGTATTGTCTTCCGTTTTATCAAGAAATTCGTTCTCCATACCGAGCTCCCTAATTTAGCAATCGAACCCGAATCGACATCTCTCTCTAATATGAAAATGCATGCTAAGTAACAAAGATAAAAAATCAGTACAATAGAAACGAAATTCAAAGCATGAAAAAAAATCATTCAAACTCCTATTTGAGTGGCCACTAGGGTTTATCACAGCTCTACCTAGGGTGGGCTCTTAGGGCTTTCTATAAGCAGTTTGGTTCTAGAGTTGAGGTACCTGAACCAGCAGATTCCTCGATCTTCACCCATTATAGGCTCATACGACCGAGTTCGGTTCAGGGGAATACATTTCCCTATGGCTACACGGAGATGAAAATCTCACGAAGACATAGGTACAGATGTATCCCGGAAGCGTTTCACTATCCTGCACGGAGGTGAAAACCTCACGAAGGAGTAGCTTCTCACTCCCACTTAAGGGTATGACCCAGCGGTCATGCAATATGATGCAACGTATTCTATAAGACTCAAACTACAACAATCAAATGAGATGAAGCGAGCGAATGAAATATAAGGATCGTAATTTTTCGAATCAAATTTTTAATTTTCGAAGAAAAGACAGAAAATAATCAAGTTTACGGCTTGACTCTCTTATTAATCCCCAGTGGAGTCGCCAAGCTGTCGAAACCATTTTTTAATCGAGTTTTGAAAAATCGAAATCGACTTTAAAATTATGGAAATGGAGTCGCCACTGATCTTTTATTTGAGGTGTGATCAGATCACCTTAAGAATGATTATTAAAACATATTCTGGTCTACAAAAACTTGAGAAAAAAGGTTCGGGAGTCGGTTACGTACGAGGAAGGGTTAGCACCCTCGTAGCGCCCAAAATTGGTACCTAATTGATTATTTAATGTCTTAATGCCGAAAATTTGGAAAAGATTCTAAAGTACGATCCATTTACTTAAGATATATTTGGGCAGAATCATATTGGATGCCAAAGCTTCTTATTTCGAAGAAATAAAATGTCGCACTCAGTAAGTTAGGGCACAACATCTTATATTCTCGAAATTAGATTTATCCTTCGACATTCAATACTCGTACATTTAAAATTAAGAAGGATATTCTATTATTTGGGTCAAATGAAAAATTGAAACCCAGTAAGTTAGGGCACTATTTCTCAAAATTCCCGAATACGGAATATTGCCTTTGTTCTTTTGAAATTCTTATCTCGAGATGATAAAATATTACACCCAGTAAGTTAGGGCGCAATATCACGAATTCTCGTGAATAAGTTTTTTATTTGAAATATTATGCATTTTAGTTTAAGAGAGAAAGGATACTTGGTTGCTAGGTTTTAACGAGAAAAATCGGAACTCAGTAAGTTAGAGCACGATTTTCTCGAAACCTCTAAACACGAGCATTGCCTTATGATTTAAAGCTTCGCACAAAATGATTTTTAAAATCATGAGCGGTGTTGAAATATGACTTTCTAAAGCGAATAAAATGCGATCGAATAATAACATACAACGCTAAGTAATTATTCTCAAATGTAATGCTACATTATTAAATAACAACATACGAATGAATATAAAACTACCATACACATAATTACAATAATCAATGAGCATAACCTTAATGATACAGAATAATTCAAAATAAAGTACATTGGTCTAAAATAATGATGTATAAAACAAGCAAATGAAATACACATAAGTATAATATATGTAACATGCGCTTGAAACAAACAAAAATAATTTTAAACCAAGTTTTTAACAATAACAATTCTGGAAGGTTTAAGGGGATATATGAAAATATAAGCGATTTTAGAAACATATGCATATGGAATAATGAGAATTTAACAATATTAGAAAAGTTTCACCAAGGAACAAACAACGAATAAATATAAAAAATTTACACGTATTAAAACAGGACTTAATTGAAATAAATTTGAAATCCAATGAATAATTTTGCAAACTAATAAAATCAATAACTTAAAATTAGGGACTAGAATGAAAGGTGCCCTGAAATATAAGGACCAAAAGCGTGAATATTCAAATCCTTTGAACGCAGCAATTAAAACGGACTAAATTGAAAAGACATACAAGTTCCAGGTACAAGATTAAGAAAATAAGAACGCCCATATGGCTTAATTAAAATGCAACGAAACAGGGAAGGATTAAACATGCAAATGTTCCTTCAGGGATTGAGACGCGCGGATCTACGCCGAGATCGGGTCGGGTTATCGGTTCGTCCTGCACGGCATCGTTTAAAGGCTATTGCCTTAAGCCTAAACGGCGTCGTTTCCTTAATGGCCTTAAAACCAGATTAAAACAAATCTGACCCCTACCCTTCTAAATGAAACCCTAAATCCCCTTACATCTCAGCTGAAATCTAACTCTCTCTCCCCCTCAGCCGCAAGAGAAGATGTTCCTTTCGGCCACTACAAACGCCACAGCAATCGGCGATTAGTGGCTAACCCCGGTCAGATCGACCGCTTTCCTTCGAACCCAACCCGAGCATTTTACATTCTATGCCTCGAAGGACCGCTTTTCTCCAATCGCGACGAAGGTCAGCGATCCAACGCTCGCACTTCGCAGTAAAACTCTTCCTTTTTATTATTATTGTATATCAAAGAAGAAAAGAAATAGACACAAAAATGGATTCAAGAAAAAAAAGAAAATCGAAAAGATGAGATCAAAAAGCGACCTTTTTTTTGAATGTCTGCTGTTGATTTTTTTTTTTGCTGTATTATGTTCGCGTAAAAAAGGGACCTCCTCTACAATGTTTTTCAGCCTTCTTTTATAGCCGAATAATAATAAAAAGAAAATACAAATTCTTTTTCACATTTTTTTCTTTTTCTTGCTGTATTATTGTTGTCCCATCTGTTGTTGTTTGTTATTCTGCAGGTACAAGGCGCGGACGTAGCGTTCGACGCAAGGCGTACGAGACTCTGCTGAGGGTACGGAAGCACGTGGTGATGGGCGTGAAGGCTGGCGCGTGGGTGGAGCGCGTGGGGCACTGGAGGCTACTGAAACGGTACGCGTGGAGGGACGCGGTAGCCCAACCATCAGCAGAGCTGCGGCGCATGAAGCTTCCAAAAGGTCTCTAGGGTTTCCTTTGCTGAAAATTGCTTGGGCCATTTGAGCTCCTCGGATTGGGCTTAAATTTTGGGCCTGCTGTAATTAGCAATTTGGGCTAGGTTTAGGCTAATTCGGGCTAGGTTTGATTTGGGTTAATAGTTTGTAAGTGGGTTAGGACTTGGTGGGCCTTATTTTTTTGTAATGGGTGATCTTGTTAATTTTGGACTTTTGAACTTTATTAATGGTTTTTATTTAATTTTTTTTAATCTGGTTAATAGGCCCGGGCATAAATTGGGTCTTACAACTGCCCCTCTTTGCTCATTGTCATGTAATAGGAATAGAGCAAAGACTTCAAAAAGAGCCACTTTTGTCCGGTCATGCCTCATTCAATGCTTTTCTTCTTCGAGTAGCTTCGTTCCATCCCGCTGCATCTTCAAGGGCATAGGAACTAGCGCTTCTATCTGCTCCAATCTAATTTCAGGGAGAAGAGATTTGTAGCTTCGATCTCCTCCACTGGAATTTCTCGGAAATAGAGTTTGATCCTCAATAACCTCAGGGAGAACAGATTTGTAGCTTTCATCTACTACATTGGGATTTCGAGGTGATAGGAATTCAGAGAGAAGAGATTTGTAACTTCGGTCTTCTCTGCTGAAACTTCAGAGAAATACGGACTGATCCTCATTGTAAACTCAAGGATGAGAGATTTGTAGCCTCCACCTACTCCGCTGGAACTTTAAGGAGATAGAAATTCAGAGAGGAGAGATTCGTAGTTTCAATCTTCTCTGCTGAAACTTCAAAGAAATATGGACTGATCCTCATTGTAAACTCAGGGAGGAGGAATTTGTAATCTCAACCTACTCTGCTAGAACTTTGAGGTGATAAGACTTGTATGGCTTCGATCTGCTCCTGCAACTTCAGGATTGCCAGATCTGCTATCTTCAATCTGCTCCTGCAACTTCAAGATTGCCAGATCTGCTATCTTCAATCTGCTCCTGCAACTTCAGGATTGCCAGATTTGCTATCTTCGATCCGCTTCGCTCAAGAAGGCTAGATCCGATGTCTTCGATCTGCTCCTGCAACTTCAGGATTGCCAGATCTGCTATCTTCAATCTGCTCCTGCAACTTCAGGATTGCCAGATTTGCTATCTTCAATCTGCTCCCGCAACTTCAGGATTGCCAGATTTGCTATCTTCAATCTGCTTCGCTCAGGAAGGCAAGATCTGATGTCTTCGATGTTGTGACAACGTCCTCTATGGGACTTGTCCTGTAAAATCAGTTTTGTGTTTATTCTTATGTAAAATGGTTAGGATGCAATGATCGGAATGAATATAATGCTCCTAACTAAATGTATTATGGATGACATTTGTATGAATGCCGAATGTCATGAGAATGGTCTTTTTACAAAGATTAGGATGCAATGATCGGAATGAATCAAATGCTCCTAACTAAATGTGTTTTGCATGAATGCAGAATTTCATGAGAATGATCCCTTTTTAAAAGCTTAGGGTTGTCATCGTTCATTGTTTATCAGAGCTATATCACTGATGTCTTATGCTGCGATCTGGTTTGGCTGGTATTCTCAACAGAAAACTCGAGAAAACAAATATCCTGCTCAACCGATTTGCCCCACTGTAACTTCAGGGTTCATCTCATTGTGACTTAGGGGTATAGGGTCTAAATCTCTTTCCATCTATCCCACTGCGACCTCAAGATGTAGGATTTGTTTCTTTTTCGATCCATCATATTGCTATTCAAAGGTATAAGATCTGTATTATCATCCATCTATCCCATTATAACTCGGGGGTATAGGGCCTGTAGCTTGTTCCATCAACTTATCACTCCTCGGGTGACCCAACCAGATGTGCATGATGCTCGCGTGAATGCAGGATATCAATTTTTCTCGAGAATGATCCTCATTTTACACTTGGGTTAACGATGCTCACTGACGCAATATCTTGTTCTTTGCTCAACCACCATCTTTGACAAAAATCCGGAGAGAAAATCTCAGTTTAGACTCTTCCTTAAACTTGGTGAGTTTTAAACAATAGTCCTGTTTCAGTTTCTTATATTATTCAGAAGCTTCCAGAGTAGTATGCGAAACTCCTTTTATGAAAATATTATTAGTCCACTAATCGTTATTTCAATGCAAAATACCTAAAAAAGATCATAATTATGGACAAGAAGGAAATTAATTAGGAGCATAGCTCGAGACAAATAAGCTAAGCAAAGATAGCAATAGCAATTTATTGTGAACATATTTTGAAAAGAATAATATAATCACAAATAACAAATTTAAAATGGGTAAAATGGAAACTAGGTGCCCACGATATCATGACTGAACTTCTCTGTTCAAACTTCTTGAGGACCATTTTAAGCTCAATATGTGTTTAGGGGATCTGGAGTACTTTGTCGATGCCCCAAGACGTAGCATACTTCTTCATTATTAATTCGTGCACAAAGACGCATCGCTATATGCCCCGCTCTAGATTAAAATTTAAGCCGCCTTTTTTAGGTTTTTAACTCAAATCCCTTTTGGTCTCAAAGCGCCCTTTGCGGGTTTTTGCCTTGGCCTCTCCTTTTTATTCTTTTTGATTGAATTTTTTTTTTCAGAGTGCCCCTTTGCGGGTTTTCACCTTAGCCTCTCCTTTAAATAAAGTACTTTTTGACTGAATTCATCGGATTGGGCATATCCCTGCCATCCATGTGGTCAATGTTTCCAGAACAAACTTTCTCACTACATAAATTCTTTTCTAGTTTGGCCTCTATTCTTTGCTGAAATCCTTTTGTATATGAGGGATCTTCTTCAATATCAGGTCCCCCTTCGGGAATTTTCTAGGATGAACCTCTTTGTCGCAAACCCGCATCATCTGACTGTAACGGATAGCTATTAACTTTTCCTCATAAATTTGATTGATCATATCGGGATTAAATCCATTCTGCCCCATTCAACTTCAGTTCTGATAGAACTCGGAAAAAGGAATTTCGACTTCAATGGGTGAAACCAATGAGAAGTGTGTTGCCCTGGTGACAGTCCTGGCCAACATCTGATAAGCATAGAGGGTAAATAGTAACTTCTGTATGCCAATCTTTACAAGTCTCGGTCTTTTTATGATCCTTTGTTTTTCTCTTTTGTTGCACTGATATGTGGCATCTAATCTTTGAACAGACTGCAGACTTCTTGTGCGGTTAAATGTGATCTTTTTGACTCTTTTTTTTTGTCAGTGTTCTTCCTTTTTCTTTTCTTTGTTCCGATGACTATCGACTTTGTAATATTGGCACATGAAGCGACTTTTACCATCTTAGTGAAGTAACCGACATCCACGAAAATGATTCGATGTTGGCTAGAAGCTTTTGATAAGACTGGCTTGGTAACATCCATGCCCCACATATAGGAAATCTTATTTCTGTATTGAGCTAGGCTTTGATCTTCATCTCCTTCCTTGGCTCACGACGTAGGATCTATTTTTCATCCAGTATTAACAAATCAGAAGATATATTACAATTTCTGTCATCTTCAAAGTCTTGAGATCCCTTAGACCCATATTTCATTCAAAAAGGGAATCAGTAACAGCGTTGCTCATGTCTTGATATCTGGGAACCTATTGTAGATACGAAAACAAATTCCAAAGAATAAATGATTCTAAGGATGATTTATTTGTAGGGTATGGTCATGAATAAAGAATGAAAGAATATTCTAAAAAACCAAAGAATGTTCAGTATGAGATGTAAAGAATAAAAATATTTGCTCAAAAATATGCATTTTATTGAAATAAAAACTCTGGACACAAGCCTATTTCACAAAAGAAATCTTATTGCTTCTAGGCTTAAAGCAATAAGTGCGTTTTGTACATTACTCTCGGTAAGCTCTAAATATTACATGAATTTCTTTCGCAGTCTGATTGTCTAAAACGCTCCCGAGTATATAAAGGCCGATGCTTGGAAAACTTTTATTCCTTGGTTCATTCTTTGGATATGCCATCGGTGTTCTGCCTTCCCGATTTCTAGGCTTCTAATGACTTCTTCAAGGAATCGCAACTCTCTTGCCCCCTCCTTCAATTTACTGCTTCGTTCAGCTCATCGAGCTTCACAACCCCTATCTTAATAAGCCTTTCCATGACTTTCTTAAAGGCAGTGCAATTTTCTATTGAATGCCCCGAAATTCCTGCATGATAGTCACATTGGGTATTTGCATCGTACCACTTGGGGTACGGGGGCTGCAATGGTGTCAGGTAGAAAGGGGACACCACGTGTGTGTCAAACAAACTCTGATATAGCTCTTGGTATGTTATTGGAATAGGAGTGAACTGAAGCTTTTCTGTGTTCGTCCTTTGACTAGATTCATTCCTTGAAGGAGTCTGAAGACTAGTAGTTATCGTCCTTGGTGATCCCACAGTAACTTGCTTTGAATAACCTTTACTGTATGCTCCCACATTGTTTACCTCATTTTCTTTCTTTCCCGGGGCTAATCTCTTGGCACTTTCCCCCGTATCTATTTTACCACTCTTTATGGCATTCTCAATCATTTCACCAGTCATTACGATGTCTGAGAAGCTCCTTGTAGCGCTCCCTAGCATATGAGTGATAATTGGGGCTTTCAAGGTGTTGATGAAGAGCATAGTGGTTTCTTTCTCCAGAAGAGGTGGCTGGACCTGCATGGCAACCTCTCTCCACCTTTGTGCATATTGCCGAAAACTCTCACTTGGTTTCTTCTCCATGTTTTGCAAGGTGATTTTATCAGGGGTCATATCTGTTACGTGACTGTACTGCTTCATAAATGCTTGTGCTAAATCCCTCCAAGAACCAATTTCGGTACGGCTCAACTGATTGTACCATTTAGATACTGCTCCCGCCAGACTGTCCTGGAAGCAATGAATTAGCAATTGGTCATTGTTAACGTACCCAGTCATTCTCCGGCAAAACATAGTTATGTGAGCCTCTGGGCAAGTAGCCCCATTGTATTTTTCAAATTCTAGCACCTTAAATTTGTGAGGAAGTATTAGATCTGGCACCAAACTCAGATCTTTAGCGTCAATTCCATGTTGCCTATCATCATTTTCCACGGCCCTGAATTTGTCCTCTAGCCATTTGCAACGATCCTCAACTGTCTTGTCAATTCAGACTTTGCCCTTTCTCTCTCTGCTGCTTCATCAAAGTCGGGAATAACAGCATTAATTGGGTGATCCTCTAAGTTAGAACCTGATCCCGCTTGGAAGCTTGTTGGTATCGAAACACCCTCCTGAAGTTGTTGAGGTTTAATTGTGACAAATGTTTTTCGTGGGTACACCTTAGGATGTGTCGGGGTAAAACCCGAAGGATATAGTGGTTCCTCATTATCTTCACCAGCGTTAACCATGGGGGTCTTTCCTTTGTCTATTGCTCCTGCCGGTAATTGAGTTAATTGAGTCATCATACTCTTTTGTGATTCCATCATTCTATCCATCATATCTTGCTGGATCTTAGCCAGCTCTTCCTGCATTTGCAGCTGAAGTTTATCCTGCATCTTTCTTTGGAGTTGTTCAAGCTTCTCTAATCTCCGATCCATATCTTTCATCTTGGTTCGGGTACCATAGGGATGTTTAGTTTTATCGGTGTCCAGGTTAATGCTGAAATAACTTCAACCAATCAGGGTTTTCTCATGAAATCTGATGCAAATGATGTAATGCTATGTGAATGCATGAAATGAATGTAAAGAGGTGTCGATTCTAACTCAATTTCCTTTAGAAAACTTTACTATAGGATAAAATTCTTTACATAAAACGGACTACAAATATACGCACATCCGTATTGTCTTCCGTTTTATCAAGAAATTCGTTATCCATGCCGAGCTCCCTAATTTAGCAATCAAACCCGAATCGACATCTCTCTCTAATATAAAAATTCATGCTAAGTAACAAACATAAAAAATCAGTACAATAGAAACGAAATTCAAAGCATGAAAAATAATTATTCAAACTCCAATCTGAGTGGCCACTAGGGTTTATCACAACTCTACCTAGGGTGGGCTCTTAGGGCTTTCTATATGCAGTTCGGTTCTAGAGTTGAGGTACCTGAACCAGCAGATTCCTCGATCTTCACCCATTATAGGCTCATACGGACCGAGTTCGGTTCAGGGGAATACATTTCCCTATGGCTGCACAGAGATGAAAATCTCACGAAGACATAGGTACAGATGTATCCCGGAAGCGTTTCACTATCCTGCACGGAGGTGAAAACCTCACGAAGGAGTAACTTCTCACTCCCACTTAAGGGTATGACCCAGCGGTCATGCAATATGATGCAACGTATTCTATAAGACTCAAACTACAACAATCAAATAAGATGAAGCGAGCGAATGTAATATAAGGATCGTAATTTTTCGAATCAAATTTTTAATTTTTGAAGAAAAGACAGAAAATAATCAAGTTTACGGTTTGACTCTCTTATTAATCCCCAGTGGAGTCGCCAAGCTGTCGAAACCATTTTTTAATCGAGTTTTGAAAAACGGGAATCGACTTTAAAATTATGGAAATGGAGTCGCCACTGATCTTTTATTTGAGGTGTGATCAGATCACCTTGAGAATGATTATTAAAACATATTCTGGTCTAAAAAAACTCGAGAAAATAGGTTCGCGAGTCGGTTACATACGAGGAAGGGTTAGCACCCTCGTAGCGCCCAAAATTGGTACCTAATTGATTATTTAATGTCTTAATACCGAAAATTTGGAAAAGATTCTAGAGTACGATCCATTTACTTAAGATATATTTGGGCAGAATCATATTGGATGCCAAAGCTTCTTATTTCGAAGAAATAAAATGTCGCACTCAGTAAGTTAGGGCACAACATCTTATATTCTCGAAATTAGATTTATCCTTCGACATTCAATACTCGTACATTTAAAATTAAGAAGGATATTCCATTATTTGGGTCAAATGAAAAATCGAAACCCAGTAAGTTAGGGCACTATTTCTCAAAATTCCCGAATACGGAATATTGCCTTTGTTCTTTTGAAATTCTTATCTCGAGATGATAAAATATTACACCCAGTAAGTTAGGGCGCAATATCTCAAATTCTCGTGAATAAGTTTTTTATTTGAAATATTATGCATTTTAGTTTAAGAGAGAAAGGATACTTGGTTGCTAGGTTTTATCGAGAAAAATCGGAACTCAGTAAGTTAGAGCACGATTTTCTCGAAACCTCTAAACACGAGCATTGCCTTATGATTTAAAGCTTCGCACAAAATGATTTTTAAAATCATGAACGGTGTTGAAATATGACTTTCTAAACGAATAAAATGCGATCGAATAATAACATACAACGCGAAGTAATTATTCTCAAATGTAATGCTACATTATTAAATAACAACATACGAATGAATATAAAACTACCATACACATAATTACAATAATCAATGAGCATAACCTTAATGATACAGAATAATTCAAAATAAAGTACATTGGTCTAAAATAATGATGTATAAAACAAGCAAATGAAATACACATAAGTATAATATATGTAACATGCGCTTGAAACAAACAAAAATAATTTTAAACCAAGTTTTTAACAATAACAATTCTGGAAGGTTTAAGGGGATATATGAAAATATAAGCAGATTTTAGAAACATATGCATATGGAATAATGAGAATTTAACAATATTAGAAAAGTTTCACCAAGGAACAAACAACGAATAAATATAAAAAATTTACACGTATTAAAACAGGACTTAATTGAAACAAATTTGAAATCCAATGAATAATTTTGCAAACTAATAAAATCAATAACTTAAAATTAGGGACCAGAATGAAAGGTGCCCTGAAATATAAGGACCAAAAGCGCAAATATTCAAATCCTTTGAACGCAGCAATTAAAACGGACTAAATTGAAAAGACATACAAGTTCCAGGTACAAGATTAAGAAAATAAGAACGCCCATATGGCTTAATTAAAATGCAACGAAACAGGGAAGGATTAAACATGCAAATGTTCCTTCAGGGACTGAGACGCGCGGATCTACGCCGAGATCGGGTCGGGTTATCGGTTCGTCCTGCACGGCATCGTTTAAAGGCTATTGCCTTAAGCCTAAATGGCATCGTTTCCTTAATGGCCTTAAAACCAGATTAAAACAAATCTGACCCCTACCCTTCTAAATGAAACCCTAAATCCCCTTACATCTCAGTCGAAATCTAACTCTCTCTCCCCCTCAGCCGCAAGAGAAGATGTTCCTTTCGGCCACTACAAACGCCACAGCAATCGGCGATTAGTGGCTAACCCCGGTCAGATCGACCGCTTTCCTTCGAACCCAACCCGAGCATTTTACATTCTATGCCTCGAAGGACCGCTTTTCTCCAATTGCGACGAAGAAAGCAGTCCAACGGTCTGCACTTCGCAGGTAAAACTCTTCCTTTTTTATTATTATTGTATATCAAAGAAGAAAAGAAATAGACACAGAAATGGATTCAAGAAAAAAAAGAAAATCGAAAAGATGAGATCAAAAAGCGACCTTTTTTTTGAATGTCTGCTATTGATTTTTTCTTTGCTGTATTATGTTCGCGTAAAAAAGGGACCTCCTCTACAATGTTTTTCAGCCTTCTTTTATAGCCGAATAATAATAAAAAGAAAATACAAATTCTTTTTCACATTTTTTTCTTTTTCTTGCTGTATTATTGTTGTCCCATCTATTATTGTTTGTTATTCTGCAGGTACAAGACGCGGACGTAGCGTTCGGCGCAAGGCGTACGAGACTCTGCTGAGGGTACAGAAGCATGTGGTGATGGGCGTGAAGGCTGGCGCGTGGGTGGAGCGTGTGGGGCACTGGAGGCTACTGAAACGGTGCGCGTGGAGGGACACGGTAGCCCAACCATCAGCAGGGCTGCGGCGCATGAAGCTTCCAAAAGGTCTCTAGGGTTTCCTTTGCTGAAAATTGCTTGGGCCATTTGGGCTCCTCGGATTGGGCTTAAATTTTGGGCCTGCTGTAATTAGCAATTTGGGCTAGGTTTAGGCTAATTCGGGCTAGGTTTGATTTGGGTTAATAGTTTGTAAGTGGGTTAGGACTTGGTGGGCCTTATTTTTTTGTAATAGACTGATACTGTTAATTTTTGGACTTTTGGACTTT
Source organism: Gossypium sturtianum (assembly GCA_025698515.1). Classification (NCBI taxonomy): domain Eukaryota; kingdom Viridiplantae; phylum Streptophyta; class Magnoliopsida; order Malvales; family Malvaceae; genus Gossypium; species Gossypium sturtianum. The sequence goes on along the minus strand of CM046955.1, from coordinate 148,518,266 downwards.
ATTAATGGTTTTTATTTAAATTTTTTTAATCTGGTTAATAGGCCCGGGCATAAATTGGGTCTTACAGCTGCCCCTCTTTGCTCATTGTCATGTAATAGGAATAGAGCAAAGACTTCAAAAAGAGCCACTTTTGTCCGGTCATGCCTCATTCAATGCTTTTCTTCTTCGAGTAGCTTCGTTCCATCCCGCTGCATCTTCAAGGGCATAGGAACTAGCGCTTCTATCTGCTCCAATGTAATTTCAGGGAGAAGAGATTTGTAGCTTCGATCTCCTCCACTGGAATTTCTCGGAAATAGAGTTTGATCCTCAATAACCTCAGGGAGAAGAGATTTGTAGCTTCCATCTACTGCATTGGGATTTCGAGGTGATAGGAATTCAGAGAGAAGAGATTTGTAACTTCGGTCTTCTCTGCTGAAACTTCAGAGAAATACGGACTGATCCTCATTGTAAACTCAGGGAGGAGAGATTTGTAGCCTCAACCTACTCCGCTGGAACTTTGAGGAGATAGAAATTCAGAGAGGAGAGATTTGTAGTTTCAATCTTCTCTGCTGAAACTTCAAAGAAATACGGACTAATCCTCATTGTAAACTCAGGGAGGAGGAATTTGTAATCTCAACCTACTCCGCTAGAACTTTGAGGTGATAAGACTTGTATAGCTTCGATCTGCTCCTGCAACTTCAGGATTGCCAGATCTGCTATCTTCAATCTGCTCCTGCAACTTCAGGATTGCCAGATTTGCTATCTTCGAACCGCTTCGCTCAAGAAGGCTAGATCTGATGTCTTCGATCTACTCCTGCAACTTCAGGATTGCCAGATCTGCTATCTTCAATCTGCTCCTGCAACTTCAGGATTGCCAGATTTGCTATCTTCAATCTGCTCCTACAACTTCAAGATTGCCAGATCTGCTATCTTCAATCTACTCCCGCAACTTCAGGATTGCCAGATTTGCTATCTTCAATCTGCTTCGCTCAGGAAGGCAAGATCTGATGTCTTCGATGTTGTGACAACGTCCTCTATGGGACTTGTCCTGTAAAATCAGTTTTGTGTTTATTCTTATGTAAAATGGTTAGGATGCAATGATCAGAATGAATATAATGCTCCTAACTAAATGTATTATGGACGACATTTGTATGAATGCAGAATGTCATGAGAATGGTCTTTTTACAAAGATTAGGATGCAATGATCGGAATGAATCAAATGCTCTTAACTAAATGTGTTTTGCATGAATGCAGAATTTCATAAGAATGATCCCTTTTTAAAAGCTTAGGGTTTTCATCGTTCATTGTTTATCAGAGCTATATCACTGATGTCTTATGCTGCGATCTGGTTCGGCTGGTATTCTCAACAGAAAACCTGAGAAAACAAATATCCTGCTCAACCGATTTGTCCCACTGTAACTTCAAGGTTTATCTCATTGTGACTTAGGGGTATAGGGTCTAAATCTCTTTCCATCTATCCCACTGCGACCTCAAGATGTAGGATTTGTTTCTTCTTCGATCCATCATATTGCTATTCAAAGGTATAAGATCTGTATTATCATCCATCTGTCCCATTATAACTCGGGGGTATAGGGCCTGTAGCTTGTTCCATCAACAGATCACTCCTCGGGTGACCCAAACAGATGTGCATGATGCTCGCGTGAATGCAGGATATCAATTTTTCTCGAGAATGATCCCCATTTTACACTTGGGTTAACGATGCTCACTGACGCAATAACTTGTTCTTTACTCAACCACCATCTTTGACAAAAATCCGGAGAGAAAATCTCAGTTTAGACTCTTCCTTAAACTTGGTGAGTTTTAAACAATAGTCCTGTTTCAGTTTCTTGTATTATTCAGAAGCTTCCAGAATAGTATGCGAAACTCCTTTTATGAAAATATTATTAGTCCACTAATTGTTATTTCAATGCAAAATACCTGAAAAAGATCATAATTATGGACAAGAAGGAAATTAATTAGGAGCATAGCTCGAGACAAATAAGCTAAGCAAAGATAGCAATAGCAATTTATTGTGAACATATTTTGAAAAGAATAATATAATCACAAATAAAAAATTTAAAATGGGTAAAATGGAAACTAGGTGCCCCTGATATCGCAGCCTGAACTTCTCTGTTCAAACTTCTTGAGGACCATTTTAAGCTCAATATGTGTTTAGGGGATCTGGAGTACTTTGTCGATGCCCCAAGACGTAGTATACTTCTTCATTATTAATTCAGGCACAGCACGACTGCTATATGCCCCGCTCTAGATCAAAATTTAAGCCGCCTTTTTTAGGTTTTTAACTCAAATCCCTTTTGGTCTCAAAGCGCCCTTTGCGGGTTTTTGCCTTGGCCTCTCCTTTTTATTCTTTTTGATTGAATTTTTTTTTTCAGAGTGCCCCTTTGCGGGTTTTCACCTTAGCCTCTCCTTTAAATAAAGTACTTTTTGACTGAATTCATCGGATTGGGCATATCCCTGCATTAATTAGAACCTGATCCCGCTTGGAAGCTTGTTGGTATCGAAACACCCTCCTGAAGTTGTTGAGGTTTAATTGTGACAAATGTTTTTCGTGGGTACACCTTAGGATGTGTCGGGGTAAAACCCGAAGGATATAGTGGTTCCTCATTATCTTCACCAGCGTTAACCATGGGGGTCTTTCCTTTGTCTATTGCTCCTGCCGGTAATTGAGTTAATTGAGTCATCATACTCTTTTGTGATTCCATCATTCTATCCATCATATCTTGCTGGATCTTAGCCAGCTGTTCCTGCATTTGCGGCTGAAGTTTATCCTGCATCTTTCTTTGGATTTGTTCAAGCTTCTCTAATCTCTGATCCATATCTTTCATCTTGGTTCGGGTACCGTAGGGATGTTTAGTTTTACCGGTGTCCAGGTTAATGCTGAAATAACTTCAACCAATCAGGGTTTTCTCATGAAATCTGATGCATATGATGTAATGCTATGTGAATGCATGAAATGAATGTAAAGAGGTGTTGATTCTAACTCAATTTCCTTTAGAAAACTTTCCTAGAGGATAAAATTCTTTACATGAAACGGACTACAAATATACGAACTTCCGTATTGTCTTCCGTTTTATCAAGAAATTCGTTATCCATACCGAGCTCCCTAATTTAGCAATCGAACCCGAATCGACATCTCTCTCTAATATAAAAATGCATGCTAAGTAACAAACATAAAAAATCAGTACAATAGAAACGAAATTCAAAGCATGAAAAAAAATTATTCAAACTCCTATCTGAGTGGCCACTAGGGTTTATCACAACTCTACCTAGGGTGGGCTCTTAGGGCTTTCTATATGCAGTTCGGTTCTAGAGTTGAGGTACCTGAACCAGCAGATTCCTTGATCTTCACCCATTATAGGCTCATACGGACCGAGTTCGGTTCAGGGGAATACATTTCCCTATGGCTACACGGAGATGAAAATCTCACGAAGACATAGGTACGGATGTATCCCGGAAGCGATTCACTATCCTGCACGGAGGTAAAAACCTCACGAAGGAGTAGCTTCTCACTCCCACTTAAGGGTATGACCCAGCGGTCATGCAATATGATGCAACATATTCTATAAGACTCAAACTACAACAATCAAATGAGATGAAGCGAGCGAATGCAATATAAGGATCGTAATTTTTCGAATCAAATTTTCAATTTTTGAAGAAAAGACAGAAAATAATCAAGTTTACGGCTTGACTCTCTTATTAATCCCCAATGGAGTCGCCAAGATGTCGAAACCATTTTTTAATCGAGTTTTGAAAAACGGGAATCGACTTTAAAAATATAGAAATGGAGTCGCCACTGATCTTTTATTTGAGGTGTGATCAGATCACCTTGAGAATGATTATTAAAACATATTCTGGTCTACAAAAACTCGAGAAAACAGGTTCGGGAGTCGGTTACATACGAATAAGGGTTAGCACCCTCGTAGCGCCCAAAATTGGTACCTAATTGATTATTTAATGTCTTAATACCGAAAATTTGGAAAAGATTTTAGAGTATGATCTATTTACTTAAGATATATTTGGGCAGAATCATATTGGATGCCAAAGCTTCTTATTTCGAAGAAATAAAATGTCGCACTCAGTAAGTTATCGCACTCAGTAAGTTAAGGCACAACATCTTATATTCTCGAAATTAGATTTATCCTTCGACATTCAATACTCGTACATTTAAAATTAAGAAGGATATTCCATTATTTGGGTCAAATGAAAAATCGAAACCCAGTAAGTTAGGGCACTATTTCTCAAAATTCCCGAATACGGAATATTGCCTTTGTTCTTTTGAAATTCTTATCTTCAGATGATAAAATATCACACCCAGTAAGTTAGGGCGCAATATATCAAATTCTCGTGAATAAGTTTTTTATTTGAAATATTATGCATTTTAGTTTAAGAGAGAAAGGATACTTGTTTGTTAGATTTTAACGAGAAAAATCGGAACTCAGTAAGTTAGAGCTCGATTTTCTCGAAACCTCTAAACACGAGCATTGCTTTATGATTTAAAGCTTCGCACAAAATGATTTTGAAAATCATGAACGGTGTTGAAATATGACTTTCTAAACGAATAAAATGCGATCGACTAATAACATACAACGCGAAGTAATTATTCTCAAATGTAATGCTACATTATTAAATAACAACATACGAATGAATATAAAACTACCATACACATAATTACAATAATCAATGAACATAACCTTAATGATACAGAATAATTCAAAATAAAGTACATTGGTCTAAAATAATGATGTATAAAACAAGCAAATGAAATACACATAAGTATAATATATGTAACATGCGCTTGAAACAAACAAAAATAATTTTAAACCAAGTTTAACAATAACAATTCTGGAAGGTTTAAGGGGATATATGAAAATATAAGCAGATTTTAGAAACATATGCATATGGAATAATGAGAATTTAACAATATTAGAAAAATTTCACCAAGGAACAAACAACGAATAAATATAAAAAATTTACACGTATTAAAACAGGACTTAATTGAAACAAATTTGAAATCCAATGAATAATTTTGCAAACTAATAAAATCAATAACTTAAAATTAGGGACCAGAATGAAAGGTGCCCTGAAATATAAGGACCAAAAGTGCGAATATTCAAATCCTTTGAACGCAGCATTTAAAACGGACTAAATTGAAAAGACATACAAGTTTCAGGTACAAGATTAAGAAAATAAGAACGCCCATATGGCTTAATTAAAACACAACGAAACAGGGAAGGATTAAACATGCAAATGTTCCTTCAGGGACTGAGACGCGCGGATCTACGCCGAGATCGGGTCGGGTTATCGGTTCGCCCTGCACGGCATCGTTTAAAGGCTATTACCTTAAGCCTAAACGGCACCATTTCCTTAATGGCCTTAAAACCAGATTAAAACAAATCTGACCCCTACCCTTCTAAATGAAACCCTAAATCCCCTTACATCTCAGTCGAAATCTAACTCCCTCTCCCCCTCACCGCAGAAGAGAAGATGTTCCTTTTTGGCCGCTACAAACGCAAATACAAGCAATCGGTGATTAGTGGCTAACCCCGGTCAGATCGACCGCTTTCCTTCGAACCCAACCCGAGCATTTTACATTCTATGCCTCGAAGGACCGCTTTTCTCCAATCGCGACGAAGAAAGCAGTCCAACGGTCTGCACTTCGCAGGTAAAACTCTTCCTTTTTTTATTATTATTGTATATCAAAGAAGAAAATAAATAGACACAGAAATGGATTCAAGAAAAAAAAAGAAAATCAAAAAGATGAGATCAAAAAGTGACCTTTTTTTTTAATGTCTGCTATTGATTTTTTTTTTGCTGTATTATGTTCGCGTAAAAAAGGGACCTCCTCTACAATGTTTTTCAGCCTTCTTTTATAGCCGAATAATAATAAAAAGAAAATACAAATTCTTTTTCACATTTTTTTCTTTTTCTTGATGTATTATTGTTGTCCCATTTGTTGTTGTTTGTTATTTTGCAGGTACAAGGTGCGGACGTAGTGTTCGGCGCAAGGCGTACGAGGCTCTGCTGAAGGTACGAAAGCGCGTGGTGATGAGCGTGAAGGCTGGCGCGTGGGTGGAGCGCGTTGGGCACTGGAGGCTGCTGAAACGGCGCGCGTGGAGGGATGTGGTAGCCCAACCATCAGCAAGGCTGCGGCGCATGAAGCTTCCGGAAGGTCCCTAGGGTTTCCTTTGCCGAAAATTGCTTGGGCCATTTGGGCTCCTCAGATTGGGCTTAAATTTTGGGCCTGCTGTAATTAGCAATTTGGGCTAGGTTTAGGCTAATTCGGGCTAGGTTTGATTTGGGTTAATAGTTTGTAAGTGGGTTAGGACTTGGTGGGCCTTATTTTTTTGTAATGGACTGATACTGTTAATTTTTGGACTTTTGGACTTTATTAATGGTTTTTATTTAATTTTTTTAATCTGGTTAATAGGCCCGGGCATAAATTGGGTCTTACACCCACAAATCTGCCTTCTCTGGCCTAGCACGATGCCCCTAGATGATGGCTTTGGGCTCCCCTCGACAGAGGGTTTCTGTCAAACTCCCCTGACAAGTTGCCCCCTTGGGTGTTTATATAGACTTCGAGATGCCTTACTTGGCCCCAAAGTATCCTAATTCAAGTAGAGTTCCTACTAGGGTGTTTGAATAGGCTTTGGAATATGTTTCTTTGCCTCCAAGTATCCAAATCCGAGTAAAACTTCTCTTGGCCGCGGCAGGGACACGCCCATGGCACACGCCCGTGTAAGTCGTGGTCAGGCTATGTGGACTTCGTTGATGAGGCACGGTCGTGTAAATCGTGCTCCAGGCCGTGTTCGAGATCTTTAAGGAGGCACGGCCGTGTGATCTTTGGTCCAGGCCGTGTCGATTTCATGCTTTGGCCCATTTGTCCCGTTTTAAGCCCGTTTTGCGTTCTTTTCATCCCCTAGTGCTTTCCTGGGTATATAACATGAAAAGAAAGGATTAAGAGCACCTTTTTACATAAATCAAGGGATAATTCATCCAAAAGCATACTAAATGTGGGATTAAAATATGTTACTATTTCAGTTTATCACATACCATATCCCGAAGCATTAAAGAGAGACGACACAGAGGAACAGTTCGGTAAGTTTCTTAAACTTTTAAAGAAATTACATATTAACTTACCGTTACTTGAAGCTCTTTCACAGATGCCAGATTCTAGAAAATTTTTAAAAGAGCTTTTGACGAACAACCGAAGGATAGACGAGGCATCACACGTGGAACTAAATGCAATGTGCTCGGCAGTCTTGCAAAATAAACTACCACGGAAATTAAAAGATCCAGGGAGTTTTACAATTCCATGCTTAATTGGTAGTTTATCTATTGATAATGCGTTAGCTGATTTAGGGGCAAGCATAAATGTCATGCCTTATAAATTGTTTAAACAACTAGGTCTAGGGAAACCCAAACAAACTAGGATGAGCATTCAATTAGCTGATAAAACGGTTAGAATTCCTAGGGGTATAATCGAAGATGTACTCATAAAGATTGATAAATTCGTATTCCCAGTAGACTTTGTCGTTTTAGACATGGATGAGGACAATAGTATCCCTCAATCTTAGGAAGACCATTTTTAGCAACTGCCAGGACTAAAATTGACATTGATGCGGGAGAACTAATACTTCGTGTAGGTAATGAGACAGTCACTCTCCAAGTCTCGATTCGGCTAGAAAATCGAGTATTCCAGGTGAGAAAATAAATTCTATTGATAACCATTCAGTTAACCCTTCTTTTCAGGAAACACCAGGAAAAAATACAACTGAACCCGATCTTATACCCTGTACCAACAAAGAAATAACTCATGAGGAACGAGGGATTCAGATCGATGATCTAGACGAGTGGAAGACACATTTTAAGGAAAAATTAGGGATACACAAAGCAGAACCAGAGCCACTCCACGCGGTAAACAAGTTCAAAATCAGAGATCAAGTATTGATTGATAAAGCAGACCCTGGAATATCTCCTCCTGACCCTAACACTAACAAAGAAATCCCTTTTAGGGTAATCAGTGTTTTCCCATACGGAACAGTCGAGGTAAGTAATCCTATTTTTGGTACTTTTAATATAAACGCATCTCGACTTGAACTATATTATGATAATGAAACTGATAGCATGAGGAAGGACTTTCAACTCCTCAAACCACCCTGATTAAGCGAACGAGAGGTGAGTCTAGCTTAAGACTTTAAACGAGCGCTTCTTGGGAGGCAACCCGAGTACTAACCCCATTAACTTTTACATTTTTATCTTATCTTATTTATTCTATTTTATCCTTTGTTTATAGTACCTAACTATAAACTAACCAAAAGTACAGAATTCCAAACCACACGGCCTTGCACACGGCCGTGGCCATGGCCGTGTGGATACACCGAATCGCCGTACTGACACGGCAGAGATGGTACATGTCAGAGCGAATCAATTTTCAAATCACGGACTCCAACCACCACACCACGGGCACTGACTGACAAAACCCTACGGCCGTGCGATGCGGCCGTGGTCGACACTGGTAGTTTACACACGGGCGTGGCAACCTGAACATGGCGTGGGAGAAACGATACGATGCTCAACACGGCCGTGTGAGGCAGCCGTGTGACTTAGCACGCCCACGGTACACGGGCGTGGGGTTGTACCAGGCTTGAAAATCTATTTAAACCCCCTCATTTTTCTCTTCCCTTACTCACTTTCCTACTCCCCATCCCCTTTATTCTATCCCATTATTCAGACCTCCCCCTACTTTTCTTCTCCAATACATTCCCAAAACCCTTGAGCTACAACAAATGCCGAAGAAGCGGAAGGAATCAAGCATAGTCTTCCAGAGGGAGACCGATCTATATAAGTTCATGCCGGCCGCTTCATTTACTCGACAAGCCAAGGGTCTTTGAGACCATTTAATTTTTCTTCTTCTTTACTCTTCTCCTTTATTTTCCTTTTCTTTATTTCTCTTATGTTTAATTTAGTTTATTTTATCTTAGTTTCTTGGTTTTAGATTCTACAGGCTGCTAGGGAATCACACCACGACCACCACGATAACCTCAGCCTTAGAAATCACACCCAACAATAAGGACACTACGGTCCATTTATCTTTTCTTTTAATTCTACTTCATATTTTATTTCTCTTCACTTTAGCTTGCTTTTCTTTAATTATTTAATAAGTATAGTTTTAATTATTATTAGTATATCCTGGCTAATCCTTCACAGGCTACCCAATTCCTTCATCCAGTACAGCAATAGTGGGTAGCCACCACGACCACAACCATAGCCACTACAACCCCTCCAACGTCTTTGTCATGGAACATCCTCCAAGAATTTTTATCCATAATTCAGGAAGTTTCACCTCTCCCCATATCTTATGATTTTATTATTATTTTCGCTATTATCTATCTTTGTACATTGAGGGCAATGTACATCTTAAGTGTGGGGGGTGAATCTTAAAGTGCCTAACTTTTTGCATTATTCTCAAATCCCTGAATTATGCTTTGTCCTAAAGTAAGTTTCTCATATTATTAGAATGAAATTCCCTTGATTTATGATTTTTATTGATATGTCTTGAATTAAGTCATTGATAATTATGCATTGATGATTAAATTCTAAGAATATTAGAGAATCAAGCATGATAAGTCTATTTTTCAGAATTAAAAATTTTCTAGGTTGTCTACCTGAATTTAAATATTACTTTGAAGTTTGAAATTTACGAGGCTGACATAAAAATACCCATAATTTTTGTGAGATTTTGAGCCTTATAGAGCATATATTCTTTTTCTTGCTCACTTTTGATTATGAGTGTGTCAACATTGATTAGTTATTCTAGAACTTGCATCGATTATACATGTCGAGACCACACCTTTGATTTGATATACAGAGATGATGAAGGCACCTAGGATTTAACCCACTCACTCCACTAAAAAACCTACCTCCATAATTAACCCTTAGTGAACCTCTTTTAATCCTAACAACCCTATTTATTGACTCACTCACTAATATTAACCCAAAACCCAGTCTGTATTTGTTATCACCATTCCTCTTGACTACCCTTTTTGTCGAGATTTGATTTTGAGCAGTTACCTAACTATGTTCTATATTTCAGTTGTTAAAGTTCTTTATTTTTATTTGTGATTTGTTCTTTAAAAAAATAATCGAAGTGTATTCATTATTAGTTTTGTGATTAAGTGAGCTTATACGTTTAAATTCCAATTACTGAAGAAGAAGCTCATATTAGAGTATTATTAGTACAAGTTTTCAACTGATGCAATGATCAGTTCATTTTTTCTAGTTAGGTAATTTGTCAGGTCAATCTCGATTCTAACCCTCTAATTTAGCCTTTATCCACACCTTTAACCCAAGCCCCGTTACAACCCTATTAAAGACCTTTTGATTTGTTTATCATATCATATTATAGTGGTGGAGATTTGATTTTCATACAAGCCTATGGGATTAACTCTTCATGTTTGACTTTTGAGTGCTTAATTCTGAACCTTAAACACTTCGAGTGATTTGAGTGAATCTTTAGTGAGGATGTCAATTCTTGTCAATTTTGAATCAGAGGTAATTATTTAGATGAGGGGAAACACCTATGTTTTATGCTACAAATGTATGACTTAGATTGTTTGAATCTTTAGGACTCTTTGAGTTGAATTATCCATGTATAAATTATCCTTGAATTATGATGAAACACTATCAATGACTATTATGAATTGATAGAAGTTTGTTTTAATTATGAGTTGAGAATTTTGCTTGAGGACAAGCAAAAGCTTAAGTGTGGGGGTATTTGATAAACCGTAAAAGTAACATATTTTAATCCCATATTTAGCATGCTTTTGGATGAATTATCCCTTATTTTATGTAATTTGGTGCTCTTAATCCTTTGTTTTCATGTTTTATACTCAGGAAAGCACCGGAGGATAAAAAGAACAAGAAACGGGCTTAAAACGGGCCAAATGGGCCACATCACAAAATCAACACGGCCTGGACCCAAGACCACACGGCCATGCCTCCTTAATAATCTCGAACACGACCTGAGCCCAAGACCACACGGCCGTGCCTCATTAGTCGACCCAACACGGCCTGGCCACGATTCACACGGGCGTGTGCCATGGCCGTGCCCCTGCCGTGGCAAAGAGAAGTTTCATTCGGATTGGGATACTTAGGGGCAAAGAAACACATTCCAAAAGCCTATATATACACCCTAAGTATGACCTAAAATGGGGAGCCCAGTACCTTTGACAGGGGGCGTCTTGCTAGGCCAGAGAAGGCAGATTTGTGGGGATTCGCTCGAGGATAGCCAGTTGATTCATCTCTAGAAGCCGAAATTATACTCAAGACGGAGGATTTCTCCTTAATTTCCTTCAGGGAGTTTTAGGGATTTCTTATGTTTTGTTTTATCTTTTCTTCTGAGATGTTTTCTTTTATTGTTATGAACTAAACCCTCAGATACTTGAGGGGGATGAAACTTAGATGAATCTTATTATTGTTTACTGAACTATATGATAAATATTTGACTTGTTCTTAATTATGTGTTCTTAATTCTTGTGTTGATATTTCGCGGATATTAATTCAAGTTTGATGTGCTTAGGTGGAGGAGCAAAATTCCTCGCCTAAGAGTAGATCTAGCATAGTTAAGCGGAGTTGATCGCGCCTAGAGATAGGGTGACGAGATTTTTTGGGATTAGGGTGAAACCTAATATGGGATTCCATAGATCGAGCTAATGCGATTCTAGGGGTTTTAATTAGAAAGAGATTTCAATTAATCAACCTAGGGTTAGACGTTATTCGCCTCGAGAGAGGGTTTAATATACATTAGGGAATCTTACGGATCAAGTCAAGTGAATAAATCGTCTGGTTCAGAGTTAGATAACAAGTGAAGTCTAGGTGGATTCTTCCTTGGGTGTCGTCTTAATCAATTGGTTTTTCCTCAAGTTATTTTCCCAAATTCATTCTTCTTTGTCTTAGAGTCTTTAATTTAGTAGTTAATTAATTTAGATTTAAAATAACAAATTCCCTTTATTTTAGGCTAAATAATAAAAAGAAAGTTAGTATTAGTACTTTTAGTTCCTTTGGGTTCGACAATCCGGTCTTGCCTAAGTTATACTACTATTCGATAGGTGCACTTGCCTCAATCGTTGTCATAGTTAGTTTCCAGGTTCGATCATTCTCATTATTTAAATTTTTAAAACTCTGACACACGATCAGGGATAAAAATAAACTTACGAGAAATTAACGAAAGCTTCGAGGTATATATCAATGCCACTTTCTTTAAGGTTCTATTCGTCCCCACCTATATTATAGTGTTGAAAAGAGTTACTGGCAAATAAACCTCGAGGATATAATGAAGCCCAATGACTATTAACGTTTTACATTGACGAAAGCAATCCATTAAGCATTGAGCGGAGCATAACAAGAATTTCAATTTCTATAAAGAATTTCTGTAATAATTATTTATAGAATAATCTAGGAATAAAAATTATGGTGGAAGAATAGAAAAAAACTTTTGATGTGTTTCCTGGTGTACCCTGCAAATGAAATTTCACTTCTATTCATAGGAGGTTTCATGTCTTTTCATAGGGATATAACTACCAAAATAGATAGTCACATCTTTAGCCATAAACATAATTATTTAATAGATATCTACTTGAATAATTATAACTATTTGTTAATAACCAAGTAATATAACTTTTGATTACTTATAATTTTTCATTTACAACTATTGAAACACTATATATATTTCGAAAATATTCGAATAGATTTTACTAACTCATACAATAAAAGAAGAAAAATATTTGTTTTTACTCATTTGATTCTTCTTCCCTTTAATGCATTCCAAAGTGATTGAGATCCTAATAATGGCTAGTGGAATGAATGATTGATAAAACGATATTTTTTGTCGCTGAAATTCAGAGGGAGCTAGCTTTGTTTTTATCATACTTTTAGGTGATTGGTGGCCAAACTTTTTCATAGCCTATAATCTCTCTTTAAAATGCGTACTTGTCTACAGGATTATGATACTGCTTTCATCATATCGACCACGAAATAGAAACAAAAATTTTGCTTTTGCTTTTTCTTATATGAAAAGGTAGTCGTCAACAGAAATTAATTTATCATATTTATGAATAATTATTGCCTTTGGAAATTCAAGATTTAAAATCAATCCCAGTTTCTCCATTTCACAAATCTGCCTTTAATTAGCAATAACATTCCTTTATTTCACTAGATTTCCATATTTAACATGATAGGCTGACCTGCAAATCCCATGCAACATGTTCCTCCATTAATTCAGGTGTAAGCTTCATAAAATATAGATAGTACTTGAACAAGGCTATGGTGAGATTATGACGGGCTGAACATTCTGTTCTGTTGAATAATCAAAGTACATTCATTAATTCAAAGCAGGGCAGAGCACTATCATTTTGTCAGACAATAATATTCTTGGGTCTGCAAGAAAGGGGCATTGCACTTGAGTGCTTGAGAATCAATGCAGTCTTAAGATTTGAAGCACTTAGTCTATAATTCATTTTCTCTCTGACGCATGTACTCTTTCGGCAACTAATCTTGTATTTTTAATGCAGCTGCAAATTAAAATAACGGCATACTGATCCCAACTTGCAGTTTATTGGAACTGAAAAATGGGAACTTTGTGTTTTTAATTTGTGAAGTAGGAGGAGATAGGGGAAGGCTAAATTCTAATACAGGGCTCTGTTTCCAGGAAACATCCTCCTCCTCTGTGTACCCATGTGATGTTGCCCTTCTTTTTGCACAAATAAAATCCCTAATCATATTTTTAAATCCCAGGATTTGATCCGTATTTTGATGTACTTAAAAGGCGCCCCACACCGTCCATTTTGGTCCTATAAATATATTAAAAATAACTCATCCGCATATACTTGCAACATAGGCCATGCTTTGAGACAATCCATAACTTAATTTTGTTATTTTTCTATATCCGTTTTATTCTCTACAATATAATTTTATTCTTTTATTTTCAATGTTGGTTTGAAAGCTCAAAATAAAACCCAAACTCAAAAACTTTTTACTTTATTTCTTACATTTGAATTGTTAATCAAAATATCCAATTATCCTATACCACTCTACTAATAATGTATTAAATATATTTGCAAAATAATTACGGAATAGGCTACTTAATAATTGTGAAAATAAATGTGTTTAATAGTTGATTCGGTTACAATCATTAATCAAAATTCACCGATCTATGAATTTTTTAGGGTAAACTAAACCTTCTAAATATAAATTTTTCTAAATTCGCCCGAATTTTTTAAATTAATCACTCAATTATGAATATATTTTTTGTTACCCAATTATAATTTTTTTTTGAATTTATCACTATAACAGATGAAAATTTGGTATAATATTAAATTTAACCTTAACTTTTATATTTTATATCAGTTTAGTTGTAAATTTTAAAAAACAATCTTCAAAATTTACAAATGATCTCAATTTAATCTTAATTTTAAAAACTTCAAACAAATTTATAAAAATACACAGATATTTTTAAAATATATAAAAATAAATTTTATAATAATATTAAATTCCAAGAAAATTTTTCTTAACAATGATCAAAAATGACTTTATGCATCTTGAGACTTGTAAGATTCTTACCAATTCATTCCTCCCCAAAAATAGCTCCAATTCAGCAACCTGCAATTTTCTCCATTTTCCTCAGCTGTCTTTTCTCCCCCAATCATGTGTTCCAAGTTACCCACACCACATCTCTCATCAGACAAGCTACCCAATCTTATATTAGAAAACTGTAGCAGCAACAACAACAGTGAGAGAGAAGAAGAGGGACGGTGGGAGAGGATTTTTTTTATTTAATATATTTAATATTAATAGTAATAGTAATATAAAAATTATTTTTTTATATTTTTTTTGAAAATATCTATGTATATTTATATATTTGTTTGAATTTTTTAGAATTAAGATCAATTGTAGATTTTGAAGGTTAATTTTTTAAAATTATGACTAAATAGATATAATATGTAACAATTAAGGGTTAAATTTATTATTATACTGATTTTTCAATTGTCACATTATCCTCCTGTCAATGCAATTAACGAAAATGGATCAAATTGATAATTTTGATTAATTGAGTGAGGAATTAAAAAAAAAATCATAGTTGAGTGAGAAAAAACAAATTTATATATTGAGTAACTAGAATTCATAGCTTGTTGACAAAAGAAATGACCCATAATTAACAAAAAAATTAAAAATAATGACCCATAATTAGGACGCGTGTGACATTGACAGTTGTATACTAATAACTACCTTGCCTGGAAGGATCCTGAATTCTCAACGGCTATGCCCGGTCACAAGGCACAACTACCACTTCAACAAGTCATACTTCTCCCCTACCCATATATGTGTATATCCTCCTCCTTCCCTTCCCTTATTCTCCGCTCTTTTATCAGCCCTCTCATCACTTCAAAAACAAAGATTGCTATTGCTATTGTTTTTCTTTTTGGTAATAAGCTTTTTTATTTTTAACTTTTTAAATTTCGATGTCATCTACTAGGAAAGACTTGGATCGGATCAAAGGTCCATGGAGTCCGGAAGAAGACGAGGCTTTGCAGCGGTTGGTTCATACGTACGGACCCAAGAACTGGTCTTTAATAAGCAAATCAATACCTGGTCGATCAGGAAAGTCTTGTAGGCTCCAATGGTGCAACCAGCTTTCCCCCGAGGTTCAGCACCGACCCTTCACTCCCGAAGAAGATGATACCATAATCCAAGCTCATGCCCAATTCGGTAACAAATGGGCTATCATCGCTCGACTCATCAATGGTCGTACGGATAACGCGATTAAGAACCACTGGAACTCCACCCTAAAGAGAAAATGTTCTTCCATGACTCAAGATTTGAAAGATGACTCGCCACAGCCAATTAAAAGATCAGCCAGTCTTGGTGCTGCTAATAATGTCTTGGGTCCTTGCTTGAACCTCGGTACCCCTTCAGGATCCGATTTGAGCGACTCGAGTTTACCCGCTGCCTCACCGGGTTATCGGCTGTTGGCAAGAACCGGTTCCAGTAAGCATGTTGAAACGGCATCATCCACTACCAATCCGCCTACTATACTCAGCCTCTCGCTGCCCGGATTCGATCCTTGCGAAAACTCGGATTCGGGACCTAGATCTGACCCTATTCCTAGCCCCACCCAGGCGCCAGTAACAACAATAACAGCTCACCCAACTGCTGGTCTCGTAGTGGGGATGCAAAACGGGGAGTTGGGGATGGAGAAGCAATTTTTTAGCAATGAATTTTTGACAGTTATACAAGAGATGATTAGAATAGAAGTGAGGAACTACATGTTTGGGATTGAACAAAATGGTCTTTGTTTGCAAACTGAAGCTATCAGAAATGTTGTTGTTAAACGTATTGGTATTAGCAAGATCGAGTAGACAACAACAAGAATCCGCAGAAGAGCAAAAAAATAAAGTCTTTCTTTCTGTCACTTGTTTAATCTCTTTCTTTGTTGGTTTAGTTATTTTTATCGTCGATTATAGAAATAATATTTGTGGTGGTGTGCATAGGGATGCAGTCAACGAGGGGATAGTTTTGGTTAGGGGGCTGGACGGAGATTAAAGAAACTCTGAAATTGAAAAAGAAGAACATATAGTAGGCTCTTTGAAAGTTTAAGGGAAGCTGACTCTCATACTATAATCTTTCAGGTATACATTATTTCACTGTCTGCCACAGACGTTGTGACATTTGTAAGTGTTCATTCTGCTGTAGTGGACTAAAATAATGTCTTACGTGACTTTCTGAAGTTTCATTGACTATGTTATATTTGTATGACCCAATGTTTTATAATCATAAGCGAAAGCCTTAGCAAGGGCATAATTATTCTATGAAATATTACAGCACAACTGAATAACTGATAGATACTAATGGTGTAATGCAGTCTTATTATTGGGTTGCTGACTGAAGCAATTGAACGATTTTGCTCATGGAAGGTCTTGCATGTCTCTCCGCTTCTGTACACTTGATAGCCACCTCCAGCAGATTTTCTATTTTATTTCGGTCATAATCGTATCCCATCGCAGGGTCTATTAGCTCTTCTACCCAAGACGTTGCAGCAGCTCCATTTTTCTTCCCTTTGATCCATGCTTCTAACTTCTGGTGCCATATTTCTCCACTTGTTTCAACTGCAGGGATACCATTGGTTGGATTCCTTCTTGTTACCATTTCCAAGATGACAATTTCATAGCTATAAATGTCCACTTTGGATGTGATGGGCAGATTGTAAACCCATTCAGGCGCCATGTAACCTCTTGTTCCTCTTATCTTGGAAAAGCTTGGCCTTTTTAGATTGTCCCTGTTCACCAGTTTGGATAGACCAAAATCTGCTACTTTAGGCTGGTAGTTGGAATCCAACAGTATGTTTTGAGGTTTGACATCACAGTGCAGAACCCACTCTAAGCACTCTTCATGCAAATAAGCCAGACCTTTGGCTGTGCCAACCGCAATATCGAACCTCTTCTTGCAATTAAGTGAGTTAGACATGAGGTTCCTTGCTAATGATCCATTCTCCATGTACTCATACACCAGAAGCCTATGCTTCCCCTCTGTGCAGTATCCCTACATCTCAATCAAGTTCATATGGTTAACCCTCCTTATGGTGCTTGCTTCTGCAAGAAATTCCTCTTCTGCTTGATTAACTTCAATGTTGAGAACCTTTATTGCTGCAATCCTTTGATCAAACAACACTCCCTTGTAAACCACCCCACATCCCCCTCGTCCGATCTCCTCACTGAAACCCCGCGTTGCCGTTTTCAACTCAGCATAGGTGAATTGTTTGAATCCTATTGCAGCAGCATGGTAGCCTCGTGTGGATGCATTAGAACTTATCCCAGTTTTGTACAAGAAACTGAACACCAGAATGACGCATATCAACTCGAGCAATCCAATTACAGAAGCACACCAAATCAGAATCTCTAGTGACCCATATCCAGTTCTTTTATGATAAGTTCTTTCTAGCTGTTTTGTCTGATTGATCGAGCAATTCAGTTTCAATCCTTCAACAGGTTTGTTGTATTGAAATGATTTTGGAAGTTTCAAGTACAGGGTTCCATTGTAACGGGGGTAATGATAACCATTACGCAACTCCCATTTTGGATAACAGCGATAAGCACCATCCTTTGGGAAATATTTGTATTGAAAGGCTATGCAGCACAATTTCAAGCAAGCTTTGGCACACTCCTCTAAGGTGTGATTACGGAGGATATCGTAATGATAGCAAAAAAAGTTAGCATGACGGAATTGAACAAACTTAAAATCATGATTGTCACATGAAAGGTTAAATTCTGGTTCACATCCATCGTTCCAGTCTGCTTGATTTTTCATCTTGAACCCTGGAAGGCAAGAGCACTTTGGGCCCGAACTTGGATCATAGCTGCATATACTTTTTGGTCCACAGATTCCATGAATTCTACAGGAGTTAGACATAGCTTGCCATGTGACTGACCAGATTCCCTTTTACTCTTCAAGACTGTATAACCTAAGGTTACCATCAAAATCAAGTGTTAATCTCCTCCAAGGTCCCCTACCAAAATCTGCAGATTGAAACAACACTTTATCCGAGGATGTAAAATAGCCAGAAGAGTCGAACACTGCAATTCTGCTGTCATTGTATCTTGTTCTTCCTTGTAGGTAGTCCAAAACCGTAGAATCCGGCCAGTAGATGTTGGATGTCCCCTACCAAAATCGTATTTCCCGTCCAATGTTGGGTCCACTATCATTCCAATCCATGTTTCCATTACATCTCTCTGCTGTTTCACCCATTTACTTAAACGTTCCTTGCATTAGCTGCTTACCATCTATGCCATGGACTCCTATTGAAAGGCTCCTTCCGGTTACCAACTCCAATAGAACGATTCCATAGCTATGAACATCCACCTTGGAGGTGATGGGCATATTCAACACCCACTCAGGCGCCATGAAACCTCGAGTTCCTTGCAATCTGGAGATTTTTGAATACTTAACATCACCTCTGTTTAGCAACCAAGACAGGCCAAAGTCTGACACATTAGGCTGATAATTAGAGTCTATGACAATGTTTTGAGGCTTTATATCACAGTGGAGAATCCACTCTAAACATTCTTCATGTGTATAAACCAGGCCTTTCGCTGTTCCCACTGCAATTTGAAATCTTTTTTTTCCAATCTAGTGTTTTAGAAGACAGGTTTTCCGCCAAGGATCCATGTTCCATGTATTCATAAACCAAAATCTTGTGCTTTCCCTCCACACAATATCCCCACAAATCTATCAAATTCATGTGATTAAGCTTCCCAATGGTGTTAAATTCTGCTAGGAATTCAGCTTCCCCATGATTAGCATCAATGAGTCGCTTGACAGCCGCAATTCGATCATCTGACAGTTTGCCTTTATACACAATTCCTCCGGCCCCTCTTCCGATTTCTTTCTTGAAGCCATTGGTTGCCTTATCAAGTTCAGCATAGGAAAACCTTCTGAAGCTTGTTGCAGCGAGATGGTAGCCTCCTGTCCCGCGTGAATCTTGATGAGTTGTTGTCAAGAAATACCAGACTATGAAGATGATGAAAAATTCGATTCCTCCTATGACACCGGCAGACCGAAGGACAAATTTCAATGATGAATTTCAGGTATTTTCGGATACATCCGATTCAGTTGCTCAACTCGCGCAGAGCATTCAAGTTGGTAATCTTTAAGGGGCTGTTTGTAGGAGGAAACATGTGCTTTTCCATATGGTTCAACAAACCAGCCTGCAATAATTACTGCACCCTGGTGTGGATGGAAAATCGAGACCATCCTGTTGATGGCAGGCAATCGAGGCTCTCCCTTGACAAAACCGGTAAACTTGTCTAGACTATAGTTGAAATATTCAAGTTGGTATTTTTACAATTTTTTTAACAATAATTCTAAAAAAAAAAAATTATAAATGATCTTCAAAAGTCTTAAAAATCCATTAGTTATTTTGGAATTATAATTTTTTTTTTTTTAAATATAGTTATGTAAATGATAAAAAAAATAAAAAAATATATAAAATCTAAAAAAGTATATTTAGAAGAAAAAGGTTAGATAGAGCCTTCAAATCTAAAAATCAAAATCAGGCAGCTTTTCAAATATAACAAGACACTTCAAATACGCATTAGTGATGTTCCAAGAAAAAACACAAAAATTTCATCTAGAACTTGATTCGTCGATAGAGCCTACATCGAGCATTATTGTCGATGAAGCTTTGAAGAATTCTCATTGTGTATAATATTTTTTATCACATGATAACCCAAGGAATTATAATATCCAATTTGTAGACCTTAATAAAACTAAAAAAAGCTGAAGAAATTTGCAAGATAAGATGGTCCTAACTTTCTCATTTTGAAAGGAAACTCAATATAGCAAATAACAATTGTGCAGTAAACTTTCCAATGTATGTTTATGATGATAGAATCATATTTTTGTAAATTCATCTCTTATTGGAAGAACTCATTTTTAGTTCTTAGAAAAATATATATGAAAACTTTAATTTTCCATTAGAGATGATGATTGATAAGAACTTTTTTCTTCCTCCTCCAATTTCTTAGGAATAACAATAATTTCCTAAAACAATCAATTTTTTATGATTCACAAAATCAGCTCCTTTTTTTTTTTTTTTTTTTCATTTTCGTTTTCTACCTAACACTAAATTTTCTCAGCAACCAAATAAACAAGTTGCAACCTTTTTTTTTTTTTTACCTTCAATCAATATCACTTCCATCTCTTCAACTGTTACCATCAACTCCTCATATTCGTCTCTCGGTTCTTCAAAAAAAGGGCTCAACAACTTGATTCTACAAACCAAATATCTCCTTCACTAACTCATCTAGTTCGACTCAGCAGCAATTGACCCTTTTGAATCACCTGTAAGTCTCATGATCCTTCAAACACAACATTTCTTATTTCAAAGAAATCCGAAATTGAAGGGAAATTGTGAAAGTTTTGATCTTTTTATACGAATAGAAACAGAAAAGGGAAGAGAGGAGAGAAATCAAAGAAAGGAAGAACAAGGCAGAAATTGAGAGAAAAGAAGCAAACAAACACATTCATTCCATAACCTTTGAGTTAGGTAAAAAGAGAAAAGTGACGTTGCAGTTAGCAATTGTTATTACAGCTGTAAACAAAAGGGAATTCCGCCCCGGGCCACTAAAATATATAAATAAAATGTTATTTTTTCTTAATTTTAATTTTATCCCATAACATCCTGGTGAGAATTGTTTTATATATGTTTTTCAGAATTATTGTTAAAAAAAATTGTAAATTGGATATTTCAACTATAAATCAAGAGTGAAATTAGATATTAACACGTCACCTGTTAAGACTATAATAACTATCAAAATATATTTTTTTATTATCATCAAATTTTTAATTTAAATAAACAACTTTTGTTTTAATTGAAATAAAAAATAAATAAAAAAAAAGTCCAGGAAGGGCGTATTTATAAGGCGAGATTTCAAAAATAAATTCTTACATCATTGGTGTAGTGGTGGAATATATATTAAATAATCCAAAAGTTATTGAAGTAATGGGAGCCGTAATGATGAGGTACAACAAAGTTACTATTTGATTAACATGATATTATGTGTTATTGTGATGGAATTAAGAGTATTTAAAGATAAACAGTTGTGAAGATTTGAATTTATAAAAACAATATCATAATGACTGAATGTTGTAAATTTGAGTCACCGACCGATTTCAAATCAATTAATTAAGCCTATTTCTCATATAAAAAAAAAAAGGATAGTTATGAGGCTGAATCACACTTTCGCCTATCAACACAATAGATGATGAGGTTGGACCCACAGCCACAGGGTCCAATACGCCACCAATAAACAGATTCCTTTTTATAATTAAGTGGTAAGATATTGAAATCTCATGATAGAATATAAAATATAAAAAAATAAAATGAATTTAATTATCCCCCCAATAATAAAGAAAAAAACAGTACCTTTGAAACTTGCATAATTCTTTAAACAAAGAAAATATGTTGAGCTAATGACTTACCTAAATAGATAAATATTGAGGAGAAGAAAAAAGTGGGCAACTTGTTGGTTGTTTATTCAGTTCTTAAATATAATATAGATTGTGGTTTTCCAAATGACTAAATCGGAATGGATCAAAAAACCTTTGATATTGTTAAACAATGTGTAGTGGGCGAAATGGTGTGGCTGCCTGTCACCTCCATCCTCTGCAAAGACAATGTTCCACTAACGATACTCTTCTATCCACCAAGGTTTTAGTAACAGTACAAGTTCTTTCCAAGGAAAACAAATATTGTAAAAGTATTTCAGTTAGTGAGTGGGACGAAGAAGCTTCTCAACAACTTGAGTCATGGTGGGCCTTGCATCTCTGTCTTCCTGGACGCAATCAAGAGCTACTGCAACCAGTATCTCCATCTTCTTTTTCTCATAATTGCCTTCTAATGTGCGGTCTATTATTTCTTCCACCCAGGTTTCTTTCGACTCCGCTCCTTTCTTCTTTTCCTTCACCCACGTTACCAAATCCATCTCCCCTTCGCCGCCCTCCATTAACTCTATCCCTTTCCTGGGGTTCTTTCCGCTCACCATTTCCAGCATAACAATGCCGTAGCTTTAGACATCGACTTTAGATGTAATGGGCCGATTGAAAACCCACTCAGGAGCCATGTAACCCCTGGTTCCCCGTATCTTTGAGAAGCTATGGTTGGAAAGCTTACTTCTATCTAGTAGCTCCGACAGGCCAAAATCCGACACCTTTGGTCGGTACCCAGAGTCGAGCAGTATATTTTGGGGCTTTACATCACAATGCAATATCCATTCCAAGCATTCTTCGTGTAGGTAGGCTAGGCCTTTTGCAGAGCCCAAAGCGATGTCATACCTCTTTTCCCAGTCAAGTTGATGGGAATCGAGCATTTCTGCTAAGGATCCATGCTCCATATACTCGTAAACTAAGAGCCTGTGCTTTTTCTCTGCGCAAAATCCCCACATTTGGATCAAGTTCATGTGGTTAAGCTTACCGTGTTCACTTCTGCTAGGAACTCAGCTTCTCCTTGATTTGCTTCATTCAATCGCTTCACTGCCACAACTCTACCATCACTTAGCACTCCTTTGTACACAATACCTGCCCCTCCTCTTCCTATTTCTTGACTGAAGTTTTTCGTTGCCTTTTTCAGCTCATCAAATGTCATTCTCTTGAATCCAGTTGCCGGCAGAAGGTATCCTTCTTTAGCTACATTCTCCTCTTGCTTAGCTCTACTTAACAAAAGCCAAACCAAAAAAATGGAAACAATTTCGATTCCTCCCAATGCACAAGCAAACCACAGCATGAACTTCACTACCCCATTTTCTTGGCCTTCAACGTAGCTTCTTTCTAGATTAATAGTATAATTTTGCCGACACCCTAAACTGATGGTTTCCTTGGAAAGCTCTTCCTTCTTGAGGGAGACATATGATTTGGGCAGTTTTATATAAACGTCTCCATCGAAGTTAGGTGGTTGGTGCCCATTCCGCAATAGCGCCTTCGGGAAACATTCATAGACGCCATTCCCGTTGAATTTATATTGAAACCCTTTACAACCGATCCTTTGCAGGCATTCAGTTTCACACTCCTTTAAGGTTTTATTGTAGAAAACCCCATAATCATATCCGTAAAATTCAGCATTACGAAGATGAATAAATGTATATTCATGTCTAGCATTGAGGGAAACGTCGAATTCTGGTTCACAACCATAAGACCAATCAGTTTGATTCTTTGTCTTGTATCCTTGAACGCACGAGCATTTCCTCCCAGTACTGGGACCATATCTACAAAGACTATTTTCCCCACAAAGGCCATGAGCCCTGCATGGCTGGCTGATAGCTTGCCATGAAAGTTGAAACAACCCACGTTTGTTTCCCTTCTTCTCTGCTGTACAATCGAAGATTTCCATCATAATCAATGGTCAACCTTCTCTGGATCCAATTTGCACCGTAATCAGCAGACGAAAAACTTAAATCATCGCTCGAACTAAAATTGCCGAAGGAATCGATCATCGCATTCCTCCTACTGCTGTATGCTGACCGCCCAGCTTGCGAGCTTAAAAGCCACACATCAGGCCAATAAACGCTTGAAATCTCGGGACCATCAAAAAGGAGACGAAGAACATTATCATCATCGAAAAAGAACTTATAGAAACCAGTGGAATAGTTGCCATTTCTTCTTGCAGATACAAGGGTCGTATGTCTGGTGAGTGGTTGTAGAGGAAGAAGGGTATCTGTAGGAGAATCAAAGCTCTGCCATAAAGTGGTACCTTCGGAATTGCTCAAGACAAGATTACCATATTCATTGAGCTGCAACTGCACTGAAGGCAACGAAGAAGTGTCTGTGGCCCAAACGTTGAACTGACCAGCATCGGTGAGGATAAGATTTCCGGTTCGCAAAAGCAAGAGCTTCGAACGCTGGCTATTGACTGGGTGGTCACGGTTTGCCATCCAAACAACAGTGCAATGTTGAAGTACAAGGCAAGAGGGTTTACTGAACCATATAGCAAAAGCATAAGCGTTGTTGCCAACGGGATAAAAGCCAGCAGAGAAAGTGCTATTTGGTGATATTAAAACATCACCGGGATTCTCCACGGAAAGAGATGATCCTCCACTCAGTTTTTGATATGTTGAAGATGAGAATGGGAGGAACACTATCAAAGATAAAACAAGTAATGAAAAATACAGGAAATCCATGTGGAGCTTCTAAAGGTGAAGGTAGCGAGAGCAGGAGATAGTATAATATATATAGGTTTTGAACAGGAAGGCTGCATAAAAGCTTCAGTCAAAGTCTAGAGATGACATTGAAAATGGAGAAACAATCGAAGTCTGTTATCCTATTCAGCCATTCTTGGTCATTATAAGGGTACTGAGGAAATGTTCTTAAATCTCATTACGCGTGCTGTTTTTTTTTTTTTTTTTTGCAATCATTTACTGATAAAGAAACCAAATCAAATGCAGAAATTTAAACACATTGGCTTAAATTTAGCAAGTTAAATATACTGATGGTGGAGGACCAAAATTATATAAAATCAATAATAAAGTTTAAACCACGCCCAAAGTCTTCATTTTAATATTTTTTTTTTAAGTTGTAATTTAAATTATTATTTAATCATAAAATTATTGCAAAATTTTTATAATAAAAATTTATTTTATATTTTTTTTCTTAATTGAATCACTAATTCCAGCCATTTGTATGTAAATTGATAAATAAACAAGGAGCACATTGAAAAACCTTTCAGTCATAAGTTATAACCTACTAAAAGGGGAATAGAATCACATAGGTTTATTTGTATGGTATTTTTGTTGTTTATATTTATTGATGGGTTTGGAGATATCTTTCGAAGAATAGCGAAATAAGTTTACAAGTACTTGAATTTTTTTTTAGATGTGGAGAAAATGAGAAAAGAAACTATCCCAATTATTTTTGGTCACAAATCACTATGGTTTGCCTTTCTTCATATTATGGTACAACATCATAATCATATTTAGAATTTTTTAATTATTGTAATTTTTTAGCCAATATCTATATATGTTTTATTTATTCTTTTTATTTATGTTATCAAATTAGGTCCACTTTAATATTTGCATTTTTTTTTCACTTTAATACTTGATAAATTTTTTATTTCAATTTTAGAACTTAAATTTCATAAAAATGCGATGATGTCACTCTCTCAAATCATGTCATTTTACCACTTGATACATAAAATAAAAGCACGTGCGAGTTTTTATAATATATTTAGATTTTATTTTTAAAGTTTTTAGTGATAATATGACACAATCTTGGAATATCACGTTATCATGTTTTTATGAAATTTAAGTTCAAGTACCAAAATAAACTTAACATGAAATTCAAGTATTAAAATAGACTTAATTATTAAATTAAAATACGAAAGTGAACAAAAAAAAATATAAATACCAAATGTCACTGCAGCAAAACAGATTTTTAGCGGCGTTTTTTAGGCCTTTAGCGCCGCTAAAATTATTTGCGGCGATTTTACAAGCGCTGCAAAAAACACCGCTAAAGAACATGACCTTTAGCGCTTTTCCCACAAACGCCGCTAAAGAACATGATTTTTAGCGGCGCTTTTCCCGAAAACGCTGTTAAAGAACATGACCTTTAGCGGCGCTTTTTCCCAAAACCACCGCTAAAGAACATGACCTTTAGTGACGCTTGCCCCGCAAACGCTGCTAAAGGCCATGTCTTTAGCGGCACTTTTACCAAAAACGCCGCTAAAGGTCATGAAAAATAAAATAAAAATTAAAATATTATAAAAAGAGCAAATATCAAAGAGAAGCATGCAATAGAATCAGCACTATTATCACAGCATGCAAACAAGCGTTAATTGGATAACAGTTTATATACAAATCCATTCCTATCCCTCTACCCGCTTAAGCAAATCCTTTAGCATTACTTTGATAACAGTTCCTATACAAATCCATTTATGTTCCACCGGCACAACTAACTTTCGTTTGATTGTAATAATCAGCCCATTGCTTGTAAAGCTAATGATATGAACTCTGCAAGGATATGAATGTCACGCAAATCAATTGCAAGTAGCTTGTAGTGATCACTGAGCACTTCTCCATTCTCTGCAAAGATATGAACTCTGTATCATTCTACAAAGAAGCATGTGCCGAAATGCACCAAAAGCAAGATACTATAAAGTACAAGAAGCTAGCTCTGTGATTCCTTCAATCAAAAGTTTGTTGATGCACAATGAACTATAATATATAAAATCTGCCATCAAATCCTCAAAACATCTACTAGATGCAATGGACATATGACTTCCCAAAAAAATATTTAACAAACAAATCGAAACTCAACCAAATATGAGCTATTCAGAGAACTATTTGAAAGGGACAATTTTTCGTTGCATGGCATCTTTAATGTTAAGTTTATGTACAATGGAAAAAGCACTCTTGGTAATAGCACTAAGCATCCACATAAACCAGGAAAAAGAAAAATGGGAATTTGATAAATAAAAACAATAATAGCAGCAATTTGTCGTACAATAACCCAGTAGCCAGGGCAACTTACCTCGCGAGATTGATGCTGTTGCACCAATTTTGTCCCTTAACTGACTGTAGGATTCAATAAGGGAAGCCTTTTTGCTGGTTTTTCAACCCAGTAGCCGTTTTTCAAAAAACGACGCTAATGCTCGATCTATAGCGGCATTTTTTGTCTAAGCGCCGCTAAAAACCTGTTTTGCTGTAGTGTGTAACCTAACTGTAACATCCTAGGAAGGGCCTATGCATTTTTCAGATCAATTGTATGAAATGACAAGTCTTAAGTATTATGAATAAATTTTTGATACTTTTGGAAACCTAGAAATGAATGAAAATGGAAATGAAAATGAAAATGGAAATGAAAATGGAGATGGAAATGAAAATGGAAATGGAAATGGACATTTTTGGAAACTTAGACATTTTTGGAAACCTAAACATTTTTGGAAATGATCCAAAAATGGAAACTTGAACATTTCGGGAAACTTGGATATATGAGAGAAATAAAGGAGTTTTATTCACATAAATATGTGAATAATAAGAGATAAATAAGGAGTTTTATTCACATAAATATGTGAATAATAAGAGATAAATAAAGGAGTTTTATTCACATAAATATGTGAATAATAAGAGATAAATAAAGGAGTTTTATTCACATAAATATGTGAATAATAAGAGATAAATAAAGGAGTTTTATTCACATAAATATGTGAATAATAAGAGATAAATAAAGGATTATTTTCTAATGAGATAATTGAGGAGATAATTGATGGATTAAAGGCTTTTATCTTTTAAATAAAAGAGATAATATTATCAAAAAGAGGAGTGGTGGCCAAGTAAAGGACTCTAGGCTGATAACTTTGGCTATAAAAGGAGGACAGGAGGGCTACTCATCAACATTTGCTCCTCTTCTCTCTCTGCCAAAATTCTCCCTAGGCAAAACCCCCTCTCTGCCGAATTTTCATTAAGCAAAAATCTCTCTCTTTTTCTTCTATTTTCTTCTCCGTTCTCTTTGTTAAATTTGAATCTTTGTGGATTCTAAGAAAGGGCAATCATCCACAACATCAAAAGGGGATCTTTCGGGAAATCTAAGGATCTAAGGTAAGGATTATAAATATAAATATGTGGTTAAAGATTATGATTCACGTTTTCAAAGTTAGATCTAATCTAACACGAAGTTATAGGATTTCAACGGGCTTATAAAGGAATCTCTCTTGATTTGGAATCCCATCATAAGGTAAGGGATATTCGGCCAAGGCATAATTTGTTTAAGTGTTTTCCATTATTCAAAAACCGAAAACCGACATGGTTACATACCTAGTATTAGCCGATTTCAAGGAAGAGGAATTCTAGCAGCTGTTGGGACTTGATTAAATCAATTCGGCAACTAGGTAAGTAATTCTACTTCTAGTAGGATTTGGTTTTAAGACCAAATAGGTTTATTTATATGTTTTAATTAATGGCCGAATATAGGAGTGAAAGATCTAGATCGGTAGATCGCTCTCACGGGAATTCACGGAAACTATTAAGTTTAAAAAGGTGTGTACTCTTACTAACTTTCAATAAATTGCATGGCAATCATTAGATATGTAAATATGTAACAGATGTGAATGTGGCTAAGCACCACAAATGTGGTAAGGAGTACCAGTGCACGTTTCCTACTTTTGATAGGATTGTGAATGTGATATATTTTGAACATGTGATTAGTAACATGAATGAAAATTTAGTATGTGAAATATGTTATGAAATAATTGGGGCATTCGGGATATTTGTGGAGGAAGAAAGTGAAGGTGATGACTACGGTCTCACCAACGTAAAGTGGTGACTACGGTCACATAAAGTGAAAAGTGGTAACCGGTTACATCCAGTGAATACTGATGTCTAATGACACAACATAAGTGGGCGATGAGCACGTCGATCGCAAATGACGCCTTCGATGGTGTGTAGCGGATGGAGGGTCGACTTAGTAGTCCCCGCGATGTATGCAGGTTGGTACGGGTGGTGTGTAGCGGATGGACAATTAGGTTTGGATTTGGGTTGCATCATCCTTTATTTTGTATGAACATGATATTGATATGACTTGTATGCACGATTTGTTGGAAATTAGTACTATGTACACATTGAGTCTGTTGACTCACCCGTTGGGAATTATTTTCAGGTGATGAGCAGTAATGGACCGGGTCGGCGGGGAGCTAAAGGTGGCCATGCATCGCTTGAAGAAATTATTTGGAATCTGGACTTTATGAAATTTTAGTACTTTAAACTTTATTTTGGGTTTGAATGATGTAATAAGGCCATAAGGCCCAATTGGATTTTCTTTATCTCTGTTTATTTTTATTTGAATATGATACAATTTATGTTTGATTAAAGATAAGTAAATTTATTTCTTTTAAAATAATAAACCCAAAAATTATTTTGTCACCTTATTTAAGTTGGATTTCCAGAATTTATTAAATAGGTTTCAAATTAAGCCCAACCCAAAACAATTTTTTTTAAATTACACAAATTTTCTCTAAGTCATTTAGAACATTGAAAACCGATTTATTTAAGGAACATACCAGATCCGGTTCAGGCTCGTGGGCCGGGTGTGGGGTGTTTCAGTTGGTATCAGAGCCCAGTTTTAAAACTCTCGGCCTGTGGGCTCAAGCCCAAAACGTTTTCAATTCGAGCCCAAATGAATTTCTTTGAAATAAGCAGGTTTTATGGCATGGCACCTAAGTCTCCGACCCGCAGTCCACCATGTAAGTACCTTTAACCATCTGTGTGATTATGTGAATTATGAATTGTAAAAGGGTAGCAAAGGCATGGAACGTAGAATAGTGTGATAGGAACTTGAACCCTAGGATTAGACTACTCAAACACTTGAAACTCATAAGACTTAATGAACTTAACAAACCTATGACTAAGTTATTAAGCTAGGGTGTGGCAACCCCTGTACGCATGTCTAGGATTGGATCGGAAGAGCACGGTATTTAAGCAAATCCTAGTGACTCACCTCCTCTTCGCGCAGTATCCTACCAGTGCGTAAGCCAGTTCGCCCTAACTCGAGAAGGCTCGGTGGTGTGGCAACCTGCGTGCGCATGTCTAGAAAGGTCGGTGAGAGCTTGGTATTTAAGCGATCCGCGTGACTCACCTCCTCTTCATTCGAATCCTGCACAGTGCGTAGCTTTGGTTCACCCTGACCAAGAGGGCTCGGTCATAGGCTAAACACAAAGAATAAAACCCGAAAGGGACTTAGCCGTTTTTCTTTTATAAAAAAATAAAAAAATGTATAACCAAAATTTAGTTTTAAAACTCTTAGAAACTTATGAGAACTATTTTACAACATTTTCTTCTAAAAAAAAAAAAAAAAATACCCTTGGTTTATAAAATGACCAAACCACCCATAGTTTTAACAAAATTTCATTACTTTATCAAATGTTCAAAAAACCCTAATTTGTAAAATATCAAACTATCTTGATTTTGGAAAATTACAAAATTGCTCTCTAACTTACAAAATTACCAAAACGACCACGATTTCCAAAATTTTTACAATATCATTGCTTTGAAAAGTGTAACTCTCAAAGGAACCCTCAATGTTTTACAATCTTGGAAAATATCCTAACTTATTAAATTTTACAAATTTACCCTGGTTTTTGGAAAAATTATCAAAATACCACGAGATCAAAAATTATCGAAATACCTGGATTTCAAAATTCTTCCAAAATTTCCGGAACTTTAGAAGTACCAAAATACTTTCGTCAAAATCACCAGGGAACTTTTTATTTTTGAAAATTTACGAAAATACCCACTGTAGGATAAAATTACGAAAATGCCCTGGGTAGTGGAAAAGCAAAATAACGAAAACAACAACAAGAACTACAGCGTTTCTTTGAATGAACGAAAGTTCATATTTGTTGATGGATGAATGAATGAATGCAAGATGTATGCATGTATGAATACTGAAAGAACCACTCTTAAACTCTTCTTCATAAGATATCATCGCGGGTAATAAGTGAAACAAGAATACTAATACATAAAATTCCTTAATCGGATCTAAATCGATAATGAGCTTAAGAGGACGTGGTCGTCGTGGAAGAGGTAGAGGAAGGATAAGCTGTTAGATCGGGACAAGGTTACGACAATGAGATACCACCACCACCATCACCCCAAATTTGTCAATGTTGAGCAAAGCGAGGCTCGCATGAGGGAAGATGCCGTGTCGCAGTTTGTCCGCGAGTTTTGGAATTGGTGGCTGGTGCAGAAACAATTCAGAAATCGTAAGTGCGTGCTCGAGCGGCTCCGTGCTAATGGAGTGAAATGTTTAGAGGAGTATCGGGAGTGGCACCCAAAGATCTGGTGATCTTGGTTGGAAGCAACCGAGCGCATCATGGATGAGCTCGACTTGACCCCGAGGAGAAGTTGAAAGGGATGGCGGCACCTTTATTACGCGATGAAGCGTATCAATGGTGGTTAACCGTTCGGGGACGGTGCCACGGCGGAAGATCGACACCGGGAATATGCTAAGGAAGCATTTCGGAAGAAGTATGTGGAAACGGTATATAGATGAGCAAAGGAAGGCTTTTTCAGGGTTGGTACAAGGAAGTAAGTCCGTCACCGAATATGAAGCGGAATTCTTGAGGTTGAGCCGATATGCCCGAGGAGTAGTGGCGACCGAGCATGAACGCAGCGTGTTCGTTTTGAGGACGGACTTAGGGACGATTTGAGACTTTTGATAGCACCGCATCGGGAGAGCGGAATTCTACGCCTTGGTGGAAAAGGCTAAAGTGGTTGAGGAATTAAGGACGCCACCAAGTGGTGTGGATGAAATAAGCCCAAAAGAGGTTTTGGAATATCCGAAAAGGCCACAAGAGGCCTAGAGTTGACAGCCACAAAGTCAACAGCAGGCACGTGTGGTGGCAATTTCGCCCTTGTGAACATTGTGGAAGGAAGCACGGGGAGAGTGTTGGAAAAGGCGGGACGATGTCTCAAGTGTGGGTCCAAGGACCATATGATTAAGGATTGCCCCAAGCTATTAGATGAGAGCCAACCAAGCGGCTCGGAATGCTAACCCGCGTGGTAGAGGCGGACGGCAGACCTCAAAGAGGTCGGGGGTCGGCCAACAGAGGTAGTGGCAGAGGCCGTGGAGCTCTGGGGCCGAGGTGCGTGCTAACGCCGAAGCAAGGCAACCGGGTTTGGTTTACGCGGTTCGCCGGAGGGGAAGAGGGAGACGCGGATGTTATAACCGAGTGACGTTCTTTATTCATGACAAACCCTATTTTGCTCTTATTGATGTGGGCTCAACTCATTCCTATGTTGCATGTAGTGTGGTTGAAACACTAGGCCTAGACTCGAACTTTTCGATAGGCGGATAAGCGTAGTAAGCCCTTTAGGCCAAGCGGTGAGGATAGATAGGATCTTTCGGAATGTGCCCCTAGAGATTCGGGGAGCGAACTTTTGGGCCGACTTAATGGAATTACCCTTCGGAGAGTTTGAGCTTATACTTGGAATGGATTGGCTAGTAGAGCATCGAGCCGTGTTGGATTGTGCGGCTAAACGTATGGAACTAAGAACCCCGGAAGATGAGGTAGTAGTGATGATCGGAGAAAGGAGGAACTACTTGTCTAACGTAGTTTTGTGATTGAAGGCCGAGAAAATGGTTAAGAAATGATGTAAGGCATTCTTAGCCTTCGTGAGTGCGTTAAGAGGAGAAGAGGAAGGTGTCAAGGAGTTAGAACAGTAAAGGATTTTGAGGATGTATTTCCGGAGGAGTTGCGGAATAATACCCCGGATAGAGAAGTGGAATTTGGAATAGATTTGCTACCGGGAGCAGCTCCTGTGTCAATCGCTCCTACCGAATGGCACCAAAGGAGTTAGTGGAGCTCAAGGCTCAAATCCAAGAGTTGTTGGATCGTGGGTTCATTCGACCCAGTGTGTCTCCGTGGGAGCACCAGGTTCTCTTTGTGAAGAAGAAGGATGGAACTATGCGGATGTGCATAGATTATCGTCGATTGAACAAACCGACCATCAAGAACAAGTATCCTTTGCCAAGGATAGATGACTTGTTCGACCAAGCGAAAGGGGCATTTGTGTTCTCAAAGATCGACTTAAGGTCGGGGTATCATCAATCGAAAGTGAAGGAGGTCGATATTCATAAGACCACTTTTAGGACAAGGTACGGTCATTTTGAATTTGTGGTGATGCCGTTTGGGTTGTGAACGCACCGCCGGCGCGTTCATGGATATGATGAATAGAGTTTTCCAACCCTACTTGGATAGATTCGTCGTGGTGTTCATCGGCGACATTTTGGTGTATTTCAAGACGGAGGAGGAGCACACGATGAGCATCTCCGAGTTGTGTTAGAAGTGTTAAGGAAAAGAAGCTTTATGCCAAATTCAGCAAGTGCGAATTTTGGCTCAAGGAAGTGGCGTTCCTATGACATGTGGTATCCGCGAGAAGGAATAAGAGTGGATCCTAGGAAGATCGAAGCGGTGTTGGATTGGAAACCACCTAGGTCGGTGGTGAAATCGAAGTTTCTTAGGCTTGGCGGGCTATTACAGAAGGTTCGTGGAAGGATTCTCGTCGATAGCCGCACCTTTGACAAAGTTACTAAGGAAGGAAGTACCGTTTGTGTGGGACGGATAAGCAACAGGAGAGCTTGAAAAGCTAAAAAAAGGTCTTGTGAAGCTCGGTGTTAATTCACGGAGGCGGTAAGGACAGTAGTATATTGTGATGCTTCGCACACGAGGGTTAGGCTGTGTGCTAATGCAAGAAGGAAAGGTAGTCGCTTATGCATCTCGACAGATTAAGGCCGCATGAGGTGAACTACCCAACTCATGACTTGGAACTCATGGCGGTGGTTTTCGCCCTCAAAGTTTGGAGGCACTACCTTTATGGAGAAAGGTCGATAATTTACACGGACCACAAAAGCCTTAAGTATTTGTTGACTCGAGAAGGAGTTGAACTTGAGGCAACGAAGGTGGGTGGAGTTATTGAAAGATTATGACTGTTCGATAGAATACCATCCGGGCAAGGCGAATGTGGTAGCTGACGCCCTAAGTAGGAAGGTTGTGTCGGATTTAAGGGCTTTGTTCGCTCACTTAAGTTTGTATGAAGACGGAAGCTTTGTTGGCGAGTTACAA
This sequence comes from Gossypium sturtianum, assembly GCA_025698515.1. Taxonomy (NCBI): domain Eukaryota; kingdom Viridiplantae; phylum Streptophyta; class Magnoliopsida; order Malvales; family Malvaceae; genus Gossypium; species Gossypium sturtianum. The sequence continues at coordinate 148,484,116 of CM046955.1, read as the reverse complement.
GTCAAGCCAACCTGGTGAAGGAGGTGAAAGAGGGACGGTTGGCGGATAAGGACTTAAGTACTAAGTTTCTGACAAGTACGGCAAGGAGGATTAAAGGATTATGGCGTCAATGATGAAGGAGTACTGTGCTACAAGGAAAAGGTTTGTATGCCGAGGGATAAGGAGTTGAGACAAAGGATTCTTCGGGAAGCGCATGGTAGTCCTTATGCTATGCATCCCGGAGGCATCAAGCTGTATAGAGATCTAAGGGAACAATTTTGGTGGTCGGACTGAAGCGAGAGGTGACTCGAATTTGTGGGGAAATGTTTGACATGTCGACCAAGTAAAGGTTGAACACCAAGTCCCATCAGGATTGCTTCAACCAATTGAGATTCCCCAATGGAAGTGGGAAAGAATTACCATGGACTTAGTTAGTGGGCTTCCTCACGCCCACTAAGAAGGACTCGGTATGGGTGATAGTGGACCGTTTGACCAAGTCCGCACATTTTATCCCTGTGAGGATCGACTATTCCTTCAAAAGTTAGCCAAGTTATATGTGGCGGAGATCGTGAGGCTACACGGGTACCGATGTCGATCATCTCCGATAGAGACCCAAGGTTTACGTCTCGATTTTGGAAAGCACTTCATCAAGCATTAGGCACTAAGCTAGACTTCACTACGGCTTTTCATCCACAATCGACAGGCGATCCGAGCAGGTTATACAAGTGTTGGAAGATATGCTAAGAGGTCGTGTGATGGATTTCGAGGAAGTTGGGAAGATTACTTGCCTCTAGCTGAGTTCGCCTACAACAACGGCTATCGAGGCAAGCATTCGGATGGCACCATACGAAGCATTGTATGGAAGGAAATGTAGAACACCAACTTGTTGGACCGAGTTAGAGAACGCCGCGTTTTGGGTCCAGAGTTAGTGGCGAAAGCGAGGAGAAGGTAGAATTAATTCGGGACACGGTTGAAAGAAGCTTCCGATAGACGAAGTCGTGATGAGACCTTAAGAGGAAAGAAATTGAGTTTGAAGTAGGAGACCAAGTGTTTCTAAAGGTCTCACCTTGGAAGAAGGTTATGCGGTTGGTCGCAAAGGGAAGCTAAGCCCAAGGTTTATAGGGCCCTATCAAATCATGAAGCGAGTTGGGCGATGGCATACCAATTGGAGTTACCACCGAGTTGCATCAAATGCACGACGTATTTCATGTGTCCATGCTACGTCGCTATCGATCGGATCCGTCTCATGTGGTACTGTTGAAGAAGTGGAGTTAAGGCGGATCTATCCTACGAGGAGGAGCCGATTCAGATCTTGGAACGTGGACGTGAAAGCACTACGAAAGAAGTCGGTGCCTTTAGTCAAGGTGTTATGGCACAATCATGGATCGGAAGAAGCTTCGTGGGAGCCGGAAGAGACAATGCGACAAAGCAATACCCTCAATCAAGCGTTTAGTTAGGAAATTTCGAGGACGAAATTTTATTTAAGGGGTAGAACTGTAACATCCTAGGAAGGGCCTATGCATTTTTCAGATCAATTGTATGAAATGACAAGTCTTAAGTATTATGAATAAATTTTTGATACTTTTGGAAACCTAGAAATGAATGAAAATGGAAATGAAAATGAAAATGGAAATGAAAATGGAGATGGAAATGAAAATGGAAATGGAAATGGACATTTTTGGAAACTTAGACATTTTTGGAAACCTAAACATTTTGGAAATGATCCAAAAATGGAAACTTGAACATTTCGGGAAACTTGATATATGAGAGAAATAAAGGAGTTTTATTCACATAAATATGTGAATAATAAGAGATAAATAAAGGAGTTTTATTCACATAAATATGTGAATAATAAGAGATAAATAAAGGAGTTTTATTCACATAAATATGTGAATAATAAGAGATAAATAAAGGAGTTTTATTCACATAAATATGTGAATAATAAGAGATAAATAAAGGATTATTTTCTAATGAGATAATTGAGAGATAATTGATGGATTAAAGGCTTTTATCTTTTAAATAAAAGAGATAATATTATCAAAAAGAGGAGTGGTGGCCAAGTAAAGGACTCCTAGGTGATAACTTTGGCTATAAAAGGAGGACAGGAGGGCTACTCATTAACATTTGCTCCTCTTCCTCTCTGTAGAAATTCTCCTAGGCAAAACCCCTCTCTCGCGAATTTTCATTAAGCAAAAATCCTCTCTTTTTCTTCTATTTTCTTCTCCGTTCTCTTTTGTTAAATTTGAATCTTTGTGGATTCTAAGAAAGAGGCAATCATCCACAACATCAAAGGGGATCTTTCGGGAAATCTAAGGATCTAAGGTAAGGATTATAAATATAAATATGTGGTTAAAGATTATGATTCACGTTTTCAAAGTTAGATCTAATCTAACACGAAGTTATAGGATTTCAACAGCTTATAAAGGAATCCTCTTGATTTGGAATCCCATCATAAGGTAAGGGATATTCGGCCAAGGCATAATTTGTTTAAGTGTTTTCCATTATTTCAAAAACTAAAACCGACATGGTTACATACCTAGTATTAGCCGATTTCAAGGAAGAGGAATTCTAGCAACTGTTGGGACTTGATTAAATCAATTCGGCAACTAGGTAAGTAATTCTACTTCTAGTAGGATTTGGTTTTAAGACCAAATAGGTTTATTTATATGTTTTAATTAATGGCCGAATATAGGAGTGAAAGATCTAGATCGGTAGATCGCTCTACGGGAATTCACGGAAACTATTAAGCGAAAAGGTGTGTACTCTTACTAACTTTCAATAAATTGCATGGCAATCATTAGATATGTAAATATGTAACAGTATGTGAATGTGGCTAAGCACCACAAATGTGGTAAGGAGTACCAGTGCACGTTTCCTACTTTTGATAGGATTGTGAATGTGATATATTTTGAACATGTGATTAGTAACATGAATGAAAATTTAGTATGTGAAATATGTTATGAAATAATTGGGGCATTCGGGATATTTGTGGAGGAAGAAAGTGAAGGTGATGACTACGGTCTCACCAACGTAAAGTGGTGACTACGGTCACATAAAGTGAAAAGTGGTAACCGGTTACATCCAGTGAATATAGTGTCTAATGACACAACATAAGTGGGCGATGAGCACGTCGATCGCAGTGATCGCCTTCGATGATGGTGTAGCGGATGGAGGGTCGACTTAGTAGTCCCCGCGGTGTATGCGAGTTGGTACGAGTGGTGTGTAGCGGATGGACAACTAGGTTTGGATTTGGGTTGCATCATCCTTTATTTTGTATGAACATGATATTGATATGACTTGTATGCCCGATTTGTTGGAAATTAGTACTATGTACACATTGAGTCTGTTGACTCACTCCCGTTGGGAATTATTTTTCGGTGATGAGCAGTAATGGACCGGGTCGGCAGGAGCTAAAGGTGGCCATGCATCGCTTGAAGAAATTATTTGGAATCTGGACTTTATGAAATTTTAGTACTTTAAACTTTATTTTGGGTTTGAATGATGTAATAAGGCCATAAGGCCCAATTGGATTTTCTTTATCTCTGTTTATTTTTATTTGAATATGATACAATTTATGTTTGATTAAAGATAAGTAAATTTATTTCTTTTAAAATAATAAACCCAAAAATTATTTTGTCACCTTATTTAAGTTGGATTTCCAGAATTTATTAAATAGGTTTCAAATTAAGCCCAACCCAAAACAATTTTTTTTAAATTACACAAATTTTCTCTAAGTCATTTAGAACATTGAAAACCGATTTATTTAAGGAACATACCAGATCCGGTTCAGGCTCGTGGGCCGGGTGTGGGGTGTTTCACTAACTACTAAATTCAAAGACTAAATATGGATCAGCCTAGCTTAATCTCAACTATTGTTTATCTAAAATAAAGTACGCTTATATAAATATAAAACATTAATAAATATATATTAAATTTTAATAATTAATATGATCCAAGTGAGGTAAACTAGAAATCCCATTACACGCGTATACATATGGAATCCATAAATTTAGAACACAAATGTGTTTAAAATGAAAAAAAAAAAAGAAAGATTAAAATTGTTTATCATGATATTGTCATCAATCTTTGAGTCGGTATTAATTAACTTGTGACACTAACTCAATCAAATACATTAACATAGATACAATTGATGGAGGTAATAAAGTGTGCATAATAAAAATTGAAATGTATAGAAATATTAAAATAAATATTTAGTTGAATGGTAAATTAAAAGCTTAGTTAATACAAATTTTTAAGTTCAAATCCCATCATATGTGTTTTTTTTTTAAATAGAAAGACTAAATTCTCTCGAATTATCTAACTTATTTTAATTACGGAAAACGGAAGGACATTTTCGTAATTTCCTTAACCTAGTTGGTGACTCCGTTAAGGGTGAAACGAACTAGAGGTGCTCATGGGTTGGGGCGGGTCAAGCCCATTCAAAGTATCTAGAGCAATTTTCCAAGTCTGGGTCTGACTCGACCTGAAAAATGGGCTTACTTTTTTGCACAAGCCTGAGCTAATTTAAGAAAAGTAAACTCGAGCCCAACCTGACCCGCCTATATTTAATTTTTTTAGATTAGTTTTTATTGAATTTTTTTAAAAATAAATTGCACTAAAAAATTAAAATAAAATTTTTCTAACACATTAAAAAATATTAAAAAATATTCATATTAAAAAACACTACCATAAATATAATAAATGTTTTATTATATTAAAAAAAACAAATAAATATAATAAATATTTTATTATATTAAATATAATTTTTAAAATTTTATATTTTGGGTTGGGTTATTTAGGTTTTTTTTTTTTTCATGTTTTGGGTAATGAGTTTAATTGTTATTGGGTTAATGATTTAATATAAATATATAATTATTATTTAACATATTTAATTAATATAATATTTTTTATAACATAATATATTCGGTCTGGGCTTGGGTTTGATATTGCCCAAGGCATGACTCATTAATTTTACCCAAATTCATTTTTTGGATATTGTATTTTGTCCAAACCCTCCTATTTTTCAGGTGGATCTTTGGGCCTGGGCAAATGGCTTGACTCATAAGCAAGTTAGATCTAACATCAATTCAGTAAAGCACTTAATAAATAATATAGAAATATGTAAGTAATGGAAATAATAAAATGTGGACTGTTCAGTTGAATTATATCCAACTAAAGCAATTGGTTGGGATTAAAGATATTTTAAAGTTAAATAATAGTATAGAAGTTAATTAAGAAGTTAGATGTGCAGGTTGCATGGATATTGAGTGGTGAGGAAGGTTAGAATGGCAAGGCGGTTGACCAATTTTGACTTATCTATTGTAATGATTATTTTGAACTTTTTGTCCTTAGTTACGTGGATTTCATATTTTATAATGTAAGCAGTAAAACGGATGTTAATGGTGTTTCAAAGTAGGTTCTCCTCATTTCTAGATTTTATAAAGTTGGCTTCAAACTTTTTCATAAATCATGGAAATCTAGATTTTAGTTTGCCCAACTGCTGGAACTATCTCCTTCTTAAAATTCTCATTTCTCCTTAACTAAACTATAAAATGGGTTTACTTTTGGGGTTTTTTGGTAATAAAATGAATGTCTCGTCTCTCACTTCATCACCGTTAGGAATTTTTGGATTGGATATATATTTTAAATTTTTAGAAGAAATTTTGGGATTGAATTTGTGTAAAAGGATTTTAATAGAAAATTTTGAAATTGAAACCATTGCCTGTAGATTTGAACTTTGTGAGAACACCACTGACTGCTTTACTGCTTATCTTGGTTAAAACCATTTCTTGGGTAGTATCAATTTCATTTTTCACAATTGTTGCATCACATTAATTATTACTTGAATGATATTTTATTTATTATTTTTTTTAAATGCTTGTAATATCAATTAATATTTTTTAAATTTTATTTTTATTCATTATTATATTTTAATTCCATATGATATTATTTGTGAATTTTAAAAAATTTTAAAAACTATATATAAACTAATTTAATAAAAATGTAATTATTTACTATTTTAGTATATTTTACTTAATAAATTTTATATCAAAATTTTAACAATAGAATAGAATATATTTTAATTAGCACATACGAGCAAAAAAATTAATTTAGTTTTATTCACTTATTAAATAATTGGTGAAACTCCCCCCATGAAGGGGAAAGAATTGTATAAAACCGTAACGTCACGTCATCTGTATCCCTTTTTCAATAGATTTATGCAACATCAGCATTTTCATCCTGAAAAAAACCAAATCCAAATTAAAATCCTGAAATTCAGGATAAAAATACTGATGTGACATAAAACTATTAAAAATAGATAATATTATTGTTTCATACAATCTTTCTCCCCGTGAAGAAGCAATCCAACCATGCATATATTGGTGAACAATTCCTGCAGTTGAGTTCCCGTATGAAAATTTCCACTGGAAGATATCATGCACTGCAAAATATCTCTCTCTCAAACACAGAGTAGGCACATTGTAAAATAAAAACAAAAACAAAGTTTTATATCATGAATAAAATGAATACTTGAATTTCTTATAATTATCATATCAAAACACTCAACATGACTCGGAATCATCCAAGTTATAAATGGCAGACTCGCTTGCTATCGACTACTAATTGCCAGCAACCAGGTCTTTACTTCTTGGAAAACATTACAGAAAGAATTACCACAACAGCAATAGTATTAGTTAATAAAATTGAACAGAATAAACTAAATAATAATAATAATAATAATAATAATAATAGAATTAATGAAGAGATCAAGCTTAATGTCCACCGCCACCGGAACTTGGACCTGAGTTGGTGACAACATCAGTGAGTGCATGACCATCTCCTCCAGAACTTGGACCACCGGTCTTGATTCCTTCAATGGCAAGGCTCAAATCATCCAACAAAACCTCCATCCCTTTGGTCATAGAGATGCCTGAGCCAGCCTCTGCATCGTTGAGAGGACGAGCCCCAGAAGTCAAAAGAAATGTAGCTAGAAGAAGAGCAAGGCAGAAGAAAGACTTGGCGTTGCCGGCCATCAAGATTTTTGAGGATGAACCTTAGCTAGGTTGGGAAGGCTTGGTTTGTTTAAGTAGCTAATTGGAGAGCTAAAAACTTGTTTGTTGATTGACAAATTTTGTGAAATCTGCTGGATGCAAAAAAGCTGCCATGCAGATATGCCTATATATACTAATCCATCCCATGCAAACAGTGACTTGGAAGCTGATATCAGGTGTTCGTCAGCTGAGACCTTAATTGACCCAACCCAAAAAGGGTGATTGGTCCATTCAAACACTAGAGAGCTTTTCACGGGGTTAACTTGCCCCCAACCTTCCTTTCATTGTGCAAGGAATGAGGTCATAACTTAATCAGAATTAAAAAAGTTTATGAACAGGAACATTGATCAGACTTGCCTGGAAACAATCAAAACGGTAGTAAAACAAAATTTGTTACTTCGCTCCATTTTCTAACAAAAAGCATTTCAGTGAATTACCGTCCGCCCATTGATCAAAAAGAACGTGCCGGCCGGGACCATACTCCAGAAGCAGAAAATGAGCTATAGGCTAGCATCACAACGCAGATGTGACAGGCCGCCGTATCAAATGAAATATTAAAATCTATACAATGGAATCCATGTCATAATCCATGACTAGGAATTTCGTAATTTCACTTCCCCCCCCCCTTTTTTTTTTCATTATTATAAAGTTAAATTATTACATGATATGTTATTAATAAATAATCATAATTATTCAATTAGATATGTATTAAATAATAACGTTTATTATTAAAGATATTCATTTTAGTAGTTATATCCCTATAAAGTGACATCAGGCTTCCAATAAATATGGGTGAATTTTCATTTGTATAAAAATCCAAAAAACATAAATAAATAAAAAAAGTTTGTTTATGATCTCCCACTGTCTTTTATATTCCTATATTGTTTTATAAAGAATTATTGTAGAAATTTTTTATAGAAATTGATATCTTTTCTATACTCCACTCAATGCTCCAATGACTATTTCTGTCGATACAAAACATAGACAACTATTGGGCTTCATTGTACTCTCAAGGTTCATTTGCCAATAATTCTTTTGCACACCATAATATAGATGAGGACAAATAGAAACTTAAAAAAAGTAATATTGATACACATCTTGAAATTTTTATTAATTTTTCGTAAATTTATTTTTATCCTCATACACCAACAAGTAAATTATATATATTATATAGATGAAAAAAATAAAAGGGTGAAATGACAAAACGAGGGTGTGAGATTCAAGCGCAAAAATATGAATATCCTCCGCAGTCACATGAAGATGCTGCTGCTGACATAATACCAAGTTTTCTGTTTTTGCGCTTTGACAGGGCCGTTCTCGTCTTTGTTCTTTCGTTGCTAAATTTTAAAAATAACAGATGCAGAGTCAATAAGGACGGGCACACTCCCAGCCAAAAACAATGCCACTGACCAATTGGTTGCTTTCACAAATTTAATATCAATTGACACTTGGAAGACGAAAATTGAACTCTCTCTATCACAGTGAAGAAAGGCATGAGGGCAGGCAACAAGTAAAAGCAGTAAGCAGATAGGTAGCAACAAGTAAAACTATATTGTTTATTAGGCAACCAAATTCCATGTTTGGAGCCGTCGAAAGCATAAGAGACTAGTCAATTTTATTGAATCAACAGTAAGAATATCCAACTTGCAATTGTTGGTTCTTCAAATATACTCTTGTCAAGACAATTACATATATTTGCATTCATCATGAATCTAGATAACATAAGATGTTATTAACACATATATAATTTAAAATGTATTTGATTCTTCTAATTAGCAAAATCCTTGTTTTTTTCTATTATTAAATGTAACGAGGTAACACTAAATAAGGTGAACTGAAATTGCTAAAAAAACTGAGGCAAGTCAAATGGTCTTAGGTTAAAACTTCAAAGTTAGGTCATCTATCACTGCATAATTTCGTAGAAAGCACCAAAAGAGAAAGAAAAGGCTTCCATGCGCAGTATCTTTGCAGGACTTGATATTATGTATATGTAATCATCACAAATGTTAATGTTAAAATGATAGCGTATTAGTCCTTGAAATGTTGATGTGGTCAATCATCCCGTCATTTGTTCAAACAATATACCAGTGCTGATAATTAAGCACGTTTTTTTATCCTGTGATTCCCACAAAGAAAATTCACTAGAATGGTTGAAATCATGGCCAAAATGAAATCGAATTGCGGCTGAGTGACATAAGATTTTACCAAATGCTTCCTTTACTTGCAGCCTCCACTAATCCCCCCCATTGGCCACTGGAATAAATATTAACACTAAAATGATGGTTTTAGGCTTTACCACGCAATGCAAAGAATGTTAATTAGTCAATTTACACCAGTTGATTGAATATTGGAATATGCATTAATCCTTTAATGGCTTATACAAAACATTTTTATACTTTCATGTGTTGCTTTCATATAAAATTGGTTGGTCATTTAAAAAAAAAAAATTCATGACCTTGCGAATTTTGAAACCCAAGTCGAAATTATAAGCCTCGAACAATTAGGTGTCTGCATCGGAGGTTCACTTAGTGTAAGGTTCACTCAGAGGTGGCCTCATGATAGGAATTTACTTAAGGTGAAGTTCACTTAGAGTGACATGTATAACTAACTGCAAAGGTGATGATTAAAAATTTGAGTAAGACAAATGCACTTATCAATTAATAGTATATCTACAGTGAGCATAGATATCGTTCCCACGAAGACTAAAAGTACTAGTAATTACCATTGTTGAAACCATTTTTTAATGAGTTTTGGAAAAACGGGGATCGACTTTAAAAATATGGAAATGGAGTCGCCACCGATCCTTTATTCGAGGTGTGATCGGATCACCTTGAGATGGATTATTTTAATAAAACATTGTGATTTATTAAAACAATAATTTTGGTCTACGAAATCTAAGAAAATAGGTTCGGGAGTCGGTTACGTACGAGGAAGGGTTAGCACCCCCGTAACGCCCAAAATTGGTACCGAATTGATTAATTAATGTCCTGACGTCGAAAATTTGAAAAGATTTTAGATTACGATCCATTTATTTAAAATATATATGTATTTGGACAAAACCGTATTGGATGCCAAAGCTCCCTATTTCGGAGAAATAAAATGCCATACTCAGTAAGTTAGGGCATAACATCTTATATTCTCGAAGTTGGATTTATCCTTCGACATTCAATACTTGTATATTTAAAAAATAAGAAGGATATTCCCTTATTTGGGTCAAATGAAAAATCGCAACCCAGTAGGTTAGGACACTATTTCTCAAAATTCCCGAATACGGAATATTGCCTTAGTTCTTTTGAAATTCTTATCTCGAGATGATAAAATATCACGCCCAGTAAGTTAGGGCGCAATATCTCAATTTCTCGTGAATAAGTTTTTTATTTGAAATATTATGCATTTTAATTTAAGAGAGAAAGGATACTCGGTTGCTAGGTTTTAACGAGGAAAATCGGAACTCAGTAAGTTAGAGCACGATTTTCTCGAAACCTCTAAACACGAGCATTGCCTTATGATTTAAAGCTTTGCACAAAATGATTTTTAAAACTGAAATGACATTAAAACACAACATTTTTCATAAGATACAATGGAATACTAATATATAAGGCAAGATATTAATACATACATCAAATATTACAACGATGAATCACAAATAATTAATAGTTACAAATTAAAAAATATTAATCGCACAATGATAGCAATAATTACGGAAAGTACAATTTTACACTCAACCAGTCTAAGAAATAAATAATCAAACTATGAACCAAAAAAACAAGTAAAGTTTAAAACGATTATTGTAAGACAAATGATAATAAATAATATATATAAAAAAAACCAATCTAAAATAAATATTATAAATTGCAATACTATAAAGTAATTTAAAATAATTAATATAAAAATATAAAATGGTTTAAAACATCTAATTTATAAAACAGCTTAAATAATTTAAACTAAATAACACATAAAAAGGAAATTTGACCTGAATAATATACATAAAATGTGAAATAGTCTAATATAAACAATTTACTAATCCTTAAAATAAATAATCATAAAACCATTTAAAGATGAACAGTACATGAAATTGTAGAATATATAACATAAAGAAAGAAAAAAAAAATAGAATAAATAGTATATACATTTAAGATAAATAATGTGTAAAAGCTTTTTAAGGTAAATAATAAAAAATATTGGAAATAAACAATATATAAGTATAATATAATTAGTATGACATTGGAAATAAACAATATATAAGTAGAATATAATAAATGCTTTACGTCATTTATAAAGGCAAATGAAAGTTAAAAAAAAGAAAAAAAATAAACATCCAACCATTCTTTTAAACTAGCAGAACCCTAGCCTACTTTTAAAACAAATTAAAAGAACCCCAAATATCCCTTCATCTCCCCTTATTCGGCCGAGCGAAAAAACCCCCTTTGTCCGATCACCATTTTTGCCATTGTAATTGGCATATGGTGTCGTACGACGGTCTTTTGTACCCTACTTGAAAGCATTTCGATGGCCTCGCGGTTTCAAACTTCATAATCCCCATTTAAGCTTCGGTTAAGACGAAGAAATAGAGATTTGAAGGCGCTATTGCACAGATAAGTCTCCTTCTTTTATTCCTTTTTTTTTTTGTTTTTACACACGATGAATATAAATGGGAGATCAAAGGAACGGAAAAGAAAATAGTCAAAAAAGTATTGAAAGTTGAATATCACCTTTCGAAAATGGTGTTTTTGATTTCTTTTCTATCTCTTTTGTATTCAATATCTGTCACTGTAAATATACAATGGTGTGTTTCGGCCCTTTTAAGCAAAAAATCGGAAATACAAGCTAAAACCAAAAATCAAAATTACAAATTTTGTTTTTTCTGCTGCTATCTGTTCGCGTCCTTTGCAGGTACAAAGGGTAACGTGGCGGTGTACGGAGTGCGGACGTGACGGTACGGCGCGAGGAAGGACGGCGGTTGGGGCTTGCGGCGCTGGAGGCTTGAGGCACCAAGGCTGTTTAGGGCTAGGTTTTTTTGGTTTAAGTAGTGGGCTGGTAGGGGTATTTGGGCCTGCTGTTGGGTTTGTTAATATTTGGATTTTAGGTTTAAGATTAGGCCCGTTTAGGTTAATGGATGTGCTGATCAGTGTTTTGGGTTATTGGACATTGGGCTGTAATGGACATTTAATTTGGACAATTATTATTTGTTTTGATTTTATTCTATTTGTTGTATTTTTTGGTTTACTCTGACGGGCCCGGGCGAATTTGGGCTCTTACAACCATCTTTCTATTATTTAATCGATAAATTCAAGTGATTGATTAAAAACTAAAATTAACTGAATTAATTAACTAACTAACATGACAAAGAACAAAACAAGAAAATAATTGATTAACAACTAAGAAGCAAAACAATACTCAGGAAAGAATTCACCTAGACTTTTAAATTACGCAATTTATTTACTTAGTATCTTGATCCGTAGAAATCCCTAAATTATGCTAATATCTCTTTCGAGAGTAAGAGCAACAAACTCTAGGTTGATTAATTGAAATTTCTTTCTAGTTAAAACTCCTATTATCGCATTAACTCAATCTATGGATTCTCCTATTAGATTTGACTATTTCTAGGATTGCATGCAACTCCACTCAATTAAGAAAGATCTACTCTTAAACAGGGTTTATTCCTCCTCTAATTTAAGCACATCAAACATGGATCAATAATCTAGAAATATCAAACCAAGAATTAAACACACATAAATGATAACAATATCTAAGTATTCACTGCGTAAAATAAAAATTAAAAGACAGAATTCATCATAGGGTTCATCTCCCCTAGGTATTTAAAAAATTGATTAATACTCGCAAATAAAAACATCAATCATACAGTATAACCACAAGAAACAAAGAAATTCATGATGGTTTCCTAAGAAATCAACTGGGAGTCTTCAATCTTAACGGAAATCTGCTTCATAATCGACTTCAATGGTGTTTTTCGAGTTGTTTTCTTAAGTATTCTATGACGGTTCTCTCCTATCTTCTTATTTTTGTCATATATGTGTCAAAACCATTTTTATTTTTATTTTTTAAAAACGGGGATCGACTTAAAAAAAAAAACGAAAACGGGAGTCGCCACCAATCTTTTTTTTTGAGGTGTGATCGGGTCACCTTGAAATTGATCATTTTAATAAAAAAACATTTTGATTTATTAAAACAATGATTTTGGTCTATGAAATTCAAGAAAACGGGTTCGGGAGTCGGTTACGTACGAGGAAGGGTTAGCACCCTCGTAACGCCCAAAAATTGGTACCTAATTGATAAACTCATGTCCTAATGTCGAAAATTTGAAAAATTTAAAATACAATCCTTTTATTTGAAAGAAAGCCAAGACTCGCTTATCTCAAAGAAATAAAATGTCACATCCAATGAGTTAGGACACAACATTTCAAGACTTCGAAACTAAGCTTGCCTTTATTTGTAGAAAATCCTTACCTCGAGACACAAAACATCATATCCAATAAGTTAGGATACAACATCTTGAATTCCCGAGAATAAGTTTTGATTTGAAGCTTATGGGTTTCAATTTCAAAAAGGGATACTTAATATCTTAAGTTCAACGAGAAAAATCGAAACCCAGTGAGTTAGGGTACAATTTTTCTCGAAGTCCCCAAATATTATGCATCGCCGTATTTTTTTTTTAAAAAAAAACCTTTGAATAAAATGCGACAATTTAGCAAAATGTATTTTTATTAAAAAAATGATTCGAGTAAAATATTGCATTAATACATTACAAAACATAAATACCAAAAATAATTTACGAAAATTACATAATATACTAACATTTAATACTAACATAGATAATTAAGATGAAGAATAACGTAAAATAGCGAATGATGCAAGAAATAAAATGACTATACTAAAGCAAACATAAAAATAATAAGCAAATAAAAGAACATGGATAAACAAATAAAAGATATAAAGTAGTAAATAACGAAAGATAAAAACTACGAAATAAATATGTAACTTCACATATAAGATCAAGTATAAAAATAAAATAACAATATAAGATAAATGACATATACTAAATAATAAGCAGATACTACAACAAAATTTTCTTTTTTTTTAAAAAAAAAACATGTATAAAAAAATGATACGGCAAAAGCTAAAATGAATATATATATATATATATATATATATAATAAAATAAATATATGTTTAAAATAATATATAAAAAACTTTGAATATAAAAAATATGTATAAAGGGATAATTTATAGTAAATATATAATATAAACAATACATAGAAAACTTTATAATAATAATAAATCAATTTAAATAATATACAATATACAAATTTTAAAATATAAAAATAATATAGAATTTAATAGAATAACCTATATAAAAAAATGAGATAATTTGATATAATGCTAAAGTAATTAAAATAAGAAGAAAAATAAAAGAGGATTTAAAAAAAAATTAAGGAAACAAGGATTAAATCGAAATAAAAATAAAATCCAGAGTAAAAATGTAAAATGACCAGATTAGAACGCGCGTCACACTGTAGGGACCTATTAGGCAATTATGCCTTATCTCCTAAACGACGCCGTTCCATCTCCTGCCTTAAAATGGACTTAAGGACCAAATTGAAACAAAGGCCATAATTCTGGGCCAAATTGAAAATAAAGAAAAATGCAAATTGGACATAATTATAAAATTACGATAATGCGGAAGGGCCCATAGAGCAATTAGACCTTTTAACAAAAACGCGCGGATCCTTCCCGGGTATCGGGTCAACACGCGGATCTTAGCCTTTAAACGACGCCGTTTTGGTCATTAATTGACCATACCAAAACGACGCCATTCCAATAGCCTTTATAAACCAAAAAAAAAAAAAACTAAAAAAAATCATTTTTAAAACCATTTCAGAAAAAAAAATAAACAGAGCTTAAAAAAAAGCTCTTTCTCTTCCGGCCTCCGGCCATGGCTCCGGTGACAGTCCACCGCACGCGCCACCACACACGACGGTAGAAAAGTCAAAAACTTCGTTTTTTAACGCGAATCGAAAGGTAAACTCGTTCTCTTCATTTTTAGCAGTATTTATATATTTAAAAAAATTATTTGCATGAATCGAAAGAAAATAAAAAAAAATTAAGCGAAAGGGAACAATCGAAAATCACCTCTGCTCTTTGATTTTTTTTGTATATTGTATTCCGTATTCTTTTGTATATGCGTGTCCTTTTTTACAGATTGTATTAGGGTTTTTACAGCCCCAAAAATAAATCGAAAAATAAATACAAATTTGTTGTTTCTGCCATTTTCCTTTCCTTTTGCAGGTGAACGGCGAAGATGGGGCGGTGAGGAGCGTTATCCGCGCGCTGATTGTGGCGCGACCAAGGGAACTGTCTTTGGGAGGCTGCGGCGCGCTAGGTTTTGAAACCCTAGGCTTCGATTCTATTTGGGTATTGGGCCCTTTTGGGCCCCGTGGGAGGTTTGGGTCATGTTGGGTGTGGGTGTAATGGGGTTTTGGGTAGTCATTTTTGGGTGTAAATGGATTGTAAAAAGGATTGGACATTTGGTTTATTTTGTTTTTTTGTTTTTATTTTATTTTTGGTTTGTTTGGGCAGGGGCACAAATGGGCTATCATTTGCCCTCTTTGCTCATTGTCGTAACAGGAATAGAGCAAAGACTATAAAAGGACCAATTTTGCCCGGTCTTGTCAAGTCTTGACTTCTTGGTCCTCGTCTTCTCCAAATGGCTTCCAAGCCAACTGCAACTTTAGGGGTATTGGAATTTCAACTTAACTGCAACTTCAGAAGTATTGAACTATCTGTTCTACTGCTCTTTCAGGGAAATAAGTCTGACGGCTTCAATCTGCTTCACTGTAACTTCAGGAAAATAAGATTTGCCATAAGATTTGCTTTCTTCGCTCTACTCCACTACCACTTCAGAGAGACAAGGCTAGTGTCTTCGATCTGCTTCGCCGTAATTTCAGGAAGACAAGATCTGCAATCTTCAGTCTGCTCCGCTGCAAACTCAGGAAGGTCAGGCTGATGTCTTCGATCTTCTTCACTGCAACCTCAGGAAGGCAGGATCTACTATCTTCGGTCTGCTCCACTGCAAACTCAGGGATGCCAGACTAGTATCTTCGATCCGCTTCATTGCAATCTCAGGAAGATAAGATCTACTATCTTCAGTTTGCTCCATTGCAAACTCAGGGATGCCAGACTAGTATCTTTGATCCGCTTCACTGCAATCTCAGGAAGACAAGATCTGCTATCTTCAATCTGCTCCACTGCAAACTCATGGAGACAAGGCTGACATCTTTGATCTGCTTCACTGCAACTTCAGGAAGGCCAGATCTGTTGTCTTTAGTCTGCTCTGCTGCAAATTTGGGGAGACAAGGCTGACATCTTCGATCTGTTTCACTGCAACTTCAGGAAGGCCAGATCTGTTGTCTTCAGTCTGCTCCGCTACAAATTCAGGAAGGCCAGACCTGTAGAATGGGTATATGCTTATGCCGAATGATTAGGATGCCCTGATCGAAATGAGTCAAATGCTCCTAATTAGACGTGTTATGATATATGAATGCAGAAATGTTATGAGCATGATTCCTACTCAAGGTGTCATCACTCATTTGTTCTTCATCCTCGCTCCTCTCGAAGTATCAATCATATTCTGCTCAACAAGCTTGCCCCATTGTAATTTCAGAGTCCGCTCCACTTGAACCTTGGGGACACAAGACTTGTACCGCCTTCAGACCATCCCACCACGATTTATAGGAATCGAAACTTTTTCAATCCGTCCCTATTGTAATTTAAGGGTACAGGATTTGTTTCAACTCCAATCCATTCCACCGCAACTCAAGGGTTTTGAATTTTTCCCCATAAATTTGGTTTGTCACCATTCCCCGAATGTTATGACCCGATGAATATGCCCGTAAACTGACATGGCTTATTTTCGTCACAACAACTCGTTATTTTGTCCAATTACCCTTTGGACCGAGAATTCTGAGAAATAGTCTCTATCTAGACTCTTCTTTCTCAAATATTTCCAATCTTTATACATGGAAATTCTAAACAATTGTCCTGTTTCGGTTTCTTGTATTATCTAGACATTTCCAAAGTAATATGTAGAACTTCTTCTGTGAAAATATTATTAGTTCATCAATCATTATTTCGATGCAACATGCTTATGAATGGTAATAATGGACAACAAATAAATTGATCTTGAGGATAGTTTGAACTGAATAAATTATCAATAAAAAGGAAATTAACTGGGAAAATATCTTTGAGAAGAAAAAGAATCCAAAGATAGTAAATTGATATAAATAGGACAAAGACCAGGTGCCCTAGATATCGCAGATTGGGCTTCTATATACAAACTCCATGAAGACTGCTTTGAGCTTAACATGCGTTTAGAAGATCCAAAGTACTTTGTTGATGCCCCGATATGTAACATACTTCATTTCTTGTTGATTCAGGTATAGCAAGATCACTGCATGCCTTTCAAAATTTGAGCCGCCCTTTTCAGGTTTTCAACTCAAAACCCCTTTGGTCTCAATGCGCCCTTTACGGGTTTTCGCCTAGGCCTCTCCTTTTTTTTTTGAAGTCTCAAAGTG